>CM077087.1:124650749-125250749 GCA_039513925.1 Platanthera zijinensis
GGTCTGCACTTAGCAGATCCCTGAACCTTGATTTAAAAGTGATCATGAGGCTTCACTAAGACTCCAAGACCCCACCCATACCCTCATAGACCTAGTGAGAGGTCAATGGGTCACCAAAGACCCATGGAGGGCATTCAACAGACCCAAGTTGACCAAAGTCAACTATAACCCTATCTAGGTCAAATTGACCTACACAGGGGTCCATTTCAGTCCATTAGCCAAATATACCCCACCAATACCCTTATAACCCTAGGAAGAGGTCAATGGGTCACTAAGGACCCATGGAGAGCAGTCAATGGGGCTAAGTTGACCAAAGTCAACTATAGCCCTAATTGGGTCAAATTGACCTACACAAGGGTCAATTGCAGTCCCTTAGCCCAATAGACACCACCTCTACCCTCATAAGCCTAGTGAGAGGCCAATAGGTCACCAAGGACCTATTAAGGAAATATCAAGGATCAAATTGACCTAGGTGGGCCCTAGTCCCACTTTGGGTCAAGTTAGCCCAAATGGGCTAACTCAAGCTCAAGCCTATTTCATTAGGGCTAACCTTGACCCAAGTGGCCAAAGAGATTGGTAGGCTGACATGTGACATGTAGGAGCCCAAATTTCAGGCTTGATGACTAGGAGAGAGAAAATCATCCATGGAGGAGAGAGAAAGAGAAGGAAGAGAAGGAAGGAGGACTTTGTGCTCCTCCTCCCCCCTCCCCAACCTCCCCATTCATTTCAGAAGGACAAGGGGGAGTCCAGAAGCTTTTTTTGACTGGCTGGAGCAAGCTCCACCACCTCCACCACCCCTAGCCGCCAACCTTGACTTTGCCAAAAATGGCACATGCCATTTCAGCCACCTAACACCTCCCCTCACCACTTTAAAAGCTCCCCTAGACTCCAAGGAGAATTCCCCACATTTTTCCTGAAGCAGCCAAGCCCTTTCCTGCATCTTTGAGCAATCCGACCACCACCGGCCACCACCATGCCAATCCGGCGATCCTCCCGACTTCAGGCCGCCAAACAGGTTCTCCTCCACTCCTTGACTCATGGACAGATCTTAGAAATCGATAGGTCCAAGGTTCGGGCTCAATTTAGCCCGATCCAAATCAAAAAAATCACGATTTTTCCATGAATTTGAGGTTGTCGGGTTCGCCGGAATAGGGCTTCCCGGCGGCCGTGCCGCCGCCTGGAGGTAGCCCCGACCACCACGAAGGTGTCGGCGGCGGTGGCAGGCCGGGGAGGTGGCCGGAGCGACGGCGGCAGTCGCTGGAAGTCGGCCCAGGCGGGAGGAATCCTGGCCGTCGGCTGGAGGAAGGAGATGACCAGATGCCGTCGGTTATGCGCCAAGATTCGTGCTGTATAATAATTAAACTATGGAATATATAGTTTGAATCATTTCATTTCTGTCACAGTTTTTACATTTATTGGTTTTAATTATTAAAAATAGCTGGAGCCATTTTCAGAGAAAATGTTCAACATCAAAATTGTAGCCCTATGGATCTACTGTCTGACAAAATTGGTTTGAACCAATTTGGGTGACTGGTCTGACCAGGGCACCCATTTTGGTGGGGTCTATACAAATGAGTAGGCAGACATTAAACTAGCTGCCCACTCTTCTTCCTTGGTCCAAATAAGCTGAAATTTTGGCAGGGACTCACCCTACCCTATACCTAGACCCTGCCAAAAAATGGGAATTTTTGGGAATAATTTTCCTATAGTTTTTGTAAATAATTTAATTATGCTAGGGTAAATTAAATTAGGGGTCAAATGAAGTCCAAATACAACCAAATTTTGGTGGGATGGTTATGAGGTCAATATAGACCTCTGGTTAAAATTTTATTAAGTTTGAAGTTGATTTGAATATGATTCAAGCAAACCCTAGCCTTGCCCTAAGAAGGGTATTTTGGTCCAAAAAGTAATTTTGGCTTTTAGTGACCTATTCACCTCAACAGAGGCTCAAATTTTGTACACTAGTTTGGGATGACAAGATACATCTCCCAAAGGAAATTTGGGGGCAGTGGAGTTGGTTTGGCCCAAGCTCCTAGGTCAAACCCTAAGGAAGGGCTTTTGTACCTTGTGAAGGGCATATGGCCAAATCACCTTGTATGGCCATGAAATTTTGTATGGATAGAGTTTTGGTAACTATAACCCTCTGGTAAAATTGTTAGGACATTTTGGAAGGTTTAGGACCCTAAAATCCCTAACCCTAGTTTAGGGCACAAATATCCTAGGGTTGAAATGGGCTAGCTAAACACCTCAAACTAAGATGAAACTTTGGTAGATTGGTCTTAAGGACATTATGGGCCTCTGGTATTTTAATGGGGAATTTTGGGTCAATAATTATAGCACATCATTTGTAACACAAGAAAGGCTTAAATTAAGTAAATAATTTATTATGCTACCTCTGACCATTTAGAGGTCATTAAATTTTGGAATAGGATGTTTAAAAGCATATAGAGTTTATATAAATTTTATAAGAATTTTTGGACAAGTATATGAGGTAGTTAGTTCACAAATTGTCATGTGATGGAATTATTCAAAAATTCATTTAGGCCCATTTACAAATAAATAAATTATGAAATTTGGCCCAAACCATGTATATGACATTAGATTCATAATTGAAATTTCCCTGAATTTTTGGAAGCAATATAGTATTTTATATTTATTAAATGAATTTCCAAGGATTTAAATGAATATTTGATTTAAAGATAAAGCTTTACTGAAAAGAAATATATATTTTGGAAGATAGGTTATATCATTATTCTGAGTAACATATAAAATTTGTAGAATGATGCCTTGAATGAAAATAGTACTTCATGTTCATTTTTGGAAATTTTAGACATTAAAATAATTAAATAAATTATCAAATAAGTAAGGAAAATTTTGGAACTCTGGATTTAGAACTTAAAGGTCATAATGAACCTCCATTAATTATTATAGGAGTGTAGGATGATTATTTTATATACATCCCATTTTACATGAAGATTGACTTGGTGGTCTGCATTTAGCAATTTTGGATCTAGTTTGTTTAAATCATTTTGAGCAATTTACTTACTGTATAATTATGAATTTTGGCCAATGATGTTTTTAGGTCAGTATCTACCTTGGAAAATTAATTAAGAATTTTTGGATGAATATTTATTGCACTTACTTCAATAATAAAAGGAAAAAGGATATATTCTCAAAATTTGATCAGTGTCATTTGAATACTTGAAAAATTGTCATATCTTGGATTTATTGTTAAATGATTATTTAGAATTTATCATGAATTTATGAATCTGTATACCTCTCTGAAAAGTGCACATCATGCTCAATGGGTAGCCCTTAGAAGCTTTACGGGAATTTAAATAAATATCAGAATAATTGGAAAAATGATAATCTTTTGGATTTAGTCTATTTGCATCATGATAAGTCTCCAGTAAATAATTCAGGGCATTCGGATGATTATTTAGAATACCCCCTATCTGGTTCAACGTATCGTCTAAATTGGTGTGCATATAGCAAAGTTGCTGAATTGGAATAAGACAAGGTCAGGGATAGTTATTGGAGTTAGGCCCCTTTTGTTGTGGATGATTTCCCAATAGAAAGAAAAGAAGAGTAGTGAGAGTGGGTTGGCTAGTGTTAGGTGGTGCGTGTGATCGACGAAAAATCGTCTTTCTCGTAGTAATTAGGGAGAGTCAAAACTTCGTCGTAGGCATAGAGTAAGTAGTAAACTTAGGGTTTCACACTTTCCCACCACAGTGTCCCGGGTGATAGTATAGGTTACTTGGGCAATAAGCCCAGTAGTTGTGATAGTGGTCTGGCGAGCTTTGGCTCGGTAGTAGATTATGACGGACGGGATTGTCCGGGGAGCTTTAGCTCGGTTGTTGATTACGACGGACATGATAGTCCGGGGAGCTTCGACTCGGTTGTAGATTATGACGGACGGTTAGTCCGGGGAGCTTCGGCTCGGTTGTAGATTGTGACGGACGGGATTGTCCGGGAAGATTCGGCTCGGTTATTTATTGGACTCATAACTATTGCATGTGCATAAAAGGTATAAGGTGGTGGGTCTTCGATATTGAGGAGTTCGTTGCACCGACACCAATATCGTTGACTCGGCAGGTGTGTTTTTACATTTCGCCAACAGAAGTCCGGTGCGCCAGCCGGCAAGAGTACGCAGACGTCCGCTTAGTGCACCAAGCGTTGAGGCGTACGATAGGTCAGACCGGTAGTGCAAATACTGGTTTTGAGGTGGGCGAGGCCCAACCCACCGCTTCCGTCTGCCACTACGGAGGTATCCTGGGAGGTAACGGCTCTGAAAGGGGGAACTAAAGGTCTGTGTACACAGAGTCGAGTGGGTGAGTTGCACTTGCATGTTCACATCATGGCATAAATGAATTTCATAGCATAACCATCGCATATAACCAGACACCTAATGTATAAGCGGTATGGGACGCTCTATACATTAGGCCTTGCAAAACGACCCCTTGGCCTATAAGTTCGTGTGAGCGTGCTTATAAGTTAAGGTTCTCTTTCAATATTATAAACCTGCTAATAGAACCGACACCCTATCGTATAAATCGGTGTGGGACTTTTTATACGATAGGAGCCCTGCAAAAGATCCCTTAGCTTATGTGTACTCGCATAAGTTAAGGTTACTTATTTATTTTGTACGTTTATTGCCATGCTTACACTGTTAGTTTAGTTCCGCTACCATCTGGAATTTGACTATTCTCCACCTTCACGTCCTTCCCTTTCCTTCTCCCCGCTCGGTGCTTAGGAGCCATGGGGGAAGGGGTGGGGGGACGATAGGACTTAGTCTTTTAGACTAACGGTTTTCGAACCACATCATTTAGGGGACCACGGAGCCCAGCATGGAAGAGCAGCCCCGGAGGTCGGCACGCTTGGAGATCGGACAGTCTAGCACTGGAGTCCAGACAGCAGGGACAGTGAGTCCCGAACTATAGTAGTTGTATTAGTTTGCTTCCGCGATGAGTGAATTGTAGTGAGGATTTGATGTACTGGGCATAAGCCCGTGATTTTATTATATGTACTATCTGTGGACACTCCCTTCGTGGAGTTTAATTTTCTTATATGTGATAATTCTGTGGACTACCTGGTATACTTATGCTACAGTAGAGATCGAATAGGCCGGCAGAATCGGCGTCTTGTAGTGACGACCTTCCCGGGTGCGAAGGTATCACCGCAAGGCGGCGGTTCTGGGCCTAAGACCCCGATGTCGAAAAAGAAAAAAAAAGGGGGGTCTTACATCCAGCCTTGCCACTACAGCGTATGTTTTGTCGATGTTGATTCCTTCTTCTTTACGGTATCCTTTGGCGATGAGTCTGGCCTTGTTCTTTATGATTGTCCCATTCTCGTCCAACTTGTTCTTGTAGACCCACTTCGTCCCGATGACATTCTTACCGTTGGGTCTTGGAACAAACTTCAAAACTTTGCAGCGCTTGAACGAGTTCAGTTCTTCTTCCATGGCTAATATCCTTGATGCGCCTGAGGTTGCTTCCTCAAACTTCTTTGGTTCAACCCGTGAGAGAAAAATTGAATATGAATTCTCGTTAGTTGTACCTCGACGAGTTCTGACACCATCCTGGGGATCTCCTATGATCTGGTCCAATGGATGATCCTTCAGATGTCTGAGCTCTAGGTTCCTAGAATCTGGAACTTCTTCAGCCACTTGAGTGACTTCATTAACTTGGATTGTTTCTTCATCTTGATCATCTACCTCTCCAATGGGGGTTGGAGTAGTGATCTTGATGAACTTTTCTTTTTCACCTTCAGTCGGTTCATCCAAGATTTTTTTTCTTTCAGCCTTATACCTCTATCTTCAACAAGCACACTAGACGATTTTCTTTGCAGCAAGCTCGTCTCATTAAATACAACATGTATGGATTCCTCTACAACTAGAGTTTTTCTATTGAAAATCCTGTATGCCTTACTATAGCTACTGTAACCTACAAAAATACCTTCAAAACTTTTCTCACTAAACTTAGTAGTATGATAATTACCATTGTTAAGCACGAAGCATTTACAGCCAAAAATTCTAAAATATGAAATAGTTGGTCTCCTGCCTTTTAGAAGTTCGTAAGGTGTCCTTATCATGATTCTTATTGATTAGTGCTCGATTTTGCACGTGACATGCAGTATTGACGGCTTCAGCCAAGAAGTACTCTGGTGGTGAAGCATCACTCAACATAGTTCTGCAGGCCTCTATGAGTGTTCTGTTCCTTTTCTCAGCTACTCCATTTTGCTGTGGAGTGCGATGAGAGGAAAACTCATGAAAGAAACCTAGACTTTCACAGAATTCTTTCATGGCCCCAGACAAGAGCTCTGTTCCATTGTCACTTCTGATTTTTACTACGGTGCAGTTGTATTCTTTCTGGACCTGCCTGAAAAAATTAGTAAAGATGTCGAAGGTATCTAACCTGTGTTTCAGAAAGAACACCCACGCAAAGTGTGAGTAGTCATCAACAATAACCAATTTATATTCCTTACCTCCCAAGCTTGTAATTTGCAATGGACTGAACAAGTCTATATAAAGTAGATGGAGACATGTACTTGATTTTTTGTCAATAATGCTTTTAAAGGTGACCCTTGTTTGCTTGCCTTTTACGCATACAATACAAGGTCTATCTTTTATGTACTTGACATTCGGGGCATCACGTACTAAGTTCTGGGAGAAAAATTTATTAATAGTTTTAAAATTAATATGTGCTAACCTCTTGTGCCATTGGTCACCAAGAGATGCACTATCTTTTGCAAAAAGACACGATGGTGTAGAAGAATCTATACAAATTAAATTTAAACAAAATATATTCCTGCTTCGAGTGCCAGATAGAATTGTTTCCATGTTATCAACATACTTTATCAGGCACTTGTCAGCGTGGAATTCAACAATGTATCCTTTGTCGCATAGTTTGCTTATACTTATAAGATTGTGTTCTAATTCTTCAACATAAGCTACATCCGAAAAGGATACACTACCATTAGTGATCATATCGTATCCTTTAGTTATACCTCGGTCTGAACCTCCAAAGATGACCTTTGGTCCGTTCAACATTGGAGAATAATTATGAAGTAGGCTTCTTGTCCCGGTCATGTGCCGAGAGTATCCGCTGTCCAAATTCTAGATTGGCGTTTTGGTGGCCTTTGGACATCCCTGCAATCATAATTAGTTTTCCTTAGGAACCCAAACATGTTTGTGTCCTTTGTCTCATGTTAAAACACTCCCGAAATGAGTATTAGCATCACGAGTGGTTATTCTCATGTTGCCATCTTGAGGAGTTGAAACATTTCTTGGATTAAACCAACAATCGTTGTCAAAATGACCAATTTTGCCACAACACCAACAGTCAAACCTATTGTATCTTTGCCTTAGGTACTCCTACTTGACCTTCTGGGATACTGGTCCAGTAGGGGTAGCATTCTTGGAAGAAGAAGCTTCATGATGATGGTAATCACATGATTTCTTCTCCATCACAGGCTTTTCTACAATGGATTTTACTTTTGGTTCTTTCTTGAAGTTATGACCATGATCATAAGGACCATAGTCCTGAAGAATGACATCTTTATAAGGTTCCTTAAAGACACTCTCACAAAAGTTTTTGGGGCGAGTCAATCCTTGGTAATAAGACTTTTGCTCAACATAAGTAGGCCTAGTCAAGTGGTCGTAGGATGAGTCAAGATCAAACTCATTAGTTGGAAATATGATTTTCTTAAAGACAGTCTGATCTTGAGGGGCTTTCCCCTTTGCTTTTGCCAAGGCCTTCTTGACAGCCTTATTCCTTCTCTGAGCTTTATTCCTCCTAGAAGATTTACTAGGAGCTTTTACATGGCCTAGCCAAGCACCCTTGGCCTGAGCAGAGAACTCAGCAACAAGAGGAAGAACTACCTTGGGCTTAGAGAAGCCTTCAATAAGTTTCTTTTCGGCTTCTAGTAATTCTTCGAACTCTTTTATGATTTCATCCTTCAGATCAAGGTGCTTTATAACCTTGTTGAACTCATCAACAGTAGTATCTAAGTCTTCTCTGAGTGAGTCCATCTTAACGACTTCCTCTCACACAGATCCTTTAGAGACTTAATCTCTTTTGCCTGAGTTTTCACGACCTTTCGACATTAGTTGTAAGCCATGATCAACTCATTATACTGGGCCATGAGTTCAGACTCATCGTCAGAGGAGCTATACTCATGATCATGCTCAGAAACTTCAGATTTTTAATGAGGGGTGTGAGATTTTACCTCCCTAGTGAACTTGGGCTCTTGTTCATCATCTGATTGAGCCATAAGCCCAAAGTAGGATTCCTCTTCTTCACATGACTCAGATGAGTCAGAGTCAGTAAGAGTCTTGCCTTTTTTTGGCTATCAAGCTCTTCTCTATTGTAATTCTTATTGTACGAGGATTTCTTTACTTCTATCCTGCCACCCTCCTTCTTCTTATGGGGGGAGTCAGCTATGACGTGACCTGGCTTATTACAATAGTAACAAACTATGTCAGTCAAAATATGTTTGTTCTATTTAGAACCATACCTGTCGTGGCTGCTTGAGCCTTTTTTGTGTCGATCACCATCATGTCATGATCTTTTCTGAGAGGCGTCCTTGCCCTTCCATTGCTTTTTCTTGTTCAAGAATTTCTTGAACAGCCGTGAGTGTAAGGAGAACTCTCCTTCAGATAGTTAAGATCTCGAGGTACTTGGCTCCGAGTTTTCTTCTTCACTAACATCTTGTGCTGGGGTTTGAGAGGTAGCCTTTGAATTCCTTGAGGTGTCTGCCTTTAAAGCAACAGACTTCTCTTTGGATGCAGACCACTATTCTCTTCTTCAGCTTTCCTTGTGTTGAGTTGAAGCTCATACTACATCAGCTTCCCGAAGAGATTCTGAGGATCTGTCTCAGCTAGCTTTCAAAATTCCCTGATGGCACATTCCCTATTGTCCCATTCCTTGGTTAAGGATCTTAGGAACTTGTCATTCAGTTCTCCATTAGTTAAGACTCAGACATATACTCTGAAGCCATTAACTATCTTGAAAAAGTTCTTAAAGTTGTCTGCAATGGTGTCTTTGTGCCCTTGTCATAAGGCTTCATATTTCTAATTCAAAAGGGATCTTCTGTCATCCCTTACTTCTTCTGTACCTTCCATCAAGGTGATGAGGGACTGCCACATCTCCTTAGCAGACTGACAGTGGATCAAGTTTTGCAGCATAGAGTCATCGACTGCACTTGCAATTATATTTTTAGCTTTCTTGTCCAAGGAGACAAGTGCAATCTCATCTTTATCTAGATCCATCAACTTCTTTGGGACTTTCTTTGTTGGATCTATAGTTGAGATAGTCATAGGAATATGGGGACCTTCTTCGATGATCATGAAGATCCGGGGATCCACAGCTTCCATGAAAAATTTAATTCTCCCTTTCCACATGGGAAAATTGTTCTTTGTGCACAGGGTAAGCTTGGCAAAATATTTAGCCTTGTCCATTGCTTGAAAATTATCAAGTGACAACTTAGAGAGGAAAATCATCAAGGTGTTAATCTTTTAACGACCAACCTCCCTATGATACCAATTGAAAGTTTTAAGTTGTCTAACTAAATCACCTAGAGGGTGGTGAATAGGTGAATTCTGCGTCTATTTGCGGAATAAAAAATTTAACAAACTTGCACAAAAACAATCAAGCAATCACAGACGACAAGAAGATTTATAGTGGTTCCCCTACCTTGGGTACGTCCACTTTCCCTCACCGATCTAGTAAATCACTAGACTCGGCTACTCCCCTATCTCGATTGAAAACTAATCCTACGTCTCAGAACCAAGTTCCTACAATCTTGATCCAAAGGGATCTACCCTCGGAAGATGACAACTTCCTACAACTCGGAGAACAACACTTCTACACTCGAAGAATAATCTCCTACAAAATTACAAAGAGATATGAAATACTAATAGAGATTTGTCTCAGATCTGGAAAAATGTATCTCTAGGTCTTCTTTTGAACTTTGTGGCTTTTTCAGGAATATTGAAGAAGACTCTCTGTAGATTTTACCTGAGGAACTTAGGACCTACTCGATCAAGCAGAAGATGAAGATTCCTTCAACAACAAGTATAATTTGATCAAAAACAGTCGTGTCGATCTTCAAACTGAGCGGCAATGGCGGTTTCTATAAATTCGTTCTTTTAGAGAGATGACCGATCTCAATTTTAGAAAGTGTACGGTTCTCCACTTAGGGCTAGTCTTGATGAAAAGACATTATATAGGATTTCCCCTAATAGTTAGAATTGACATTAATGACGACACGTGAACAATTCACATCAAGTAATTTGAAAATCCCGTCGATCTGGAGTTATGTAAATTTTCTGAAAAATTAACTGCTATTCTCGAGAAGTATGAATAAGTTATCAAGAACAAGGCTTATTTCTCAAGAGCTATACCTTCCCGACTTAAGTTAGTACTCGAGAGATAAGCGTTGAGTCAACTCAAGAACTAAATTACGCTTCTCGAGAATTAAAATACCATTGCTCGAGACCTAAATCTTGTACTCGAAAACTAAGCTGACTTCTCGAGAACCAAAAGCTTAGTTCTCGAGAACTATAACCAGCTTATCGAGAGATGGACTTGGAAAATTTTCACGGCTGTCTCTGGCTACTCAAGAAATATAAGAAGTTACTTCTCGAGAACTAGGCTAAGCTTCTCGAGAACTTTAATTATGTTACTCGAGAAGTAGTTTAGGATTCTCGAGAACCAAGTGAACTTCTTGAGTCTGCTAACTCTACTTCTCGAGAACTATACAAGACTTCTCGAGAAGTGGACATAGAAAAAATTTTGAACTTAGGAACTTTTTTTCTTCAAAAATCAAATATTCATTCTATGGTCCAAGTGCTTGAATATTAAGTGTGTCCCAATAGAGAGGCTACACATGAGTCAGCACCTTGGATCACACCGTGAGGGATTACACTTTATGGTCATGTGTTCATGACCCACTATAGACGAACATTGGTATACACTTAGCAATGATGGTCTGCAAACACACAACTAAACAAGGATATCAAATACAACTTAATTCATCTTATTTCAAGGGCGACTTCATGCAAATCTGGGATATTGTTGATGCAATACCCAACAAGGTGTTCGCGAGTTAACTCTAGTTCCTTGTATTATATTTTAAATTTTCCTACATTCACTTCTCTTTTGTAGAGATTAGTTGGTGTCCGCATGTTCACTTCAGGTACTCGCATTAGATTATAAATTTACCTGCTTTTACTTCTCTTTTGGAGAGTTTTGTAGGTTTTCACGAGTTCACTTTAAGTACTGGTATTATATTTTAAATTTACTCTCATTTAACTTCTCCATTATATATATTAGGATGAGTTAACAAGATCACTTCAGGTACTATCGTTATAGTTTAAATTTACGTTCTTTTGACATCTCCTTTGCAGAGATTAGCAGGTGTTCACTAGTTAACTTCAGGAATTTTAAATTGACGTTCTTTTGAATTCTCTTTTGCATTGATTTGCAAGTATTTGCGAGTTAACGTCAAATATTCACATTATATTCTTAATTTACCTTATTTTGACTTCTCTTTTGTAAAGATTAGTTTGTGTTTGCATATTCTCTTCAGGTACTCACATTATATTTAAAATATACCAGCTTTTTGACTTCTCATTTGCATAGATTAAAAGGAGTTCACGAGTTCACTTTAGGTACTCGCGTTATATTTTAAATTTACCTGCTTTTGACTTGTTTTTTACAGATATTTTCAAGTGTTCGGGATTTCACTTCAGGTAGTCATGTTACATTCTAAATTTACCTGCTTTTGACTTATTTGTTGCAGAGATTAGTTGGTGTTCGCATGGTCACTTTAGATACTCGCGTTATATTCAAAATTTAAGTGCTTTTGACTTCTCTTTTATAGAGATTAGTTGGTGTTCGCACGTTCATTTCAGGTACTCACGTTATATTTTAAATATACCTGCTTTTGACTTCTCCTTTCCATAGATTAGCAGGAGTTCATGAGTTTACTTCAGGTACCCGCATTATATTTTAAATTTACCTACTTTTGACTTCCTTTTTGTAGATATTAGAAGGTGTCAGCAACTTAACTCTAGATACTCGTGCTATATTTTAAATTTACCTTCTTTTAAATTCTCTTTTGTAGATATTTGTTGGTGTTCTCATGTTATATTATAAATTTACCTCCTTTTGACATCTATTTTGGAGAGATTAGTATGTGTTCACGATTTTACTTCAGGTACACACATTATATTTTAAATTTACCTGCTTTTGACTTCCCCTTCTTATAAATTAGGAGGAGTTAATGAGTTCACTTCAGTTACTCTCATTATATTTTAAATTTACTTGCTTTTGACATCTCTTTTGTAAAGATTAGCAGGTGTTCGCGAGTTCACATCAGGTACTTGCATTATATTTAAAATTTACATACTTTTTACTTCTCTTTTAATGATATTAGCATGTATTCGCGAGTTAAATATATGTACTAATGTTATATTATAAATTTTCCTGCTTTTGACTTCTCTTTTGTTGATATTAGTAGGTGTTCGAGATTTCACTTCAGGTACTCGGGTAACATTCTAAATTTACCTGCTTTTGACTTCTCTGTTGTAGAGATTAGTTGGTGTTCGCATGTTCACTTCAGATACTCATGTTATATTCAAAATTTACCTGCTTTTGACTTCTCTTTTGTAGAGATTAGTTGGTGTTCGCATGTTCAATTCAGGTACTCATGTTATATTTTAAATATAAATGCTTTTGACTTCTCCTTTGCACAGATTAGCAGGAGTTCACGAGTTTACTTCAGGTACACGCATTATATTTTTAATTTACCTGCTTTTGACTTCTTTTTTATAGAGTTTAGTAGGTGTTGGCAATTTAAATCTAGATACTCGTGTTATATTTTAAATTTACCTACTTTTCACTTCTTTTTTGTAGATATTAGTTGGTGTTCGCATGTTATATTATAAATTTACCTCCTTTTGACTTTTATTGTGGAGAGATTAGTTGGTGTTCACGAGTTTACTTCAGGTACTCACATTATATTTTAAATTTACCTGCATTTGACATCCCCTTTGCATATTAGGAGGAGTCCACGAGTTCACTTCAGGTACTCTCGTTATATTTTAAATTTACTTGCTTTTGACTTCTCTTTTGTATAAATTAGCAGGTGTTTGCGAGTTCACTTCAGGTAATCGCATTATATTTAAAATTTACCTACTTTTAACTTCTCTTTATTGATATTAGCATGTGTTTGCGAGTTAACTCTAGGTACTCATGTAATATTATCAATTTTCTAACTTTTGACATCTCCTTTGTTGTGATTAGCATGTGTTCGAGATTTCACTTCAGGTACTCGCATTACATTCTAAATTTACCTCCTTTTGACTTCTCTTTTGCAGAGATTAGTTGGTGTTCACATGTTCACTTCAGATATTCATGTTATTTTCAAAATTTACCTGCTTTTGACTTCTCTTTTGTAGAGATTAGTTGGTGTTCACATGTTCACTTCAAGTACTCTCGTTATATTTTAAATATACCTGCTTTTGAATTCTCCTTTGCATAGAATAGCAGGAGTTTACGTGTTCACAACAAAAACTCACGTTGTATTTTAATTTACCCTTATTTTGACTTCTTCTTTGTAGAGATTAGCAAGTGTTAGCGAGTTCACTTCTGGTACTCGCATTATATTTGAAATTTACCAACTCTTAACTATTCTTTTGTATAGATTAGTTGTTGTTCGCATGTTCACTTCAGATACTTGTGTTATATTTTTAATATACCTGCTTTTGACATCTCCTTTGCATAAATTAGCAGGATTTCACGAGATCACTTCAGGTACTCACATTATGTTTTAAATTTGACTCCTTTTGACTTCTCCTTTGTAAAGATTAGCAAGTGTTCACGAGTTCACATCCCGTGTTTGCATTATATTTTAAATTTACCTGCTTTGACTTCTCTTTTCAAGAGATTAGTTAGTGTTTGCATGTTCACTTCAGATACTCACATTATATTTTAAATTGACGTGCTTTTGACTTTTCCTTTGCACAGATAAGGTTGTCCTCGCTAGTTCACTCAAGTAATGAAGTTTAGAATGTTTCAGCCCTTTATATGCCCTTTGGGTGGAGTATCCTGGCCATAGGATCAAATCCTAAGGGAAAATGGATGTCTAAATCTCCAAACAACGGAACTGCTCCTTTGCTCAATCGTAGGGCAGTAATTACTTATCATCGGGCGATTGCATCCAGATCGCTCGGCAAAAAAAAAATATCGCGCTATCTTCGTCGGTAGTACTAAAGAAGTGCGGTAGCACACTCAACGCTTACCACTCAACACCTCTACTCAACGCCATCCACTCAACGCACTTAACGTCAAGCTATCGCCGAGCTGTAGCTTGCTAACTCCATGCTCTAGCACTAAACTCTCTCAACCCCAAGCTACTCAGCGCTCTCAATGCCTGGATTCGACAAAATAAGGCAATTGTCGGCCGATTTCTACCTATCGCCACTTGGTAGCGTATAGAGGCTCAAGATCTGGAAAAACCGAGGTGTTACAACTCCTCCCCCTTAGAGGAATTTCGTCCTCGAAATTAAGTATGTAATCAAACAAAAGCATACCTGAAGCAAAAAAGTTTTGGGAAGTCCTCCAATATTGCGTGTTTATGCTCCCAAGATAACTCGTCTCGCCCGTAGTTATTCTATCGCACCTTCACAAGTTTAACCTCTTTGTTCTGTAACTGCAGAAATTTTGAGTCCTCTATTCAAACCGGATGGACTTCCGTCCTCAATTACTCTTATACCGTCACTACTGCCACCTCGACCACAACCTTTGTCTCCATGAAGGATTTCCTCAAAACTGAGACATGGAAGACACCGTGCAATCCACTCAGCTCTATGGACAATGACAACCGGTAGGGTACTTCTCTAATACGTTCCATGACCTTTAACGGTCCCAAGAACCTCAGACTCAACATCTTGATTCGGCAAATCCACGAAATGCCATTGAATAGCTAAATCTTTAAATATACCTGGTCACCTATTGCAAACGCCATGTTCCTGTGGCGAACGTTGAAATACTTCGCCTAACCATCCTGAGCAACCTTTATGCACACCCTAATTGTTCGCACCAACTCACAAACATCAACCACCACCAATTTTTCCAAAAGCTTGGTTTCTCCTGCCTCTATCCATGTCTTCGGTGTTCGACACCGCCTTCCATAAAAAGCCTCCTATGGCGTCATCTTTATACATGCCTGGAAACTGTTGTTATAGGAGAACTCCACCATGAAGAGGTGATCTTCCCACTTCTTACCAAAGTCAAGGGTACATATCCTCGTCATATATTCCATTATACTATTCATCCTTTCCGTTTGACCATCGGTTTGAGGACGGAATGTCGTACTAAACTTGATCCTTGATCCCAAACTCTTCTGTACTAATCTCCAATCTTTGGACGTAAACCGTCCAACGTGATCACTAACAATTCTCTTTGGGACTCCGTGCGGCCGCACAATATTGCGAACATATAATTCTACAAACTTCCCCATGTTATAATCCTTTTGATTAGGTATTAAGTGAGCCACTTTGGTCAAGCGATCCACGATCACCCAAATCACATTGTTACCCTACTGCGAGCGAGGTAAACCATGAAAAAAATCAAAAGAGATGTCATCAAAATTCCACTCAGGGATAGGAATAGGCTTCTGGAACCTTCCTAGCTTTTAACATTTAGCCTTCACTAAGGCACAAGTTTGACACCGACTCACGTATAATGCTACATCCTACTTCGGACTAGTCCACCAAAAGGATTTATTCATATCCAAGTACATCTTTGTACTGCCCAGGTGAATGGAGTACTCATGAAATGAGCCTCAAACATCAACTTCTCATGGAGCTTGCCGAACTGCGGTACATAAATTCTTCCATATCTCCTTAAGATCCCATCAATCATCTCCTAAACACTACCTTTGCTGCTTTGAGATTCCACCACAAATGGCTAGAAGTCCAAATCCATATTGGTTGCTTCCAGGATACGATCAGATAAGTCATTTTGTAACTCTATCCAGCTCAACCGAGCCATTCTCGACTCGCCTCAAGCTACACACTCACGTCCAAGGGACTCACAGTCCCACACTAACTACTCATCATGAACTTCAATAAAATTTCCTTGTCCAGAATATTTCCTTCTCAAGGCATCCTTCATCACGTTAGCCTTGCCAGGCGTATACTGAAATACTACGTCTTAGTCCCCAAGGAATTCGACCCACTTGTGTTGCCACATGTTCAAATCAGCAACATGTTTGACTTCTCTTTTGGAGAGATTAGCAGGAGTTCGTGAGTTCACTTAATGTACTAAGGTTATATTTTAAATTTAACTGCTTTTGACTTCTCCTTTGCTTAGATTAGTAGGAATTCACAAGTTCACTTCAGGAACTCACGTTATATTTTAAATTTTACTGCTTTTGACTTCCCCTTTCAATAAATTAGCAGGAGTTCATGATTTTATATTTTGTATTCCATTATATTTTAAATTTACATGCTTTTGACATCTCTTTTGCAGAGATTAGCAAGTATTAGCGAGTTCACTTCTGGTACTCACATTATATTTTATATTTAACTACTTTTGACTTCTCTTCTGTATAGATTAGTTGGTGTTCGCATGTTCACTTCAGGTACTCACATTATATTATAAATTTACCTGCTTTTTTACTTCTCCTTTTCAATGATTAGCAGGTGTTTGCGAGTTCACTTCAGGTACTCGAATTATATTTTAAATTTTCCTGCTTTTGACCTCTCTTTTGGAGGGATGAGAAGTTTTTCTCGAGTTTACTTAAGGTATTCACGTTATATTTTAAATTTACCTGATTTTGACTTCTCTTTTACAGAGATTAGTAGAATTTCGTGAATTCCCTTCAATTACTCACGTTTTTTTTAATTTACCATCTTTTGACTTCTCCTTTATAGAGATTAATAGTTGTTTGCGAGTTCACCTCTGGTACTCGCATTAAATTTTAAATTTACCTTCTTTTGACCTCTCTTTTGTATAGATTTGCAGGTGATTGTGAGTTTAGTTTAGGTACTCGCATTATATTTTAAATTTACCTGCTATTGACATCTCTTTTGTAGAGATTAGTTGGTACTCACATGTTCTTTTTAGGAACACGCGTTATATTTTAAATTTACCTATTTTTTACTTCTCCTATGAATATATTAGCTGGTGTTCGCGAGTTCACTACAGGTACTCGCGTTATATTTTAAATTTACCTGCTTTTGACTTCTCTTTTGCAGAGATTAGTTTGTGTTCGCGAGTTCACTTCGGGTACTCGGGTTATAATTTAAATTTACCTGCTTTTGACCTCTCTTTTGTAGAGATTTGCAAATGTTCGTAAGTTCACTTCTGGTACTCGCTTTATAATTTAAATTTTCCTACTTTTGGCTTATCTTTTGTTGAGATTAGCAGGTGCTCGCGAGTTTACTTCAGGTACTCACATTATATTTTAAATTTACCTACTTTTAAGTTCCCCGTTGTAGAGATTAGCAGGTGTTTGCGAGTTCACTTCAGGTACTCGAATTGTATTTTAAATTTTACTTCTTTTTACTTCTCTTTTGCAGAGAGTTGTAGGTGTTCACGAATTCACTTCAAGTACTCTCGTTATATGTTAAAGTTACCTGCTTTAGACTTCTCTTTTGTTGAGATTAGTAAGTGTTTGCGTGTTCACTTCAGTTAGTCGCGTTATAATTCAAATTTACCTACTTTTGAGATCTCCTTTGAAGATATTAACTGGTGTTCGGGAGTTCACTTCAGGTACTCGCGTTATATTTTAAATTTTCCTGCTTTTGACTTCTATTTTTGATATATTATAAGGTTTGTGTGAGTTCACATCAGGTACTCGTACTATATATTATATTTACCCTCTTTTGGCTTCTTTTTTACAAAGATTAGCAGGTGTTCGCGAATTCACTTCAGGTACCCTTGTTATTTTTTAAATTTACTAGCGTTTGAGTTCTCTTTTGTAGAGATTAGAAGTTATTCGCGAGTTCACTTTAGGTACACACATTATTTTTTAAATTTACCTGCTTTTGACTTCCCTTCAATAGAGATTTGTTGTTTTTCGCATGTTCATTTCAGGTACCTGCGTAATATTTTAAATTTACATGTTTTTAACTTCTCCTTTGAAGATATTAGCCGGTGTTTGCGAGTTAACTTGAGGTGAACACATTTTTTATAAATTTACCTGCTTTCGACTTCTCCTTTATAGAAATTAGAAGGTGTTTGCGAGTTCACATATGGTACTCACATTATATTCAAAATTTACCTGCTTTTGACGACACATTTGTAGAAATTAATAAGTGTTTGTGAGTTCACTTCAGGTACTATCGTTATATTTTAAATGTAACTACTTTTGACTTATCTTTTATAGAGATTACAAGGTTTTTGCTATTTAAATTTTGGTACCTGTGTTATTTTTTAAATTTACCTACTTTTGACTTCTCCTTAGCAAAGATTAGCAGGTGTTCGTGAGTTTACTTCAGGTACTTGGGTTATATATTAAACTTACCTGCTTTTGACTTATCTTTTGGAGTGATTATTAGGTATTAACGAGTTCACTTTTGGTACGCGCATTATATTTTAAATCTACCTGCTTCTGAATGCTCCTTTTCATAGATTAGCAGGAATTTACGAATTCACTTTAGGTACTTGCGTTATATTTTAAATATTCCAGATTTTGATTTCTCCTTTGTAGAGATTAGCAAGAGTTCGCGAGTTCACTTTAGGTACTCGCATTATATATTAAATTTACTGCTTTTAACTTCTCGTTTTCAGAGATTAGCTATTATTCACAAATTAACATCTGGTACTCACGTTATATTATAAATTTACTTCCTTTTGACTTCACTTTTGTAGAGATTAGAAAGTGTTTGTGAGTACACTTCAGGTACTCGAGTTATATTTTAAATTTACATTCTTTTGACATCTCCTTTGAAGAGATTAGCATGTGTCGCGATTTCACTTTAGGTACTCGCGTTATATTTTAAATTTACCTGCTTTTGACTTCTCTTTTGGAGAGATTATAAGATTTTTGCGAGTTCACTTTAGGTACTCGCGTTATATTTTAAATTTACCTGATTTTGACTTGTATTTTGTAGAGATTAGAATTAGTTTGCTAGTTCACTTCAGTTACTCACATTATATTTTAAATTTACTTGCTTTTGATATCTCTTTTATAGAGATTACCAAGCATTCGCGAGTTTACTTCAAGTACTCGTGTTATATTTAAATTTAATTGCTTTTTACTACTTTTTTTTAGAGATTAGCTAGTGTTTGCGTGTTAACTTCATATACTCGTGTTATATTTTTATTTTTCCAGCTATTGACTTCTCCTTTGCCGAGATTAGCATGTGTTCACGAGTTCACTTCAAGTACTCGCATTATATTTCAAAGTTAACTTCTTTTGACTTCTCCTCTGTAAAGATTAGTAGAAGTTCACAAGTTCACTTCAGGAACTCGTATTATATTTTAAATTTACCTGCTTTGGGCTTCTCCTTTCCATAGATAAGTAGAAGTTCACGAGTTCAGATCAGGAACCCACATTATATATTAAATTTTCCTGCTTTTGACTTCACTTTTGCAGAGATTAGCAAGTGTTCGCGAGTTCACTTTTGGTACTCGCATTTTTTTTTAAATTTACCTGCTTTTTACTTCTCTTTTATAGATATTAGTTGATGTTCGCATGTTCATTTCAGGTACTCGCATTGTATTTTAAATTTACCTGCTTTTAACTTCTCCTTTGTAGAGATTAGTAGGTATTCGCGAGTTTACATCAAGTACTCGCATTATATTTTAAATATACCTGTTTTTGACATCTCCTTTGCAGAGATTAGGCGGTGTTCGCGTGTTCACTTCAGTTACACGCATTATATTTTAAATTTACCTACTTTTTACTTCTCCATTGCATAAATTAGTAGGTGTTCACGAGTTCATTTCAGGTACTCGCATTATATATCAAATTTACATACTTTTGACTTCTCCATAATAGAGATTAGGATGAGTTCACTTGATTACTTCAAGAATTCATGTTATATTTTAAATTTACATGCTTTTGACTTCTATTTTCCATAGATTAGCAGGAGTTCAAGAGTTTACATTAGGTACTCACATTGTATTTAAAATTTACCTGCTTTGGAATTCTCTATTGTAGAGATTAACAAGTGTTCGCGAGTTCAATTCTGGTACTCTAATTATATTTTATATTCACCTACTTTTGACTTCTCTTTTGAAGAGATTAGTTGGTATTCGCATGTTCATTTCAGGACCTCGCATTATATTTTAAATTTACCTGCTTTTGACTTCTCGTTTGTAGAGATTTGTAGGTGTACGCGAGTTCACATCAAGTACTCGGATTATGTTTTAAGTTTACCTTCTTTTGACATCTCCTTTGTATAGATTAGCAGGTGATCGTGAGTTCAATTCAGTTACTTGCATTATATTTTAAATTTACCTGCTTTTGAATTCAATATTGCAGAAATTAGCAGGTGCTTGCGAGTTTTGTTTAGGTACTCGCATTATATTAAATATTTACCTTCTTTTGACTTCTCCTTTGTAGAGATTAATAGTTGTTTGCGAGTTCACTTCTTGTACTCGCGTTATATTTTAAATTTACTTGCTTTAGACCTCACTTTTTTAGAGATAAGGAGGTGTTCATGATTTCACTTAAGGTAATTGCATTACATTTTAAATTTTCCTAATTTTGACATCTCTTTTGTAGAGACTAGTTTGTGTTCTCATGTTCATTTAGGTACTCGCGTTATATTTTAAATTTACTAGTTTTCACTTCTCCTTTAAAGATATTAGTAGGTGTTCGTGAGTTCACTTCAGGCACTCGCATAATATTTTAAATTTACCTTCTTTTGAATTCTCCTTTGTAGAGATTAGTAGATGTTCACGAGTTCACTTTGGGTACTCAAGTTATATTTTAAATTTACCTGCTTTTGAACTCTCTTTTGTAGAGATTAGCAGGTGTTTGCGAGTTCAGTTCTTGCATTCGCTTTATATTTTAAATTTAGCTACTTTTGACTTCTCTTTTGTAGATATTAGTTGGTGTTCGCGAGTTCACTTCAAGTATTCAAATTATATTAAAAATTTACCTATTTTTGGCTTCTCTTTTGCAAAAAATTGCATGTGTTGGCGAATTTAATTCAGGTACTCTTATTATATTTAAAATTTACTTGTTATTGAGTTACTTTTTGTAGAGATTTGCATGTACTTGCGAGTTCACTTCTGGTACTCGCGTTATATTTTATTCTTACATTCTTTTGAAATGTACTTTGAAGTGATTAATAGGTGTTCGCGAGTTCACTTCCGGTACTCGTGTTATATTTTAAATTTACCTGCTTTTGACTTCTCTGTTCGAGTGATTATAAGGTTTTCACGAGTTCACTTCAAGTACTCACATTATATTTTAAATTTACCAGCTTTTGACTTCTACTTTCTAGAGATTAGCACGATTTCGCGAGTCCACTTCAAGTACTTGCGTTATATTTTAAATATGCCTTCTTTTAACTTCTATTTTGGAGAGATTAGAACGTTTTCGCGAGTTCACTTCAGGTACTTGTGTAATATTTTAAATTTACCTGCTTTTGACTTCTCTTTTGTAGAGATTAGTAGGTGTTCGTGAATTCACTTCAGGTACACTTGTTTTATTTAAAATTTACCTTCTTTTGACTTCTCTTTTATAGTGAATAGCACGTGTTCGCGAGTTCACTTCAGGTACTCATATTATATTTTAAATTACCTACTTTTGAGTTCTCTTTTGTAGAGATTAGTTGTCTGTCTTTGACTTTTCCTTCGAAGATATTAGCAGGTGTTCGTGAGTTCACTTTGGCTACTAATGTTATATTTTAAATTTACCTACTTTTGACTTCTCCTTTGCAAAAATTATCATGTTTTCGCGAGTTCACATAAGCTACTCGGATATTTTTTTAAATTTACCTACTTTTGGCCTCTCTTTTGAAGATATGAGCTGATGTTAGCGAGTTCACTTCTGCTACTCTCATTATATTTTAAATTTACCAACTTTTGACTTCTTTTTTATAGATATTAGTAGGTTTTCGCTAGTTAACTTTAGGTACTCGAGTTATATTAAAAATTTACCTGCTTTTGAATTCTTACTTTGCAAAGATTAGCAATTGTTCCCAAGTTCACTTCAGGTACTTGCATTATATTTTAAATTTACCGTCTTTTGGCTTCTCTTTTGGAGAGATTAGCAGGTATTCGTGATTATAATTTATGTATACGAATTTTAATTTAAATTTACCTGTTTTGACTACTCCTTTGTATAGATTAGCAGGATTTCACGAGTTCACTTTAGGTACTCACGTTATATTTTAAATTTACCTTATTTTGGCTTCTCCTTTTCAGACATTAGCAGGAGTTTGCTAGTTCACTTCAGGAATTCGCATTATATTTAAAATTTACAGACTTTGACTTCTCATTTTCATAGATTAGTAGGTATTCATACGTTAACTTCTGGTACTCGCATTATAATTTAAATTTACTTGCTTTCGACTTCTCTTTTATAGAGATTAGCAGGTGTTCGCGAGTTCACTTCAGGTACTCACGTTATATTTTAAATTTACTTGCTTTTGACTTCTCTTTTATAGAGATTAGCTGGTGTTCATGAATAAACTTCAGATACTCGTGTAAAATTATAAATTTTCCAGCATTTGTCTTTTCCTTTGTATAGATTAGCAGGTGTTCAAGGTTTCACTTCAGGTACTCGCATTTTATTTTAAATTTACTTTCTTTTGACTTCTTTTTTATAGATATTAGCAGGTGTTCGCAAGTTAACTTCAGGTACTCGTGTTATATTTTAAATTTATCTGGTTTTGACTTCTCCTTTGAATAGATTAATTGGAGTTCATGAGTTCACTTTAGGTACTCGCATTATATTTTAAATTTACCTGCTTTTGACTTCTCTTTTGCAGAGATTAATAAGTTTTTGCGAGTTCACTTCTAGTATTCACATTATATTTTAAATTTTGCTGCTTCTGACTTCTCTTTTATAGAGATTTGTTGTTGTTCGCATGTTCACTTCAGGTAGTCACGTTATATTTAAATTTTACCCAGTTTGGACTTCTCCTGTGTTAAGATTAGCAAGTGTTTGTTAGTTATCTTCAAGAAATCACATTATATTTTAAATTAACCTTCTTTTGACTTCTCTTTTGGAGGGATTATAAGGTTTTCTCGAGTTCCCTTCTGTTACTCACGTTATATTTTAAATTTACCCGCTTTTGACCTCTTTTTTATAGAGATTAGCAGGTGTTCGTGAGTTCACATCAGGTACTCGCACTTTTTTTTTAAATTTACCAAATTTTGACTTCTCTTGTATAAAGATTAGTTAGTGATCGCAACTTCATTTTAAGTACTCATGTTATATTTTAAATTTACCTATTTTTGACTTCTCCTTTGAAGATATTAGGATGTGTTTATGATTTCACTTCAGGTACTCGGGTTATATTTTATATTCACCTAATTTTTACATCTCCTTTATAGATATTAGCAGGTGTTCGCGAGTAAACTTCGGTTACTTGAATTATATTTTAAATCTACCGGCTTTTGAC
Source organism: Platanthera zijinensis (assembly GCA_039513925.1). NCBI lineage: Eukaryota > Viridiplantae > Streptophyta > Magnoliopsida > Asparagales > Orchidaceae > Platanthera > Platanthera zijinensis. The sequence goes on from CM077087.1 coordinate 124,674,349, forward strand.
TTCTATTTTGGAAAGATTAGAAGGTTTTCTCGAATTCACTCCAGGTACTTTTGTTATATTTAAATTTTACCTGCTTTTGATACCTCATTTGTATAGATTAATAGGAGTTCACGTGTTCACTTAAGTTACTCGCATTAAATTCTAAATTCACTTGAATTTAGCTTCTCTTTTGGAATGATTAGCAAGTGTTTGCAAGTTCACTTCTGGTACTCGCATTATATTTTAAGTTTACTTGCATTTGACATCTATTTTGAAGAGATTAGTTGGTGTTCGCATGTTCACTTAAGTTACTCGCGTTATATTTAAAATTTTCATACTTTTGACTTCTCCTTTGCAGAGCTAAGCAGGTGTTCGCATGTTAACTTCATGTACTTGCATTATATTTTAAATTTTCTTTCTTTTGACTTCTCTTTTGGAGAGATTACAAGGTTTTCACGATTTAACATCAAGTACTTGCGTTATATTTTAAATTAATCTCCTTTTGACATTTCTTTTGTAGAGATTACCAGGTGTTCGTGAGTTCACATCAGGTACTCCTATTGTTTTTTAGGTATACCTACTTTGACTTCTCTTGTGTGGAGATTAGTTGGTATTCGCCTGTTTATTTTAGGTACTCACGTTATATTTTAAATTTACCTATTTTGACTTCTCATTTTAAGATATTAGCAGGTGTTTCTGATTTCACTTAAGGTACTCGTGTTATATTTAAAATTTACCTACTTTTGACTTCACCTTTGTAGAGATTAGTAGGTGTTCGCGAGTTCTCTTTAGGTACTTGTGTTATATTTTAAATTTACAAGCTTTTGACCTATCTTTTATTAAGATTAGTAGGTGTTCGCGAGTTCACATACGGGACTCGCGTTATATTTTAAGTTTACGTACTTTTGAACTCTCTTTATTAGAGATTAGAACGTGTTCGTGAGTTCACTTCAGATACTCACGTTGAATTTCATATTTATCTCCCTTGACTTCTCTTTTGTAGAGAATAGTTGGTGTTTGCATATTCATTTTAGGTACTTGTGTTATATTTTAAATTTACCTGCTTTTGGCTTCTCCTTCGCCGAGATTAGTAGGTGTTTGTGAGTTCACTTCAGGAACTCGCATTATATTATATATTTACCTGCTTTTGACTTCTCTTTTGGATAGATTAGAAGGTTTTCTCATGTTACACCTCCCTTGTAATGACCGAATAATATGGGTCTGTTCGGGGCCCCACAACATACAGAGTCTACAACTTTAGCATTATAAGATGATATAAAACTACCCAACTCAAAACTCAGACTAAAACATCGGAAACAAATAAGAAACTAGAAGTTATCCACCATAATATGAGTATCAAAACGGCCTTAAGGCCTTACAACATCCATGAGTCCAAAAACTAAAACGATAACATCAACATAACAAAAGTGTATTAGCACTCCTCGACTACCTTGGTATGCTAGCCAGATTCATTGTGCACCAAGTAGAACATTCACCCAAATAGAGCTACCAAACAAAGATATCACATCATGAGGCTTAGGACTTTTTTGCCGGCAAACTTACTCCCGCTTGCGATCCTTACCTTGTAAATATTAGTTGTAACGTGGGTCAGCAAAAGCTGACCTTAAATGTGTAACCAACATATCTCCTCCCGGTGGTCCCTAGCAGACCCCAGTGGAATCCATCACCCTGCATGTCAGCACTTCGTATGCAAGTATAGATGAATACAGAAAGTAGTAAAATAAGTTTGGATGTCTCACACAACAAACCTGTTTCAATGTTGTGAATATAATAAAATGGGCCTCTAATGCAGCATGTTTGTAAACCAGGGCTTCACCCAAGGCACCCTATAGCGTATTGATCTAACACATCATCAATCAGGTACTCCCAATTTCCCCTTATGCGTTTAATCCGCAAACACACGATTACTTCCAATTTCCCCTAACGGCATACAAGTCGCCACACAAAACTCTTACCTCGGTCCCACCCGCACGTGTGTCTCGAAGCCCGGGATTGCCTACAAGCTCTAAATTCTCACATTAGGATTCCGTCACATAAACAAACTGATACTAAGAACCTTCACTAGACCCCACCCGCTCGTGGGATTCATCGCCCGGGCTTGTCCAAAGCTTGGCATTCTCGTCAGTTTCACAAAAGGGGACTTGTCTCATCGGGACACTCTCCACACATGACATGCACGTCATGGGCTAGCCAGCCAACCACAGAGACAAATCCATGCCTTTGCGCATCACAATCAAAAGACTTTCATGCCCTAATCCATAATTTATTCTCTCAAAAAATCTAGGGGAAAAATCATCACGAATGGCATCTTACCGCAAACGGATTTCTAGCACAATACTTAGGCTCGTTATGCAACATCACCGAGTTGGACTAACAGTCGCGACTTCGGCTTCACTCACAATGCCTAATCAACTAAAGGAGCAGATTTATAATGCAATATCATGATGGGGACAGACACAATCGACCCAGTGGCTCCTCTTTAACAATGGATACCTGAAGCCATCTCATTTGAGATATCCGGTGCCTAAACCTTGAAAAAAATCAAGAATAATAATATATGCAAGGCACGCATCTTAAAGACCGAGAGGAGAAGTGATGTTACCTTACGAATCCTCTTCCATACAATGGAAAAACTTGATTTACACGGATTAAAATGTGCGCCTTCAAGTCCACCCCACTTACCTGGCCTCGGAACGACGATCGGATCCCCGAAGCTTTGTCAAAGGAGGAGTAAGACCTTCTTCTTCCTCCACCAAACTCTTTCTCTAAAACGCTTACTCCCACATTAAAATGGAAGAGAATGAAGGTTTAGAACGTTTCAGCCTATTATATGCCCTTTGGGCGGAGCATCCTGGCTAGAGGATCAAATCCTAAGGGAAAACAGATGGCTAAAATGCCAAATGATGGAACTGCTCCTGTGGGCTATCGCCGGACAGTAACTACCTACCGCCGGGCGATATATTCCCGAGTGCTCGGACAAAAAATAATGTTGCGCTATCATCGCTGGAAGTACTAAAGCTGCGCGGTAGCTCACTCAATGCCTACCACTCAACACCTCTACTCAACTCTAGCCACTCAACGCACTAAATTCACTCAACGCAAAGCTATTGTCGAGCTGTAGAAAGCTAACGTCGTGCTCTGGTACTCAACTCTCTTAATGCCTAGCTACTTAGCGCTCTCAATGCCTGGATTTGACAAAATAAGGCTATTTTCGAGCGATTGCTACCTATCCCCACCAGGTTGCTTACAAAGGCTCAAGATCTGGAAAAATTGGGGTGTTACAACTCCTCCCCCTTAGAAAATTTTGTCCTCGAAATTAAGTATGTACTCAAACAAAAGCATACCCGAAGATAAAAAGTTTTGGGAAGTCCTCATGCTTTTCTTGTTCACGCTCCCAAGATAACTCGTCTCGCCCGCAGTTATACTACTGTACCTTCATGAGTATAACATCTTTATTCCGTAACTGCAGAACTTCTGAGTCCTCTATGGCAACTTGATGGACTTTCGTCCTCAAGTCCTCTTCTACCAGCACTGTTGCCGCCTCGACCACAACATTTGTCTCCATCAAGGCTTTCCTCAAAACTGAGACTTGGAAGACCTCGTGCAATCCACTCAGCTCTGTGGACAATGACAACCGGTAGGCTACTTCTGCAATATGTTCCACGACCTTGAACTGTCCCAAAAACCTCAAACTCAACTTCTTGAGTCGGCGAATCCATGAAATGCCTTTGAACAGCTTAATCTTTAAATATACCTGGTCACTTATCGCAAACTCCACGTTCCTGTGGCGAATGCTGAAATATATCTCCTGACGATCCTGAGCAACCTTTATGCGCCCCCGAATAGTTCGCACCAACTCACAAAAATCAAACACCACCAATTTTTCCAAAAGCTTGGTGTCTCCTTCCTCTTTACATGTCATCGGTGTTCAACACCGCCTTCCATACAAAGCCTCATATGACGTCATCTTTATACATGCCTGGAAACTATTGTTATAGGAGAACTCCAACATCAAGAGGTGATATTCCCACTTCTTACCAAAGTCTAGGGTACACATCCTCATCATTTATTCCATTATATTACTTGTCCTTTCCATTAGACCATCAGTTTTTAGGATGGAATGTCGTACTAAACTTGAGCCTTGAGCCTTGAGCCTTGAGCCCAGACTTTTCTATACTAATCTCCAATCTTTGGACGTAAACTGTCCAAAGTGATCATTAATAATTCTCTTTTGGACTCCGTGGGACCGCACAATATTGCGAACATATAATTCTACCAGCTTCCCCATGCTATCCTCCTTCCAATTAGGGATGAAGTGAGCCACTTTGGTCAAGCAATCCATGATCTCCCAAATCGAATCGTTACGCTACTGTGAGAGAGGTAAACCAGTCAAAAAATCCATAGAGATGTCATCAAAATTCCACTCAGGGATAGGAAGAGGCTTTTGGAACCCGCACGGCTTCTGATATTTAGCCTTCACTAAGGCACAAGTTTTACCTTAACTCACGTACAAAGCTACATCCTACTTCAAATCAAGCCACCAAAAGGACTTCTTCATATCCAAGTACATCTTTATACTGCCCGGGTGAATGGAGTACTTTGTGGAATGAGCCTCAAACATAAACTTCTCACCAAGCTTGCCGAACTGCGGTACACAAATCCTTTCATCCTTCCTAAAGATCCCATCAATCATCTCCCTGGCACTACCCTTATCGCATTGAGCTTCCACCACAAATGGCTAGAAGTATACATACATATTGGTTGTTTCCCAAATACGATCAGATAAGTCATTTTCCAACTCTATCCAGTTAAACCGAGCCATGCTAGACTCACCTCTAGCTACACACTCATTGCTAAGGGACTCACAGCCCGCAATAACCACTCATCACGAGCTTCAATCCAATTTCCTTGCCCAAAATAATTCCTACTAAATGCATCCTTCATCACATTTGCCTTGCCAGGCGTATACTGAAATGCTTGGTCGTAGTCCCCAAGGAATTCGACCCACCTGCAATGCCACATGTTCAAATCCGCAACGTGTTTGACTTATCTTTTGGAGAGATTAGAAGTTGTTCGTGAGTTCACTTCAAGTACTTGCGTTATATTTTAAATTTAACTTCTTTAGACTTCTCCTTTGAATAGATTAGAAGGAGTTCACAAGTTCACTTCAGGAACTAGCGTTATATTTTAAATTTACCTGCTTTTGATTTCTCCTTTCCAAAAATTAGCAGGAGTTCATGATTAATATTTTGTACTCCATTATTTTTTAAATTTACATGTTTATGACCTGTCTTTTGCAAAGATTAGCAAGTATTTGCGAGTTCACTTCTGGTACTCTCATTATATTTTATATTTAACTACTTTTGAATTCTCTTCTGTAGAGATTAGTTGATGTTCGCATGTTCACTTCAGGTTCTCACGTTATATTATATATTTAGCTGCATTTTTACTTCTCCTTTGCAATGATTAGCAGGTGTTCACGAGTTCACTTCAGGTACTCGAATTATATTTTAAATTTGTCTTGCTTTTGACTTCTCATTTGGAGGGATGCGAAGTTTTTCTCGAGTTTTCCTCAGGTATTCACATTATATTTTAAATTTAACGGATTTTGACTTCTCTTTTACAGAGATTAGCAGAAGTTCGTGAATTCCCTTCAGGTATTAACGTTATATTTTAAATTTACAATCTTTTGACTTCACCTTTGTAGAGATTAATAGTTGTTTGTGAGTTCACCTTTGGTACTCGCGTTAAATTTTAAATATACCTGCATTTGACCTCTCTTTTGTAGAGATAACCAGGTGATTATGAGTTTAGTTTAGGTACTCGAATTATATTTTAAATTTACTTGCTTTTGACATCTCTATTATAGAGATTAGTTGGTGCTCGCATGTTCATTTTAGGTAATCACGTTATATTTTAAATTTACCTGTTTTTGACTTCTCCTATGAATATATTAGCAGGTGTTCGCGAGTTCACTTAGGGTACTCGCGTTATATTTTAAATTTACCTACTTTTGACTTCTCTTTTGCATAGATTTGTATGTGTTCGCGAGTTCACTTCGGGTACTCATGTTATAATTTAAATTTACCTGCTTTTGACATCTCTTTTGTAGAGATTTGCAGATGTTCGTAAGTTCACTTCTAATACTCGCTTTATATTTTAAATTTTCCTACGTTTGACTTATCTTTTAAAGAGATTAACAGGTGCACGGGAGTTCACTTAAGGTACTCGCGTTATATTTTAAAATTACCTACTTGTAACTTCCCCTTTGTATAGATTAGCAGGTGTTTGCGAGTTCACTTCTGGTAATCGAATTATATTTTAAATTTAACTTCTTTTGACTTCTCTTTTGTAGAGAATAGTAGGTGTTCGCGAATTCACTTGAGGTACTCTCGTTATATTTTAAATTTATCTGCTTTAGACTTCTCTTTTGTAGAGATTAGCAAGTGTTCGTGAGTGCACTTTAGGTACTCTCGTTATAATTTAAATTTACCTACCTTTGAGATCTCCTCTGTAGATATTAGTTGGTGTTCGTGAGTTCACTTCACGTACTGGCGTTATAATTTAAATTTTCCTGCTTTTGACTTATATTTTGGATATATTATTAGGTTTTTACGAGTTCACATCATGTACTTATGCTATATTTTATATTTACCTATTTTGACTTCTCTTTTACAGAGATTAGCAGGTGTTCGCGAATTCACTCCAGGTACCCATGTTATATTTTAAATTTACTAGCGTTTGAAATCTCTTTTATAGAGATTAGCAGTTGTTCGCGAGTTCACTTTAGGTACACACATTATTTTTTAAATTTACCTGCTTTTGACATCCCTTCTATAGAGATTTATTATTTTTCGCATGTTCATTTCAAGTAATCGCATATTATTTTAAATTTACTTGTTTTTTACTTCTCCTTTTAAGATATTAGCCGGTGTTCGCGAGTTCACTTTAGGTACACACATTATTTTTAAAATTTACCTGCTTTTGACTTCGCCTTTACAGAAATTAGCAGGTGTTCACAAGTTAACTTATGGTACTCGCGTTATATTTAAAATTTAACTGCTTTTGACCGCTCGTTTGTAAATATTAACAGGTGTTCGCGAGTTCACTTCAGGTACTCTCATTTTTTTTTAAATTTACCTACTTTTGACTTCTCTTTTATAAAGATTACAAGGTTTTTGCTATTTAAATATAGGTTCTCATGTTATTTTTTAAATTTACCTACATTTGACTTCTCCTTTGCAAAGATTAGATGGTGTTCACGAGTTTACTTCAGGTACTCGCGTTATATTTAAAATTTACCTTCTTTTGACTTTTCTTTTGGAGTGATTAGTATGTATTCACGAGTTCACTTTTGGTACTCGCGTTATATTTTAAATTTACCTGCTTTTGAATTCTCCTTTTCATAGATTAGCTGGAATTATATTTTAGTACTTGCATTATATTTTAAAAATACAAGATTTGGTCTTCTCCTTTACAGAGATTAGCAGGAGTTCTCGAGTTCACTTCAGGTACTCGCATTATATATTAAATTTACCTGCTTTTGACTTCTCCTTTTTAGAGATTAGCTGGTGTTCACACATTAACTTCTAGCACTCACGTTATATTTTAAATTTAGTTGCTTTTGACTTTTCTTTTGTATATATTAGCAAGTGTTTGTGAGTTCACTTCAGGTACTCGTGTTATATTTTAAATTTACATTCTTTTAACATCTCCTATGCAGAGATTAACACGTGTCACGATTTCACTTTAGGTACTCGCGCTATATTTTAAATTTACCGGCTTTTGACTTCTCTTTTGGAGAGATTATAAGATTTTTACGAGTTCACTTTAGGTACTCGCATTATATTTTAAATTTACCAGGTTTTGACTTGTATTTTGTAGATATTAGCATTATTTTGCGAATTCACTTCAGGAACTCACGTTATATTTTAAATTTGCTTGCTTTTGACTTTTTTTTAGAGATTAGTCGGCGTTCACGAGTTCACTTCAGGTACTCGTGTTATATTTAAACTTACTTATTTTTGACTACTTTTTTTAGAGATTAGCTAGTGTTCGCATGTTAACTTCAGATACTCGTATTATATTATAAATTTTCCAGCTTTTGACTTCACTTTTGCAGAGATTAGCAGGTGTTCACGAGTTCACTTCAAGTACTCGCATTATATTACAAATTTACCTTCTTTTGACTTCACCTCTGTAAAAATTAGTAGTAGTTCATAAGTTCACTTCAGGAAGTCATGTTATATTTTAAATTTACCTTCTTTGGGGTTCTCCTTTCCATAGATTAGTAGGAGTTCACGAGTTCACATCAGGTACCCACACTATATTTTAAATTTTCCGGCTTTTGACTTCACTTTTACAGAGATTAGCAAGTGTTCGTGAGTACACTTCTGGTACTCGCATTATATTTTAAATTTACCTGCTTTTGACTTCTCTTTTGTAGAGATAAGTTGGTGTTTACATATTTATTTCAGGTACTCGCATTGTATTTTAAATTTACCTGCTTTTGACTTCTCCTTTATAGAGATTAGGAGGTATTCACGAGTTCACATCAATTACACGCGTTATATTTTAAATTTACTTATTTTTGACATCTCCTTTGCAGAAATTAGCAGGTGTTTGCGAGTTCACTTCAGTTACTCGCGTTATATTTTAAATTAACCTTCTTTTGACTTCTCCATTGCAGAAATTAGCAGGTGATCGCGAGTTTACTTCAGGTACTCGCATTATATTTCAAATTTACTTGCTTTTAACTTCTCCATAACATAGATTAGCCTGAGTAAACTTGATCACTCCAGAAACTCGTGTTATATTTTAAATTTACCTTCTTTTGACTTGTGTTTTTGATAGATTTGCAAGAGTTCACGAGTTCACATCAGGTACTCACGTTATATTAAAAATTTACCGGCTTTTGACTTCTCTATTGTAGAGATTAGCAAGTGTTCGTGAGTTCACTTCTGGTACTCTGATTATATTTTATATTTACCTGTTTTGACTTCACTTTTGTAAAGATTTGTTGGTATTTGCATGTTCATTTCAGGCACTCTCATTATATTTTGACTTTACCTACTTTTGAGTTCCCCTTTGTAGAGATTAGTAGGTGTTCGCGAGTCCACATCCGGTACTCGCATTATATTTTTAATGTACCTTCTTTTTACATCTCCTTTGTAGAGATTAGCAGGTGTTCGCGAGTTCACTTCTGTTACTCGTATTATATTTTTAATTTACCTGGTTTTGACTTCTCCATTGCAGAAATTAGCGGGTGTTTGCGAGTTTAGTTGAGGTACTCACAGTATATTTTAAATTTACCTGCTTTTGACTTCTCTTTTGCAGAGATTAGTAGTTATTTGAGGGTTCACTACTAGTACTCGCATTATATTTTAAATTTACTTGGTTAAGACCTCATTTTTTTAGAGATTAGTAGGTGTTTGTGAGTTCACTTCAGGTAATCACATTACATTTTAAATTTACCTGCTTTGGATATATCTTTTGTAGAGACTAGTTTGTGTTCGCCAGTTCATTTTAGGTACTTGTGTTATATTTTAAATTTACCTATTTTCACTTCTCTTTTAAAAATATTATTAGGTGTTCGTGACTTCACTTCAGGAACTCGCGTAATAATTTAAATTTACCTGCTTTTGAGTTCTCCTTTGAAGAGATTAGTAGGTATTCGTGAGTTCACTTCTTGTACTTGAGTTGTATTTTAAATTTACCTGTTTTTGAACTCTGTTTTGTTAAGATTAGCAGGTGTTTGCGAGTTCACTTCGAGCACTCGCTTTGTATTTTAAATTTAGCTACTTTTGACTTCACTTTTGTAGAGATTAGTAGGTGTTCGCGAGTTCACTTCAGGTACTCAAAGTATATTATAAATTTACCTGCTTTTGACTTCTCTTTTGCATAAAAATGAAGGTGTTCGTGAATTTACTTCAGGTACTCTTATTATATTTTAAATTTACTTGTTATTGACTTCCCTTATGTAAATATTTGCATGTGTTTGCGAGTTCACTTCAGGTACTCGCGTAATATTTTAAATTTACTTACTTTTGAAATATACTTTGAAGTGATTAGTAGGTGTTCGCGAGTTCACTTCAGGTACTTGCATTAGATTTTAAATTTACCTGCTTTGACTTCTCTTTTGGAGAGATTATAAGGTATTCATGAGTTCACTTTAGGTAATCACATTATATTTTAAATTTACCTGCTTTTGACTTCTATTTGGAAGAGATTAGCACGATATAACGAGTTCACTTCAAGTACTTGCGTTATATTTTAAATATATCTTCTTTTGACTTCTATTTTTGAGAGATTAGAAGGTTTTCGCGAGTTCACTTCATGTACTTGTGTAATGTTTTAAATTTACCTGTTTTGACTTCTCTTTTGTAGAGATTAGCAGGTGTTCATGAATTCACTTCAGGTACTCTTGTTATATTTTAAATTCTCCTGCTTTTTACTTCTCTTTTGAAGAGAATAGCAGGCGTTCGCGAGTTCACTTTAGGTACTCACATTGTATTTTATATTTACTTGCTTTGAGTTATCTTTTGTAGAGATTAGTTGGTTTTGCATGCTCATTTCAGGTACTCGCATTATAATTTAAATTTACTTATTTTTTACTTCTCCTTCGATCATATTAGCAGGTGTTCGCGAGTTCACTTTAGCTACTCATGTTATATTTTAAATTTACCTGCTTTTGACTTCTCCTTTGCAAAAATTATCAGGTTTTCACGAGTTCACTTCAGGTACTGCATATTATTTTTAATTTACCTACTTTTGACCTCTCTTTTGTAGATATGACCTAGTGTTAGCGAGTTCACTTCCGGTACTCTCGTTATATTTTAAATTTGTCCACTTTTGACTTCTCTTTTATAAAGAATAGGAGGTTTTCAATAGTTAACTTTAGGTACTCGTGTTATATTTTAAATTTTCCTTTTTTTGACTTCTCCTTTGCAGAGATTAGCAGGTGTTCCCGAGTTCACTTCAGGTACTCGCATTATATTTAAAATTTATCTTATTTTGACTTTTCTTTTCAAAATATTAGCAGGTATTCGCGATAACACTTTAGGTACACGTGTTATAATTTAAATTTACCTGCTTTGACTAATCCTTTGCATAGATTAGCAGGAGTTCACGAGTTCACTTTAGGTACTCACGTTATATTTATATTTACCTTATTTTAACTTCTCCTTTGCAGAGATTAGAAGGAGTTTGCGAGTTCACTTCAGGAACACTCCTTATATTTTTAATTTACCGACTTTTAACTTCTCATTTTCATAGATTAGTAGGTGTTCACACGTTAACTTCTGGTACTCGGGTTATATTTTAAATTTACCTTCTTTTGACTTCTCTTTTGTAGAGATTAGCAAGAGTTCGCGAGTTCACTTTAGGTACTCGCATTATATTTTAAATTTACATGTTTTTGAATTCTCCTTTGCAGTGATTGCGAGGTGTCGTGATTTTAATTCAGGTACTCGCATTATATTTTAAATTTACCTCATTTTGACTTCTTTTTGGAATAGATTATAATGTATTCCTGAATTCACTTCAGGTACTCACATTATAATTTAAATTTACTTGCTTTTGACTTCTATTTTGTAGAGATTAGTAGGTGTTCGCGAGTTAACTTCAGGTACTCGCGTTATATTTTAAATTTACTTGCTTTTGAGTTCTCTTATATAGAGATTAGTTGCTGTTCGCGAATTAACTTTAGATACTCACGTAATATTTTAAATTTTCCTTCTTTTGTCTTCCCCTTTGTAGAGATTAGCAGGTGTTCAAGAGTTCACTTCAGGTAGTTGTATTTTATTTTAAATTTAAATACTTTTGACTTCTCTTTTATAGAGATTAGCAGGTGTTCGCTAGTTAACTTCAGGTACTCGTGTTATAATTTAAATTTATCTGCTTTAACTTTTCCTTTGCATAGATTAATAGGAGTTCATGAGTTCACTTCAGGTACTCGCATTATATTTTAAATTTACCTACTTTTGACTTCTCTTTGCAGAGATTAGCAAATGTTTGCGAGTTCACTTCTAGTACTCGCATTATATTTTAAATTTACCTGCTTTTGACTTCTCTTTTATAGAGATTAGTTGGTGTTCGCATGTTCACTTCGGGTACTCACATTATATTTAAAATTTACCTGGTTTGGACTTCTCCTGTGTAAAGATTAACAGGTGTTTGTGAGTTATCTTCAGGTAATCACATTATATTTTTAATTTACCTTCTTTTGAATTCTCTTTTGGAGTGATTATAAGGTTTTCTCGAGTTCACTTCTAGTACTCACGTTATATTTTAAATTTACCGCCTTTTGACCTCTCTTTTGTAGAGATTAGCAGGTGTTTGTGAGTTCATATCAGGTGCTCGCTTTATATTTTAAATTTACCAACTTTTAACTTCTCTTGTATAAAGATTAGTTAGTGTTCGCAAGTTCAGTTTAGTTACTCACTTTATATTTTAAATTTACCTATTTTTGACTTCTCCTTTGAAGATATTAGCAGGTGTTTGCGATTTTACTTCAGGTACTCGGGTTATATTTTAAATTCACTTAATTTTGACATCTCCTTTATAGATACTAGCAAGTGTTCGCGAGTTAACTTCAGTTACTCGAATTATTTTTTAAATTTACCGACTTTTGATATCTATTTTGGAAAGATAAGAAGGTTTTCTCGAGTTCACTTCAGGTACTTGCGTTATATTTTAAATTTGTTAGCTTTTGACTTCTCCTTTGTATAGATTAATAGGAATTCACGTGTTCACTAAAGTTACTCGCATTATATTTTAAATTTACCTGAATTTATCTTCTCTTTTTAAAAGATAAGCAAGTGTTCACGAGTTCACTTATGGTACTCGCATTTTATTTTAAGTTTACCTGCATTTGACTTCTATTTTGTAGAGATTAGTTGGTGTTCGCATGTTCACTTAAGGAACTCGCGTTATATTTTAAATTTACCTACTTTTGACTTTTCTTTTACAGAGCTTTGCAGGTGTTCATGTGTTAACTTCATGTACTCGGATTATATTTTAAATTTACTTTCTTTTGACTTCTCTTATGGATAGATTAGAAGGTTTTATCGAGTTCACTTCAGGTACTCGCGTTATATTTTAAATTTATCTCCTTTTGACCTCTCTTTTGTAGAGATTACCATGTGTTCGTGAGTTCACTTCATGTAATCTCATTGTATTTATGATATACCTACTTTGACTTCTCTTGTTTAGAGATTAGTTGGTATTCACATTTTCATTTTAGGTACTCACATTATATTTTAAATTTACCTTTTTTGACTTCTCCTTTGAAGATATTAGCAGCTCTTTGCGATTTCACTTAAGGTACTCGCGTTATATTATAAATTTACCTACTTTTTACTTCTCCTTTGTAGATATTAGTAGGTGTTCGCGAGTTCTCTTCAGGTACTCATGTTATATTTTAAATTTACCTGCTTTTGACGTCTCCTTTGCAGAGATTAGTAAGTGTTTGTGAGTTCACATCAGGTACTCGCGTTATATTTTAAGTTTACGTACTTTTGGACTCTCTTTTGTAGATATTAAGACGTGTTCATGAGTTCACTTCAGATACTCACATTATATTTTATATTTACCTGCTTTGACTTCTCTTTCTTAGAGATTAGTTGGTGTTTTCATATTCATTTTAGGTACTCGCATTATATTATAAATTTACCTGCTTTTAATTTCTCCTTCGCAGAGATTAGTAGGTGTTTGCGAGTTCACTTCAGGTACTTGCATTATATTTTAAATATACCAGCTTTTGAGCTCTCTTTTGTATAAATCATTAGGTGTTCATGAGTTCACTTCAGGTACTCGCATTATATTTTTAATTTTCCTGATTTTTAGTATTTTTTTATAGAGATTTTTATTATTCACATATTCATTTTAGGTACACACGTTATATTTTACATTTACCTCTTTTGACTTCTCTTTTGACGATATTAGAAGGTGTTTGTGAGTTCACATCAGTTACATTATATTTTAAATTGACCTTCTTTTGGCTTCTCCTTTTTAGAGATTAGCAGGTGTTTGCAAGTTCACTTCTTGTACTCGTGTTATATTTTAAATTTACCTACTTTTGACCTCTCTTTTGTAGGGATTAGTATGTATTTTTTAATTACTTCAGGAACTCGCGTTATATTATTTTTTCTTGCTTTCGACTCCTATTTTATAAAGATTAGCAGGTGTTCGCAATTTTTATTTTGGTACTCATATTATATTTTAAATTAACCTACTTTTGACTTCTCCTTTGTAGAGATTAGTAGGTGTTTGCGAGTTCAATTCAAGTAATCACGTTAGATTCTAGATTTACATGTTCTTGACTTCTCTTTTGGAAGATTAACAGGTGTTTGCGAGTTCACTTTAGGTTCGCGACTGCTCTTTTGCATAGATTAGTAGGAGATCACTAGTTGAATTCAGGAACTCAAGTTATATTTTAAATTTACATTCTTTTGACTTCTCCTTTCCATAGATTAGCAGGAATTCAAGAGTTCACATCAAATACTCGCATTCTATTTTAAATTTACATATTTTGACTTCTCTTTTGTAGAGATTCGCAATTATTTTCAAGTAAACTACTGACACTCGCATTATAATTTAAATTTACATTCTTTTGACTTTTCTTTTGTAGAGATTAGTTATTGTTCGCATGTTCACTCCAGGTACTAGTGTTATATTTTAAATTTACCTATTATTGACTTCTCTTTTATAGAGATTTGCAAATGTTCACGAGTTCACTTCAGGTAATCACATTATATTTAAAATTTTCTTGCTTTTAACTTCTCTATGTGAGATTAGAAGGTTTTCTCGAGTTCACTTCTTGTACTCGCGTTATATTTTAAATTTAACTACTTTTGACTTCTATTTTGTAGAGATTAGCAGGAGTTCGCAAATTCACTTAAGGTACTCACATTATATTTTAAATTTTCCTTTTTTGACTTCTCCTTTACAGAGATTAGTACTTAAGGTACTTGAGTTATATTTTAAATATACCTACTTTTGATCTCTCTTTTGTAGAGATTAGCAGGTGTTCGTGAGTTTACTTTAGGTAGTCTCGTTATATTTTTATTTTACCTACTTTTGACATATATTTTGTAGAGATTAGTTTATGCTTGCATGTTCATTTTAAGTACTCGCATTATATTAAAAACTTACCTATTTTTGACTTCTCCTTTGAAGATATTAGCAGGTGTTCGCGAGATCACTTCAGGTACTCGCATTATATTTTATATTTACATGCTTTTGAGTACTCCTTTATAGGGATTAGTAGGTTTTTGCGGGTTCACTTCAGGTACTCGCGTTATATTTAAATTTACCTGCTTTTGACCTTTCTTTTATAGAGATTAGCTAGTGTTCGGAAGTTCACTTTACGTACTCACTTTATATTTTAAATTTACTTACTTTCAATATCTCTTTTTTAGAGATTATCATGTGTATGCGATTTCAATTCTGGTACTCGCATAATAATTGAAATTTACCTACTTTTGACTTCTCCTTTATAGAGATTAGTAGGTGTTCGCGATTTAACATCAGGTACTCGAATTATATTTAGCATTTACCTACTTTTAACTTCTCTTTTGCAGAGAATAGTAGGTATTCGCAAATTCACTTCAGGTACTCTCGTTATATTTTAAATTTACCTACTTTTGAATTCTCTTTTGTAGAGATTAGCAAGTGTTCGCGAGTTCACTTCATGTACTCACGTTATATTTTAAATTTACCTTCTATTGATAAATCCTATGTAAAGATTAGCTGGTGTTCGCGAGATCACTTCAGGTAATGCATTATATTTTAAATTTACCTGCTTTTGACTTCAATTTTGGAGAGATTATAAGTTTTTGCGAGTTCACATCAGTTACTCGTGTTATATTTTAAATTTACCAGCTTTTGAATTCTCCTTTGCAGAGATTACCAGGTATTCGCGAATTAATTTTATGTACACTCGTTATATTTTAACTATACCAGCTTTTGACTTCTCTTTTGTAGAGATTAGTGTTAAAATCGAAAACTCGATCTCGGTGGAATTCACACTTGGGGAAGGGGTGATCACACACTTACTTCTCTCTCTCGATCCTAACAACCAAGGAAAAAGAATAAGGAAAAGACCTAAGGGCTCGGCATTGAGGTCCCACCACACACCTGGAAGATCTTAGAGAGCTTAATCTCCCTAGCCAAGTGTCAAGCTATGGATACCTCAAAAAGCGTAAGAAGATCGGGGCATAAGTAAGCATTCCTCCTGAGGTACCCCCTTCGGTCTATTTATAGTTTTTTGAAAACCGCTTGCAAATAGCCAACCTCAGGTGTTCCAAACATCTATGTGCAATCCAGGTTGGCCTGCCAACAACATAACTTTGCTGTTCTGGAAGGCTATTGGCAGGCCAGCAGGGGTAAAATAGTAAAATCATCATAGATCACTTCACGAGTTGTCCCTGAGACCTCCACTTGCCCGGGGCGGCAAGTACGGGCCCGGCTAGCCCTACTTGCGTGCCGCTTGCCGAGATCCCCTAGGGCGATTGCGAGCTTGCCTGCTCCACTCGCCCCTCAAACACTCTACCTCACCTAGATGAGTTCAGGGGATGCAGAGCTCTTGCCCCCTTGGGTGCACGCCCGGGACCTAGGCTGCTAGATCTATAAAACCAATATTCTATTTACCCCACTCGCCGGATACGGGGTTGTACACAATCCCCGCCCTTTGCGAGGTTGGAAAAAGGTCGGAAAGAATCATAAAACCACACAAGATTCAACGAGTGTCGCAGGACCTAAAGGGAAGCTTCGGGTGGGGTCCACCTGTGGTTATATATATACGCATGCGTACTTGTGTGACCTTTGCAATTCTCTTTGCTCTAAACTTGTCGAGATGACAATTCATAAAAAGATCCAAGATAGGCTTGCCCGAGCTCGCGAGGCTTCCCCTGCACGCGTTGCCGGCTTGACCGTAGTATCACTTTGCATCCCGCCTAGCGGTTTGGCAGAATCGAACCCGCCAAGATGGTAAAACCACATTCCATGGCGGTTGAACTAATCTTCAATAATCTGAAATCTACCCAAGAAAGCCTGTCTGTTCCTCCACTCTCCCCACTACTGAGAAGAAGGGTAAAGACATCATCGACCTTTTCTCCTCCCCATACAACCGATGGTATGATGACAAGGCCTCCTTTCCGCGAGTTAAGATCCCCCTCTAAAACTCGGAGCCAAAAACATCAGAGACTCTCCTGCGAGGCCCGTCGCCCCCTTTGGGACCCTGGGGCTAGACTCGCAAAAGTCGAAATCGCCGGCTCGTTCCCCGACTCGGCAGAAGCTTCCTGCTCCTAGAACTGCAGAGGGAGGGGCAGAATTCATCCCAATTACAGGCTTAGGGCTCCTCCCACCAAAGACTCATTGTCCGGGCCGTAGAAATAACCTGAGTATGCCCCCACTCTGCACTTTCCCGGGGGCACTGAGCTCACAAGGCAAGTTTTGATTTCCACTGATTTGTCTCGCGTGATTATCCTGGAGTGCTTGCCTTTCATACTTATACTTGACTAAATTCCTTTGCAGCCCTTCCAAGTCATTCTGAGCCTGACGAATCTTCAGAGACAATATGGTACTCGCCCAACCCTTCCCCAAGCTCGCTAGACTTCTTCCTAGGTTTTGAGGTGGAGAACGGTGAGCTGACGAGGCGGGGAATCAGGATCTTCATAAAGGTGGTGCGTGGGTTGCGCAAGTTTTAGGAGGATAATGAGGCATTACAGCATGACTACATACGGTTCTCGGACGAGGTGAGGGGAAGCCTAGCAGGCGAAGCGAGGAATCCTTCTCCGCTTTTGGGCGAGATTGACGAGAACATCCAGATCATCCATAGGAACTTGGGGCAGATCCGCGAGCTCCATAACTCGTGCCGACTTGCATAGAAGGAGACACGAGGCTAGGGTAGGTAGAAATGACTCCATTACTGATCAAACCGGTGCTCGACTCGGGCCCCCTCAGCTCATGCACATTGAATATTCCCTCTCTTTTTTTAATTTGCTTCTCACACTTCCTGTTTCTCAACCGCATACCCCTGCTTGTAATAACTTAGAACATTCTTTATATTTAAATGTTTGTTACTTGAATAATAAATTGTTATTTGGAATCGGCTCATCATAGGGTAGAACAAGTTGTAGGGACTAAGGAGTTGGGGTTGGCGAGCTTGGGCAGGAGAGTTGGACAAATCGGTCGGCCCGACCTCAAATTCATTTTTCTTTAAATATGCCCCCTACCAACCCCACTCCTTTGTCTTTATTGCTTTCGAACCGCTTCTTGCTTCATCCTCTACTACCTGTACTTGCATCCAAATCATTCTGAGAGCATGGGAAAGACGAACCCTGACACCGACGGTCACTCCAATTATGTTGTGCATTTTGCCGAGTACCTATTTTCGAGTGAAACACTACCGAGGGGGAACTAGCGGAGTTCGTAATCGGCTATGTGCCTCTTGATTTGAGGCAAACCGGCATAAAGAGTGTGAAACCATTAATACCTTCTACCCCAACGAGCTCTCCTTTTCCATATCGCATTTCGAGGTGGGGTTCCGTCTATCCCTCTGGGCGAACATCCGCCAGATCCTCAAGTACTATGGCGTGGTGCCCGGGTAGCTAAACTCAAATGCCATCACCATGATGGTCGCGTTCACGTGCTTTCTCGTCAAAGAGCGGATACATTTCAACTTGACCATCTTTAGGAAGCTCTTCACCTACAAGGTGACTCCAGATGGCGTTGCCTACTTCGGGGGTCGCTCATGAAGGTTCATGAGATCGCAAACAAAAACCACAACTGGATATCCAAGATCGTCTTCATCAAGGGAGATCTCAGAAATATGCCCTACTCGCCCTAACAGAATGGCGAGGAGGTGTACCAGCCCCCTGAAATATCTGGTAATGATGTCGAGCTCCACAAGTTCTTCCTCCATAAGAAATTCGAGGTCGCTTCCTCTGAAGTGTCATCGACTCGCTCTGCCTCGTCCTTCTTTGCGAAGGTATACCTCTCACTTTTTCTTTTTGCCAAACTCGACAGTCAATATGATTTTTTTAACTAATTTTTTTCATACAGGGGAGCGTTTGATTCCCGAGAACCCACCCTTTGTGAACTCGGGACTCCACCCTAAATCGCTCGCGCATGAGCGGGCAGCTACAAAAGCATGCCGAGCTGAGCTGGCGAAATCCAAACCCTCTTCTAGCAAGGGGAGACTCGACTCCGCGGGGTCCAGCTCACGTATGCGCCCCCACCCCAAAAGAAGATTAAGAAGGCGGTGGTGGTCTCCAAGGAGAGACAATAACAACAACAAAAATGGAAATACATGAGATCGCCTGAGATCACCTCAGACGGATCGCCGGAGAGCTCACTGAAGGAGACATCAGGGTAAGAATAGGGGGTGGCGAGTCCTCGTCTCCTCCTGCTATATAGAAGACCGTAGCCCGCGAGTTGGGCCCTTCGAAGAGCCATCCCCTCTTCGGCATTGGGGGAAGGTGAAAGCACTCAGCCAGTGAGCCGATGGTCCAACTCTCACTCCTATCTCTCCTACCCGACCACAGCAACCCCAAAACTTGCTTACACTAAGCTAAGCTTAATCACAACACTACCCAGCAACCTTGACACCAACCAAGATAACTAATTAACCGAGAAAGGAAACAAACTAGAGTTAAAGCTATAGATTAAGGACAGCACAGGGCTGGTCTGAGGGGGAAAGAGTTAACCAGCTGCTCTTACATCTAGGGAAGAAAAGAAGTAATACAGAGCATAAGCAAATAGCTAGAATAATAAATAAATAAAAATCAGCAAGGGCAAGGGAGCCACTTGCCTCACTGCCAAGCTCCAGTAGCAGCCTTAGCTTCACAGGCTCGGCACCGACAGCAAGGCTACCTAGGGAAAAACAAAAACAAACTAGAGCTTTTAGATAAGAGGAAGAGGAGAAGAACAAAACCCTAGCTCCTAATGATGGCCCTAAATAAAGAAAAACTTACTTAGGATGGAAGATCTGGATGAGAGCAAGCCGGATCCGCCTTTTCCCTAGCAATCTGAGCACTAGAGCCACCGAAAACCACCGGCCAAGGTTGCAGCTCCACCGCCACCTTCCTTCTGCTGGAAGCCAGCAAGCTCTCGGGAAAGGGGAGAAATGGGGAGGAGGAGAATAGCTGGAGCCTATAAATAATTCCTCCACTCACTTATTCTATAGATAAATAAAGATAACCTATCCTAAGCACTAGCTGGCTAATATATAAACTTATATATATATTAAACGACCACTAGCTATCACATACCGAAATAAAATAAATAGCCACCCAAGCCGAGCACTCAGCTGAGTCTTTGCTAATCCAGCATAGTCCTACTTAGCCAAAAGCTTACATATATATATATATAGAGAGAGAGAGAGAGAGACACTAATATATATACATATATATATATATGCACACACACACAGAAATACATTTATATCTATATACACACACACACCTATATATATATATATATATATATATATATATATATATATATATACATGCATACAAGTTAGCATCAACATGAATCAAAATAATTAGCTAAACAACTTAGCCTAAAAACAAGGCACCAGCCCTTCCAAGCTCGACCGCACAAGGCCATGCACAGAAAAACCACTACCACTAGCTAACAGGCAAACGTCGAAACGACGCGAAAAACAAATGTTCTCGGATTCCGACAAAACTCACACCATAGCTAAACCACCAAGCTACGAAAAAAACGGCGAAGTCGAAAACAACATCCGACGATCAAAACTCGGGCTATCACTACCCAAAGCCAAAACACAAGAATTCCCTAAGAGGCTCAGCCGAACCACCACAACGGGCTCCGACTAGAGGGGGAATCTTAGAAACAGGCTACTAACAGGCCACTAAAGGAACCTAAAGAGCTAAGACCACGCTCTAACGATAGAAAAAGGCCAGAAACGCATCATCGTAATGGCAAACAATGATCAAACAAAATAAAGAAAAATCGGGGGCGTTACAGCAACTCCCCCTACAAGAAAGTTTCATCCCAAAACTTTACACACAACGCTTCTATCAAGAAGGGGAAAAGAAGGAATAGCCAAGCAAAAGCTATGAAGGAAAGCACAATACATACCAGGCAAAAGTTCAGGGAAACAGATGAGGGTAAGCCTTCCTCATCGCCGATTCCAGCTCCCAAGTCACGCTTTCCACATCCTGGTTCTTCCACAAAATCTTAGCCATAGGAATGGTTTTCCTCTGCAACACACGATCCCAAGCATCCAAAATGCAGACAGGCATCTCCACATAAGGAAGATTTGGCTCTAACTGCGGCACATAATCCATAACCTGCCTGACACTCTGCACACACTTCCGCAGCATACTGACGTGAAAGACATCATGCATGCCAGGAAAATTTGTAGGCAACTCTAACCTGTAAGCTTATACTCCAATCCGCTCGGTAACCAAAAATGGCCCCACGTATCTCGGGTCCAATTTCCTATTCTTGCCAAACCTCTTAATCCCGCTCATCGGGGAAACTTTTAAGAATACTTGGTCCCCCACATCAAATTCGAAATCTGATCTACGCCGATTGGCATTCTTTTCATATCTCTCCTGGACTATTCAAAGCTTTTCCCGAATAAGCTTCACCGAAATCTCCATCTCCTCAAGTGCTTCTGGACCCAACAACGGTCCCTCGCCTACCTCAGGCCAAAACAAGGGAGTCCTGCAGCGCCTCCCATACAAAGCCTCAAAAGGAGCCATTTACAAGCTTTTTGATAGCTATTATTATACGCAAACTCCATTAGCCGCAAACGCTCATCCCACGCTCCACCATGTTCCAGAATATAGCATCGAATCATATCTTCCACAATCTGATTTACCAGCTCCGCCTGACCATTGGTCTGCGGGTGATAAGCTGTGGAATATCTAAATCTATCCCCAACCCCTATTGAATGCTCTTCCAAAAATGTGGCGTGAACCTGGAGTCTCGATCTGATATGATGCTCACGGGTACACCATGTAGTCGGATAACCTCCTCCAAATACAGCTCGGCTATCTTCCTCATCGGTTAGTCGATCTTGAATGACACAAAGTGAGCACACTTCGTCAGTCTATCCACAATCACCAATACTGAATCATGCCCCCTAGGAGATCTTGGCAAGCCTGTAATGAAATCAATCGAGATGTTTTCGCACTTCCAAGTCAGAATCTCCAAAGGGGTCATCTTGCCACCTTGTCTTCTATGATTAGCCTTCACTCGCTTGCAAGTGTGGCACTCAGAAACAAATCTGGCTATGTCTTCGTTCATCCCATACCACCAGGCAATATGCTTCAAATCGCGGTACATCTTGGTGGATCCTAGGTGGTAGGCAACGCTAGATCCATGGGCTTCCATGCACACCATAACGCTAATGTCACCAACAGCGGGAATCCAAAACCTGCCATGGTACTTCAAAGTACATGCATCGTCTAAAGAAAAATCTGGCAATTCACCTCTCTCAGCTCGAAGATACAAATGTAGAAGGTCAGGATCATCTTTCTGAAGCAATCTCGTGAGTGCGATCCATGAAGGTTCTGCCACTTCCAGGCTTCTCTTCACATCGTAACTACCCACAAAAATTCCCAATAACAGAAACTCCTCTACTAACAACTCGGCTGTGAGACCAAAAATCTTCCCTGATTTCTGACTCAGGGCATCGGCCACCACATTGGCCTTGCCCGGATGATACTGAATCTCAACATCATAGTCGGCAACGTACTCTAGCAACCGCCGTTGATGCAGATTAAACCCCTTCTGTGTGAGGACATACTTCAAGCTCCTATGATCAGTAAAAATCCTGCACTGCACATCATACAGCAAATGCCTCCACAACTACAGAGCATAGATCACGGCAGCAAACTATAGGTCGTGCATCGGGCAATTCCTCTCATGAGTCTTTAGCTGTCTTGACCCGTACGGAATCACCTTCCCGTCTTGCATCAGCATGCATCCCAGCCCGATATGCGATGCATCCACATATACATCATACTCAGTACCTTCAGTAGGCAAGGACAAAACAGGAGCTGAACATAGCCTTCTCTTTAGCTCCTCAAAAGCCTCTTCACATTTGCCATCCCATATGAAGGCTACATTCATCTGCGTCAACTTGGTCATTGGCGCAGACTGGGTGGAGAATCCCTCTACAAATCTTCTATAATAGGCCGCCAAACCCCGGAAGCTTCTAATCTCACGAGGATTAACAGGTCTCGCCAATTCCATAACTGCAGCAATCTTTTCTGGGTCTACTGAGATCCCCTCCTTGTTAACCACATGGCCGAGGAAAGATAAATGAAGCAGCCAAAATTCACATTTGCTCAGCTTGGCGTAAAGCTTATGGTCTCTCAGAGTCGCCAAGAAAGACGCAAATGTCGACCATGCTCTTCTGCATTCCGGGAGTACACCAAGACGTCATCAATAAAGACAATCACAAACTTGTCTAAGCAATCCTTGAACACACGGTTCATCAAATCCATGAAAGCTGAAGGCGCATTAGTTAAACAAAATAACATGAATAAGAACTCGAAATGCCCAAGACGAGAACGGATCGCCGTCCGCGGAATATCTTACTCTCGAATCCTCAACTGGTGATAGCCCAAACGAAGGTCTATTTATAAAAACACAGCACTACCACGCAGCTGGTGAAACAAATCATCAATCGAGGCAGAGTGTACCTGTTCATAATTGTAACCTTGTTCAGCTCTCTGTAGTCGACGCATAGCCTCATCGACCTATCTTTCTTCTTTACGAACAGCACAGGCGCACCCTAGGGCGACGAACTTGGTCTGATAAAACCTTTCGTCAACATCTCCTCTAGCTGGATCTGCAACTCCTCCAGCTCTCGCGCGGCCATGCAGTATGGCGTCTTGGCAATAGGACGTGTACCCGACTCCAAATCTATGACAAACTCGACATCTCTATCGGGAGTAAGATCGGGAAGGTCATCAGGAAAAACATCAGATAACTCACAAAACACATGAATCTCCCCCAACCCGAGCACACCAACATCTGCCCCTACCAGAGAGACCAAACAGGCAAAATAGCCACAATCAAGCAACTTGCGAGCACGTACCGCAGAAATAATCGGAGACTCCTGGAGTGGATCGGCATAAACGCTCTTGGGCTGAACGTTGTATTTCATGAAATCTAAGCACTTACCCTTGCACTGGATAATCGCATCATAACTGGACAACCAGTCCATGCCTAGGATAACATCGAAATCCTCCAGGTCAATCACCTTAAGATCCGCCTTTGCTAGAAAGTCCCCCAACAAGATTTGGCAGCCCTGAATACCCAAATCTGAAATCATGGAGTCTCCATAAGGGAATTTAATGCAGAAAGCTCCACCCGCACGGTCTAGTAACCAACGGAAACGCTCCACGAAAGCCTTAGCAACAAAAGAGTGGGTAGCGCCAGAATCAAAAATAATTCGCGCCTAGGGTTCTTTACCTTAAAACTCCCTATAAAGTAGCCCACGCAACTAAGGGAACACAAAAGCTAAACTATACAAGAGGTAAAGTATTCAAGTAAGGAAGAATCTAACCTGAAATAACCTGGGTCGAGGTCGACGCTTCCTCTGAAGAGATAACATTCAGCTTCCCCTTGCCTTTATCCACGCACGGGGGTGGCAGCAATGCCTGCAATGGAACTGCTGGGAGAACGGGTTGTGCCTGAGGGCACCTCGCCTTTATATGGCCCTTTTGCCCACACTGAAAGCAAACTTTGTCATTCAACCAGCAACGGGCCGCATCATGCCCCTTTTTTCCGCACAAAGCACACACCACATCCCCTCAGGGAGCACCCTGAATAGCATGGACTTACTCTTTCTTCTGCACTGCCAATCTATTGAAGCACTTTTCCAAAGGACAGCCTGGCCGGCCACAGAAGCTGCAAGTCCCCTTGGTCTTCTTCCTTGAAACTGCATCAGGTTCCTGGGGGCCTCCCCCCCAACAGACTTCCACTTGTCTTGCCTCGCATGCTGGCCTCTATTCTTAGCATTCTCAATGGCCTCGACTTTCAAAGCTTCTTCAACCAGTTCAGCATAATTGACTTCTCCGTAGGCACTTGCTAACTGCTGAACGTCGCTTTTCAGCCCGCCTAGAAACCGCTTAACCCGGTCTGCTTCAACACTCACAAGTCTAGGATCAAACCGACTCAGTTTGTTAAACTCAACCTCATATTCACTAACTGTGAGTTTCCTTTGCTTCAAATGCAGGAAATCGTTCATTAACCGATCCAGCTCGACCGAGGGCAGAAATTTACTCAATAGCATTACGTTAAAAGACTCCCAGGTGCATCCTACCACCACACTTTTCTTCTCCCTTAACCACCAACTCTTTGCCAATCCCTTGAGATGGTAGGCAGCGAGCATTACTTTTTTATCATCCGTAATCCCAGAATAAGAGAACATCTCCTCTATAGAAATCAGCAAGTCATCCAAAATCATTAAATCCGCCTGCCCGTCATAAGTAGGCGGCCTAAGTCGCTGAAACTTAGATATGAAGGCCATCTCCGGGAGTAACAAAATTGGAGGCACAAGAGGAGCAGGAGGGGGGGGGGGGAAACTACACCCCCAACGGGGTCCTAAACACTCTGAGCCTGCCCTGCCACTACCGCAACCAAGGACTGAATCTGGTTTTGCATGTCCACCATCTGCCTCGATAAGGCTTCATTACTTAGCTGCAAACTTTCAATCAGGGCCTCGCTCTGGGATCCCGAAGACTTACCATTTCATTGGGGAGTCGATCGTGTCGCAGGAGGCTTTGCAATCCTATAATCACACCAGCTCTAGTTAAAACCCAGCCCAACTGCTAGAACAAAACTACCTGGTACAGACAAGAATACTTAAATAGGAATTTCAACTACAAATCTTGTTCTGGGATTTATTTTATAATGATGATGTTATGCTTAACCTGAGATGGTTCACTACCATCATACTAACTCATGTTCCTAAATCATGGATGCATGCTTTTATATTCGTTTTGACTGAAAACCATATGTGTACATATGTCATCATGCAAATCTTTAGCCTGACACGTTGTGCCTATGAAATATTATGATATGCATGACATGCTATGCATTCTAAAAAGGCCTTAATGCATGCCATGAGCGGCATACACATGAAAATGTTATGCATCCCATACTACATATCATTCCCATACAACGAAAAAAGAAAACGTGCTAGCCGCATTCATGTGGTTTGGTTATGAATCCCATACTACATAACCCTCACATGTTGCCTCCTATGGTGGATCCATATACAAACACATATTATGCATCCCATACTACATAATATGCCCCGTATACTTCTTTATTCTTATGAGTGTAGTGTTCGTGCTTTGGCCAAGACGTGCTGATTAAATATCGGTGAATGAATGCTTATGAAGCTAAACTTCTAATGCAATCAAAAGGAAAGGTTTCCCGGCTAACTTGTCAAGAAACCTTTCTCTGATACTAACTGTCACAACCCGCATTTTCCCTGAGGTTAAGAAGTATTAAAGTATGGTAAAACACGCGTTTTGATGACACGTCCAGCAGGGGATAACTGCTTGCGCTCATGCAATGCACTAAGATTTCAAATCACTAGTTTAGAAATAGAAGAAAACTAGTTTACTAAAAGGTCGTATCCCTCGGCACAGTGGATCAGCTAGTCCACGATAGGAAAAATATATTTGTTGTCAGCGGAAAATACTTTGATTTAGTTGATTTGGCATCCTAAATAAGTATAAGGGCCCTCAAGGGACCACTTATGGTATGCACGACTCCTAAGGTGAGTATAGTTTTTATATATGAAAGATATTCTTTACGCTTAAAGAAGAAAGTGCTTTAGTTTTGCAAATATGATATGCATGAGGTACATATAATAGTTTAGGGCTATAAAATACTTATCAAACAACCTAGCATAAAGCCTTCCAAGAAGCAAGTAAGCAACCCCAAGGGGGCAAAAAATAGAAGTTTTAATTCATATCCAGCAAAATAAGTAAGCTACAAGTGGGCGTCGACAACCCGACACGAACACACCGGTGAGTGTGCATGCCTATACAGAAAAGGAGAATAACTACCTCACTAGGTGAAAGATCTGCTACTCAGCTACCCTGGAGGCTACCAGAAAAACCCACTAAAAGGAATCATCCGCTCTATCAGCAACAACCTGGACCTGAGGCATTCAAGAAAGAACACCTCAGCAAAGAAGTAATCAACAGAAAAGGAGCATTAGACTAAATAATAAAGAAGGGTTTACCAACCCGGCAAAAAAGTGCTAACAGCAGAAGAAAAGACATAACAGTAAGAAGGAAACAAAATATTGTCAAAAAGAACAATAAAGGTATATCACACCAAGTTTGAGCACAAAAGCTACCTGCTCTGCAGAAAGAACTAACCTTCAGCAGTAAAGAATCAGTATACTAACAGGAAAAGCCAAAAGTAAGCAAAGGGAGAGCTAACAATCCTAACTTTGCGGGCAAATGACCGGGGTTTAAATAATAAGGGGCTGGAGCGTGTAGCAATACCAACACCAACAACCAGACCCCAAAATAAATACTCAAGGGTGATACACAACCGGTGGCAGCCTTAGGGTCCACACACCTAAACAAGTTGGCCCCATTGTCCAAACTTAGTGGTGTCCGCATCTCATCACACACATTTCACCCCTCCAGAGTCTAGAAAACACCCCCTACGGTCATAGTCCACGAGTCAGCATGCAAAAACTAGCCGAACACCCCAACATCCCCCTTAGGAAGGAAAAAAAACTCCACTAGCAGTCCTAAGGAAGCACACACCCCAAGGATAAAGACTTAGCAAAACAACGACCCTGGCGTTGAGTGAGTACACCACACTCAATGCCAAAAGCCTAACAATCTAGGCATCTAGTGAGGTACACTCACTCAATGCTTTTGACTTAGCATTTTCTAGAAAGAAAGCTGGAACTAAACCTACCCCTGCCCACACAGTTTTACACAACCCGAGAGCTGGAATTTAATTCCAGCCCTCACTCCTATCTCTCTTACCCGACAACAGCAACCCCAAAACTGTCTTTCACTAAGCTAAGCCTAATCACAATACTACACAGCAACCTTGAAACCAGCAGAGACAACCAATAAACCGAGAAAGGAAAAAAACTAGAGTTAAAGATATAGATTATGGACAGCACAGGGCTGGTCTGAGGGGGAAAGAGTTAACCAGCTGCTCTTACATCTAGGGAAGAAAAGAAACAATACAGAGCATAAGCTAATAGCTAGAATAATAAATAAAAAAAAACACCAGCAAGGGAAAGGGAGCCACTTGCCTCACCGCCAAGCTCCAGTAGCAGACTTCACTTCACAGGCTCGGCATCGGCAGCAAGGCTACCTAGGGAAAAACAAAAATAACTGGAGCTTTTAGAGAAGAGGAAGAGGAGAAGACCAAAACCCTAGCTCCTAATGACGGCCCTAAATCAAGAAAAACATACCTAGGATGGAAGATCTGGACGAGAGAAAGCCGGATCCTCCTTTTCCCGAGCAATCCGAGTACTAGATCCACCGGAAACCACCGGCCAAGGCTGTAGCTCCACCACCACCTTCCTTCCGCTGGAAGCCAGCAAGCTCTAGGGAAAGGGCAGAAATGGGGAGGAGGAGAACAGCTGGAGCCTATAAATAATTTCTCCACTCACTTATTCTATAGCTAAATAAAGATAACATAGCCTAAACACTAGCTGGCTAATATATAAACTTATATATATATATATATATATATATATATATATATATATATATATATATATATATCAAACAACCACTAGCTGACACATAAAGAAATAAAATAAACAGCCACCCAAGCCGAGCACTCAGCTGAGTCTTTGCTCATCCAGCACAGTCCTACTTAGCTGAAAGCTTATATATATATATATATATATATATATATATATATATATATATATATATATATAGAGAGAGAGAGAGAGAGAGAGACACACTAATATATATATATATACATATATATATATATGCACACACACACAGAAATACATTTATATCTATATACACACACCTATATATATATACACACATGCATACAAGCTAGCATCAACATGAATCAAAATAATTAGCTAAACAACTTAGCCTAAAAATAAGGCACCAGCCCTTCCAAGCTCGACCGCACAAGGCCATGCACAACAAAAACCACTACCACTAGCTAACAGGCAAACGTCGAAACGACGTGAAAAACAAATGTTCTCGGATTCTGAAAAAACTCGCACCGTAGCTAAAACACAAAGCTACGAAAACAACGGCGAAGTCGAAAACAACATCCGACGATCAAAACAAGGGCTATCACTACCCGAAGCCAAAACACAAGCATTCCCTAAGAGGCTCAGCCGAGCCATCACAACGGGTTCCGTCTAGTGGGGGAATCTTTCAAAAAGGTTACTAACAGGCCACTAAAGGAACCTAAAGAGCTAAGACCATGCTCGAATGACAGAAAAAGGCCAGAAATGCATCATCGTAACGCCAAACATTGATCAAACAAAATATAGAAAAACCGGGGCATTACACTTCACTTCTAATCACTTAGAAAAATAGTTGATCATTACTAACAGGAACCTCCTTTGCCCAGTGGCCTGGGGGAAGGGTCCTACCAACTCCATTCCGCAAATGGCAAAGGGCTAGGGGCTGTGATGCTTCTAAGGCTCCGTGCCAGTTGTAGTTGTACTAGGGCAAACAACTAGCTCTTGTGGCACTTATTCGTGAACTCTACAACGTCATGGCCAAGGGTACGCCATAAGTACCCTTGCCTAACAATCCTTTTTCCAGGGTCCGAATCCCAGAGTGACTCCCGTACTCCCCAAATTGAAACTTTTCCAAAATTCTCTTGACCTCTCTCTCGGCCACAAAACGAGCCAACAGCCCCGAGACAGTCTTTTGATACAACTGTCGGTCATGGATGAGATTGTATGCTAATGTGTACTTAAACTTATTTTGTTCATCCCCTCTGGATACTCCCTTGTGGAGAGGAACGTTGTGAAAGGGTCCATCCACGAGGGGTGCTGAACCACCTTATCCATTCTCCCTCTTCGATTGCTTTGTTATGTACAACTGAAGGGTAGGCTCCCTTGCATCAAACTCATCCTTAATATGGGAAGCCACCACCGTGAAGTCAGTGAGGACATCCATGTCAACCACTCCTAGTTCCCTATCCAGAAACAGTCGTACAATAACTACTTCGTAATTGACCTGATTGTTAGTAATAGGAAAATGGACAACTATTGTGCGCACTATCTTTATTCCTTGGGGGATTTCCAAGATCAACCCCACCCCTAAGGAATGCTTACCTGATCACCATCCACTACTACCTTCCAAGGAACCGGGCAAGTGATTTCTATCTCTGCCATCTCGACCACATAATCAGCAAGGAAGTCTGTCATCACCTGGGCCTTGATCGAGAGGTACGAGACGAAAGAGATATAAAACTCACTCAGTTCTGCTGAACACATAGCCAACAAGCTTGAATGTTCCACCCCCTTGAAGAAGTTGCGGAGGGGATGGTAAATCACCACTCAGATGGAGTGTCCTTAGAAGTTGTGTCAGAGCCTCCAGGCCGAGATGACCAAAGTGAATGCCAGCTTCTCCAAGATTATATATCGGAGCTCCGCCTTCCTCAGGACCCTGCTGACATAGTATATGGGCAGTTGCTTCTTCCCTTCTTCCCAAACAAGAATGGAGCTCAAGGCCTCTTCCCTGACCTCGAGATACAAAGATAGCTCCTCCCCCTCTTTTGTCCCTTGGAGCAGGGTGGCCTGAGATTAATTTCTATTCTAGGCCTGGAACGCCTCCTCGCATTCTACAGTCCCTTCGAACTTCTTGCCTCCCCTCAATACTTTGAAGAATGGAGAGCACTTCTACCCTGTCCGGGTGAGGAACCAGCATAACCCTGCCAACTTGCCCTTTAGTCATTGCACCTCCTTTGCATTTTGGTGTGATCCCAACTCCATGATTGCTTGATCTTGTCAGGATTTGGTTCCACTCCTGCGAGGGTGAGGAGATGGCCCAAGAACATACCCCTGCTAGCCCCGAAAATGCAATTAAAGGGGTTCAGCCTCATCTTGTACTCGGGTAAGGTGGTGAAGGTTTCCTCCAGGCCTTGGAGGTGAGAGTCCACGTCTTGACTCTTGATCATAAGATCATCTACATACACCTCCAGGTTCCTTCCCTTTTGTTCTGGGAAGACCCTGTCCATCATCTTTTGCTACGTCGCACCTGCATTCTTCAGCCGAAAGGGCATCATTTTGTAGCAGTAGCATCCATCTCCCATGATGAAGGAGACATAATTTATGTCAGGCGGGTGCATCTTGATTCGGTTGTAACCTTAAAAACGATTCCAAAAAAACACATTACAGGAAAATAGATGGCAGAGTCAACCAGCGCATCGATCCGAGGCATGGGATAACAATCCTTAGGGCATGATTTATTAAGCAAAGAGAAATCACCACACATATGCCATCGACCGTCTCCTTTTTTAACAATCACTACATTGGAGACCCAGTCGAGGTATTGAATTGTGGATACAAAGCCAGCCTTGAGGTGTTTGTCCACCTCATCCTTGATGGGCTCAACCAGCTTGTCTGCAACGGACCTCTTCCTCTGCATGATGCGGAAGGCTTCTTGATTGAGGTTGAAGCGGTGGTAGGCAATGACCGCATCAATCTCCGGCAACTCTGTAGTGTTACAACCGAAGATGTCAACGTTCTTTTGGATGCATGCCATCATCCACTCCTGGTCCACCGTTGTCAGCCACCCGCTGATGCGAACCTTTTCCACCCTTCCTCCCTAGGTGAGAACTTCCATCTCCTCCACTTCTTCAACAACATCCTGCCTGGACTTCTCTCCCCATTCACCAATGTCCCCCTCTCCTGGTAAAAGGGGCTCTTCTTCTTCCATGGCCATTTCCTCAGTCGTATCTTCCAAAGTATCTTCTGCAACCACTACCTGGGCGCAGAATTCTTCCTCTACTTCCATCTCCTCCACATGTTCTCCGACCTCCGGCCTAGATAGTTCCTCCATCCTCCTCTCCGTCTACTCGGCCCCAACTTGCCTAGAGATAGAGTTCACCGTCGTGACGTAGCACTCCCTAGCCACCTTGGGGTCTCCCCAGATCCGGACCTGGATCCCCTCAGCGTTGAACTTCAAGCATTGATGGAAGGATGAGGGGACACAGCAGAAGGCGCTGATGAGGGGCCTACTGAAGATGGAATTATAGCTACTAGTGGTGTCCATAATGACGAACCTGCAAGTATAGGACGGCCCACCCAGAGTAATATTGAAGGATCCCCCCTTCCCGGAACACAGAACACGACACAGAGGAGATTCTTATTCCTATAACTTAGGCTAGCCTGTACTATAAGACGCCTATTCGGCCGGCCTTTTCCAATATCAATGATGCCAACCCAACCAGAGTAATAAAAACAGAATTCAAATGCACACATAAGCATATAAGTCCAAATATAATAAATATAGAAGATACATCTAGCTTCTAAACAATCAGAGTACGAGCATTCTTTCCCAAAGAGGATACAACAAGAGTCACTCTATGAATCATATCTTTCACTGACGGTAGCGACAACACCGTCCCTTAGGGCCTGTCATCCTTGCCTGACTGTCCTAATGCATTATTTGTTGTTGTTTCGCCTGCGGGGTTTCCTCTAAAAAAGGAAGACGTAGCAAACGTTAGTCATAAAGAGTATGTGGTTTCACATCCTCTCCCCCGGCAACTCCTCGACACCAGGAAGAGAAAGGATCAGGGTACAATATATTTATTGAAGCAGTAGTACAAACAGGTAGAGTAATATAGAAGACATGAGTAGCAGTAAAGTAAACTACAACGGTATCATCAGCATTCTAAGCTAGCAGTTCTACATCTACAACAGAGTATGAAAATGTAAGCTATAACTGAATTTCTCTCAACTATGAAAGCCCATATGATGTAGGCCTCTACCGTGGACGAGCTAAGGACTAGGGAAATAAGCGGATGCCTTACTAACTCCACTATCGCACTCACACAAACTCTAACCGCTGCGCACTCGCAAACAAAATATCACAGTTTAGCAACGCACGGTAGCCACACCGCTGAAAGGTCGGACTAACGACTATAGGTCGAAGTCCTTCCTAGGCAAAGGGACCCACCCGGTCCGGACAAGCGAAGTTGTACCAAAAGAGTCTACCAAAAGAGCGATCAAGAAGTGGTAGATCCCTCCCAACAAAAATATGGGGTTCGCTAAACCCTTCCGGAAATAACACGATTAAGATAAGTGCAAAAATCTAAAGGAAAACCACGAAGAATCTAACGATTCAAATCCAACGCGTAAATTGTCCAACCACTAGAACACCAAGAGGGAAATCACACTTGAGTGGAGAGGTTCATTACCCAAGTCGGAATAGATGATTCCGGCTATCTTCAAAGGATCACTCTTCCGCGGTTCCGCCGGAGTTACGCCGGATGGAGAGATAGTTCGTCCGCCTTGGCCTCTTCACACCGGTACCCGGATTCCACGTCATTGAAGATAACCCCGTTTCGGAAAACACCCACAAGGAGGGGAGTGGTCGGCCTCCTAGTTCTCAAGGAGGAGTTCGGGTGGGGAGCTTAAAGGGGTGGCCGACCTTTTGGAGGTGGAGCTCGGGTTGGGGGTTGGAGGAGAGGCGGCGGCTAAAGGAGAGGGTGGAAGAGGGCGGCCAGAAATAGGGAAAGGAAGAAGAGAGGGGTTGGCGGTTTTGGAAGAGGAAGGAGGTGAAGGGTGGCCGAATGGGGAGAGGAGGAGGATGAAGGAGGGGGCGGCTAAGAGAGGAAGAGAGAGGGAGAAGATTAGGAAAGTTTAGGGTTAAGCTTTTTCTTCATTCAATAATCCTTCATCAAAACACTACATGCCTATATATATGCTTAACTCCAAGTTTTGGCTATATGTAGCCCAATTAAAATGACAAACATAAAGGTTACATGCAGCCCAAATAAAAAATAAAATACTCCAAATAAAAATTAAAACAAGCTAAATGGAAAATGCTCTCAAGCTAAGAAATGGAAGAAGTGCAACTAGCTATTTGTCTTGCGCTGAGGGCGGAGATTGTAGCGTTGCTCCATATGAACGCCATGACGTCGCAAGTCCTTTGTTGGAGACGAAGGAGGGTCGTCCGTTAGCGTGTCGTCATCAACAACTTGGGGGCCGTCATCTCCATCAATCCTCCCCCGCTTGAAAGGACTCATCACCGATGAGCTGGCCTGAAGATACCGTCGTAGGAGAACACCATCCAATAGAGCGATCTCTGCTTCCGGAAGCCAAGAGTCATCAGAAGCGGGGCGATCACGCCAACGAATCAAGTAGCGGCGCACATCGCCATCTGCAGTGGGAAACACATCATCTTGGAGAATCCTGTCTGGCAAAAACGCTGTCCTGGCAAACCTGGGAAAAGCATTAGGCAGCAAAGGAGGAAAATCTATATCATGAACATTTAGCGTACCTCCTTTGGAGACCGGCGGAGAGAGAGATCCCTTACCCCACTCAACCCCATACCCATGAGAATCTGTAGTGGAACTAAACGGACAGGAAGATAATTCTAGTGGCGGAGCAATATATGGCGTTAAATCCGAAACATTAAAAACAGGGGAAATACCCCAATCAGTTGGTAATTCAAAAAGAAATGCATTGTCTCCTAACCTCTTTAAAATCCGAAAAGGTCCCGCTTGCCGATCCGCTAACTTTTTTAAGGTGCCCGTAAGCAACTGTTCAGGGATGAGACGCACCATGACTAAATCGCCTACTTTCAAGTGAGACACTCGCTTATGTGCGTTGGCAAAATCCTGTGCAAATTGACTTGACTTAAAAGATGGCGGTAACGGAATCAAGTCAAGTGGCACGGGTGCTTTATAACCGTGCACGATCTCATTTGGGGACAAGCCTGTGGACCTATTTTTGGAATTATTATACGCTAACTGAGCATGAGGGAGGATAAGGTCCCATATACCCTTATGGTCTCCCACAAGGCATCGGAGCAAACTACCTAAACTTCTGTTTACAACTTCGGTTTGCCCATCCGTCTGCGGGTGGTAAGCTGAAGAGAATAGAAGTTTGGTGTCCATAATCCTCCACAGGGTCTTCCAAAAAAAACTAGTAAACTTCACATCCCGATCGGTAACTATAGATTTAGGAACACCACGATGGCCAACTACCTCTTTGAAATACAATTGAGCAACGTGTGACGCATCGTTGGTTTTGTTGCACGCAATAAAATAGGCCATTTTGGAAAAACGGTCTACAACAACTAAGATAGAGTCGTGACGTCTAAATGTGATTGGGAGGCCGAGAATGAAATCCATTCTAACGTCTTCCCAAGGGATAGAAGGAATCGGAAGAGGGGTATAAAGCCCCGCATTTGTTTTGTTCCCCTTAGCCAGTTGGCACGCACGACAACTTCCCACGATTTTACTAACCATGGCCTTAAGACCGGGCCAATAGAACTTATCTTCAACTAACGTGATCGTCTTGTCACGGCCGAAATGTCAACCTAGCCCTCCACTATGCAATTCCCACACTATGAAGTGTCGTAGGGAGGAACGGGGAATGCATAGCTTCGCATGGTTAAATAAATAACCGTCCCGAATATAAAACGAGGTAATGGTTGTAGGCAAGTTGTCCTGAGTGTCGAAATAGATGTCCTTGAAATCTGGACAGTTGACGTACTCATCCTTAATCATATCGAAGCCAATCACCTTAACCTCTAGCGTGGATAAAAGTAACGATACACGACTGAGAGCGTCGGCTACGCGGTTGAGAGTTCCCTTAAGGTGCTTGATAATGAAGGTGTACTTCCTAATAAATCCTTAGGAAGTAAATAATGCCGCCAATGTTGGAGGCATCTAATGACCGCGTAAAACTCCCTATCATAATTGGAATAATTTAATTTGGGCCCCGCCAACTTCTCGCTAAAATATCCCACAGGGTGGCCTTCCTGGCTCAATACGCCACCAATTCCAACTCCTGACGCGTCACATGACAACTCGAAAACTTTAGAAAAATCCGGAAGTCACAAGAGGGGGGATTCCAACATGCGCGCTTTAATTAATTGGAACTCTCTAGCCGCCGAGTTCGTCCATGTAAATTCACCTTTTTTCATGCACTCGGTAATGGTGGCCATAATGCTACTAAAATCCTTAATAAACCTCCGATAGAAAGTAGCGAGCCCGTGAAAACTCCTAACATCCCGAATGTTGGCGGGCTCGGGCCAATCCCTAATGGCTTGCACCTTCTTGGGATCTACATGAATCCCCTTCGAACTAACGATATACCCGAGGAAATCCACCGAGGTCACATGAAAAGTGCATTTCTTAATGTTTACGAACAACTTCTCCGATCTCAGCGTGGTAAGGATGGTTTTTAGATGTGACTCGTGATCGATCGTGGAGGTGCTAAAAACCAAGATATCGTCAAAATATACCACGATGAATTTTCCCATATAGGGTTGGAAGACGTGGGTCATCATCCTCGAAAACGTGCTCGGCGCATTGGACAGCCCAAACGGCATAACTAACCACTCGTAGAGCCCATCCTTAGACTTAAATGCGGTTTTCCACTCATCCCCTTCCCTAATGCGGATCTGATGGTAGCCACTCCTAAGGTCCAATTTTGAGAAGATCGTGGCACCGGCTAGCATGTCCAACAAATCATCCAAGCGGGGGATGGGAAACCGGTACTTAATAGAGATCTTATTTATGGCTCTACTATCCACGCACATCCTCCACGAACCGTCTTTCTTGGGGGCAAGTAAGGCGGGAACGGCACACGGGCTCATGCTGTGGCGAATAAAACCCTTGTTCAATAAGTCCGAAATCTGAGTTTGCAACTCTAAGTGCGCGGAGGGGTTTAGACGATAATGCGGGAGGTTGGGCAAAGAGGAGCCCGGAATGAAATCAATGGCATGCTGGATGTCCCGCATGGGGGGTAACTCAGACGGTAGCTCGTCTGGATACACATCCACAAACTCATCTAAGAGTTTTCTCAGCGCCGGCGGCAAATTCTCAAATGTCGCCGCATCTTCCTTAACTTGCAGACATACTAAAGCATAGAGGACACCGTCTACAAAGGTAGTACGCCTCAATTCTTTCTTCCCAATCAGACTCAAAGTTTTCTTCTCGACCGGAACGACCGTGTCCTTGGAGGGGACCGAAGGATCCTTTGGCGGAGCGGGTTTAAAGATAATGGTTCGGCCATTAAATTTAAACTCATAAGTATTGGCTCGACCAAAGTGGGTTACGTCATGATCAAATAACCAAGGGCGACCCAGCAAAACATGACAAGCATCCATTGGGATGACGTCACACCAAATCTGCTCAGAATAAGCTTTGATGGTAAGGGGTACCAAACATCGCTTCGACACTGGGAGGGACGACTTGTTTACCCATGCCACCTGATGCACGTAAAATACGGCAAGCGTACCGGTCGCTCAAGTAATAAAGTTGGGAATGAATCCCCGGATGTCGGTCTCTTGAGGAATGCAATTGGCGTCGAACGATCTAGACTCTAAAACTATCGTTATGAGAGTTAATTTAAATAAACAGAAAAGAAAGGAGCTTTTGTT
Source organism: Platanthera zijinensis (assembly GCA_039513925.1). NCBI lineage: Eukaryota > Viridiplantae > Streptophyta > Magnoliopsida > Asparagales > Orchidaceae > Platanthera > Platanthera zijinensis. The sequence continues at coordinate 124,711,956 of CM077087.1, forward strand.
GGTGGTCTTACGACCGATTACACTAATGTAAACTATGCGGGTCGCAATCACCGCTTCTCAAGGCGAGATGGATGTAGCGGCCGCGATGCCGTACTTCGATTGGCGAGTGGACGGAAATCTAGCGAGTGAGGTGATTAGTGCGGAGCAAGCTTGAGTGAAACGAACATGTGGAGTGGAGCGAGATGGAGCGAGGCGCATCAAAGAATAAATCTCAAGAGCAAGATGAAATACAACTAATAACAATAATGCTAGAAGTTGATGTCCATTACAAGCACAAGCATTTCATACAACAAGAAAAAGAGAGAAAATGCACAACCATGAGATTGAAGATCCACCGCGGTTGTTGGCCGGAGGTGCGGGTTGTCAATCCGCTTCCAAGCGCAGTCCGAGGAGGGCTTCCGGTACCACCGAGCTGTCACCTCGAGGGCCTGTAACTCCGTTCTCTAGGGGTGCTTCGTCTTCTTCCTTGGTGGAAAGCTCGGAGAAGAATGCTTCAATGGCCGGGAGGATCGCCGGAGGATGCGAAATGCTTCGGAATCACCGGAGAAGGTCCTCCCGTTGGTATGGATGAAGGTGGAGGTGAATGGGACTTGCTGGAGGGCGAAACGGCGGACTGGCGAAGGTTCCGTAATGATGCTCTCGCCCTAATTCGCGGAACAGCGTATTTATAGCTTGCAGAATAAATAGCGCGCACGACCACTGGCGCACGACCAGTGATCGTGCGCGACCAAGGTCAGCGCCCGTGCGTGAGCAACCTGCAAACCTGCATCAGAAAATCAGTAGTCGCGCACGATCAGCAGCGCACGATCAGTGATCGTGCGAGGCAAGGCTGATGATCGTGCGGAAATAGCCAGACAGACTTTTGCAAAATGGGTATGACTGCGCACGATCGGCGGCGCACGAGCAGTGGTCGTGCGCGGTATGGCAAGTGATCGTGCGGAAGGTTCAAGACAGAGTTTCACAAATGAGACTGGGCTGCGCACGATCAGTGATCGTGCGCCAGGAGGTCGATGGTCGTGCGTGGGTAAAAACGCACGACCACTGACTCCTTTGCCAAAAATAGTGAAACGCCTATCCCGAATGCCCTCACGATCCCCAAACCTGCAGGAAAACTGCACGGGGCATCGATCGCGGCAGCCACAGCAAACAGTGATAAACATAGCAAGAAAGTAAATGCACACAAGCACAGAAAATGGGCAACAAAGGTGCATAGGGCGTGGAAAACCGTAGCGAAACAAAAGGAGTGCAAATGACGCTAAACGGTGTGCAAAGACAAGGAAATAAGCCCAGATGAGTCCGAAAATAGGTATATAAAGAGGACTCATCACCACCTTATAAGGGTGAGGGTGTGGCTCGGCAACGAGAGACATACGCTTCACCGCGGCTTCAGAAATAACGTTCATGCAACTACCGCTATCGATGATCAACCTACACCACTTCTCGCCACTCTTAAAATTCAATGTGAAAATGTTCGTCCTATTCCAGTCATCTAATGCTCGTGGGGTCGCCAGGATACACCTCATAACCAACATATGAGAGTCATCCTCCATATCAGTTGGCACTCCATCCGACTCGCTCTCCTCTCCCGCCTCGTAAGTAAGGTCGTCTGACCCACCAGAGGAATCTAACAAGGCTAACGGTTTGGGTTTAGTAGGGCAATCACTAGCATAGTGTCCTTGGATCTCGCAAGCGAAACAGGTGACATTCGTTCTGTTGACCCTACCCACTGGGACTCTCTCACCAGAGGGGTTTTGATTATTCCTAGCCGTCACAACTATGGAAGTTGAGTCAGGGGACTGATATTTTCCTTTGTCCTTATAGGTGGAGGTGGGTGGCGGTCCTAAGATGGACTTGCCCTTTTGGAACGAGCGAGTCTTACCCTTAAGCACATTATGCTTCTCTATGTCCAAGGCAGCGTTGAATGTGACGTGCAAGTCGGTGTGACCATAACGCAGAAGTTTTCCTTGGATATCGGGGTTCAGTCCTTTACGAAATCTAGAGAGGGTGACCTCGAGCATCTCTTTCACATCACACCTAACCATCATGTCCTTCAACATGCTCATGTACTCAGAGACCGACCTAGTCCCTTGCTTAAGGGTAGCTAAATCATCGAACATCTGTGTTCGATGGTACGTGGGGACGTACTGCTCTGTAAGCCTAGCTTTCATGTCATCCCAACCAATGGGCAACACACCGTTCTCGACCCTCAAACGGCATTCCTCATTTAGCCAAAAAATTTTAGCACGCCCTAACAACTTCATCCTAGCTACTCGCACCTTATCCGCGTCAATCAGAGCATACCACTCGAAATAACATTCGATCTCCATGACCCAGTCCTGGAAGACTTGGGGGTCCCCCAATCCATCATAGGATGTTGGCTTAACTCGGACGGCCCGAGTAAGGTCAAACTCGTAAGGTGCTCGAGGAGCGGGCTCATTAGGAAGGTGGGGGTAAGGATTGTGGTTTTCTCCCACCCGTGGGTGAGGGGGTTGATTATGGGGACCCCCTTGTTGTAATCCCATGATGTGAAGAGCCTCCCTAATAGCCATCATTTGCTCCGTGAAATCCTGACGGAGTTCCTCAATCTCCGTGAGGGCACGACCCTCAGCCCGCTCATCATCCATATGTGAAGATGACGGAGGGTATTCCGTACCTAGCCTAGTGCGCATGCACAAGAGAAGTTAACAGACTAAGATAGACCAAAGAAGGATTTAATCCCGCTTGTTGAGTAAACAAAAATAATTTTTTTTGATTTTCTTGTTGGAAATAAAATGAGGACGATTAAAAAAAATTTTTGGGATTTTATTGCTGAAAAATAAGAAATCTACACCGCTATTGGCAGACCAGAAATAAATTTTTTTTGTGATTTTTGACAACAAACGTGCATGCAACAGTGCGGGCTACGTGCAAAAATAACAGGGGGGGATTCCAATTAAAAAATTGACAAGAACCGCCTCTGATACCAAATTGATGTAGGCCTCTACCGTGGACGAGCTAAGGACTAGGGAAATAAGCGGACGCCTTACTAACTCCACTATCGCACTCACACAAACTCTAACCGCTGCGCACTCGCAAACAAAATATCACAGTTTAGCAACGCACGGTAGCCACACCGCTGAAAGGTTGGACTAACGACTATAGGTCGAAGTCCTTCCTAGGCAAAGGGACCCACCCGATCCGGACAAGAGAAGTTGTACCAAAAGAGTCTACCAAAAGAGCGATCGAGAAGTGGTAGATCCCTCCCAAGAAAAATATGGGGTTCGCCAAACCCTTCCAGAAATAACGCGATTAAGATAAGTGCAAAAATCTAAAGGAAAACCACGAAGAATCTAACAATTCAAATCCAACGCGTAAATCGTCCAACCACTAGAACACCAAGAGGGAAATCACACTTGAGTGGAGAGGTTCGTTACCGAAGTTGGAATAGATGATTCCGGCTATCTTCAAAGGATCACTCTTCCGCGGTTTCGCCGGAGTTGCGGCGGATGGAGAGATAGTTCGTCCGCCTTGGCCGCTTCACACCGGTACCCGGATTCCACGTCGTTGAAGATAACCCCGTTTCGGAAAACACCCACAAGGAGGGGAGTGGTCGGCCTCCTAGTTCTCAAGGAGGAGTTCGGGTGGGGAGCTTAAAGGGGTGGCCGGCCTTTTGGAGGTGGAGCTCGGTTTGGGGGTTGGAGGAGAGGCGGCGGCTAAAGGAGAGGGTGGAAGAGGGCGGCCGGAAATAGGGAAAGGAAGAAGAGAGGGGTTGGCGGTTTTGGAAGAGGAAGGAGGTGAAGGGTGGCCGAATGGGGAGAGGAAGAGGATGAAGGAGGGCGGCGGCTAAGAGAGGAAGAGAGAGAGGGAGAAGATTAGGAAAGTTTAGGGTTAAGCTTTTTCTTCATTCAATAATCCTTCATCAAAACACTACATGCCTATATATAGGCTTAACTTCAAGTTTTGGCTATATGTAGCCCAATTAAAATGACAAACATAAAGGCTACATGCAGCCCAAATAAAAAATAAAATACTCCAAATAAAAATTAAAACAAGCTAAATGGAAAATGCTCTCAAGCTAAGAAATGGAAGAAGTGCAACTAGCTATTTGTCTTGCGCCGAGGGCGGAGATTGTAGCGTTGCTCCATATGAACTCCATGACGTCGCAAGTCCTTTGTTGGAGACGAAGGAGGGTCATCCGTTAGCGTGCCGTCATCAACAACTTGGGGGTCGTCGTCTCCATCACCATACAGACATATAAGTTGATGATCAGCTCAACAGAAAGGTAACTCATCGTATAAGAGTTCCCATACAAACTTATACGATGAGGATCTTGTTTGTGCAATATAATATGATGCAATTATTGCTATGCTATAACTCAACATGCACACGCACAAGAAAATTGTTGTGTCAACACAGACTCTGAGTTCCCACTTTTCGAGAAGGTAGCTAACATCTCGGGCGACAACCGTCGTGGCCAGACGGTGACGGTAGAGCGGGCATCCCCACTACTAGGCTGACATCCACACTACTAATCCTAGGCCTTCGTATGCCTCAACGCTAATAACACATCTGCATAGCTCACAAGCATACTACGTCTAACCGAGAGTCTTGGGTAGATGCGCAATGAGAACCAAGCCCCGATTTGTCTTAAGTTTTTACCTGGAAGGAGCCTCGAAAAAAGCACGAGGACCAAGCCCAACCGTTCACTCTGCACGGAAGGATCCCCGGGAATGAGCACCGAGGACCAAGCCCAACCGCCCAAGGTCTAACTGTCAACTCCCATCGGTGTGACGACTGGAGAGCTCGTAGACCTGCAAACATTCAAGCAAAATCAAACCTTCCACATATCCATGCGCTAACAAAATTCAATCCTCTTCCAACATTTCGAGCTCACAACTCAAATTACCGATTCACATATCTAGTTGTTTATACAATTCAACTTGTCTACTCACTAGTTCACCTAGGGATGTACCATCCAAACATTTCATTCAAGTAGGTTTTACTTCATCATTTGATTAAAAAGGATCAACAAACAGCTTACCACGAACTTTACTATAACTATTAACAATTTCTCTAATAATATTAAATTAGGTTTACATTAACAAAGAACCAAGCATGCAGGAATTGTATAGAGAGTAGAGCTTCAAATGGTGATTCCTATTGCTACAAGAAATCAGAGAAAATGTGAAACCCATTGTTGGAAAGGTATTTCCAAGGGCATGGAGTTTGGTGTTTAGTCAGAAGCCTACATTTTTCCGTATTATACTCGAAAGCAGCTTCTAAGAAAGCTACATTAAAATTACAGTTTCAGCACGTTTACATTATCAGCCATCAATTTCGATCGGGCTTTCTTGTTTCTTCAGACATCGCCGGAAGATGTATAACCAATAGTTGGAAAGATCTCTCCAAGGCCTACGACTTTCGTGTTTAGTCGAAAGCCCAGATCTGGCCATAAAAAACATGAAAATGGCCATGAAGATCATTGCGTGCAGAATACAAATTTTTGCATGCATTTTTGAGGCGTAATGAACGACATCGGTTCATCTTCCTCCTCTAGCGGATCTTCCCAAATCACACCTAGAAATCCTCCTCCCTTATTCACCCTCATCAGTCCACTCCTCTTCACGAGACCATCCCCACCATCACATTGAAGGAAGGAGAGGTTGAAGAATACTAAACCCTAGAACACATGTCCTAGTATGGCCTCTTCATAGGAGTCTCCATAGCACACATAAAGACTCTTTTGATTCGATATCTCGCATATCATTAACTACAGATCTATTACCAAGGGAGAGGGGAGGAAACTCACATTATTTCCGGCATTTCCGTTATTTCTGGACATAGATCACGTGACTCTTCGCGGCGGCATCCTCTTCTCCTCGGCGGCATTGGCTCTTAATGGAAAAAAGATTTGGCTCCAGCAACAGTCTCTCCATAGAAAAAGAGGGCTTGGAAATAGGATGAAAAACGACAAAATCCTATATAAATAAGACCAACACTTGTAGGAACACGCCCGTGTTCCTACCAGTGTCCCGCTCGGGTGAAGTGTCGTCGACGGTTATAGCTTCGTATGGACACAAATACAGGTAAGGACACACCCGTTTCCACTACCCGTGTCCACGAGACCCGGCCGTGTTTAAGCCCGTGTTCTACCCATATCCTGCTCGGGAGACACAGCCGGGTTTCCTGGAGACATTCACATTGGTACGGACACGCTCGTGTCCTTACCCGTGTCCTACTCGGGACACAGGATCGACAATGCCACTTACACACATGGGTTGTGGACACGCCCTACCTGTGTCCTCTTCACATGGGTAGGGACACGCCCGTGTCACCACCCTTGTCCTTCTCTGGAAAATCCATGATTTTCCACATGGGTAGGGACACGCCCGTGTCACTATCCGTGTCCTTTTCTGGACTAACTTCTCTTCCCTGAGCCCAAATCATCTCTCTTGACTCAAAGGTGCACACGAGGGGCCTATCATGAATTGGGACGGTATAAATCCTATAAACAAAATAAAATATTTCGTCCCCGAAATCAGGCTAAGGCTATGGGTGAAAGTAAAGCATAAAATGAAATAAAAAATGCTTTTAAAGATTACCTTGATGAAACAGCTTCGGGTAGCGCTTTTGCATAAAATCCAACGTCTCCCATGTATACTCCTCCTTCCCATGATTAGACCACAACACCTTAACCAGAGGAACACTTTTGCGGCACAAAATCCTTGTCTTATTGTCCACTATCCACACATGCTCTAGTCACACCGACCTATCAGTCGCAACTGCTCTGTCAGTGGTGGGAACGTATTGATCGGGTCACAACAATGCCTTTCGAAATGACGACACATGGAATATGTCATGAAGATTCTCTAGCTCTGGCAGTAACTCCAACCTATAGGCCAACAGGACAAACCTTTCAAATATTATATAGGGCCCAACGTACCTTGGGCTGATCTTCTTCACACCACGCACCCGTGATACTCCATTCGTCAGTCTGATCTTTAGAAACACCTTGTCGCCCACATGAAATTCCACCATCTAGTGCTTTGCATTATAATATTTTTCCTGCCGACTTTGAGCCTCAAGCATGCGGTCCCATATTAGTCTTACAACCGCATCAGTATCATAAATGTATTCATTTCCCAACGTCTTAAGGTCCTCATCCTGCACCCAAGACAAGGGTGTTTTACACCTTCTTCCATAAAGGGAATCATGGGGCGCCATCCCGATGCTAGCTTGATGGCTTTTATTGTATGAGAACTCTACTAGGGGTAAGATCCTTTCCCACGGCTCTCATCTATCCAACACATAGAACCTCAATAGATCCTCCAATGTACTAATAGTCTTTTCAGACTGCCCGTTTGTCTGAGGATGAAACGTCGTACTAAAGGTGAGACGTGATCCCAAATACGCCTGTACCGCCTTCCATTCTTTAGAGGTAAACTAACCATCCTGGTCAGAAACAACCATCTTTGGCACACCATGATACCGTACGAACTGCAGCACAAAGAGGCGTACCAAAACATCCATATGAGCTTCATTCTTCAAAGGAATTAATCGGGATACCTTTGTCAGGCGGTCAACGATCACCCATACTGAATAATTCGCTGAGCGTGAGTGGGGAAAATCATGGACGAAGTCATTTGAGACATCCTTGAACTTCCACTCAGGTATGGGCAATGGCTGTAATAATCCACCGGGACTTGATGTAGGCCAACGTGTTGGCACCGAAATTCTACGGATTATTACGCTCGGCTCTTGATGATTTAAGATCGACACTCGCACAGAAGTTCCCGCAGCGCACACTCCACACAATTTTATTACCCTTATGCTAACGCACGGGTAGCCAAACCTTTGGGGGCCGAATAGAGGCTATAGGCAAAAATCCGTTCCGGCTAAAAGGATCAATATTAGATCCGACCGAGCGGTTTGTACCAAAAGAGATCTATAAAAAATTACGATCCATAAAATGGTAGATCTCTCCCAACAAAAAGTTACGAGGTTCGCCAAACCTTTCGAAAAATAAATCAATTAAGAAGAACACAATTAAATCGAAATAAACACGATTTATTTTCATGCTTCGAAAATCCAACGCAAAAATTGGCCTCCACAAAAATATTAAATAGGGAAAAACACGGGAGTAGAAGTTTCGTTACCCAAGTAAGAATCGATGATTCCGACTATCTCACTTGGAACGCTCGTCCACGACTCAATCGGAGTTACACCGGATGGAGAAAATATCGTCCGTCGTCATCGCGTCACGCTTGTGGTGCTCGGATGTAGACCTGAGGGGGGGTTCTGTTTTGTGGTAGAAGGAGATGGGGATGACGTGGGTTATTATTGATGAGATAGGAAAGGTGGTGGGAGAGGGTGGAGTCTAGGTTATTTGGAGGGGAGTTGGCGGCGGCTAGGGTTGTGTGGTGGAAGAGGCCGAAAGAGGGGAGGAAAAGGAGGAGGGGGCCGACATTTTTGGAGTGGAGGGACTGGTGGTTGGCGGAGTCTTGAAGTGATGTTTGTTTTGAGGCCGAGAGGTCTAAGTGGAGAGGGTGGTGGTGTCGCCGTCTTGGAAAGAAGAAGGAGGGGGCTTGGCTTGGCCAAACTTAGAGAGAGGGGGAGGAGGAGAATTCAAGAGGGGAAGTATTTAGGGTTTCGATTTCTCATTCCAATTGCCTTCATAATTAAATATCCTAGGCCTTATATAGGCTTACAACAATGGCTAGGATACATGTAGCCCATTAAAATAAACATTCACTCAAAAGTTTAAATCATAAGGAAATAATTAAACAAGCTTTAGCAAATAACGAAATAAATTCAACCAAATAAAATTGATAGTAGTCAACTAGATATTATGAAGCGGTCTTGCACCGAGGGAAGAGGTTGTAGCGTCGCCCCACATGATGACAATGGCAGTGCAATTATTTTGAAGGCGACGAAGGTGGGTCTTCCGCGATCATGCTGTAATCTTTAGCAAGTTAGGGAACGCCGTTTCCATCAATCCTCCCCCGCTCGAAAGGACTCATCACCGATGAGTTCTCGTAAAGGTACCATCGAAGAAGAGCGTCATCCAATAGAGCCACCTCCGATTCCGGGAGCCAAGATTCATCGGATGCTGGACGACCACGCCAATGAATCAAGTACCGGTGTGCATCACCAACTGGAGAGGGAAGCACTTCATCCTGTAGAATCCTGTCTGGTAAAAAGTGTGTCCTGGGAAACTTGGGAAAAGCATTAGGCAATAAAGGAGGAAAATTTTTTCATCAGCATTCAACGTACCTCTGTTAAAGACCAATGGAAGGAGCGATCCAGTAACACACTAATCCCCAAACCCATTAGAACCTGTAGTGGAGCTAAACGGACAGGAAGATAATTCTTGTGGCGGAGCAACATATGGCGTTCAATCCGAAACAATAAAAAAAGGAGAAATACCCCAATCAGTTGGTAATTGCCAAAGAAATGCATTGTCTCCTAATTTCTTTAAATTCCGAAAAGGTCCAGCTCGCCGATCCGCTAACTTTTTTTTGGTGCTCGTAGGAAACCGTTAAGGGATGAGACACACCATGACTAAATCGCCAACTTTTAAGAGAGACGCTCTCTTATGTACGTTAGCATGAACTTGATAAGATGCGTATTGTGTGGCTAACGTTTCCTTTATGTGCTTATGCAGATTATGAATATGAGAGGGAAAATCTAGTGCAAATTGACTTGTTTTACAAGATGGCGGTAAAGGAATCAAGTCAAGTGGCACCGGTGCTTTATATCCGTGCACGATCTCATTCAGAGACATACAAGTGGACCTATTTTTTGAATTATTGTACGCTAGCTAGGCATGAGGGAGGATAAGGTCCCATGTACCCTTGTGTTCCCCCACAAGGCATCTTAGCAAACTACCTAAACTTTTGTTTACCACTTCCATTTGACCATCCGTCTGCGTATGGTAGGCTGATTAAAACAAAAGTTTGGTGACAATAATCCTCCACAAGGTCTTCCAAAAATAACAAGTAAATTTCACGTCTCTATCGGTAACTATCCATTTTTGAACCCCCCGATGTCCAACTACTTTTTTAAAATATAATTGTGCAACATGTGACACATCATTGGTTTTATTGCACGCAATAAAATATGCCATCTTGGAAAATCGATCTACGACAACCAAAATAGAATCGTGATGCCTAAACGTGATAGGTAGGACTAGAATAAAATACATACTAATGTCTTCCCAAGGAATGGAAGGAATCGGTAGAGGGGTATAAATTCCTGCATTTGTTTTATTACCCTTAGCTAATTGGCATGCTCGACAACTTCCCATGATCTTATTAACCATTTTCTTAAGACCGGGCCAATAAAACTTGTCTTATACTAATTTGATTGTCATGTAACGGCCAAAATGTCCACCTAACCCACCGCTATGTTATTCCCAAACAATGAAGTGACGTAGGGAGGAATGTGGAATACATAGTTTCGAATGGTTGAATAAGTAGCCGTCACAAATATTAAAAGACGTAATGGTGGTAGGCGAGTTGTCTTGAGTGGTTAAGTAGATATCCTTGAAATCCGTACAGTGGACATATTCATCCTTAATTCTATCGAAGTCGATCACCTTAACTTCTAGCATACATAATAATAGGGATACATGACTAAGAGCATCAGCTATGTGGTTGAGAGTACCTTTAAGGTGTTTGATGATGAATGTGTACTCCTGAAGATAGGAGACCCATTTGGCATGCCTTGGACTAACCTTAGTTTGAGAGTTAATAAATCTCAACGCTTCAAGATCGTATAAGATGACAAATTCATTAGGGAGTAAATAGTGTCGCCAATGTTGGAGGCAACTAATGACTGCGTAAAACTCTCAATCATAATTGGAATAGTTCAATTTTGACCCCACGAGTTTCTCACTTAAGTACCCAATAGGATGGCCTTCCTGGCTCAAGAAACCTCCAATTCCCACTCCAGACGCATCACATGACAACTCAAAAACCTTATTAAAATCCGATAATCGCAATAGAGGAGCTTCCAACATGTGTGATTAAATTATGTTAAACGACTTAGCAGCCAATGTCGTCCAAGTAAATTCATCTTTTTTCATGCACTCAGTAATGGGGGCCTTGATGCTACTAAAATATATAATGAATCGGCGATTAAACGTAGTTAGGCTGTGAAAACTACGAACATCTCGAATATTGGCGAGCTCTGGCCTATCCTTAATAGCTTGGACCTTCTTGGGGTCTACATGTATGCCCTCCGAACTCACAATATATCCAAGGAACTCGACATACGACACATTAAAAGTACACTTCTTAATATTGACGAATAATTTCTCTGACCTCAACTTGATAAGGATAATCTTCAAATGTGTCTCGTGATCGATCGTACAGGTGCTAAAAACTAGTATATCATCGAAGTCCACTACTATGAACTTTCCCATAAAAGGTTGGAAGATGTTAGTCATCATCCAAGAGAACATTCTCGGGGGATTGGAAAACCCAAATGGCATGACTAACCACTAGTAGAGCCCTTCTTTATATTTAAATGTTGTCTTCCACTTGTCACCTTCCCTTATTCGTATTTGATGGTAACAACTCCTAAGATCCAAATACGAGAAAATCGTGGCACTAGATAACATGTACAATAAATCATCCAAGCGAGGGAAGGGAAAACGTTATTTTATAGTAATTTTATTTATGGCTCTACTATCCACGCACATCCTCCAAGAGCCGTATTTCTTTGGAGCAAGTAAGGCGGGTACGGAACACAGACTTTTGCTATGACGAATGAACCCCTTTTTCAAAAACTTGGAAATTCTGGTTTGTAATTCTAGGTGTGTGGATGGGTTTAGCCGATAATGAGGTAGGTTAGGCAATGAGTAACCCGGGATCAGGTCTATCGCATGTAGGATGTCACGCATGGGGGGTAACTCAGACGAAAGCTTGTCTGGATACACATTCTTAAACTCCTCAAATATCCTCCTCAAGGCCGAGGGTAAGTTCTCAGTTAACACCGCATCTTCCTTAACTTATAAACAAACTAAAACGCACATGAAGCCATCCATAAAGGTAGTTCGCGCCAATTCTTTCTTACCCATTATACTTAACGCTTTCTTCTCAACCGGGATAATCGTATCCTTAGAAGGGACTGAGGGATCTTTAGGCGGAGTGGGTTTTAAAGTTATGTCCTTGCCATTAAATTTAAATTCGTAAATGTTGGCTCGACCAAAGTGGGTGACATCATGATCATACAGCCAAGGACGTCCTAAAAAAACGTGACAAGCATCCATAGGGATGACGTCACACCAAATCTTTTTCGAATAAGCCTTGATGGTAAGGGTACCAAACAATGCTTTGACACCGTGAGGGATGACTTATTTACCCATACCACCATATACGGGTGAGGGTGTGGTTCTGCAACTAAAGACATTCGTTTCACCGCACCCTTAGAAATGACGTTCATACAGCTACCGCTATCAATGATCAACCTACACCATTTCTCTCCACTCTTAAAATTTAATGAAAATATGTTCGTCCTATTTCAGTAATCAAGCGCTCGTGGAGTAGCCAGAATACATCTCATAACCATCATGTGGGATTCATCTTCCATATAACTAGGCAATCCGTCCGACTCGCTATCCTCTCCTGCCTCATAAATAAGATCGTCTGACTCACTAGTGGGATCTAACCGGGCTAATGGTTTGGGCTTAGTAGGACACTCACTAGCACAATGACCTTGAACCCCGCAAGCAAAACAAGTCGCACTCATTTTGTTGCCCCTGCCCACCGGGACTCTCTCACCCATGGGGTTTTTATTATTCCTTGCAGGCACTACTATGGAGGTCGAATCGGTGGACAGGAACTTCCCCTTATCTTTATAGGTGGAAATGAGAAGTGTACTTAAGATGTACTTTCCCTTCTGAAACGAGCGAGACTTGTTTTTATGCACGTTGTGCTTCTCGATTTCTAATACCGCGTTAAACGTGACGTGCAAGTCGTTGTGTCCATAACACAATAATTTGCTCTGGATGTCGGGGTTCAATGCCTTACGGAACCTAGACAGGGTGACCTCGGGCATTTCTTTCACTCCAAACCTAACCATCATGTCTTTAAGTTGACTCATGTACTTAGAAACAGTTCTACTCCCTTGCTTAAGCGTAGCCAAATCATTGAACATCTGTGTTCGATGGTACGCGGAGAAGTACTGCGCGGTCAGCATCTCCCTCATGTCAGTCTAAATAATGGGTAGTTCTCCATTCTCGGCTCTCAAATATTGCTCTTCACTGAGCAAAAATATTTTGGCACGACCAAATAGTTTCATTCTCGCTACACGCACTTTATCCGCTTCATTCAGATTGTACCAGTAGAAGTAGCACTCTATCTCAATAACCTAGTCTTGGAAGACTTGGTGTTCTCCCAATCCATCGTAGGATGGAGGCTTGACTTGGACGACCCTAGTAAAATCAAACTTGTTCGGTGCTTGCGGAGCATGTTCATTAATACGGTTGTCATTATGATGATCATTTCATTTCGCCCGTTTGTTGGCGGGTTGATTACGGGGAACCCTAAGATATATTCTCAAGTCGTGAAGTGTCTCCCTAATCGCTGTCATTTATTCAATGAAATCTTGACGAAGCTCTTCAATCTCCATGAGGCCGTGCTCAGCATCCCGTTCGGCCTCCATGGTGGAAGAAGACGGGGGATATTCCGTACCAAGTCTTGTGCGCATGCAAAACAAAAATTACTTACACAGCTTAGAACACAAAGGGATTTGTTCCCACTTAGTAACTAGGGTTAAAATAATTTTTTTTGTTTTTCTTAAAGGAAACAAGAAGGAGATAATTAAAAATTATGTTTTTTTTTAATTTTGCTGAAAAATAACAAATTTAGGCCGCTATTGGAAGAACAACAAAATGTTTTTTTGTTTTTTTATAAATAAAAGAACAAGAAACGTGCGTGCCGACGTGCAAATAAAAGGGGGAGGGTGCCAATTAAGAAATTGACGTGAACCTCCTTTTGATACCAAATTGATGTAGGCCAATGTGTTGGCACCAAAATTCTACGGATTATTACGCTCGCCTCTCGATGATTTAGGATCGACACTCACGCAAAAGTTCCCTCAGCACACACTCCAATCAATTTTATCACGCTTATGCTAACACACGGCTAGCCAAACTGTTGCGGGCCGAGTAAAGGCTATAGGCCAATATCCGTTCTGACTAAAAGGATCAATATTAGATCCGACCGAGCGAGTTGTACAAAAAGAGATCTAGAAAACTTATGATCCAGAACAAGGTAGATCTCTCCCAACAAAAAGTTACGAGGTTCGCCAAACATTTCGAAAAATAAATCAATTAAGAAGAACATAATTCAATTGAAATAAACCACGATTTGTTTTAAAGCTTTGAAAATCCAACGCAAAAATTGGCCTCCACAAAAATATCAAAGAGGGAAACACACAGGAGTAGAAGTTTCGTTACCCAAGTCGGAATGGATGATTCCTACCATCTCACTTGGAACGCTCGTCCACAGCACTGTCAGAGTTACGTCGGATGGCGAAAACTTCATTCGTCGTCGTCGCGTCACACTTGTTGTACTCGAATGTAGACTTGAGGGGGGGGGGGTGGGGGGGTTCGGTTTTGTGGTAGGAGGTGGGGATGACATGGGTTATTATTGATGAGAGAGGAAAGGTGGTGGGAGAGGAAAGGTTGTTGGATAGGAGTTGGCGGAAGCTAGGTTTGGGTGGTGGAAGAGTCCGAGAGAGGAAAGGCAATGGAGGAGGGGGGCGGTTATTTTTAGAGTGGAGGGGTTGGTGGTTGGCGGCGGCTTAGAGTGATGGAGGGTTGGAGGCCGAGAGGTTGAGGGGAAGAGGGTGGTGGTGTCGGCAGCTTGGAAGGAAGGAGGAGGGGGCTTGGCTTGGCCGAACTTAGAGAGTGGGGGAGGAGGAGAATTCAAGAGGGGAAGTATTTAGGGTTTTAATTTCTCATTCCAATTTCCTTCATAATGAAATATCCTAGTCCTTATATAGGCTTACAACAATGGCTAGGCTACATGCAGCCCATTAAAATAAACATGAACTCTAAAGTTTAAATCATAATGAAATAATTAAATAAGCTTAAACAAATATGAAATAAATTCATTCAAATAAAATTGATAGTAATCAACTAGATATTATGAAGCGGTCTTGTGCCGAGGGCGGAGGTTGTATCGTCGCTACACACGATCAACTTGACGACGCAAGTCTTTTGAAGGCGATGAAGGAGGGTCTTCCGCGAGCATGTCGTCAACTTTAGCAAGTTGGTGGACGCCGTCTCCATCAGGACTCCTGCACTCTACCTTCACCCTTTGACAAGCCTCGGAGTGCGTAGCAAAATATCGGACGTCCCTCTTCATTCCCGACCAACACATGGTCTTCCGGAGGTCAGAGTACATCTTGACAATCCCAGGATGAACAGAATACTGGGTGCAGTGTGCCTCTCTCAAGATATCTTCCCGAATATTATCATCCTTGGGAATGTAGAGCCGACCACGGAAGTAGACGAGGCCGTCTTGCAGGGAATATTTGTTAGTAACCCCATCTTCAATCGACTTTATTGTCGAGACCGAGCCGCATCCTTTCCCTGCTCCGTCCGGATTCATTCTCGAATGTCACAGACTATGATCATCGTGGCTAAGTACTCTGAATACCCTTCAGGTTGGTCCTTATACACTAGACTAATCTCCATCTACTCAAGAATCCGAGGTAACTCAATACCCATCAACTAGGACTCGACGCTTTTTTCTGGTACCTTCCTACTCAAAGCATCAGCTACAGAATTTACTTTTTTGGGGTGGTAGTTCAGGGTGAATTGATAATCGCACAAAAACTCTAACCACCGCCGCTGTCTCAAATTAAGTTCCTTATGGGTATGGACGTACTTAAGATTCTTGTGATCTGAAAAGATTTTGCAGTTGATGCCGTATAGATAATGTATCCAAATCTTCAGGGCAAACACCACCATTCCTACTTCAAGATCATGTACCGGATAGTTGACTTCCTACTTCTTCAGCTATCTCGAAACATATGCAATCACATGCCCATGCTGCATCAATACTGCTCTCGTCCCTTGATATGATGCGACGGTGTAAACTTGAAATTCTTCCTTCCCAGACGGAAGGGCTAGGATGGGTAAAGATGTAAGTCGGTCCTTCAGTTCCTGAAACGCAACTTCACACTAGGGTGTCCACACATATGACACACCCTTCTTTGTCAGCGTTGTAAGAGGAAGGGCAATCTTTGAGAACCCTTTTACAATCTTGCGATAAAACCCTGCAAGTCCAATGGAGCTCCGTACATCGGCCGCTGACTTTAAGGCTGACCACTCCTTTATAAAACACACTTTAACCCAGCCCCACTAATCACATGGCCCAAGAAGGCAACCTCTTGGAGCCAAAATTCACACTTGCTGAACTTGGCAAACAAGGCGTGCTCTTTTAGCTTCTTCAGTACCAAGGTCAGATGTTCGACATGCTCTTCCTCTATCTTAGAGCAGACCAAAATGTTATCTATGAAAACGATGACAAACACATCTAAATAAGGTTCGAACACTTTGTTCATCAAGCTCATGAAGGCTGAAGGGGCATTTGTGAGCCCAAACGACATCACAGTGAACTCGTACAAGTCGTACCTTAAGCTAAAGGCCATTTTTTGAATTTCCTGCTCCTGTATTCTCAACTAATAGTAGCCCGAATGCAAATCCAAATTGGAAAAACAATGCGCTCCTACACATTCGCCGAACAACTCATCGATTTGAGGTAACATATAGGTGTTCCGTACCGTCAGTCGGTTGAGCTCCCGATAATCTATACTTAATCGCATGGTTCCATCCTTCTTCTTAACAAACAGAACAGGGGATCCCCAAGGTGATTAGTTGGGGCGAACAAACCTTGATTCTACCAACTCTTACAACTGAACTCTAAACTCTACGAGTTCCTTAGGGGCCATCCGGTAAGGGGTCCTAGAGACAGGCTTGGCTCCTGGTATTAGATTAATTTGAAAATCAACCTCTCTATGCGGGGGTAAACCTGGCAATTTTTAAGGAAATACCTCGGGAAAATCTCGCACCACAATACGTCCTTTATATTTATTATCGAAACATATCATGTAAACTTCATCCCCTCTCATGTGAGCTTTCATGTTCTAAATCGAAGACAATAATAAACGTGGTGCGAATTTTATTCCTTGGAAGTTTACATCGTTATCCCGATGCCTGAAGTAGATTTTGTTGGACCCCTAGTTTGGATTTGGGCTAGGTTCAGTAATATAGGTTGTATCAGACCCACATTGTATGGCCAGGGTCTAGTCTATTGTCTTAGGTATAAGTTAGGTCAACAACTCAGTGAGACAAGATAAAGAGATCAAAGACTTAGAAGACAACAGAGACTGAATAAGGTAGAAATTGACTAAGTGAAAACAGCTCGATGATCTTCGTTCTGCGTTCAACGATCTCAAAGTTAATCTCTTAATGCTGAGATCGACGATTGCTGAACTTGGTTTGACGATCTCTGATCTACTTTCAGGATTGAGATCGACGATCAACCATTTCAGTTCGACGATCTTGAATCCCTGTTTGGAAAGCAAAATTTCAGTTCAACGATCATAGGGCTCAGCTCAACTATAGAGGATGTTTGAGTTCGACGATCACAGGACCAGATCGACGATAACTGCTAGATCAACCTTTATTCTTTGCAGTTATTGTTTTCCTTTATTGACTGAATATTTCATTGCTTATATTACTCTGAGTAATTGATTCATATATTCTCTGAATATGGCCGTTCCTTGGCAAGCATTAATTACTGGTATTCACAGAGTTATTATACAACTATTTATGGGAAAGTTAGGGAAATGAATTTAATTCCCTTATAGTCATTGCACAAGTTCCCATGATTTCAACAATAAATCAAGGTGTGCCAGTTCGAATTAATATTAGATTATTCCAAAGGAATGATATATACTGAATCAACACAGGGAACATAAATATATTCATACAGAGAACATAAGACAAAAAGAGAAGAATAGTTTTCAGTTCTTCATACAAGTGTTCTTCTAGGAAACAAGAAGAGAAATTCTTCACAATCAATCTAAGCTTTCTGGAAATCAAGACCTATACCCTAAGCATGTCTTTGGATTCCTGAACCTTTAATGATCACATGAAGAGCCTTGACATCATTAGGATACCTCTCAAGACTTCTCTCATTGGTTTGAGAATAGATAAGACAACTCAACTTTTACTTTCCCCACTATATACAGGGTTCTTACTCCCTTCAAAAGTAATTCTTGGTTGTGATGTCTCCTGATCAAAAGGCTTCAGTGGTTCTCCGACACCTGATCTAAATCCAAAAGGGTTCCAATAAATCCTTGCAAATAGATATTATTTGGTGGCAGTAACCTGATTAAAAACTTGAGAGTGATTCCTACCAGGGTGGTAAAAGAGTGGATGTACCTAGATTTGGGGAACTACTATAAATTTCTTCAGTCGTCTGGTTGCACATTTTCTTCTTGCTCTTGATTATTGCTGTGATAATTAAAATAGCTTGCCTATTTTATTTTATTTATTTATTATTGGTATCACTTATATTTTAACTATGATATAAAAGTAAAAACAGGCAAAAAGTTTTAATACTCTATTCACCCCTTCCCCTTCTAGAGTAGATCTGAATAACCTATTACTTACAATTGATATCAGAGTATTATCAATTACCTTTAGTCATTTCTTTCAATTGGTCTCAGAGGATTATCAATTGCCTTAAGTCATTTCTTCCAATTGGTATCAGAGGATTATCAATTGCCTTAAGTTATTTCTTTTAATTGGTATAAGAGGATTGGTTTCTTTGGTTGAACAAGCTAACACTCGAACCAAGATCCTTGCTTATTCAGAATTTATTTTTCCTTAGTTATTCTTTTATCGCATGGCACAGAATAAGGACTATGCAAGCACCAGACCTCCAGTTTGTAACTTAAATAAGTTCAGTATCTAGAAGGCAAGAATAAGATTATACATGAACTCAATTGATGAAGACATTTTTAACTCCATTTTGACAGGTCCACCTCAACCAACTGTAGTTACTTCTTCAACTACTGACACTCATGCAGTTCCACCACCAGATTAGACTAATGGACAAAAGAAAGCAAAGGTTGCTGATGCCAAGTCCATGAACATACTGGCCCAGACCATGTCAGATGACATATTCCAAAAGGTCTCTGATTACACATCAACAAAGGCCATCTAAGACTACTTGAACCAGATGGTGGCAGGCTCAGTAGAAGAAAGAAAGGATAGAAGATCCCTTCTCATCTCCAAATAAAGAAATTTCAAAAATGAGGACAGTGAGTTAGTGGAAGAAATGTATGGGAGACTGAGTTCCATAATTAGTGAACTAAAGACATTTGATAAGGACATCTCATTGACTGAGATCAATGACAAGATCTTGATGTGTCTTCCCAACTCAAGGGACACAAGGATCGGGACAATCAAGGATACTAGAAGCATTATAGAAATCTCCACAAAAACTCTTCTAGGGAAGCTCAAATACTTTGAGCACCTGACAAAGACTAGGGAGGCAGAGCAGAAGGCTTCTATACCAGTCAGAAAAGTTCAAAATATTTCATTCAAGGCTATAGAAGAAACACCAGCTCCTTCTTCTAATAAAGAATTCTTGAGTCTCTTAGCAAAGAGATTTTACAATATGGGCAAAAGAGACTTCAGGAAGAAGTCATGCAGACAAGAAGATAAGCCCAGGTATGACAAAACACAAACTAAAGAGGTTGTCTGTTTTGATTGCAGGAAACCTAGACACTACATCTCTGAGTGTCCAAAGAATCAGAAGAAGTAGAAAAGAAAAGATAAGGTCTCCAGAAAATAGAAGTATATCAAGCCTTCCTCAAGCAAACATAAGAGGAAAGAGAAAGGCTTTGTAGCAGAAACTTGGAGTGATACAGAAGAGGATTCCTCATCCTCTAGCTCCAGTGATGAAGATTAAGAGGAAGCAAAGGCAAAGGAAGTTTGCATAATGGCAATTGGTGCTTCCAGAATTCATTCAGAAGAAGACTTATCAGATGATGATGAACCAATCTCTGAAGTAGACCAGGTACTCTCATCTTTTGATTTCAATTTAGAAGATTTCTTACTTGAATTTAAAACTATGTGTGTTGATTTAATTAGTTCAGAAAAAGAAATCAAACAACATAGAGAGCAATTAAATGATCAAATTAATCTAGTTGCAGAGAAAAATCCACTTAAAGTTGATATTACACTTGCTAATGAACAAATAATCAAATTAAAAACTAAACTAGCTAAGGCAAGGCAACTTTAAGAATCCCTTAATGGGAGAAGCCTCAAGCAGATGGACATTACAAGCACTGTTAATGCCAGACTCACTTGCAAGATGGGCTTGGGTTCTTCATCAAGCCAACCCCCACTGGTTCAGAAAAATATACTAAGGACTCATGTAAATTTCAGCTCTAAAAAGGGTAAAGAACTAATCTATGAAAAACCCCCAACTGCAAATAGAAACAAACCTAACATAAGAAAAAAATAGAAATAGACAAAAACAAAAGAAAAACAATGTTCAGTAGTTTTCATCGAACTCAGATCGACGAAATGTGAAAGAATCGTCGAACCCAAATCGACGATCTATGAATGAAAATATTTACTATAAATAATCATCTTACTGCGATCGACGATTTATGTATGGATCATCGAGAAGAGATTGACGAATATAGGGCACAGAGAATGAATACTATCCCTCTCTTAGCAGAGATCGACGATCCTAACCCATGTCGTCAAACTCACATCGATAATCTCACTTTCAATCATCGAACCCAGTAAGAAGTAATAAAACTCCTAATCCTGACAGAAATTCTAATTTTAACAAAAACTCTAATCAAAAAAGGGAAACAGTTAATCCTTTCACACATTGGGAAATTACACCTAGGAGATATCATCCACTAGGATATCAATCTCAGCCAGCTAGTTCTATTATTTCAAGTTTTTCATATCAAGAAAATAAAGGACCCAAGGTAACCTAGGTCAAGAACAACTAACCTTTTAATTGTTGTAGGTAAAGAGCTATTGTAACGCCCCTGATTTTTTCTGCGATAATTTTATTCTCGTTTGGCGTTAAGGTGAAGCATTTTCGGGGCTTGTGCCATTTGTGGAGTGTGGTTTAACTCCTTAGAACCGAGTGACCTATTTTGTAGCCCATGGGCAAGATCTCCTAGCAAGACGAGTCGTTTGGGTGACCCGGTGTGGCCTCTTGGGGGATGCTTGTGTTTTTTTACTTTAGGTGGGTATAACTCGAGTTCTATTCATCGAAAGTTAATTTTGACTTCGCCATTGTGTTCGTAGCATGGGTATTTAGCCACGGTGCGAATTTTGTCGAATTCTGAGGTAGTTTGGTTTTCGCGTCGTTTTGGGTGTGCCATTAGTAAATCTAATTAGAAACCCTCCTAATTTAAGTGAACCGGTGGCTTGGGAGACGGTTAGGATGAACTAGCGTGTTAAGGTTTATTTTAAAAGCTTTAATTAGAAGTTGGCGGGCCCACTCTCCTCCTTCTTCCCAAGACCGAAACTGCCAGCTCCAGTTCGCGGAAAAGCAGCGGAGAAAAACCGGCGGACTGCCCTAGCCTTTGGACGCTAAATTTGGGAGTGTTTGTGGACGGAATTCGATTCCGAAATGGCTTTGGCTTGCTCTCGCTCAGATCTACATTTCTACGATAAGAGATTTGATTTTCGTGGAGTTTTAAGAGACTTGGATTTTTCGGTTCTTGCGGATTCTGCCATTAAAGTGCGGGATTTTGCTTTTAGGTGCTGCTGCTGCTAGTGCCGTGTGAAGAGGAGGGAAAGCCGACCAAGCTTCGCCGAAAAATCGAGGCATGTGGTATTCTTGCCATTGCCGTTTTGTTTCTCTTTGTAATTTGAAATTCCCGGTTAGCCCTAGGTTAGAAGCTAAGCTTGTTCTTTTACCTTGCTGAAATTAGGACTTTAGTTTCTCCTTATGAGCCCCCCTCTTTGTGTTGTTAGTGCTCAACCCGCCGGCGCAGTTTCCTCCATTTAGACACAAGATTTTAGTCTAGTTGGTGCCTTGCGGGTGAAGACGTGATAGAGAGAGTGATGGAGGGGGGTACCTGCTGTGTGTCTTGGCAAGAGCCAAATCTGGGCTCTTAGGTTTGCCGGCGTTGAGTGTGGTGCACACACTCAAAGCCATTGCGGGTTTGGAATTGAGTGTGGTGCACACACATAACGCCACAGCTGTATTCGTTTTGAGTTTTTGGCTAAGTACTAGGGCGTTGAGTGAGGTGGTCTCATTCAACGCCGCAGCCCCTGCTAGCGGCTAAGTACTTTGGCGTTGAGTAAGTCGACCTCACTCAACGCCATTTTCGTTTTGGCATTGAGTGAGGTGAACTCACTCAACGCTGCTGTTTTCTGAGAAGCTAAGTACTTTGGCATTGAGTGATGTGTGCTCACTCAACGCCATAGCCTTTTTTTGAGACTAAGTACTTTGGCGTTGAGTGAGCCGACCTCACTCAATGCCATTTCAGTTTTGGCGTTGTGTGGGGTGACCTAACTCAACGGTGTAGCTTTCTGTGTGGCCGAGTACTTTGGCATTGAGTGAGGTGTGCTCATTCAACGTCGCGGCCTTTTCTGAGGCTAAGTACTTTTGCGTTGAGTGAGTCGACCTCACTCAACGCCTTTTCTGTTTTGGCATTGAGTGAGGTGATCTCACTAAACGCCGTAGGCAAGTTTACTGCCAAGTCCTGTGGCATTGAGTGTGTGAACCTTACTCAATGCCATTTCTTCTTTGGCGTTTAGTGAGGTTGATTCACTCAATGCCACAGCCCTTCTTTGCGGCCAGGACTTCTGGCGTTGAGTGAGACGACCTCACTCAACGCCATTGCTGTTTTTGGCGTTGAGTGAAGTCAGCTCACTCAATGTCGCAGATTGCCTTGTTTGTGGCTAAGTGCCAGGGAGTTGAGTGAGTGAACCTCACTCAACGCCATTGCTATTTTGGCGTTGAGTGAGGTGGACTCACTCAACGCCGCAGTCTTCTTTTGTGGCTAAGTGTCAGGGCTTTGAGTGAGTGAGCTTAGCTCAACGCCATTGCTATTTTGGCATTGAGTGAGGCAAGCTCACTCAACGCCACATTCTCTGTTTGCGGTTTAGTATCAGGGCATTGAGTGAGTGTACCTCACTCAATGCCATAGCTTTTTTGGCATTGAGTGAGGTTAGCTCACTGAACGCTAGAGTATTCTTATGGGAGGCATTGAGTGAGTGAACCTCACTCAACACATTGCCAGTTTTGGTGTTGAGTGAGGCTAGCTCACTCAAAGCCATAGCTTTTCTTGCGGTGGGCGTTGAGTGAGTAAACCTCACTCAACGACATGGTTGTTCTGGCACTAAGTGAGGCTAACTCACTCAACGCCAAGGTCTGGTTAGGCGTTTATTGAGTGGGTCCCACTCAACGCCAAGACATGTTGAGTCATTTCAACACTTTTCCCCTATTGTGATTTTTACTCCCGAGTGAATTCCTTGATTTTCTTTGAGGTTCCTTGTCGGCTATGTTTTTCTTTCCTAAAGGCCGAATCATGGGTCATGGCTAGTAGTGGTGGTTTGAAGCTCTTAATGGGGGTGGTGTTATGTAATTTAGCCGTGGCCACCCTGTTCTTCTATCTTTCTCTAGGTACAGGCTGGGCAAGGGGGTGGAAGATCCCTAGTGCTATCCCATGTAAACCCTTGAGCTTTGTTTGCTTGGAAATGGTGGTTAGGGGACTGAGTTTGCCTCCAACCCAGATCCACATTGTTTGTTTTGCTACTACCATCTTCCACAGCTTAGGGTGTTTTCCATTTCTTCCTTGGTAGATTGCAGCATTTTGGGCTCTTGGCAGCTTAGTAGACTCTACAGGAGGTAGTTTCTGGGCAGGGTTGATGTTGTTTCCTCGTACCTAGTGCATTTCTTTTTGTCTTGCATTGGGCAGTTGTGACTTTTACTACTTTATTTTCCTCTTTCATTTATCATCTGATTGACACTTTCGTGCAGTTTTCCTTGTTTTGCTTGTTGAGGTATTGTTTCTTCTTTTGAATGCCTCAGGTTCTGGAAAGTAGCCAGTTTTGTGGCTAAGTTGCTGTGGTGTTGTTGGTGGTCTCTTAGACTTTAGAGATCCTGTTGCTTTGTTAGTGAGGTAGTTTTTCTTAAGTTTCTTACAGACATATATATTTTTCAGTGGGTTCGTGCCAAGTTGTTGGCGCCAACTGGTAGTTTTTCCCTTATACTGGATATATTAATTTTGTTGCTACCTTTTCTGGAGATAGTCTTCTTGCTCTGGGGACGATTTATGCTAGGTTTCTAGTTACTTTTAAAACTAAAATTATTATTATAAGTATAGCACATGATAAGCATGTTTTATTAAACTCAATCACTATTTTCCAAACAACGTAAAAAGATCGTTCTCTTATATATAATATAAATTAAATGTAGAGTCTTGTATAGCATAAGTTGTCCTCTTGGGGAACTTATGCACTTCTTGAGGATGTCAAACCTGAATAAAGTATTTTCCGCAGCGTATAAGTATAGTTTTTAAAATGTGGACTAGGTGATCCACCGAGCCGAGGGATACGGCCTCTAAAAATATAACTGATTTTCTAATCATTAAACTCATGAATTTTTTCATAAAGTAAAGTAGATGGTTTTGCTTGAGCGTCACTAGTTATCCCCTACTCGACGTGGCATCATGACGCGTGTTTTTCTCATACTCTTATAATCCTTAAATTTGGAAAAAAATGCGGGTTGTGACAGTTGGTATCAGAGGGAGGTTTCTTGACAAGTTAATCAGGAAACCTTCCTTTGATTGCATTAGTAGTTCGACATCATGTCATTCCACACCGATATGTCATCAACACATCTTGGCAAAAGCACGAACACTACACTCATAGCATAACATGAAGTATACGGGGCATATTATGTAGTATGGGATTCATAATATGTGTTCGTATATGGATCCACCATAGGGGCAACATGTGAGGGTTATGTAGTACGGGATGCATAACCTCACCACATGGCTATGACTAGCTCGTTTTCTTTTTCGTTGCATGAGAATGTTATGTAGTATTGGATGCATAACATTTTCATGTGTACGCCGCTCATAACATGCATTAGGGCCTTTTTAGGATGTATAGCACAAACATGCATAGCATAACATTGCATAAGCATAATGTGCCAAGCTAAAGACTGGCAGGATAACATATGTACACGCATAAGCTTTCAAGTCAAAAGTAATATAAAGTCATACATTCCCGATCTAGGCACAAGAGTTAGTATGGTGGTGGTTAACAATCCTAGGTTAGGGCATAACATCAATTTTTGTAAAAAGATAAACTCCCAGAGCAAGTTTAGCAGCTTTAAGTTCATATCTATATATTTATTGTCTGTACTTGTAGTTGGTTCTAGCTGTTATACTAAGATCTGACAAGTGTTGTTATAATTTTTAGGATGGCGAGACGTCCTGCGACTAGATCGACTCCCCTATCTGAGGGTGAGTCATCTGGAGTGCATAATGACGCGGTGATCGAGAGCCTGCGGCAAAGTAGCGATGCCTTAAGCAGGCAGATGGTGGAGATGCATGCCCAGATTTAGACTCTGGTGGCATTTGTGGCAGGTCAGACTCAAGGTGTGCAAGGCCCTGCAGGGGGGTTAGCTGTTCCTCCTCCTCCTACACCCCTAAGACCTCCAGTGGTGGTGCCAGCAGAGATGGCCATCATCTCGCAGTTTCAGAGGCTAAGCCATCCCTCTTATGCTGGGAAGGCAGATTTCCTTATCATAGACAATTGGCTGATCTCCATGGAGGAGATGTTCTCGTACTCCGGTATTGCAGTTGACCAATGGGTGATGATAGCCGTCTATCAGCTTAAAGGTTTGGCTAAGAGTTGGTGGCTGAGAGAAAAGGAGAGCTTGGTAGCTGGATGCTCTTGGGAAGTATTCAAGGAGATGCTGTTGAGGAAGTTCTTACCCTCGGTTGAGCGTGACAGCCTTATGAACGACTTCCTCCACCTGAAGTAAAGACAACTCACGGTTGGTGAGTATGAGATAGAATTCAGCAAGTTGAGCCAGTTTGCTCCTGGATTGGTGAGTGTTGAGGCTGATCGAGTCAAGCGATTTCTCGATGGATTGAGGAGCGAGGTGCAGCAGTTTACTAGTGCTTATGGGTCAGAGACTTATGCAGGAGTAGTGGAGGCTGCTCCGAAAGTGCAGGATATTGACACCGCAAAGAGCAAAGGCCAGCAAATGAGGAAGGACAAGAGGAAGTCTGTGGAGGAGAAGAAACCCTAGGTACCTGGTACGGCTTCGAGAAAGAAGAGCAGGGTGGTGTGTATCTTCTGTGGCCGGTAAGGCCATCCTGTTGAGAAAAGATTCAAGATGGCAGCAGCTCAGAAGAAGGAGCAGGTTCATGCAATTCAGGGTGCTCCTACAAGGGATGTCTCCTGTTTTGTTTGCAAGCGACCCGGGTATAATGCTGCCCAGTGTTGGACTAAGGATAAAGTCTGCTATCAGTGTGGGTAGAAGGGTCAAATCAAGACTAGGTGTCCTCAGGTCCAGTCTGCTCTTCTTGCAGTTCCACTTCAGGCACTACCTCCACCTCAGCGGGTGGACAAGGGTAAGGGAAAGCTGAACGTGATCTCTTCCGAGGAGGCTCAAGATTTGACTCAGGTCATGTCAAGTTAGTTGATTTTTAAGCCTTAAGGTTTTACTTTTGTATCACTAGAATGATTGCAGCATTGTTGTGGTAGTTTCTTAGTTATATACTCCTATAGGGAAATTTAAGGTTAAGAACCCCTGGGCGCGTGTTGTGTTTGACTCTGGCGCTACCCACTCATTCGTGGCTAGAGCCTTTGTGGAGTGACATCGGTTGACTCTAGATCGAGTTCGGGATACCTTCCGTGTCAAGTTTCCCTCTGGTGAATTTGTGTTATATGATTTGGGCATGCTAGATTGCCCGGTTTTGTTGGGAGACTTTCTTGCGAAGGAAGACCTTAAGATGATTGATCTGGAGGACTTTGATGTTATTCTGGGCATGGACTTGCTGTCTAGGTATGATGCGGTTATTCAGTGCAAAGGGAAGTGCTTGGACTTCATCAAGGATGACGGTCAGCCCGGAAGCGTGTATGTTGATCTGTGCCTAGATTCTCCTGTCATCTCTGCGGTATGTGCTCAGAAGCTATTTTTTTCGAATTGTTTTGCTTGTTTGGTCTCGGTGGTTGGGACCGCTGTTAGTGTACCGCGCTTGGAGGAGGTTCCCGTTGTTCGTGATTTCGCCGATATTTTTCCTGATGATCTTCCTGGTCTTCCTCCCAAGCGGGATGTTGAGTTTGTGATTGATTTGGAACCGGGTACACGTCTTATTACTAAGGCGCCGTACCGGATGACCCCTCATAAGTTAGAGGAGTTGTGAGTCCAGTTGGATGAGCTGTTGGCAAAAGGATTTATCAGGCAGAGTTCGTCGACTTGGGGTGCTCCTGTGCTGTTTGTGAAGAAGAAAGATGGGTCGATGCGGCTTTGCATCGACTACAGGGAGTTGAACAAAGTCACTATTAAGAACAGGTACCCTCTGCTGAGGATCGATGTCTTATTTGACCAGTTGCGTGGTAGCACGGTGTTCTCCAAGATCGATATTCGTTCTGGATATCATCAGCTCAGGATCCATGAGGCAGATATTCCACGGACTGCGTTTAGATCGAGGCATGAACACTTTGAGTTCTTGGTGATGTCGTTTGGTTTGACCAACTCACCATCAGCTTTCATGGATATGATGAACCGGGTGTTCAAGGATATCCTAGACAAGTTCGTTGTTGTCTTCACCGATGACGTGTTGGTTTATTCTCGCAGCGCTTAGGAGCATGAGCAGCATCTGCGCTTGGTTCTAACGAATTTGAGGAATCACAAGTTATGAGCCAAGCTGAGCAAGTGCGAATTTTGTTTTCCTAAGGTCTGATTTCTAGGCCACGTGGTGAACAAGGATGGGATCTCGGTTGACCAAGAAAAGATTGCTGAGGTGATGGATTGGAGTAGGCAAAGCACGCCCAAAGAGATCAGTAGCTTCCTAGGGTTGGCGGGCTACTACAGGAGGTTCGTGGAGGGTTTCTCTTCCCTAGCTGCACCTTTGACCAAGTTGACTCAGAAGAACGCAGCCTTTCTTTGGAGCGAGAAGTGAGAAGAAGCCTTCTTGGCGCTAAAGAATAGATTGTGCACTGCTCCCGTTCTGACCCTGCCTACTGAGGGTGTGGATTATGATGTATACGTGGATGCTTCGCATGTTGGACTTGGTAGCGTGCTAATGTAGGTTGGAAAAGTGATTGCCTATGGGTCAAGGCAATTGAAGACTCATGAGAAGATTTATCCTACGCATGACCTTGAGTTTGCAGCGGTGATTTATGTGTTGAAGCTGTGGAGGCATCTACTTTATGGGGCTCAGTGCAAGAACTTCACTTATCATAAGAGCCTGAAGTACGTGTTCATGCAGAAGGAGTTGAATCAGCGCCAGCGGCGGTGGCTAGAGTATGTGGCCGATTATGATATAGAGATCCAGTATCATCCAGGCAAGGCCAATGTGGTGGCCGACGCCCTGAGCCGAAAGACGGGAAACATCTTTAATCTCTCTGCCGATCGTTTAGTGGAGGAGTTCCTCCTTATGGATATATCAGTGGGATGTTGTGGCTTGCAGAGTAGTTTGGCAGTGGCAGAGCTGTCTTGGATTTTTTTGACCAGATTACACCAGAAGGACGATCTGGATCTTATGCACTTATTCACCAGGACCGAGAAGGGGGAGTTGCCAGATTTTCCATTGATGAGGCAGGTACTTTGAAGTACCGCAGCAGATTATGCATCCCCGCTGTAGGAGACATCAGGGTTATGATTTGCAGAGAGGCTCATGGATCCAGTGTTGCCTACCTTCCAGGATCTACAAAGATGTATCGTGATTTGAAGTAAATTGCCTGGTGGTATGACATGAAAAGTGATATAGCCCGATTCGTTGCTGAATGCCACACTTGCAAGCGTGTGAAGGCTGATCACGAAAGGCCTGGTGGCAAGTTGACTTCATTAGAGATCTCGACTTGGAAGTGGGAAAGTATTTCTATGAACTTCATCACGGGCTTACCGAAATCCCCGAGGGGATTTTATTCTATTTGGGTCATAATGGATAGACTGACGAAGTGTGCTCACTTCGTGCCGTATAAGATTGATTACCCGATGAAGAAGATAGCGGAGTTGTACTTGAATGAAGTCATCAGACTGCACGGTGTGCCTGTTAGCATCATTTCTGATCGAGACTCCCGGTTTACTTCTCATTTTTGGCAGAGTCAGAAAGAAGGTTTGGGTACGGATCTAAGGTATTCTTCTGCTTACCACCCACAGACCAATGGGAAGATAGAACGGGTGAACTAGATAGTTGAGGATATGATCCGATGCTACATTTTAGACCACGGTGGAGCATGGGATGTGCGGTTGCGACTTATGGAATTAGCATACAAAAACAGTTATCAAGAAGGTTTGCAAATGGCTCCGTTTTAAGCCTTGTATGGGAGGCGCTGCAGAACTCCCCTGTTTTGGGCTGAGGCGGGTGAGATACCCTTGTTGGGTCCGGAGGCACTTGAGGAGATGGAAGTCGCAGTGAAGCTTATCTGAGAAAAGCTTCGTATAGCACAGGAGAGATACGAGAAGAATGCCAATCGGCGTAGGTCTTCCTTGGAGTTTTCTGTAGGGGACCTTGTGTTTCTTAAGGTTTCCCCGATGGTGGGTGTAAAGAGGTCTGGTAAGAATCAGAAATTGGACCCGAGGTATGTGGGCCTGTTTAAGATTATGGAGCGGATTGGCGTGTCATCTTACAGGTTGGATTTGCCAGCAACCTTCCCAGGTGTTCATAATGTTTTCCATGTAAGCCAATTGCGGAAGTGTGTCCGCAGCAGTGGGCAAGTATTGGACATTGTGCCCTAGTTGGAGCCCAATCTCTCTTTTGTTGAATTGTCGGTCCTTATTTTGGATAATCAGTAATGGGTGCTGCGAAAGAAGTCAATTCCGATGGTGAAAGTTCTATGGAAGAATCAGGATTTGGAGAGCGTGACTTGGGAGCTTGAGTCGGCCATGAGGAAGGCTTACCCTCACCTGTTTCCCTGATTTGATCGGTATGTTTTCCTTCTTGTAACTCCTATTTATTACTATTCCTTCTATAGTAGAAGTGTTATGCGTAATGTTTCGGGACGAAACTTTCTTTTAAGGGGAGTGACTGTAACGCCCCTGATTTTTTCTGCGATTATTTTATTCTCGTTTGGCGTTACGGTGACGCGTTTTCGGGGCTTGTTCCATTTGTAGAGTGTAGTTTTACTCCTTAGAACTGAGTGACCTATTTTTTAGCCCATGGGAAGAATCTCCCTAGCAAGCCGAGTCGTTTGGGTGACCCGGTGTGGCCTCTTGGGGGATGCTTGTGTTTTGGCTTTAGGTGGGTATAACTCAAGTTCTGTTCGTCGAAAGTTAATTTCGACTTCGTCGTTGTGTTCGTAGCATGGGTATTTAGCTATAGTGCGAATTTCGTCGAATTCCGAGGTAGTTCGGTTTTCGCGTCGTTTTGGGTGTGCAATTAGTAAATCTAATTAGTAACCCTCCTAATTTAAGTGAACCGGTGGATTGGGAGATGGTTAGGCTTAACTGGCATGTTAAGGCTTATTTAAAAAGCTTTAATTAGAAGTTGGCGGGCCCACTCTCCTCCTTCTTCCCAAGACCAAAACCGCCTGCTCTAGTTCGCGGAAAAGCAGCGGAGAAAAATCGGTGGACTGCCCTAGCCTTTGGACGCCGAAGTTGGGACTATTTGTGGATGGAATTCGATTCTAAAAGCAGCTTTGGCTTGCTCTCGCTCAGATCTACATTTCTATTGTAAGAGATTTGATTTTCGTGGATTTTTAGGAGACTTGGATTTTTCGGTTCTTGCGGATTCCGCCATTAAAGTGCAGGATTATGCTTTTTGGTGCTGCTGCTGCTAGTGCCGTGTGAAGAGGAGGGAAAGCCGACCAAGCTTCGCCAAAAAATCGAGGCAAGGGGTATTCTTGCCCTTGCCGTTTTGTTTCTCTTTGTAATTTGAAATTCCCGGTTAGCCCTAGGTTAGGAGTCAAGCTTGTTCTTTTACCTTGCTGAAATTAGGGCTTTAGTTTCTCCTTATGAGCCCCCCCCCTCTTTGTGTTGTTGGTTCTCAACCCGCCGGCGCAGTTTCCTCCATTTAGACCCTAGATTTCAGTCTGGTTGGTGCCTTGCGGGTGAAGCCGTGATAGAGAGAGTGAGGGAGGGGGGAACCTGCTGTGTGTCTTGGCAAGAGCCAAATCTGGGCTCTCTGGTTTGTCAGCGTTGAGTGTGGTGCACACACTCAAAGCCATTACGGGTTTGGCGTTGTGTGTGGTGCACACACTCAACGCCACAGCTGTAGTCGGTTTGAGTTTTTGGCTAAGTACTAGGGCGTTGAGTGAGGTGGAATCACTCAACGCCGCAGCCCCTGCTAGCGGCTAAGTACTTTGGCGTTGAGTGAGTCGACCTCACTCAACGCCATTTCTGTTTTGGCATTGAGTGAGGTGAACTCACTCAACGCCGCGGTTTTCTGAGATGTTAAGTACTTTGGCATTGAGTGAGGTGTGCTCACTCAACGCCACAGCCTTTTTTGAGGTTAAGTACATTGGCGTTGAGTGAGTCGACCTTACTCAATGCCATTTCGGTTTTGGCGTTGAGTGAGGTGACCTCACTCAACGTCGTAGCTTTCTGTGTGGACGAGTACTTTGGCATTGAGTGAGGTGTACTCACTCAACGCCGCGGCCTTTTTTGAGGCTAAGTACTTTTGCGTTGAGTGAGTCGACCTCACTCAACGCCATTTCAGTTTTGGCGTTGAGTGAGGTGACCTCACTTATTGTCGTAGGCAAGTTTGCGGCCAAGTCTTGTGGCGTTGAGTGAATGAACCTCACTCAATGCCATTTCTTCTTTGGCGTTTAGTGAGGTAGATTCACTCAATGCCACAACCCTTTTTTGTGGCCAGGACTTCTGGCGTTGAGTGAGACGACCTCACTCAACCGTATTGCTGTTTTGGCGATGAGTGAGGTAAGCTCACTCAACGCCGCAGATTGTCTTGTTTGCGGCTAAGTACCAGGGCATTGAGTGAGTGAACCTCACTCAACGCCATTGCTGTTTTGGCATTGAGTTAGGTGGACTCACTCAATGTCGCGGTCTTCTTTTGCGGCTAAATGTCAGGGCGTTGAGTTATTGAGCTTCACTCAACGCCATTGCTATTTTGATGTTGAGTGAAGCCAGCTCACTCAACGCCACATTCTCTGTTTGCGGTTAAGTGCCAGGGCATTGAGTGAGTGTACCTCACTCAATGCCATAGCTATTTTGGCATTGAGTGAGGTTAGCTCACCCAACGCCAGAGTGTTCTTGTGGGAGGTGTTGAGTGAGTGAACCTCACTCAACGCCATGCCAATTTTGGTGTTTATTGAGGCTAGCACACTCAACGCCAGAGCTATTCTTGCGGTGGGCATTGAGTGAGTAAACCTCACTCAACGCCATAGTTTTTTTGGCGCTGAATGAGGCTAACTCACTCAACGCCAAGGTCTGGTTAGGCGTTGAGTGAGTGGGTCCCACTCAACGCCAAGCCGTGTTGAGTCATTTCAACACTTTTCCCCTACCGTGATTTTTACTCCCGAGTGAATTCCTTGATTTTGTTTGAGGTTCCTTGTCGGCTATGTTTTTCTTTCCTAAAGGCCGAATCGTGGGTCGTGGTTAGTAGTGGTGGTTTGAAGCTCTTAATGGGGGTGGTGTTGTAATTTAGCCGTAACCACCCTGTTCTTCTATCATGCTCAAGGTACGGGCTGGGCAAGGGGGTGGAAGATCCCTAGTGCTATCCCATGTAGACCCTTAAGCTTTGTTGGATTAGAAATGGTGGTTGGGGGACTGAGTTTGCCTCCAACCCAGATCCACGTTGTTTGTTTTGCTACTACCATCTTCCACAGCTTAGGCTGATAGACGTTTCTTCCTTTATAGATTGCAGCATTTTGGGCTCTTGGCAGCTTAGTAGACTCTGCAGGAGGTAGTTTCTGGGCAGGGTTGATGCTTTTTCCTCGCACCTAGTGCATTTCATTTTGTCTTGCCTTGAGTAGTTATGACTTTTACTACTTTGTTTTTCCTCTTTCTTTTATCCTCTGATTGACACTTTCGTGCAGTTTTCCTTATTTTTCTTGCTGAGGTATTCTTTCTTCTTTTGAATGCCTCAAGTTCTGGACAGTAGCCCGTTTGGTGGCTAAGTTGCTGTGGTGTTGCTGGTGGTCTCTTAGACTTTAGAGATCCTGTTGCTTTGTTAGTGAGGTAGTTTTTCTTCACTTTCTTACAGACATACATATTTGTCAGTGGGTTCGTGTCAAGTTGTTGGCGCCCACTGGTAGTTTTTCCCTTATACTGGATATATTACTTTTGCTGCTATCTTTTTTGGAGATAGTCTACTTGCTCTGGGGACGATTTATGCTAGGTTGCTAGTTACTTTTAAAACTAAAATTTTTATTATAAGTATAACACATGATCAGCATGTTTTATAAAACTCAATCACTATTTTCCAAATAACGTAAAAAGATCATTTTCTTATATATAATATAAATTAAATGTAGAGTCTTGCATAGCATAAGTTATCCTCTTGGGGCACTTATGCACTCCTTTAGGATGTCAAACCTTAATAAAGTATTTTCCGCAGCCTATAAGTATAGTTTTTAAACTGTGGACTAGGTGATCCACCGAGCCGAGGGATACGGCCTCTAAAATTATAACTGATTTTCTAATCATTAAACTCATGAATTTTTTCATAAAGTAAAGTAGATGGTTTTGCCTGAGCGTCAGCAGTTATCCCCTGCTCGACGTGGCATCATGACGCGTATTTTTCTCATACTCTGATAATCCTTAAATTTGGAGAAAATACGGGTTGTGACAGCTATCCATCATATAACAAGCATTAGTATCTTGACAGTGGGTGCTCAAAGCACATGACAGGATAGAAGGACAACTTATCCAGTTACAAGTCAAAGCTATGACCTAAGGTTATTTTTGGTGACTCCAACTGTGGCCAGACTGAAGGCTATGGAGAAGTCAAAATAGCAGCTGTCACATTTAGGAAGGTATCATATATAAGTGGATTGAAACATAACTTGATCTCCATCAGTCAACTTTGTGATGAAGGATTTCAGGTATCATTAAATCAGTCCTCTTGCATTATTTCTTTATATGACAACATAGTTATTTTAACTGGTTTTAGAGTAGGTAACATTTATATTGTTCACTTTAACTCAGCCATAAATGAAATTTATTTATTTAACTAATCTAGTAATCAGAATGAACTATGGCATGAGAGGTTAGGACATGTAAATTTAAAATACATTGCTAGGCTTTCAAAGGACAATTTTGTAAGAGGTGCCTTCTTA
The DNA here is from genome assembly GCA_039513925.1 of Platanthera zijinensis. Classification (NCBI taxonomy): domain Eukaryota; kingdom Viridiplantae; phylum Streptophyta; class Magnoliopsida; order Asparagales; family Orchidaceae; genus Platanthera; species Platanthera zijinensis. The sequence goes on from CM077087.1 coordinate 124,746,436, forward strand.
CCCCTATAAGAAGGAAAGCCTGTGCAGGACTTGTCAACTAGGCAAGCAAACTAAAATTAGTTTCAAATCCATTAATAAGAGTGACTCAGCTATGATTTTGTATTTGCTTCACATGGATCTCTTTGGACCCATTGTTGTACAAAGCCTAGGAGGGAATTCGTACACCTTGGTTATTGTAGATGACTTCTCCAGGTTCACTTGGGTGTTATTTTTGAAAAATATGTCAGATAACTTCAAGGTTCTTACAAATTTTCTCAAGTGCATACAGATTGAGTTTTCTACTCAAGTTGTATTGATCAGAAGTGATCATGGTACTGAGTTTGAGTCTTTCCTTATATTAGAGTTCTGTGAGAAGGAACGTATCATGCAATTTTTTTCTCCTCCTAGAACTCCTCAACAAAATGGGATAGCTGAAAGGAAAAAAACAGAACTCTGATTGAAGTTGCAGTTACATTACTTGCTCATGCATACTTGCCCATTTCCTTTTGGGCAGAGTCAGAGAGCACAACTAACTATGTCCCGAATAAAAGCTTAATACACAATATTAAGGCTAAGACCCCTATGAGCTACTCAAATGGAAGAAACCTAAAGTAGATTTTTTTATAGTATTTGGTTGTGTCTGTTACATAAATTTTAACAACAAAAAATAGACTAGAAAGTTTGAAGCCAAGTCTAAAATTGGAATTTTTCTAGGAAATTCCCAAGTAAGCAAGGCTAATAGGGTTTATAATAAATCAACTTTGAAAACTAAAGAGTCAGTACATATATATTTTGATGAAGATAACATGGTTTATAAGGAGAGGAATTCTTCTACCAGTCAGACTTTGCAGTTACCCACCTTGTGTGAGAAATTTAAGGATGTGACCCTCACCCCTGAGGCTATCACACATCATTCTCCACTGGTTGCTGATAGTAGTGATGAAGAGGACAATGTTCAAACAGAAGAAGTTCCAACAGTAGTCTTGATTCCACAAGAGGAATCAGTCCCTGAAGCTGTTGAACAACCAAGTCCTGCTGATTTAGTAACACTTAGAGACCATCCTGTATCTCAAATTATTGGAGACATATCAGCAGGTGTGCAGACTAAGCATCAACTCCACTAGGATCTGATGCATGCCTGCTTCATTTCTCAAGTTGAACCTCATTCCATTCAAGATGCTGAGCAAGATCCCCACTAGATCCTTGGAATGCAAGAGGAGCTCAACCAATTTCAGAGATGTAGAGTTTGGGAATTGGTCCCAAGACCAAAGAATTACCCTGACTTTTGGAACAAAATGGGTGTTAAAAAACAAGTTGGATGCACAAGGAGAAATTATAAGGAAAAAATATAGGATTGTTGCTCAAGGTTATAGGCAGGAAGAAGGCATTGATTATGATCAAACATTTACACCAGTGGCAAGGTTAGAGGCTGTAAGAATTTCCTTAGCCTATGCTGCATCTTAAAAATTCAAAGTCTATCAGATGGATGTAAAATATGCCTTTCAAAATTGAGAACTCAAAGAAGAGGTGTATGTTGAACAACAACCAGGTTTTATTTCCCAAGTCAACCCTATTTTTTTATAGGTTGCATAAAGCTCTCTGTTTCCTCAACAAACTCCAAGAGCTTGGTATGAGACCCTAGCTATCTTCTTGTTAGAGAATAAGTTTTTTATAGACATGGTAGGTAGGACTTTGTTTTTCAAGCATCATCATGATAAGATACTGTTAGTACAAATATATGTAGATGACATAATATTTGGCTCTACAGATCCCAAACTATGCAAGAGGTTTTCCAACCTTATGCATTCTAAGTTTGAGATGGGTTGTATGGGTGAGCTCTCCTTCTTCCTTGGTCTCCAAGTTAAGCAAGCACATGATGGAAGTTTCCTATCCCAATCTAAGTATGTAAAAGAGTTGATCAAAAGGTTTGGGATGGCTGATGCATGAGCTAAGAAAACACCCATGGCTATAAATGCTGTGATTGATTCTGATGAGCATGGGAAACCAGTTGATCAGAAACTGTATAAGGACATTGTTGGGTCCCTTCTATATCTCACACCAAGTAGGCCTGATATAATGTTTGCTACATGTCTTTGTGATAGGTTTAAGGTGAACCCTAAAGAATCTCACCTAGTTTTATTAAAAAGAATTTTGAGATATATAAAGAGTTTCCCAAAATCTAGGACTTTTGTATCCAACTGAATCAGAATTTGAGTTAACTGGATACTTAGATGCTGATTTTGTTGGATGTAGAGTGGACAGAAAAAGCACATCAGGAACATGCCAGTTTCTTGGTGCTAGACTTGTCTCTTGGTTTTGTAAAAAGCAGATATCTGTGTCTACATCGATAGTAGAAGCTGAATGTATAACAACTGGCAGTTGTTATTCCCAGATGCTATGGATACAAAATCAACTCCTAGATTATGCATACAACTTAAAAAATTCAACTATATTTTGTTATAGTACTGGTGATATTTCTATAGCACAGAATCCAGTCCATCATTGTTGGACAAAGCATATAGATGTAAGGCATCATTTTATTAGGGAGTGTGCGGACAAAAAGAAAATTAATCTCACCTTCATCCCTACAGATTTGTAAAGGGCAGATATTTTCACCAAACCCGTGGATGAAAAGAAACATCTATTCTTTAAGAATCTTGTAGGTATGATTAATGAAGATGAGATTATTTTACTTTCTGACTGAGATCGACAATTTGTTGACAGATCGTCGAACAGAGATCGACGATCTGCTTGCATCTCGTGAAGTTGATCGTCGAACTGAGATCGACGATCACTTCTTAGTGAAACAATTGTCGTCGAACAGAGATCGACGATTTTTGGTTCGCAGAATTCATCATCGATCTTAGATCGACGATTTATTCTTTCTCTTCAATCTGCAGTTATCGAACTCATTTTATATTAAAATATTTTGCAAACCACGGATTTGGAGTCATTTTTTATTTGTTAATTCGCCCGACTATTTCGTCTCATCGTTTTATTAAACCTTATAATCTAGGGTTTAGATGTAAATAGTCCCACACTTTCTATTTCCCTTATACACTTATTCTTTGTTTTCCATTAAGGAACTCTCAAATGGCAATCACAACGGCGGTTCTGTCAAGCATGAAGTTCGATTCTGGCTTCGACATTGATGTTGAATCATTCAAGCATTGTGACCAGATTTTTCAAGATGTGTTGAAGTTGTTTGATGAGCAAAGGTTATAGATGTTGATGATGATAAGGATGAAGTTGGCAGTGACAGAAATTAAGGAATAGGCTTATACATCATCATCCCTAGATGGACAGTCGTTTGTTGGAACCATTTCTGAACAGGCGGTAAGTCTAACCCCTGTTTTTATTATTGAGATTTTTTGTTTCGTTAATGGTGAAGATGATATTGAAATGGATAAGGAAGAGTTTTCTGCAATGCTTGTCAGAATGGGTCATTCTGATGCAAACCCTAGCAATTTTCTGAAGAAGAACTTGTCACCTCAGTACAAGTTCTTAGAAGATATTGTGGGAAAAGTGTTGCTTGGGAAACACACTGCCCCTGATAACATTTCCCTGCATCAGTTTATTTTGATGAGTGCCTTGGTAAATTAGAAGGCAGTGAATTGGGCTGCAATTTTGTTTGAGTTGATAAAGAAGAAAAAAATAAGAGAGAGTTCTCTCTTTGCAGACTTTTAGGGATTTTTCTCAATGAAAAATGCCCTGAATTGTTGACATCCCCAACAATCTTTATTAATGCTTCCAAGAGGCTGACCCCAGTTCTTTTTGGAAAGTGGGAGAGGACCATTTCCAGGCCCTCCAGGGCTCCCTCCTCCCACAAGGCATTTGAGGACACAAGGACTATTTCAATCGCTCCTCATCCTAGGGTAGATGAACCAGAGATTCCTCCTCCTCCACCTCCATATCCAGCTACACCACCTTATCCACTGTAACATCAACCAATTCCACCACCATGACCTCCTCCTCCTCCAGTATCTCCATCACCAACTTATCTAGAGGATATCCCTTCCACTACCATTTCTATACAAACCTCACCCACCTTTTATCTTATCATTCCTTCACCAACTCCATCTCCTTCTCCATCTTATTCACCATCTCATGAACCTTCCCCCCATACAGAACCCATGGATATCCCTGAATCAGCCATTCCCCCTACCACTTCCACCATCTGTACAGCATGTGAACAATCCACTTCATCTCTACCATCCACATATTCTGACCCATCTGCTCTCATTGCTCTTTTGACCCCTACCATCAAAACTGTTGTAGAGGATGTCATTGCACCTCTCCTAGCTTCCATCAATTCCATTATTGCCTCTATCTCTGGCCCTTCTTCATCTAGGGGCCTGGAAGCAGACATTACTGCTACTAGGCAGGGGGAGATGTCAATTGAAGAAGTTCCCCCTCCTCCAGCAGTTACAGCAGCAGAGGCAAGTATAGTTTTGTTAGTTGTAGATACTGTTTTGATAGATGCAGAGCTTAAGAAATCTTTGGTAGATGATCTTTTTGACTCTTTGGAAGTATAGGTTCTTTCTATTGGACATATTATCCATCCTTGAGGGGAATTGTCTGCTATCCTAGATCTTTTCATCTTCATTATAACTAAATTCTCTCATTTGTTACACCTCAGTATTGTACAAATATTGTGTGTTATACTGCTCCAGTGAGCACAAATATTTTGCAATAGTTTCTTCAGAGCTCTTTAGATCTAGTGCCTGAGCTTTCTGCAGCTCCAGAGGCTAAGCTTATCATCATTGCTGAGGTTGAGATTTCAGAGCCCAAGGCTTTCTCTCCTCCAACCTATGCCTTCTCTACTTCTCCAGTCCCAAACTTGGATGAAGTTATAGCTGCTGATATAGCTGAAGAACTTTCAGTTTCAGTTTCAAAAGAAGTAATTGTAGATATTAATGCTATGTATGATAATCCCTAAGGATCTTCTTATGATGATCAAGCTGAGGATTCAGATGACAGTAAAAAGAAGAAAATGTCCAAGAAGAGGAAATCTCTAGTGAAGGTAGTGCCAAAGTCTAATCCTCAAGATGACATCCCTTACTTTATTAGGCACAACATTACTCTCACTCCAACAACTCCTCACTAGATGAAATTTTCTAAAGAATGAGTTGAAGGCTCAAAGGAAAAGGAGAAAGACTGGTTCCTCTCCTATCAAAGTTTTCAAGGTGGATTCACCTCCTCTTCCTCCTCCTTCAAAATTTGTTATGGGCAATGTTACTTCTAGAACTGCTACCTCCTCCCAATAGGAGAGATCTTTTACCCCTCAATCTCACAGTAGACCATCCAGGTCTTACTCTAGGGGTTTTTTAAGAGGGAGAGGTAGACAACATGATTAGGCTGACAAAGAAGACAGTTCAGATTTGAGTAGGAAATTCAAAATTCCTGGAAAGTTCAGTGAATTAAGACCTCCTCCTAACCCTCATGACAGTTAGTCGCAGAAATTATCAACAGAAACAATGTTTCAAGAATAATCAATTATGCATAGGAAGCATCAGAAGATTTCTCTTGATTCAGAAGAAGATACATCACAGTATGAACTTGAGCTAGATCCAAATTTCAGGATTGCTAGATTTCATGAACTGATTGCTCTCTCCTAGATGAATAAAGCTAGAGAAGAAGGAGATGACCCTTCTCAATTTTCAACAATGTCTAAATACAGGGAGAAAGAGCTTGAAATATTTGTTGTAGATAAGAATATTTTTGATGCTAATGTTTACATGCAGGTTCACCCTGAGGAAGTTGTTCCCAGAGCAGTACCTCTAAAGGTTCTTTGTGAAGCTGACTTAAAGATGTCAAGAAAACAAGCAGCAGATCCTAAAAGAAAAATTGAATTTTCTAAGCCAGCTCCTAACAAGTCTTAGAACTCTTTCATTTTGTGTTTATATCTCTTTTTGTAAATATTTGTTGAATTCTTTTTATATTCATGAGAGATATGTTTGCGTAGATTTGCTATTGTATTCCTTTTTTTATTTTGTTTAGTGACCTCACCCAAATAAGGGGAGATTGTTGGACCCCTAGTTTAGATTTGGGATAGGTTCACTAATGTAGGCTGTATCAGATCCACATTATATAGCCAGGGTCTAGTCTAGTGTCTTAGGTGTTAGTTAGGTCAACAACTCAGTGAGACAAGATCAAGACATCAGAGACTTAGAATACAGTAGAGACTGAATAAGGCAGAAACTAACTAAGTGAAAAGAGCTCGACGATCATTGTTCTGCGTTCGACGATCTCAGAATTAATCTCTTTATGTTGAGATCGACGATTTCTGAACTTAGTTCGACGATCTCAGATCAACTTTCAGGATTGAGATCGACGATCGACCATTTCAGTTCGACGATCTTGAAGCCCAATTTGGAAAGCAGAATTTTAGTTCAACGATCACGTGCTCAGCTCAACGATAAAGGATGTTTGAGTTCGACGATCACAGGACCATATCGACAATAACTGCCAGATCAACCTTTATTCTTTGCAGTTATTGTTTTCCTTTATTGACAGAATATTTTATTGCTTATATGACTCTGAGTAATTAATCCATATATTATCTGAATATAGTCGTTCCTTGGCAAGCATTAATTACTGGTATTCATAGAGTTATAATACATCAATTTATGGGACAGTTAGGGACATGAATTTATTTCCCTTATAGCCGTTGCACAAGTTCCCATGATTTCGGCAGTCAATCAAGGTGTGCCAATTCGAATTAATATTGGATTATTAAAAAGGAATGATATACCGTGAATCAACATAGGGAACAAACAGAGATTCACATAGAGAACACAAGAAAAAAGTAGAAGAATAGTTTTCAGTTCTTCACACAAGTGTTCTTCCAGGAAGCAAGAAGAGACATTCTTCACAATCAGTCTAAGCTTTCTGGAAATAAAGACCTACACCCTGAGAAAGGCTTTGGATTCCTGAACCATTCAAGATCACATGACAAGCCTTGACATCATCGGGATCACTCTCAAGTATTCTCTCATTTGTTTGAGAACAGAGAAGACAACTCAAATTTTACTTTCCCCACTATATACAGGGTTCTTACTCCCTTCAAAAGTAATTTTTGTTTGAAAGGTCTCCTAATCAAAAGACTTCATTGGTTCTCCGACACCTGATCAAAAGCCAGAAGGGTTGCAATAACTCCCTACAAATAGATATTATTTGGTGGAAGTCACCTGATCAAAAACCTGAGAGTGATTCCTACCAGGGTGGTAGAAGAGTGGATGTACCCAGATTTGGGGAACCACTATAAATATCTTGTGTCGTCTGGTTGCTCATTTTCTTCTTACTCTTGCTGATTCTTGTGATAATTAGAATAGCTTGCCTATTTTCTTTTATTTATTTATTATTGGTATCACTTATATTTTAACTCTTATATAAAAGTAAAAACAGCAAAAAAGTTTTAATACTCTATTCTCCCCACCCCCTCTAGATTAGATCTGAATAAAAGTTTTCCTACAATTGATATCAGAGGATTATCAATTGTCTTTACTCATTTATTTCAATTGGTATCAGAGGATTACTAATTTCCTTAAGTCATTTCTTTCATATTCGCTTTCCCGCGCAGTCAATTCTGGCGTAGTGTAAATCCAGCCATGCCATTCCTAGAATGAGGTCGAACTCCAGCATTCTCAAAACTATGGTAGGGGTATCGAAGATCTTTCCCACAATGAGTATCTCCAATTCGAACTTGGCGGTTGCGGTCATCTCAAAGCAGTCTGGAAGGCGTACTCTTCGAGCAATACCAGTGAAGGATTGCACTCCTTCCAGGTCTTTAATGAACTTCACAGACACAAATGAGTGTGAGGCACCGGTATCGAATAACGTATAGGACGATTTCCCGCCAACCACCACGGTGCCTAAGTACTAATAGAAATACTCAAAGCTAAATGTCTACTATATCTTAAACAACTTAAGATTAACAATGAAAATAAGATGACTACTTGTAATCATACCTGCAATCACCTCCTGAGGGTTCCGCTCATTTTTCATGTCCAGTACGAACACCTGATTTCGAGCAGGTCTAGGGTTTCCTCCTCGTGGTCCTCATCCTCGACCACACATGTCCCCCCCCCCCCCCCCCCTCAAGGAGCTGCCGGTGAGAGAGCAAGAAGCGCATTTCCAAACTAATGTGGAAAGTAGTGTCGAATGTGGCCCGTTTGGTTACATTCGAAGCACACTCGCTCCTGCCGCCCACCGGGTTGCTGAAACTACTTAGGCTGTGGTGGTGGAGGCAATGTTGGCGGCTGTGGAACAAGGTGCTCCACTCTATAATTCCGGTGGAAGTGCCTGCCACCTCATTGATATCCCCTTCCTCTTCCATAATCGTTTCTCCTTCTATTGCTCATGCCAGCTTCCATCACCCCTTAAGCAGGTCTCTTACCATTTCCCAAGTTTTCTGCTTCAAGTCTCTTGGCCATGTCAATTATTTTCGCCAGGCTGGATTCTGCTATAAACAAAAGGGCTTGCCTTAGGGGTCTCGCAAGATATTGTCGAATCTTTAGCATATCCTCCGTCATCCAACTCATAGGAGTAAGCAAATCTAGCCAAATGCTGAAACTCACACTAGTACTCCGTCACTGACTTGGATCCCGGCTTCAGCTATAGAAACTTTTCCTCAAGTTCATCTCGGGATAACGAAGAGATAAAGTGCTCTATGAAGGCTCCCGAGAACTCGATCCAGCTGATCTCCGACACTCGCCCTTGAAAGGTGGAGCCAATGAGGGACTTCCACCAACTCTTGGCGTGCTATTCTTGGAGTGTCGCTACTAGGGTCACAGCCATGTTATTTGGACATCTATTTCCTACCAGTAGTTCTTGCACAATGTCGGTCCATTCCGCCGTAAGCTTTGCCGACTCTGTCCCAAGGTAAGCAGGAGGGTATAGAGCTCGGAATGTTCTTACCCAATTGGATCCCGAACCTTGTTGTTGTACGGGGGCTTGTTGGGATCTGAAGGCATCCAGGATAGCTATGAGCATCTACCCAAGCTCTGATTGTTGAAATTGTGTGGGTACGGATGGGGTGGGGGTGCCCCCCACTGGCTCAACGTGCACTTTACGCGTAGAATACAAACCTACGGTCAGGTTGTCTAATCTTATGGTCAAAGTTGGACATACTTAGTGTGAATTACATAAGGGCACACCACTACTTCTGCTAAGTAAGTTTGTCCCCTAACTGACTAATCGAACGGGGGTGTCACAATTGTTGAATGACTTCTCTAATTCAGGATCGTAGCAAGCTAATACCATTTGTAAGACCCCCCTACAGGAATATAAAACACAACACAGAGGGGGGTCTTATGCCTAAAATAGCCTCCTTGCGGTAGCACTAGCTCTCAGGCTAGCCTGTACTACAAGACGCCTATTCTGCGGCCTTAACCAACATATATCGTGCCAACCCAACCAGAGTAATAAAAACAGAAGTCAAATGCAAACATAAGCATATAAGTCCAAATATAACAAATAGAGAAGCTACATCTAGCTTCTAAACTATTAGAGTACGAGTAGTCTTGCCCAAAGGGGCTACAGCAAGAGTAACTCTTTGAATCACATCTGTCACTGACGGTTGCAACGACACCGTCCCTTAAGGCCCTATCGTACTGGCCTGACAGTCCTGCTGTATTACATGTTGTTGTTTCGCCTGCGGGGTTTCCTCTTAAAAAGAAAGACGTATCAACCATTTGTCGTAAAGACTAAGTGGTTTCACATCCGCTCCCTCGGCGACTCCTCGGCACATGACGGAGAAAGTATCAGGGTACAATATATTTAATGAAGTAGTAGTATAAACAGGTGGAGTAATATATATGATATGAGTAGTTGTAAAGTAAACTATAACGATATCATCTGTATTCTAAGCTAGCAGTTCTATATCTACAGCAGTATATGAAAATATAAGCTATAACTGAAAGTAACTACTCTTATATCAAAGCCCATATTGACATTTATGTTGAGGATCGGCTCAACAGAAAGGTAACTCATCGTATAAGAGTCCTTATACAAACTTATATGATGAAGATCTTGTTTATAAAATGTAATGTGATGCAATTTAATTTGATGCAATGAATGTTATGCTATGACACAACATGCACACGCACAAGCAAATTATTGTATCGACACAGACTCTGTAGTTCCATCTTTTCGAGCAGGTAGCTAACCTCTCAAGCGCCAACCGTCGTGGAAAGACGGTGACAGTAGAGCGGGCATCTCCACTACTAGGTTGGCATCTACACTACCTATCCTACGCCTCCGTACGCCTCAACGCTAAGAACACATCAGCAGAGCTCACAAGCGTACTATGACTCAGTAGGAGTCTCGGGTAGATGTGCATCGAGAACAAATCCCCGATCTTGCCTAAGTTATGTCCCGGAAGGAGCCTCGGAAAAAGCACGAGGACCAAGCCTAACCATTCACTTGGCACGGAAGGAACCCCGGGAATAAGCACTGAGGACCAAGACTAACCGCCAAAGGTATAACTATCAGCTCCCGTCGGTGTGATGACTAGCGAGCCCGTAGGCCTGCCACAATATCCTTAACTCAGGATTATGGCACCATGTGTCGACTCACTCCGCATTGTACTTCACGTCTCAAGCTCAATAACTTACAAGGTTTCCCTTACTAAATCACTTATCAACACAAACGATTAAGTGCGGCAAACATTCACCTACTATCAACCCTTTCACATATCCATGCACTAACCATATTCAATCCTCCTCCAACATTTCGAGCTCACAGCTCACAGTACTGATTCATATATCTAGTTGTTTATACAATCTATCTTTTCTACTCACTAGTTCACCTAAGGATCTACCATCCAAACATTTCATTCAAGTATGTTTTACTTCATCATTTGATTATAAAGGATCAACCAACAACTCACCACGAACTTTACGATAACTATTCACAATTCCTAAAATAATACTAGATTAGGTTTATATTAACAAAGAACCAAGCATGCAGGAATTGTATAGCGAGTTGATATTCAAACGGGGATACCAGATGCTATAAGAATCCGGAAAAATTGTTTAACCCATCGTTGGAAATGTATTTCAAAGGGCCACGACTTTCATGTTTTGTCAGAAGCTCAAATTTGGCTGTATCATACTTGAAAGTTGCTTCTAAGACTGCTAAATTAAAATTATAGTTTCAATACGTTTACATTATCAGCCATCAAATTCAATGAGGATTTCCCGTGGCTTAAGGCATCGCCTGAAGATATGTAACCACTCATTGGAAAGATCTGTTGGATATTGCATCCACAATAACCTAGATTTGCATGAAGTCACCCTTGAACTAAGATGAATTAAGTTGTATTTGATATCCTATTCTAGTTGAATGTTTATAGATTCTCAGTGCTAAGTGTAGACCAATGTCAGACAAAAGTGGGTCAGGAACACAAGACCATACAGTGTAATCCCTCATTGCGTGATCTAAAGTGTTGACTCATGTGTAGCCTCTCAATTGGGATACACTTCATGTTCAAACATTTGGAACATGGGATGAAGATAAGACCAGAAGAAAACAATCTCTAAAATTCTTGAAAAATTATCTAAGTCCATTTCTCAAGAAGCAACTTTAGAGTTCTCGAGAAGTGTAGTTTAGTTCTCAAGAAGCTCTCATAGTTCTCAAGAAGTTTAACTACAAAGTTCATCAGAAGTCTGGACAGATTCAAATTTTTTTTTTCTATGTTAAAGTTCTCGAGAAGTCCTCTTTATTCTCGAGAACTTTTGGTCAGTTCTCGAGAAGCCTAAGGTATAGTTCTCGAGAAGTCTTACTTGTTCTCAAGAAGCTTAGCTTCAGTTCTCGAGAACTGCCAGCTCAATTTCTTGAATAGTCAGGATTTGTCTCAGAAATTTTTCTAAGTTAAGTTCTCAAGAAGTCTTCCTTTAGTTCTCGAGAAATCCTCCCTCAGTTCTAGAGAAGTCTTCCTCTTTGTTCCCGAGAAGTGAAGAAAAGTTTCTAAGTGCTTGTTCTCGAGTAGTTCAGGAAAGTTTCTAAGTGTTTATTCTCGAGAAGTCAATTAGTTCTCGAGAACTAAACCTTGTGTTCTCGAGAAGTCCAAACCTCTTCTAAAGAATATAGTTCCCGAGAAGTCTTGACAGTTCTCGAGAACTAAGATCCTAGTTCTCGAGAACTATAGCCACTTCTCGAGAACTAAGTCGACTTTCCAGGAAAATTTTTTCTAAGTCCAGAACGGCCGAAAATTCAAATAAATCGACGTGATTGGTCCATGTGTCATCATTAATATCTTTTCTAGCCATTAAGGGTAATCCTATATAAAGTCTTTTCACTAAGACATAACCCTAAGCAGAATAGAAAAAGAAGAATCTTTTAAGAGCGGATTCCGTACTTTCCAAAGTTACTGGTTCGGCCGACTATTCTCAAGAATGACATTCTGAAGCCGCCGCTCTAGTCAAGATCGATTAAGGAATAATTTTGCTCTCCTTGATCGAGTAGATTCAAGCCTTCTCAGGTCATATTTTCAAAGGATCTTCTTCTACAAATTCTTAAAGTGCCGCAACGATTCAAAAAGAAGACCTAGAGAAAAATTCATCCAGATCTGAGAATATTTCTGTTTTTATTTTCAAACTCAATTTGTAAATCTTGTAGGGGATTATTCTCCGAGTGTAGGAGCGTTGTTCTCCGAGTGGTAGGAAGTTTTTTTTATCTTCCGAGTGTAGATCCATTTGGATCGAGTTTGTAGGAACTTGGTTCCGAGGCGTAGGATTGTTTTCAATCCGAGATAGTGGAGTAGCCGAGTCTAGTGATTTGTGAGATCGGTGAGGTAAAGTGGACATACCCAAGTTTGGGGAACCACTATAAATCTTCTTGTCTTTCTGTGATTGCTTGATTGCTTATGCAAGATTGTTAAAATTTTTATTCCACAATTAGACGCACGATTCACCTATTCACCCCCCTCTAGGTGATTTAGGTTTACAACTTTCCACTTTCAATTGGTATCAGAGGAGGTTGATCGTAAAAAGGTTAACACCTTGATCAATTTCCTCTTGAAAGTTGTCATTTGGTCATTCAAGCAATGGACAAGGTCAAAGATTTTGCCAAGCTTCCTTTGAGCTTAAAGAATATCATTCCCATGTGGAAAGAGAGAATTAAATTTTTCATGGAAGCTGTGGACCCGCAGATCTTCATGATTGTTGAATAAGGTCCTTACGTCCCCATGACTATCTCCACTATAGATCCAGCCAAGAAATTTCCTAAGATGTTGATGGATCTAGACAAGGATGAGATTGCACTTGTCTCTTTGGACAAGAAAGCTAAAAATATTATAGTAAGTGCAGTCGATGACTCGAAGCTGCAGAATCTGATTCACTGCCAATCGGATAAGGAGATGTGGAAGTCTCTAGTTACTCTTATGGAAGGCACTAAAGAAGTGAGGGATGATAGAAGGTCCCTACTGAACAAGAAATATGAAGCCTTCAGGCAAGGATCGAAGGAGACCATTGCAGATACCTTTGAGAACTTCAAGATAGTAAACGGCCGAAGAGTGTATGGCCGAGTCTTCACCAATGGAGAGCTGAATAATAAGTTTCTGAGGTCTCTCACCAAGGAATGGGACAACAAAGTCTGTGCCATCCGTGAGTTTGGAAGACTAGCTGAGACAGACCCATAGAATCTTTTTCACAAGCTGATGTCCTATGAACTGCAGATCAACTCCAGAAAAGCTAAAGAAGAGAAAAGCCGCTTCGCCTCAAAAGTGTAGTAGGTTGCATTGTAGGCTGACAGTTCAAGGAAGGGCAAAGATGCCTCACCATCACCAGCTTAAGAAGAAAGTGAAGAGGAAAGATCTGAGCCAAGCACCTCTGGCTCAGAACTATCTGAAGGAGAGTTCTCTTTACTCTCTCGGTAGTTCAAGAAATTCTTGAACAAGAAGAAGCAGTGGAGAAGCCAGGATGCCTCATACAGAAGATCACGACACAACGGTGATCAACGAAAGAATGGCTCGGGTATCCATGACAGGTATAACTCTAAACAGAACAAAAAGATTTATAATGACATCGTTTGCTACTATTTCAACAAACCAGGTCACATCATCGCTGACTGCCCCCACAAGAAGAAGGAGGGTGGCAGAAGATAGGAAAAGAAGTCCTCATACCACAAGAAAAAGACAGAGAAGAGCCTGTTGGCCAAGAAGGGCAAAACCCTCAGCGACTCTGACTCATCTGAGTCGAGTGAAGAAGAGGAAGCCTACTTTGGGATCATGGCTCAATCAGATGACGAACAAGAGCCCCAGTTTACTGGGGAGGTAAAATCTCACACTCCTTTCTCTGAATCTGAAAGTTCTTAGCATGATCACGAGGACAGCTCTTCTGACGATGAGTCTGAACTTATGGCCCAGTACAAGGAGTTGATCATAACTTCTGACAAATGTCGTCGAGTCGTGAAAACTCAGGCTAAAGAGATTAAGTCTCTAAAGGCTATTGAGATCAGCTTGAGAGAAGAAGTCGCTAAGACTGACTCTCTTCAAGAGAACTTCAATTTTGCTATTGAAGAATATAATCAAGATCTTAAGCACCTCGACCTTAAAGATGAAATCATCAAAGAGTTTGAAAAACAACTCGAGGCTGAGAAGAAACTTGTTGAAAGTTTCTTTATGCCTAAGACAGTTCTTCCACTCGTTACTGAATTCTAATTTAAGGCACAAGGAGCTGGACTAGGTCATGTTGCCTCTCCTAGTAAATCCTCTAGGAGAAACAAGGCTAAACGGAAGAATAAGGCCGCCAAGAAGGCCTTTGCCAAAGAAAAGGGGAATGCCCGTCTAGATAAAACTATATTTAAGAAAGTCATCATTCCAACAAATGAGTTTGATTTGGACTCGTCCTATAGTCACTTGAGCAGGCCTACTTACGTAGAGCCAAAGTATCAGTACCAAGGATGGACTCGCCCTCGGAACTTTGGTGAGAGTGTCTTTAAGGCACCTTATGAAGAAGTGACTCTTCAGGGCTGTGGTCCTTATAATCATGGCCACAACTTCAAGTAAGCACCGAAAGTAAAGCCCGTTGTGGAAAGGCCTCAAAAGGAGAAGAAATCATGTGATTGCCATCACAATAAAGCTTCTTCCACCAAGAGTGCCACCCCTGCTAGACCATCACTTCAGAAAATCAAGCAGGAGTACAAAAGGCAAAGATATAACAGGTTCGAATGTTGGTGCTGTGGCAAAATTGGTCATTTTGCCATCGATTGTTAGTTCAATAACAGGAAGGTTGCTACTCCTCAAGTTAGCAATATGAGACTGACCACTCAGAATGCTAATCTTCATAGGGGGAGAATTCTAACCCGAGACCAAGGACCCAAACACGTTTGGGTTCCTAAGGCAAAGTGTTCATGAATGCAGGTATGTCCAAAGGCCACTAAAATGCCAATCTGGTACTTGGACAGTGGATGCTCTCGGCACATGAACGGGACAAGAAGCCTACTCCAGGATTTCACTCCAGTCTGGAACGGACCAAAGGTAATCTTTGTAGGTTCAGACCGAGGGATAACTAAAGGCTACGGTATAATCACTAACGGTAATGTATCCTTTTCAGATGTAGCTTATGTGGAGGGGTTGGAACACAATCTCATAAGCATAAGTCAACTATGCGACAAAGGATACATAGTTGAATTCCACGCTGACAAGTTCTTGATAAAGTCTATTGACAATATGGAAACAATTCTATCAGGCACTCGAAGCAGGAATATATTTTGCTTAAAATTCATTTGTATAAATTCTTCTACAACAGTGTGTCTTTTGGCAAAAGATAGTGCATATCTTGGTGACCAATGGCACAAGAGGCCAGCACATATTAATTTTAAAACTATTAATAAATTGTTCTCCCAGAACTTAGTACGTGATGCCCATAATGTCAAGCACGTAAAAGAGAAACCTTGTCATGCAGGCGTAAAAGCCAAGTAAACAAGGGATACCTTTAAAAGCATTGTAGGCAAAAATTCTAATAGGTGTTTACACCTACTTCATATGGACTTGTTCGGTCCACTGTATGTTAGAAGTTTAGATGGTAAGGATTATACGTTGGTAATTGTTGATGACTACTCGTGTTTTGCGTGGGTGTTCTTTCTGAAACACAAGTCAGATAGCTTTGATATCTTTACAAATTTTGTCAGGAAGGTCTAGAATGAATACAACTGTTCCATAGTCAAAATCAGAAGTGGCAATGGAACGGAGTTCAAATTTGGGGCTATGACAAAAATTTATGAAAGCCTAGGTATCTTTCATGATTTTTCCTCTCCCCGTACTCCACAGCAAAATGGAGTAGCTGAGAGAAGGAATAGAACACGCGTAGAGGCTTGCAGGACCATGTTGAGTGATGCTTCACTACCAGAGTACTTCTGGGCTGAAGCCATCAACAATGCATGGCACGTGCAAATTCGAGCCCTTATAAACAAGAATCATGATAAGACACCTTATGAACTTCTAAAAGGCAGGAAACCAACAGTTTCATATTTTAGAATTTTTGGCTGCAAATTCTTCGTACTCAACAATGGTAAGTATCATACTACTAAATTTAGTGAGAAAAGTTTTGAAGGTATTTTTGTAGGATATAATTGCCATAGTAAGGCATACATTGTTTTCAATAAAAAAAACTCTCGTTGTAGAGGAATTCATACATGTTGTATTTGATGAGATGAGCTTGTTGCAAAGCAAATCGTCTACTGTGCTTATTGAAGATGCAGGTTCAAGGCTCAAATAAATACGCTAGGATGAATCGACCGTAGGTAAATATGAAAAGTTCATCAAGATCACCTCTCCAACCCCTATTGGAGAGGTAGAGGATCAAGATGAAAATACTGTCCAAGTTGATGAAGTAACTCCGGAGGCTGATGAAGTTCCAGATGCGAGGAACCTAGAGCTCAAACATCTAAAGGATCACCCAATGGACCAGATCATAGGAGATCCCCGGTATGGTGTCAGAACTCGTCGAGGTACAACTAACGAGAATCTCTATTTAAGTTTTCTCTCGCAGGTTGAACTAAAGAAGTTTGAGTAATCAAACTCAGTCGCATCGTGGAGCTTGGCCATGGAAGAAGAACTGAATCAGTTCAAGCGCTGCAAAGTTTTGACGCTTGTTCCAAGACCCAAAGGTAAAAATGTAATTGGAACGAAATGGGTCTACCGAAACAAGTTGGACGAGGATGGAACTATCATAAAGAACAAGGCAAGACTCGTCGCCAACGGATATCGTAAGAAGAAGGGATCGACTTCGACCAGACATACACTCCAGTGGCAAGGCTAGAGGCCATCAGACTGTTCCTGACATATGCTGCACAGAAGGGATTCACCGTCTATCAAATGGAAGTTAAGTCCGTCTTCCTAAATTGTGACATAAAGGAAGAGGTGTATGTGGAACAGCCCCATGGTTTTGTTGATCCTAACTTACCCAAGTATATTTATTTATTATCTAAAGTGTTGTACGGTTTTAAACAAGATCCTCGAGCTTGCTACGAAATGTTATCTAGCTTTCTCCTCATGAACAAGTTCACAAGGGGAAAGATAAATAAGAAATTATTTATTTGGGAAATTAAAGGCAAGATTTTACTAGTGCAAATCTATGTCGACGACATTATTTTTGGATCTACAGATGACAACCTCTGCAAAAAGTTCACTAAACTTATTCAAAAGAAGTTTGAAATTAGTAGTATGGGAGAGCTGAAATATTTCTTAGGACCTCAGGTGAAACAATCTGATGATGGAATTTTCATCTCATAGACGAAGTTCACCAAGGAGTTGATTAAGAAATTAGGAATGGGGTGTGCAACCTTTATGAGGACTCCAATGGCCTCAGCTATGTCTCTGGACAAGGATGAAAAAGGGAAACCTTTTGATGAAACAAAATACAGAAGCATAGTTGGATCCTTGCTCTACCTTACTGCCAGTAGACCAAACAAAATGTTCTCTACATGTGTGTGTGCTAAATTCATAGTAAACTATAAGGAATCTCACTATGCTGCTGCAAAGCGGATCTTGAGATACCTTAAAGGTACACCGAATCTTGACTTATGGTACCCAAGAAGTAAAGACGACGAACTAATTGGTTTCTCAGATACAGACATTGCAGGTAGCAAAGATGATTGGAAAAGCACTTCCGGGACGTGTAAGTTCCTTGGATGAAGGCTTATCTCTTGGAGAAGCAAAAAGCAAAACTTTGTCGTAATCTCAACGGCCGAGTCAGAATACATTTTTGCCGGTAGTTGTTGTGCACAATTGATTTGGTTAAAGAACCAGCTAGAGGATTACAATATGAAGGTCAAGGGCATTCTATTGTTCTGTGACTCATCTAACACAATCTCAATCGCAAATAACCCAGTCTCACACAGCCGGACAAAGAAGAACGAGCTGAGATACCACTTCATCTGGGAGCAAGTAGAGCAAGGGAATGTAGATCTGCAGTACGTGCCAACAGATCGACAGGTTGCAGATTTTTTCACAAAGCCGCTGGACAAGACCAAGTTCAATTTCTTCAAAACTGAACTTGGGCTGCTGAACAAGGAAGATTAGGCCAAGGTGATCAGTTCAAAGGCTCAAGAATCGAGGAATCTCCAAAAAGGTCAGAATATCTCAAGTAGAAGGATAGTTCTCGAGAACCATACTTACTTCCCGAGAACTATCTGCCAGTTCTCGAGAACCATACTTTCTTCCCGAGAACTATCTACTAGTTCTCGAGAACCATCCTTGCTTCTCGAGAACTATCTGCCACTTCTCAAGAACTACAAATTGCCTCTTGAGAAATGGCCCGTCATTTTGCCGATTCTTCTAACTCTTCTATTTCGCAAACCTCTTGATTTCTGTCCTAATCCAAGGTTAATTAGACTCATAATTGACATTACTAGGGTTATATATATATATATAAATATAATATTTTAGAAATCTTAAATCAACCGCCATTACAAAATAATTTCTCTCAAAACTCTTCGTCTTCCGCCGTAAGAAACCTCTGTCTCCGCCGAAGTCTCGCACTCAATCCATCGCCACCGTCAGCTTTCATGGCGCAGGTTTCCAAGATTGGAGTCGGCAGCGAACTGGTAGTCGCAGGAATTGCAGAGATTTCAGACGATTTCATGAACCTCCTCATTCTTCTCGAAACCGCCGACCTCATGTTTGTTTTGACAGAACCCTGCAAGATTCTCTTTCCTGATGTCGAGGAGTTATTTAAGATTGCTAAGGTGAAAAGGATTGGTAAGATTCTGAAAACTCAAGAAAGAGGGATCAAGATAAAGTTGAACAAGACGATAGTTTCCCAGCTTCTGAGAAAGCCCATTGTAGATGAGGAAGACGACTTAACTTTGGAAGACTATGACAGGATCTACTCCTTCTGTTGAGTTTCTGAGGAATTTCACTCCTTAAGGAGAAACCTTTTCAATGATGTAGGGAAATTTCTTGCAGACATTATTGGAAAAATCTTATGGTGCAAAACAAGGTCGATTAGTTTCATTACTAATGATCTATTTGGAGTAATGTCAGCAATTGTCTTAAGGAAGAAATTTCAGTTTGGCATGATGGTATTTGAGTTGATCAGGGACAACATTCAAGCTCCCAAATTTGCAAGGATAATCTTATTGATTTTGCGAGAGATTGATCCTGTTACCTTCAAAATCTCCAAAGGTACACCGATTCACCACCTTAAGAAGATTTCCTTAGCCTCCATCCAGAGATGGGAGTTAAAGCTGAAAAACCCAAGGCAGATAGATAAAGAAGTTGGAGCTTCTGTCTCAGAGGTGAGGACCCATCCCATCCTCTACATTATGTTGTTCAACCATCTGGTGCAGCAACTGAGGGGGAGCCTGCACACTCTGCCTCAGGTATAAGAATTCCTACTCCTCCAGCCAGATCTCCTCTAAGAAGCCTAGTGAGATCTCCAGTCAGGAGCCCTGTGGAACTCTCTCCAGTGCCAAACCTATCAGATGTTCCATCCCAAGATATTCTTAAAGACATAAATGAAGCGATAAACAAGATGATAGAAGAGCTCACCTCATAAGAACCTCTTTCCCCCCCTTTCTAAAGATCTCCCTAAAGAACAATCCAGAGAACCCTCACCTCAAGCTACTCCTTCTCCCTCTCCATGAAAATAATCAACTCCAGTAGAGACCACCCTTCTATCTGAAGAGGATGTACAAGCCCCTGAGGAGGTGGAAGCCCCTCTTGGGAATCTTGATTTCTCCCTTCCTAGATTTGTTGATGAGGAGGGATATATAGTATCTCATACTGTAAGAGACCAGAGCTCTGTAATACTAGAAGAAATCCCCCTATGGAAAGCTCCTCCACCACCTCAGATTGATTCTACCACCCCTGCTCTTGCTGCTGCTACTGTAATTGCAAATTCAGATATTATGTCAAAGATTGAAGAAATGTTTGCTAACCATAGGAAATATTTTGATGAATCTCTTAAGACTGTTAAAGATCAGGTAACTGCCTTTTAGAATGAAATGAGCAGAGGATTTACAGAGATTCAAGCCAACACTGATTCTCTCAAATAATTGTTCAGAATTGGTGGCAAAGCCATAGATCACACCATCACAAGCATTGGTCAATTCATGGACCAATCTGTCACCCTAGCAAACAATCAAATTTAGTTGGACAAGAGAGCTGAAGAGAATATCATGAAAGTATGCAATGATGTTGGAACTTTCAAAGAAGGCACCATAGGCTAGCTATCTGTAGAAATCAGAAAGGGGGAGACCATACAAAATTAACAGGTAGAAAAGCTTTCTGCAAATGCCAAAACATTCTGGAATGAGAAATTAACTGCAATCAGTAAGGATGTTTTAGAACAGATTCAACAGTAAAATTCCATACATATGATATAGCTGTCTGGATGCACAACCAGATCTTCCCAGATTTTCAGGCTGACCCCAACATTATTCCTCATCACTTAAATCCTCTTGCTCAAGGTTAGTCCAAAAAAGTGCCTCAACCTCAAATGCCTACATTCTCTCCTAGACCATAAGATCAGGCACCTATTCCAGCTTCCTATTCCCAAGTTTGGGATGACATTATTCCTCAAGATCTACCAAAGGTTCACATCCCCAAGAAAAGGAAGTATGGGGAAGGTCCTTCTGCTAGCAGATCTATTCCCCAGCCAGAGGCAGAAAGAAGAAAAGAAAAGGAATGTGCTGAAGTTTGGAGCCCTACTTCCAAAGCTCTAATTCTTGAAACTCTTAAACAAGTCATGGACTTTAATGAGAATAGAAATCTTCACTACAGCTCAGTTGAGTGGGAATTATATGAAAAGTCCATGACCAAAAGTAGGATATATGACAGAGAATATGGAAAGAATAATCCTAAAGCTCCTCCAAAGCCCCCAAGGTACTATCCTAAGCCTTTAAGTTATCGGAGGAGGCAGTAGAAAAAGTAAGACAGGAAACAACAAAGCAAAGAATGATTCATTATGTTTTGTTTTTGAGAATTTTTGAGGAAATTGATGTTGATTGATTCTAAAACATTACTTATATATACAATTCCTAGTTTTTCATAATTGTGCCTTTAATTTATCTGTCTTTTCATTAATACTCAATTTCCTTTCTTCCAGTTCTTTCTTTATTATGATAATTCACCTTAGTGTAGAGGGATCTGACTTCTACAAATAGGGGGGGATTGTTGGGTATTGCATCCAAAATAACCTAGATTTGCATGAAGTCACCCTTGAACTAAGATGAATTAAGTTATATTTGATACCCTATTCTAGTTGAATGTTTGCAGATTCTCCATGCTAAGTGTAGACCAATGTCAGTATACAGTGGGTCAGGAACATAGGACCATACAGTGTAATCCCTCACTGTGTGATCCAAAGTGTTGACTCATGTGTAGTCTCTCAATTGGGATACACTTCATGTTCAAACATTGGGAACATGGGATGAAGACAGGACTAGAAGGAAACATTCTCTAAAATTCTTGAAAAATTATCTAAGTCCAGTTCTCGAGAAGTAACTTCAGATTTCTCGAGAAGTGTAGTTTAGTTCTCGAGAAACTCTCATAGTTCTCGAGAAGCTTAACTAAAAAGTTCATGAGAAGTCTGGACAGATTCAAGAATTTTTTTTTCTAAGTTATAGTTCTCGAAAAGTCCTCTTTGTTCTTAAGAAGTCTTGCTCTGTTCTTGAGAAGCCTAAGGTATAGTTCTCGAGAAGTCTTACTTGTTCTCGAGAAACTTGACTTCAGTTCTCGAGAACTGCCAGCTCAATTTCTTGAATAGTCAGGATATGCCTAGAAAATTTTTTCTAAGTTAAGTTCTCGAGAAGTCTTCTTTTAGTTCTCAAAAAGTCCTCCCTCAGATCTCGAGAAGTCTTCCTCTTTTTTCTCGAGAAGTTAAGAAAAGTTTCTAAGTGCTTGTTTTCGAGTAGTTCAGGAAAGTTTCTAAGTGTTTATTCTCAAGAAGTAAATTAGTTCTCGAGAACTAAACCTTGTGTTCTCGAGAAGTCTAAACCTCATCTAAAGAATTTAGTTCCCGAGAAGTCTTGACAGTTCTCGAGAACTGAGATCCTAGTTCTCGAGAACTATAGCCACTTCTCGAGAACTAAGTCGACTTTCTAGGAAATTTTTTTTCTATGTCCAGAACGGTCGAAATTTCAAATAACTCGACGTGATTGGTCCACGTGTCATCATTAATATCTTTTCTAGCCGTTAAGGGTAATCCTATATAAAGTCTTTTCACTATGACATAACCCTAAGCAGAATAGAAAAATAAGAATCTTTTAAGAGCGGATTCCGTACTTTCCAAAGTTACTGGTTCGACCGACTATTCTCAAGAACGATATTCTGAAGCAGCTGCTCTCGTCAAGATCGATCTCTCTACATTCAATCTAGAAGATCTGCTGATTAAGGAATCGTTTTTCTCTCATTGATCGAGTAGATTAAACCCTTCTTAGGTAAGATTTTCAAAGGATCTTCTTCTACAAATTCTGAAAGAGCAACAACGATTCAAGAAGAAGACCTAGAGACAAATTCTTTCAGATCTGAGAATTTTTCTGTTTGTATTTTCAAACTATATTTGTAAATCTTATTGGAGATTATTCTTCGAGTGTACGAGCGTTGTTCTTCGAGTGGTAGTATGTTTTTTTATCTTCCGAGTGTAGATCCATTTGGATCGAGTTTGTAGGAACTTGTTCCGAGGCGTAGGATTATTTTAAATATGAGATAGTGGAGTAGCCGAGTTTATTGATTTGCTAGATCGGTGAGGTAAAGTGGACGTACCCAAGTTTGGGGAACCACTAAAATTTTCTTGTCTTTCTGTGATTTCTTGATTGCTTATGCAAGATCGCTAAAATTTTTATTCCACAATTAGACGGACGATTCCCCTATTCACCCCCTCTAGGTGATTTAGGTTGACAACTTTCCACTTTCAAGATCTCTCTAAGGCCTACAACTTTCGTTTTTTGTCGAAAGCCCGGATCTGGCCATGACATACATGAAAATGGTCATGAAGATCGCTGTGTGTAGAATACAGATTTCTTCACGCATTTTTGAGGCGGAATGATTGACATCGGTTCATCTTCCTCCTTTACCGGATCTTCCCAAAATTACACAGAGAAATCCTCCTCCTTTATTAACCCTCATCAGGCCATTCCTCTTCACGAGACCATCCCCACCATCACATTGAAGGAAGGAGAGGTTTAAGATTATTAAACCCTAGAACACAAGTCCTAGTATGGCCTCTTCCTAGGACTCTCCATCTCAAACATTAATACTCTTCAAAATCTCGCCTACGATTAGCTATATATATAGCACCAAGGGAGAGGGGAGTAAACTCACATCATTTCTTGTGTTTCCGTTATTTCCGGTCATAGATTGCGTGACTCATAGAGGAGGCATCCTCTTCTCCTCGACGACATTAGCTCTCCACGGAAAAAGACTTGGCTACAACAGCAGTTTCTCCACAGAAAAAGAGTGCTTGGAAAGAGGATGAAAAACGGCCAAGTCCTATATAAATATGACCAACACGAGTAGGAACACGCCCGTGTTCCTACCCGTGTCTCGCTCTTGTGAAGCGACATCGACGGTTATAGCATTGTATGGATACAAACACGTGTAGGGACATACCCGTGTCCACTACCCGTGTCCACGAGACATGGCTGTGTTCAGGCTCGTGTTCCACCCGTGTCCCGCTCGGGAGACACGACCGGGTTTCCTGGAGACATTCGCACGGGTAGGGACACGCCCATGTACCAACCCGTATCCTTCTCGCGACATAGGATCGACAATGCCAGTTACACACACGGGTAGTGGATACGCTCGTACCCCAACCCGTGTCCTCTTCACACGGGTAGGGACACACCCGTGTCACCACCTGTTTCCTTCTCTGGAAAATCCATGATTTTCCACATGGGTAGGGACACGCCCGTGTAACTACCCGTGTCCTTTTCTGGACTACTTCTCTTCCCTGATCCCAAATCATCTCTCTTGACTCAAAAGTGCCAATGAGGGGCCTAACACGAATTGGGACGTTACAAATATGGAGTCAAACAACTCCTTCCACTTTCTTCCTCACCCCGAATAATCCGAACAGAGTACCATCCGAGATCAGCACCCTCTTATCCTCTACTTTCATGGCGTCAAATGTCTTCTGGAAAATGACGTTGACCAAGCTCCCGTTATCGATCAGGATCCGGGAGACAATTAAATTTTCGATGGCTATCTGGATAACAAGTGAATCGCAAAAGGGATCCTCATGATCTGGCATGTTTTTATTGAGAAGGTAATATTCTCATCGGGGGTGGAGTTTTGGACGTGGAGCCAACGCTCCGACGATACATGTTGTGAAGGCTCACCTTTCGGGAAGCCTCGACTCCCCCCCCCCCTTCGTGGATCACTCTGATCCTTCTTCGGGCTCCAAAATCAGCCATGTCGTCACACATGTCCTCCTCTTCTCTTGGAAGGACCTCCTTAATCTGCACTTACTGGTGGCCTTATTGCTGCTACTACCCCATGGCTTCCCTCATCTTGAGGAACTCGGGGAACATGGCAATCGCGTGCCCTTCTTCTTGATGTAACTTGTAATAGGGGAGCTCCACCTTGGCTTCCTACATTCTCCTCCACCTAGCTCTCCTCCTCTCTCCTATAGCAATTGCAATAGCCTGATTCCTGTTGGGGAGAGGAGGTATCTTTCCATGCCTTCCAACTAGAGGGTAGAACTGACCCTCACCCCCTAGCGGTAGTCTCCTCCATGGAAACCTCTCTACAGCCCCTAGTCCCGCCATTCCGGCCTCCAACCTAGCTGATGGTTTGGATCTTGGAGCCCCCACCAGGTTTGTTATTTCTATTGCTATTCCCTCTGTTGGGGTTTAGCTCTCCTCTCCTCCTAACCTATGCCACCTCTTGGCTACTTCTCCTCCTTTGTGGCCCACTTGGCTAGCTTCCGGGAAAACTCTAGGTTCAACGCATCCATGTCGACCTCCCTTGACGCTCTTTCCATCAGGTCCACAAAGGACACTGGAGGCACACTCTTCAGCTCCATTACGAAGAACCCCGGTGAAGTCCGAGGGTAAAGGATACCATCATGGTGTATACTAGCATCTCCTACCCCTGGAGAACTTCCATGTGGAACCTGTTCAAGTTGTTCCCCAAGGTATCATTCAAGCCCAGCTTGATGCAAAACATTGACTGAGACTCGTTCTTCCTTTTCCTCGAGGTGGAGATTCTCAAAATGAACCCCGAAGCAGGTCCTCAAAATAGTGGATGGAGCTGGCCGGGAGCTGGTGGAACCAATCTCTTGCTTACTCCTTGAGGGTTATGGTGAAGAGTCTGCACATGAACCCATCCGACATCTGTTAAATCGAGATTACTTCCTCAAACCAGTCGATGTACTGGAACGGTTGCCCTTCCTAGTGTAGAAGGACATCTCCGTCTCCCATAACTCCTCTGAAACTAGGGCTGATGAAATGAACTCGCCGAAGGGTCTTCCCCCTTCTACTGGGCGAGAAGGGGGATCTCGCCCACCATCTCGCCACAATGGCCTTCAGATGTCGAGCTAGGGTAGAGTACACTCCCCTACAGCTAGCGCTCGCCTCCTCCATCTGCTACCTCCATTTCGGCTCGCCTGTCGGGTGCTTCCTCTCCCAGGGCTGGGGCATCGACTACTAGAACCGCTAATGTCGATCACTCGTTGCGAGTGCCGTGTGCGAACATGATGAAACTCGACATCTTTTTCCTGAACTCGTCCAACATGCCAACAATGACGAGAGGGGGAGGTAGGGATAGCGAGTTGGCCCTGCCTGAACCTTGCACTTCTCCTCCAGTCATCGAGCATGATTAAGATTTTCGGTGCTGAACACGCTCCGCACCCACCGCCCCAAAATGTTGAAACCAAAAACTCGGTCTCGGTGGAGTTCACCATTGGGGAAGGGGTGATCGCACACTTACTTCTCTCTCCCGAGCGAAAAAACCAAGGAAAAAGAATAGGGAATAATCTTAATGGCTCGGCATGGAGGTCCCACCACACACCCGGAATATCATAGAGTGCTTCCCCTCCCTAGCCAAGTATCAAGCTAATGAAACCAAAAAAAGCGCAAGAAGACCGGAGCACAAGTAAGCCTGCCTCCTGAGGTACCCCCTTGGGTCTATTTATAGATTTCTTAAAATGGCCTGCAAATAGCTAACCTCTACTATTCCAAACAGCTATATGCAGTCTAGGTTGGCCTACCAACAGTGTAACTCCGCAGTTCTAGAAGGCTATGGAAGCCCGGCGGGGCAAAATAGTAAAAAAAATCATAGATAAATGGACGAGTGGTCCCTGAGACCTCCACTCGCCTGACATGATAATGATGGTCCCATTTTGCCCTACTTGCCTGCCTCTTTGCGAGATCCCCTGGGGAAGTGTGAGCCCGCTTGCTCCACTCGCCCCTCAAACACTCCACCCCGCCTAGATGAGTCAGGGGGCTGCCGAGCTCCTGCCCCCTTGGGTGCACGCCCGGGACTTGGACTGCTAGATCTGTCAAACCTTGCTCCTATCTACCCCACTCATCAGAGACGGGGTTGTACAATTAGCATGTTTTCGCGAGTTCACTTCAGGTACTCACGTTATATTTTAAATTTACCTGATTTTTACTTCTATTTTTTAGAGATTAGTTGTTTTTCACATGTTCATTTCAGGTACTCGCGTTATATTTTATATTTATCAGTTTTTGAATTCTCCTTTGAAGATCTTAGTACGTGTTCGCGAGTTCACTTCAAGTAATCATGTTATATTTTAAAATTACATACTTTTGACTTTCTTTTGCAAAAATTAGCAAGTGTTTGTGAGTTCACTTCAGGTACTCGCGTTAAATTAAAATTTACCTACTTTTGACCTCTCTTTTGTAGATCTTGGCACGTGTTGGAGATTTCACTTCAGGTACTCTCATTATATTTAAATTTACCTACTTTTGACTTCTTTTTTATAGAGATTAACAGATTTTCGTTAATTAACTTCAGGTATTAGTTTTATTTTTTAAATTTACCTACTTTTTTACTTCTCATTTGCATAGATTAACAGTTTTCGCGAGTACACTTCATGTGCTCGCTTTATATTTTAAATTTACCTTGTTTTGACTTCTCTTTTAGAGAGATTAGCAGGTATTTGCGAGTTCACATTAGAGACTTGCGTTATATTTTAAATTTAACTGCTTTTGACTGCTCCTTTACATAAATTAGCAGGAGTTCACGAGTTCACTTTAGGTACTCGCATTATATTTTAAATTTACCTGATTTTGACTTCTCCATTGTAGATATTAGCAGGAGTTTGCGAGTTCACTTCAAGTACTCGCATTACAATTTAAATTTACCTTCTTTTGACCTCTCCTTTTTAGAGATTAGCAGGTTCTCGCACGTTAACTTCTAGTACTTGCGTTATATTATAAACTTATATACTTTTGAGTTCTCTTTTGTAGAGATTAGCAAGTGTTCGCGAGTACACTTCATATACTCGTATTATATTTTAAATTTAACTGCTTTTGAAATCTCCTTTTCAGAGATTAGTAGGTGTAGCGATTTCACTTCAAGTACTCGCGTTATATTTTAAATTTACCTACTTTTGACGTTTCTTTTATAGAGATTAGCAGGTGTTAGTGAGTTCACTTCAAGTACTCGCGTTATATTTCAAATTTACATTCTTTTACATCTCCTTTATTGATATTAGTTTGTGTCGAATGTTCATTTTAGGTACTCACCTTATATTTATATTTACCTATTTTGACTTCTTCTTTGAAGATATTAGCAGGTTTTTGCGAGTTCACTTCAGGTCCTCACCTTATATTTTGAATTTACTTGCTTTTGACTTCTCCTTGGCAGAGATTAGTAGATGTTCGCGAGTTCACATTGGGTACTGGTGTTATATTTTAAATTTACCTGCTTTTGAGCTCTTTTTAGAGATTAGCAGGTGTTCGCGAGTTCACTTATTGTACTCGCTTTATATTTTAAATTTACCTACTTTTGGCTTCTCTTTTATAGAGAT
The DNA here is from genome assembly GCA_039513925.1 of Platanthera zijinensis. Taxonomy (NCBI): domain Eukaryota; kingdom Viridiplantae; phylum Streptophyta; class Magnoliopsida; order Asparagales; family Orchidaceae; genus Platanthera; species Platanthera zijinensis. Next base: position 124,774,860 of record CM077087.1, read on the forward strand.
TAGCAAGTGTTCATGAATTCACTTTAGGTGTAAGAACTCCTGTTTTTGCTTGCCCTCCAAGGTCTTATTCCCAGAATCATTGTTTTGTGGTGACACAAATACTAGGGAAGATTGCCACTACAAAACGCTGATCCTTTCAGCAATAATGATCACCAAAGAAGTAGAAGTATAAAGTTAGAATATTTAAGTATAAGTCCACAAATCATATGTAATATATAAAAGCAAATAACAGCACAGTCCATTGAGTAATAGAACGAAAACAGAAGAAGTAAATCTATAAATATATACGGGCTTTTGCCCGGTACATCATGACCTCACTACAACACTCTCGTGGAAGCAAACTATACTAATCACTCACAAATACTGTGGCTGGTGCTCCTGTACTAGACTGGCCCACCTCCATGTTCATCGTACTCTGCTGGTGCTGCATCTCCTACTACTGCTCCATGTCTGCCATCAAGAGCCCCTTAAATATTTTGTCCAACGACCGTTAATCAAAAAAACTAAGCCAACAATCATCCCCACCTCCCTCCGCGACTCCTAGGCACCGTATGATAAGATGGAGATGGAAGATATTTATGTGTAGAGTGAATAAGAGTAGGTGACAACGCTCGTAATCTAGCAGGCATATTATAATATTCATAGTGCGATGAAAATATAAGCTAGCAATTCTAAAGTAGTAGAGTAGTAATAAGTAGAAGGTAAAGTGCATCATAAAAGAAATGTAATTGTTAACAATAAAGAAACTAACCATAGCATATAAGCATGCCCACACAAGATTAGTAGATGATAACACCTGCTAATCTCTAAAAAGAGCTCAAAAGCAGGTAAATTTAAAATATAACACCAGTACCCAATGTGAACTCGCGAACATCTACTAATCTCTGCCAAGGAGAAGTCAAAAGCAAGTCAATTCAAAATATAAGGTGATGGCATAACGTATAAAAAGTCCCATACATATTTTTATGTTAGGGGTAAGGGTTCAAATGTGATGATGACATTATATGATATGTTATGTGGGTTTAAGGTAATGTTCATACAAGTGCAGCACCCACACACGACTCTATGCACACAGACCTTTAGTTCACTAATTTTGGAATCCAGCTTCACTCTTAGGAACCTCCGTAGTGGCCAACAGAGACAGTGGGTTGAGCTACCAACTTCTAGGAGGGTAACCACACTACCAGGCCTAGCCCTTACGTACGCCTCTAAAGGACACACTAGAGTCACCACGTACTAATGCTGACAAAACTCGTCAGTCTTTCGTGGTCAAGTGTAGGGTTGCTAGGTAAGTGTCTCCTAAAGAGAGGGGATATATCCAATATACTCTTGAGGGGGGGGGGGATGAATAGAGAATTAAAAACATTTAATTAATTTTTATAGAGTAATTAATATAGATGTTAATTATAAGTATAAGATGATTAAAAAATAAGAGCAAACACAACACATCAGGAATAAAGAAAGATGAGCAACCAGACGACACAAGAAAATTATAGTGGTTCCCCAAATCTTGGTACATCCACTCTTCTACCACCCTGGTAGGAATCCACTTAGTTTTTTGATCAGGTGCCCAATCACCACAAGATCTGCTTCAGGTAAATCTAGAAACCCTTCATGCTTTTGATCAGGTGCCTAAAAACTAATAGGTTTTTGATCAGGTGTCATATCAGCAAAGAGTTCACTTTTGAAGGAAGTACTAACCCTATACAAGAGAGGTTAAAGAAAATAGATGACAGTCTTCTCTTTCTTAATGCAAATGATAAGACTATGTGGATTTGATGATGTCAAAGCTCCCCCTGAGATAATGAGTTGATTCAGGAAGATGGAAGCTAAGTCCAGTGTGTAGGTATTCAATAGACAGGTGTTCTTATTCTTCAGAATCTATAGAAATGATGTTGATTTCCTTTCTCTATAGATTCCTGAAGATAAAACTGAGGAAGAAGACTCAAGATGAAAACTAGTTGTTCTTCTTCTGTATTCTGATAGCAGAATGAAGTGTTTTGAAAGCAATTGCAGACAAGAATTCCAGAAATTTCTTAGAAAGAGTTTTTGAATGTACATGTCTTACTATTAACCCGTATGAAAATCACTTTTTGAGATTCAAAATATTCCTTGAATTACTGCAGAAAATGAGGAGAAAAACGGCTACAAATTCTGGCAATTAATTTTCTCCCCAACTGTCTTGACAAATAAGTGAGAATAATAACTCTATGAAATACCATAGTTAATGCTGTGAATAAATGGCTATATGCTTTGAGAATGTCAGCATTAACTACCAGAGATTATTTGACATAAACATAATCAATGAATTAGGAAATAAATCTTCAAGAAAGCTGCTTAAAATAAAAGGAATCAGACACAGAGAATAGTCGTCGACCTAGGCTGGAAGATCATCGAGCTGAGATCAACTATCTGCGATCTGAGATATCTGAGAACAAGAAAAACTGTCAACTTGAGCTCGTAGATTGTCGAGCATAGTTAAGATATTAATCTATGAGATCGTCGATCGGAGATCGACGATCTTCGAGCTGAGTTCGACGAAAGTCAAATTGAAATTAATTCCACAGAATTCTTCTAAGTCTGAGATCTAAAAGAGAAATCCAAAGCTGGTTCTGAGAAGTCTTACCTGTAGAGACTAACTTAGACCTAGACCTTGACCCTGGCTATATATATGGGTAAACATCCTAAGAGTGGACCTAGCCCAAATCAAACAAAGGGTTCCAACAATCTCCCCTTATTTGGGTGAGGTCACTCAAAGTTAAAGGAAAACTAAAAATAGAAGACTATACGTATCTGATAAAATTTAAATTATAAACAGATATAATATAGTAATGTACTGCATAATTACTTCAGATAAAACAGTAAAATAGTAAGGAAAAAAAAGATCAGAGAGAAACTTAAGAATTAGCAGGAGGAGGAGAAGAAAAGGTTTTGGTAAAAGCAATCTTCCACGATGGGTCTTCTGCTTCCTTCTTTGACATCTTTAAGTATTGCTCACCAAGAGTTTTCTAAGAGGATGATCTGGGGAGAACTGCTTCTGGATTAAGTGATATATATTCAGCAGGATTAAATACTTTCTTACTCACTTGTAGCCTTTCAAGTTCTTTTTCTTGGAAGGAGGACATTGTAGTAAACTATGAGAGATCTTGTCCTTCTTTTCTGGCATTGTTAATCTGATACAATCCAATTAACTCATTGAGTCTGGCCATCTTGAAATTAGGATCAAGTTCCTGATCAATAATAGGAGAATCATCTTGAGGAGGCAATTTAGTGACAGACTTGAATTGAGTTGATTAAGCTTTAAAGTTTGTCACTGAGGGATTATCTTGCTTTTACTCAAAATATAGTTATCTAGGAGGAGGAGCTTGACTGAATTTGCCTTTAGAGTTAGAAGATTGAGAGGAGGAATGCCTTTGATAATATGAGGGAGCTTGCATCTGATGCTGAGAAGGAGCTGGCTTTGAAGACTTAGAGATATTTGAACTTTGAGTAACATTTCCTGAGGCTCTTGCAGTAGGAGGAGGAGGAGGAGGACCTTTCATAAACTTTTGACCAGGAGGAGAGTACCTTCTTCTCTTCTTCATAGCCTTTTACTCAATCTTAGACAACCACATCCACTCTGGTATTCCTTGATAAGGAGTAATCTTCTGGAGAATGTAGTAGGGAGTGTCATTAAGAAGATTTGGCCTTTGAAAGGCCTTTGGAGGAGCTTTTCTTTTCTTAGACACTTTCTTCTTGTTGTTATTAGAATCAGAATTATCATCTTGATCAACTTAAGATGATCTTTGGGGAAAAGCATACAGTGCATTAATCTCTCTGATCACTTCCTTTAGAACCTCCTTATCAGCATGAGGAAGGATAACTTCAGCAGGAACTGCTTCAGTATCCATAGCAATATCTTGAGCAATGAGATCATCAAGACTTTGAATGGGGCTATCATCGAAAACTTAGGATGGCCCTGGAGATCTTGACATATGATCATCAGACTGTTCTGCCAGAGGAACTACAAAACTTGTGTTTAGTTGTCTAACAACATCAGAACTTAGGGAGGGAGTACAACACACAATAGCCAAAGACGATGGCTTAAAATTTGGAAGACAATCTAGAAAGAGTGTATAGATGGAACTCAACAACTCAGATATCCACTGTTGGATTGATGCTACAATCACCAAAAGTCAAAACTTCTGGAAGAACTGTTTCTTCTGTATCAGTATCAATATCAATAATTTCTGTATCTAGAGCCATCGTATAATCTTAGGAGACATCCTCCTGCATATCTACTAAAAATGCTGCTGCTAGAGAAGGAATATGAGCTTTTTCATTGGATATCTCCCCTTGCCTGGCCACAGAGGCATCTATATCCAGGCCCATAGAAGAAGGGACAGAGGAAAGAGCAAAAACTCTATGTATAAGAGTGTTGATGGAGGAAGTTAGAGGACCTATAGCTTGTGCTATTAGAAGCTCTAAGGAAGGATAAATGAAATGCAGAAGATCTTTTGCTATATCTGAGAAATTGAGGTAAAGGGGTTCAGGCTCAGAGGAGGTGAAAGGAGTTTGATGACCACAATTTGAACAAACTTAGAATGCAGAAGGGAAATCTGTATGAGTGAATTCAGGAAAAGAAGAGGACTGATGAGCATCAGAGGGAAGAGATGATGATGGAATATACTTTTGTATGGGCTCAGTGAGAATCTTAGAGGAAAATGATGGAGAAATGATAGGAGAAGCAGTGGTCTGAGGAGATGCATGATGATCTGCATGAGGAGAAGCAAAATGATCTGCATGATGAGGAGAAGTATGAACTGGGGAGATCTGAATTTGGATAGGTGAAGCAGGAGGAGAAGGTTAAAGAACTTGAGAGTATTGGTTTTTGGGTGACAAGAACTGAGGGAACTGAGGGTGAGACAGAGAGAGGAACATCTTCTATGGTTGGGGAAGTAGCTGCATCAGCTCTAGTATCCTTAGAAGTCCTGGAGGCACTGGAAGGCCTGGTAAATGTCCTCTCCCATTTTCCAAATAGTGAGGAGTCCATCCTCTTACTTGCATTGATAAATTGGGTCTAGGAGACCAACAATTCAGCAGCTTTAGCCTAGAGAAATATTCCCAATATTCTCCCAAAACAAACTTCTTTCTTAGAGTTTTTCCTTCTAATCAACTCAAAGAAAGGACCTACCCAGTTTATAGATTTCTTATTAACTAGAGCAAACATCACAAAGAACTAATGCTTGTTAATGTTGTCATGTGCTGTGTGCTTGGCAATCAAGACTTTACCAACTACATTTTCCAAGATTTTAAATTCGAAAGATAGATTTTTCTTAAGCAGTTTTGAAGGTGTTCCTTCTAAATGATCCATTCTTATCAGCATTGAACTTTACTCAGAGGTATATAGTTCTAGAACATCTTCTCCATTTACTAAATCAAAAATCTCAGAAAGTATAGCTGGAGTTCGAACAACCTGAGTTCTAGAAATAGTTTCAACCATAGTTGATTCATCTGGACATGTTGAAGAGTAAACACATTCTTTAATCTCAGTTACTGGAAGCTTGATCCAGGTTGTCATTATCTTCTTCAGATTCTGTTCTTTGAAGAGATGCAATATATCCACGAAGATTGGATTGCAGTGGTTGAAGAAATCCATGTCAATGTCGAAACCTGTATCGAACTTCATCGCAGTAAGAACGACCGCTGAAATCACCATTAGAGTCCTGCAAAGAAAACAAAGATCAAGCGTAAGAGAACTAGGAAGGCGTGGGATAGAGCATGACAAGAAACCTGAATATAGGTTTTTCTTTTTGGAAAACGAAAGGTCGGGCTCTGTCCTACGATAAGATAAGAAAACTTCGATCTTAGGTCGACGACGTATTTATTAAAAAATATTATTGTTGGCCTCTGAATGAAGAGGGAAAACAGATCGTCGATCTTAGGTCGATGATTTATTTTCTGAAGAGAAAAGTAGTCTAACTCTCGTCGACGATTTTAGCTTCACACAGAGCTATCATCGATCTCAGGTCGACGATAGAGCTCAAGATGAGTTCGACGATCGTTGATCTCCGTTCGACGATTTGTGAACAGATCATCAAACACAGATAGAAAATAAATAAATCCACTCCTTTTATTATTCCAAGCTGATTTAAGAAGAATAGATGTTTCTTTTCATCCAAAGGCTTGGTGAAGATATCTGCTCTTTGAAAATCAGTGGAGATAAAGTTAAGATTAATTTTCTTTTTGTCTACACTATCTCTAATGAAATGATACCTTATTTCTATATGCTTAGTTCTAGAATGATGAACTGGATTCTGAGCAATAGAAATTGCACTAGTACTATCACAAAATATAATTGAATTATTTAGATTGTATCCATAATCCAGCAATTGGTTTTGAATCCACATTATCTGTGAGCAGCAACTACCATATGCAATGTATTCAACCTCTGTAGTTGAAGTGGACACTGATGTTTGCTTCTTATAAAATGAAGACACAAGCCTATCACCAAGACACATGCCTATCACCAAGAAACTGGCATGATCCTGATGTGCTTTTCCTGTGTACTCTTCATCAGGCATAGTCAGCATCTAAGTATGCAGTTAACTCAAACTCTTACTCTGTTGGATACCAAAGTCCGAGATTAGGGCAACCCTTTATATATCTCAAAATCCTTTTTAGCAAAATTAGATGAGATTCTTTAGGGTTCACCAGGAACCTACCACAAAGACATGTAGAGAACATGATGTCTGGTTTACTTGCGTAAGGTATAATAGGGATCCAACATTAGCCCTATAAGTTTTCTGATCAACAGGTTTCCTTTTTCATCAGAATCAATCACAACATTGGAAGCCATGAGTGTTTTCATTGCTGAGGCATAGGCCATCCCAAACTTTTTTACTAATTCCTTAACATACTTGGACTGAGATAAGAAGATGCCATCAGGTGATTGCTTCACTTGGAGACCAAGGAAGTAAGAGAGTTCATCCATGCAACTCATTTCAAACTTAGAATGCATATGTTCAGAGAACCTTTTGCATTGTTTGGAATCTGTAGAACCAAAAATAATATCATCTTCATAAATTTGTACTAATAGGATTCTATCATGATGATGTTTAATAAATAAAGTTCTATCTACTATGCCTCTAGAAAACTTATGCTCTAAAAGAAAGCTAATTAAGGTTTCATACAAAGCTCTTTGAGCTTGCTTTAGACCATAGAGAGCTTTATGCAATCTAAAAAATTGGAAGGATGGGTTGAAGAAATAAAACCTTGAAGTTGTTCAACATAAACCTCTTCCTTTAGTTCTCCATTGACAAAGGCACTCTTGACATCCAATTGATATACCTTGAACATCTTAAAAGAAACATAAGAAAGAAATATCCGGATTGCTTCTAGACTTGTAATAGGAGCAAAGGTCTGATCATAATCAATTCCTTCTTCTTGTATATAGCCTTGAGCTACAAGTCCTGCTTTGTTCCTTATGATCGATCCATGAACTTCAAGCTTATTCCTGAAAGCCAACTTAGTTCTAATGAATGGGTAGTCTTTGGGTCTTAGAACCAAGTCCCAATCTCTGCATCTCATAAATTGGTTGAGATCCTCTTATATTGCAATAATCCATTATGGATCTTGTTCAGCATCTTTAATTGATTGGGGCTAAATTTGAGATAAGAAGTAGGCATGCATCAAGTCTTGGTTGAGTTGATACCTTGTCTGCACACCAGCTATTATGTATCCAATCACTTGAGATGTAGGGTGATCTCTGAATGTGGCAAGTTCAGGTGGTGGAGTTTGTTCTACAATAGCTTGGGGTAATAATTCCTCTTGTGGAATTTAGTTAGCTGTTGGAGGAAGTTCAGACATTTCCAAAGTTTCTTCTTCACTTTCTTCATCAACTTGTGAGGAGGAATGTGATGTAACATTTTGAGTAAGGTTGAGACCATCCAATTTTTCACAAAGTTGGGGTACCTACAAAGAATTACTGTTAGAAGCTTCCTTTTACTTGTAAAACATATTAGCTCCATCAAACGTAATATGGATAGATTCTTCAATTTTCAAAGACGATTTATTGAAAACCCTATATGCCTCGCTGACTTGGAAATATCCTAAAAAAATTCCCTTTGAAGCTTTGTCTTCAAACTTTCTAAGATAAGTTTTGTTGTTATTATGAATGTAACAGATGCAACCAAATGTTCTAAAGTAATCTATTTAGGGTTTCTTCCCTTTGAGTAGTTAATAGGAAGTCTTTCCCTTAAGTTTATGTATCAAACTTCTGTTCAGGACATAGTTTGTTGTGCTTATAACTTCTACCCAATAGGATACAGGCATTTGAGCATCTTAAAGTATGTTGCCTGCAGTTTCAATTAGTGTTCTATTTTTCCTTTATACTACCCCATTTTGTTGAGGTGTTCTAGGAGCAGAAAAATAGTTCCTGATACATTCTCTCTCATAGAATTCTTGCATGGGAAGAGATTCAAATTCAGTACCATAATCACTTCTGATCAAAACAACTGGAGTAGAGTACTCAATCCTTATGCATTTCAGAAAGTCTGTAAGTACTTTAAAGTTATCAGACTTGTGTCTCAAGAAGAAAACCCAAGTGAAACTGGAGAAATCATCTACAATAACTAAAGTATAGAACTTCCCTCCTAAGCTATGTACATCGATTGGTCCAAAAAGCTCCAAATAAAGCAAGTACAGAATCCTAGGTGAATCACTCTAATTTACTGATTTAAAACTTTTTTTAGTTTGCTTGCCTAACTAACAAGCCCTGCAAAGGCTTTCCTTCTTGTAAGGGTAAGAGGGAAATCCTCTAACAAGGTTGTCTTTAGATAACCTAGCAATGTTTCTTAGATTTACATGGCCTAGTATTTTGGGCCAAAGCGTGTTGTTATTGCTAACTTGATTAAATAAACAGATTTCTGAACTAGCAGAATAAAAGTTAACCAAATATATATTACCTTGTCTAATGCCAGATAAAATTATATTGCTATTTAAAGAGATATTACATTTGGATTCAGTGAAGCATACCTGATAACCTGCATCACATAACTGATTTATGGATATCAGATTAAGTTTCAGACCATATACATAAGCTACTTTGCTGAATATGACAGCTCTAATAGTAAAATTTCCATAGCCTTCTGTCTGACCAATTCTTGAATCTCCATAGATCACCTTTGGACCAAGCTTGAAATTGAAATTAGTTAGGTTGTCTCTATTCCCTGTCATGTGGTTTGAGCACCCACTATCCAAATACCACTTATCCTGTATGGTAGGATAGGTCTTCACCTGCAAGAGAACAGACTAAATATTCTGGACCCAGGTGACCATGGGTCCTTGTCTCTTTTCATACTTGAAACTGGAAATAAAGGAGCATACAGGTTGGCATATATAACCTAAGAGATGAAATTTTCTAGGTCGGATTATCATGTTATAAAAAGGGTTAATAGTTTTAGGGTTTTATTTAAGTTTTTTTTGTACTTAGAGTTTTTATAAGACTGATCTAGGTTTGACAATTTCTGTTGAGATCGTCGATCTGCGTTCGACAACCAGTGCTGATCTCGTCGATCTCGGTTCACAGAATAATAGTTACTACTATCTGTGTTCCACAATCGTCGATCTTTGATCGACGATGTTTGATGATATCGTCGATCTCCCTTTCCTAAGTAATTAAACCCAATCTCTAGGTTCAGAGATTATCGTTCGGCGTTCGACGAGAAGTACTGAGATCGTCAATCTTTGTTATAAAATTTTGGTTGAGACTTAACTTTTTGTTTCTTTTTATTAAGTTCAACTTGTTCTAATACTTTGTTCACTTTTTTCAATTTGTTAAGTGTTTTTTTTACCTTTTTCTGAAATGAAATTTATAGGTTTGGATAAGATATTTTTCTGAATTAGAGGAGGTTCACTAGGTGATGTACCTAATCCGAGTTTACTTTTATTCAACCTAGCATTTTGTGTGCTAGTGATTTCTACCATCTGTAAGCTTCTGCCAAATAAAGTTTCTTCTAATTGTGTTGCTTTACTTAGTTTAATTTTAAGAAATGTGATTTGTTCACTAGACATATGAAATTCATTATTTAATTTGATATTTTCTGATACTAAGTTATCATATTCAAGTGGTCTATCCCTAAGAAGTTTAATTTCTTTCTAAGATCTTATAAGATCATTACACATAGATTTAAAATCCTATTTAAAATCTTCAGAGGTAAAATCAAATGATTATATTACCTGATCACAGTCTGAATATTCTTCATATTCTTCTACTTCTAATCCATGACCTGAAGCATTGATAGCCATTAAGCATATTTCTTTGGCATTTGCTTCCTCATCATCTTCACTAGAGCTCGAGGAGGATGATTCTTCAGTTTCACTCCAAGTTTCTGCAACGAAACCTTTCTCTTTACTCTTGTGCTTGTGAGAGGATGGTTTGTTATGGTGTTTCCTAGAGTTTTTTTCCTTTCTTCTTTCCTTGTGTTTATTCTCTGTACATTCTGGTAGGATGTGTCCAGGTTTCCTCCAGCGAAAGCAAATAATCTCCTTAGTTGGAGTTTTGTCATACCTTTGTTTATTTTCATTTCTTGAAGACTTTCTTCTGAAATCTTTTCTTCCCATATTTAATAATCTCTTTGCAAAGAGACTCATCCGTTCTTCATTGGAAGGAATTACTTCTGATTCTTTAGAGGCTTTGAATGCTATATTTTGATCCTTCCTTGGAGGGGTACAAATCTTCTTTTCTTATTCTTCTCTTGTCTTGAGGAGCTGCTCATAGCTCTTGAGCTTGCCAACAAGGATTCAGTTGTAATCTCATTGATGCTTCTGCCTTCTTTGATAGGACAGATTCATGAATCCCAAGACTTGGGAAAACACATGAGTATCTTGTCATTTAGCTCAGTTAGTGAGATGTCTTTGTCCAATGTTTTCAGCTCATTAACAATTATGCTGAGTCAATTATACATCTCAGCTACTGGATCAGTTTCTGCTTTCTTGAAGTTTTCATACAGAGAAAGAAGATGGGCTCTTCTATCTTTTCTCTCATCTGCAGATCCAGCAACCATTTGGTTTAGTGAGTACCAAATGGCTTTTGCTGAAGTACATTCAGTAACCTTCTGAAAGATGTCATCAGACATAGTTTGAGCCAAGATGTTCATGGCTCATGCATCAACAATCTTAGCCCTTTTATGAGCATCATTGTAGTATGGATGTGGAACAACATTTAATCTTGTAGATGTTGTTGAGGTAGTTGCCACTTGAGCTGGTGGACCTGTCAAAATAGAGTTGAAGATATCCTCATCAATAGAGTTCATATACAATTTGATTCTTCCCTTCTAGAGAGCAAACTTATTCAGGTTGCATACTGGAGGTCTGGTGCTTGCATAATCTTTATTTTGTGTCAAGGTTTATAAAAGAAGAAAGAAAGAGAAGATGATCAATCAAGGATCTTCAGGTTCATTTGTTAGCTCGTTCAACCAAATGAAATGACCCTCTGATATCAATTGAAAGAGAGGGATAGATCCAATATACTCTAGAGGGGGGGGGGGGTGAATAGAGTATTAAAAACTATTAATTAATTTTTATAGCGGAATTTAAATAGATGTTACTTATAAGTATAAGAGGATTAAAAACAAGAGCAAACATAACACAACAGGAATAAAGAAAGATGTGTAACCAGACGACACAAGAAAATTATAGTGGTTCCCCAAATCTGGGTTCATCCACTCTTCTACCACCCTGGCAGGAATCCATTTTGGTTTTTGATCAGTGCCCTATCACCTCATGATCTGCTTCAGGTTGATCTAGAAACCCTTCAAGCTTTTGATCAGGTGCCTAAAAACCAATAGGTTATTGATCAGGTGCCCTATCACCAACGAGTTCACATTTTAAGGGAATAATAAGCATGTACAAGAGAGGTTAAAGAAAAGAGAGGGCAATCTTCTCTTTCTCAAAGAAAATGAGAAGACTTTGTGGATTTAATGATACCAAAGCTCCCCCTGAGAAAATGAGTGGATTCAGGAAGATGTAATCTTAGTACAGGGTGTAGGTCTTCAATAGACAGGTGTTCTTGTTCTTCAGAATATGTAGAAATGATGTTGATTTCCTTTCTCTGTAGATTACTGAAGATATAACTGAGGAAGAAGACTCAATATGAAAACTAGTTATTCTTCTTCTATATTTTGAGAGTAGAATGAAGAGTTTTGAAAGCTATTGCAGACAAGAATGCTTGTAATTTCTTAGAGAGAGTTTCTGAATAAAATTGTCTTATTATTAACCAGTTTGAATATCTCTTTTTGAGATTCAAAAATATTCCTTGAATTACTGCAGAAAAAAGGAGAAAAACGGCTACAAATTCTGACAATTAATTTTCTCAACAACTGTCTTGACAAATAAGTCAAAATAATAACTCTGTGAAATATAATAGTTAATGTTGTGAAGAAACATCTATATTCCTTGAGAATGTCAGCATTAACTACCAAAGCTTATTTGACATAAATAGAATCAATGAATTAGGAAAAAATCTTCAAGACATCTGCTGAAAATAAAAGGAATCAGACACAGAGAATGGTCGTCGACCTGGGCTGGAAGATCGTCGAGCTGAGATCGACTATCTGCAATCTGAGATATCTAAGAATAAGAGAAAACGTCGATCTGAGCTCGTAGATCGTCGAGCTCAGTTCAGAGATTAATCTCTGAGATCGTCGATCGGAGATCGATGATCGTCGGGCTAAGTTAGACGAAAGTCGAACTGATATGAATTCCGCAGAATTCTTCTGAGTCTGAGATTTAAGAGAGAAATCCAAAGCTAGTTTTGAGAAGTCTGACCTGTAGAGACTAACATAGACCTACACCTTGACCCTGACTATATATATGGGTCAACATCCTAAGATCAGACCTAGCCTAAATCAAATAAGGGTTCCAATAGTCTCCATAGATACTGGCAAGCAAGTACCAACAACAACACCCTCCAGAGTCATCATTCCTCTATCAGTGCGATGACTAAAGAGAACTCAAGACCCAACTATTTTATGTACAAGCAATTAAGATAAATATGAATCTTTGAGCGATCGGCTCCCCTGACTAACTCCTCCATCACAACAACCATCCGAGCCACTAGCTCCCCGGACTAACCAGTTCATTCCTACCACTGTCGTGCCTACCGCTTGATGGCGCCACCATCCCCCGACATGTTAACTTGGAGCATCCCCCACCGGACGACGTTGGTGATCCGGTACATATCAAAGATCCACGTCATGTTGCCGAAGAAGATCCCCTTCTAGATGATTATAGTGACCCAGTTTATGTGGGTGCCGACTCAAGCTTGATGTTCCTTTTCCGCCTCGAGATGAAGATTTGTCACGACATCCTCCGCCATGGCCGCGTCAACATCTCCACCAATGTCATGTCAAATCTCCGCCGCGTAATTTTAAATATTATTTCAGATTTTAATTATGTTTTTATTTGGCCAATGTTTAGCCAAAGTTTTAATTATTTGTCATTTCATTTTGGCCTTTGTTTAGCCACATTTGGGGTGCTTATAACCCTTGTCCTTGTACAGCCTATATAAGGCTATGTTGTATTAGATTTTGAATTAGTGAATGAATGAATTAAAATTGAAACACTAAATTGGTTTTCCCTCTTCCCTCTTCCTCTTGGAGTTCAGCTCCCCTACCCCCTCTCCTCCTTGGCTGCCGGCCACCCCTCTCCTTCCTCTCCCTATTTCGGCTTCCTCTCTACCTCCACCTCCTCCTTTCCAATAATCAACCATAACCTTCAATCCCTCTCAAAAAACTGAGCCCTCCTCTTCATCTTCAAGAAGGCCGACCACTTGCAACCTCCCCTTACCGCCAGCCTCCACCTCCATCACCACACTCGAGCCCCCCTTCAACATCAACCTGACCACCACCTCTCCTCCACAAAACTGTCCTCATCCCTCTCAACAAAACCCGACCATCACATATATCCTCTTCCCACAAACCGATCCCTTTTGTGAGATCCAAATCAGCCCCATCTTCTAATCCAAGAGAAGAATCGGCCAAAGCTTCTTGTGAATCTTATGAAACTTCAATGGCGTCGGAAGGCAAAGAAGAACTTGGAGTTTCCCTCCAACCGGCACGCTTTCGGTGGATCCGGAACGGAGCGTTCCAAAGAGAGTTAAATCGGAATCATCCATTCCGGTTGGGTAACGAACGTCTCCACCCTTGTGTATTTCTCTCTTAGATCTTTTCTTTGGGCATTTAGCATATCGTGTGATTTGTGATTGGTAGAATTTTCGTGGATAATATCTATTAAATTATTGTTATTGTTATTTGATTCCCATTTGAATTTGTGAGGCGTGGCGGCCCTCATTTTATTTCGTTGGGAGAGAACCACCCGTTATCCGAATCCTTATTTCGGTGGTGTCTCTTCTGGTACAACGTACGCTCGATCGAACCGTGTGGGTTCATTTCGCTTGAGAGGATCTTGGCCTATAGCCTTGATATTATCTTAAGGGGCCTAGCTGTAAGACCCCCTTTTTTTTTCTTTTTCAAACCCGGGGTCTTAGGCCCAGAACCGCCGCTTTGCGGTGACTCCTTCACGTCCTGAAGGGTCATCACCACAAGGTGCCGATTCTGCCGGCCAATTCGATAACAGAAACGTAGCACAATTATTGAAGTAAGAACAGTGCAGTCCACAATAATAAATCACATGTAAATAAGATAAAATCTCCACGAAGGGAGTGTCCACAGAAATCATCAGAGTACTATAAATACGGGCTTATGCCCGGTACAAAATGTCCTCACTACAAGTCTCTCATGCGGAAGCGAAAACAGAAACTACTCAAGGTCGAGACTCACGGTCCCGGCTGTGTGAACTCCGGAGCTAGACTGCCCCATCTCTAGGCGCACCGATCTCTGGGGCTGCTCCTCCATGCTAGGCTCCACTATCCCCTAAATGATGCGGTTCGAAAACCGTTAGTCATAAAGACTAAGCCCTATCATCCCCTACCCCTTCCGCCATGGCCCCTAGGTACCGAGCGGGGAGGAAGAAAGGGAAGGGCATGATGGTAGAGATAAATCAAGAAACAAGTGACTATGGACTTAATCTAGCAAGATGTATTCGGTGCGCAGTTAATATGATTGTTAAAATAGGTCTAGCAGTAAGAAAAGCAATTATATGAATTTAAACCTTCACTTATGCGAGAACACATAAGCAAAAGGGATCTTTTGCAAGGCTCCCATCGTATAGAGTGTCCCATACCACTTATACGTTGGGGTGTCGGTTATCAAACAGCAATGGTTGTTATATATTGAAATTAACCTTTGATTTATAAACTTGCCCACACAAGCTTATAGACCAAGGGGTCGTTTTGCAGGTCCTAATGTATAAGCGTCCCATACCACTTATACTTTAGGTGTCAGGGTTAAATGAATCGATTATACTATGATATGCTAGTGGGTATGATGAAACATGCAAGTGCAACTCACACACCCGACTCTGTGCACACAGACCTTTAGTTCCCCCTTTCGGAGCCGTTACCTCCCAGGATACCTCCGTAGTGGCAGACGGAAGCGGTGGGTTGGGCCTCGCCCACCTCAAAACCAGTAAAAGCACCACTGGTCTGACCTATCGTACGCCTCAACGCTTGTTGCACTAAGCGGACGCCTGCGTACTCTTGTCGGCTGGCGCACCGGACTTCTGTTGGCGAAGTGCTAACCACCTCGCCGAGTCAACGATATCGGTGTCGGTGCAATCGAACTCCCCGATATCGAAAAACCCACCACCTTAACTTTTCCTATCTTATGCACATGCAAGTTTATTCGTAAACACAGAAAACCGAGCCGAAGCTCCCCGGACCAAACGTTCGTCTCCAAACCAACCGAGCCGAAGCACCCCGGACCATCCCGTCCATCTCTTAACCAACCGAGCCGAGGCTCCCCGGACCCAAACGTCCGTTTCCAAATCACCCGAGCCGAAGCTCTCATCAATCTTCCTGTGCCAACAGTGTTTGTGAAAAGTCCAATCCTAGTTACTAAGTTACTCTTGCAAATTTGTTATTACAGTTTACGTTAGCCCAGGACTGCCCCCGGTATACCCCGTGAAGGGCTCTCAAGGGGCACTAGGAACCAAGACGGCGGCATTACGGCCCGAAGTTCCCTTTCGCAAGGCACTTAATATTATTGGTTTATTTCCCTTAGCCCGATTCCCTTCTCATATTACAATAGACTATCCTAGGGTAATTTTTAACCCTTCCACTCTTCGGGGAAGACGATCTTTCGTCGAACCCGAGCACCTCTTAACTCTAGCTATCACCACTACTCTCTACTCTTTATATCTTCCTATTGCGATTTCCTCCACTATTGCTTACCCAAACAAAATGAATTATTTAACTCCAATGTCTTCCTCAGATCATGTCTTATTTCAATTCACAATTGCTATATGCAGACCGACCTAGGCTACATGTCGAACCGGTTATGCAATGATCCATTACTCATCCAAATGCCCTAAATTATTTACTGGAGACTTACCATGATATAAATGACCTAAGTCCAGAAAATGGAAAATTTTCCTAATTTATTTGGCATTTAATTAAATTCCTCGAAAATCCCAAGGACTACCGGTTTGAACATGAACTACCCTAAGTTCTCAAGCAAGATGTCCAGCAAATTTATGATAAATACTAGGTTATCTCAATAGGTTAAATCCTAAGTATCATAATTATTCTATCATAAAAAGGGCATGAAAACTATTTTAGAAATAATCTCTAACTTCTGTTGTTTATGAATCAAGTATAGAAAATATTCTTCCAAAAATTATAAATAATTTATGCCATGCAGATAAATGCCTAAAATTAGCACTGGACAAGTCTCATAATTTTCCAGCAAGTATTTTATCCATAATTAATTTTTAAACATAAAAGCCCTTTCTATCATCTGTGAATAAAGTACTAGATTTACTCAACATAAAAATTCTATAAAAATCGAGGGATCAATGTTCTACTGGTCAAGATCTAAATCCAGAATTTTAACTGATTATAATTAATTTAAAGCCTCCAAATAATTGAAACAACAAAATCGGACAAATAATCCATTAACACATGAAGTATAACATTTATCAATCATAAAATTCCAGGAAAATTATCATAAGTCTAAAACATCCTAAAACTCCCTCCTCCCGAGTTTCATAATTTTTGGATTAGATTTAGTGCTTAAAATAACTAAATTACATTTCTATCCTAATTCAAACTCTCAACTTCCGAGGTACCCAATTACCTCCAATTCCCTCACTATTTCAACCAGAGGGTTTTCAGCATATCATGCCACTCTCCTCCAAATTTCAAGGGCATACAAGAGCTTTTGCTCCTATGTCCTTCACAAACCTCAAAACCCTTCATTTAAGATTTGAGTTTGGATCCTAGGGTAAACCAACCCTAAACCACTCCATTTTTCTCCACGCAGATTATAACACCATTATAAGTCAGAGATCAGAAAATCAGCCTCTGTGGAGGAGATTTGTCCACTCCATTTCCAATTGTACTTTTCCCCAAAGTACCCCTCACCAAGACCTATCTAGGACTTGATACTTCCCTATTCAAAACTCGACCAATCGAGTTGAAATTTTGTACAGATCTTAACATTGATGCCAGGGACCACCACCCAAAATTTGGGGGAGTTTGGACTTAATTTCATCTCCTAATTAATTCTATAATGTTTATTAAAATTTTACAAAAACTTTAGGCAAAAGTTCTCCAAAAATTCTCATTTTTGGACAGCCTCTCGATATACATATTATAGACCTCCAGCCCAAATTTCAGGTCATTTGGACATGTTATGAACCGTGGGCAACCATTTCAATTTCTGATTAGCCTAGGTCTTGATCCCACCAAAATGAGTGCTATGGTCAAACCACTCACCAAAATTGAATAAAGTCAATTTTAAATTAAAGTAGACCCAGAGGGCTACAACTTTTGTGAATGGTCATTGTTCCTAATTCGGCCTCTAAGTGCCTCGTTTTGCCGCCTCAAGGTATACTAATCCAAGTATATTTTTCCTTATAAAATTATTTACATAAGTTATATATTATAAACCGTTTTACTGTTCATCTTCTACAGAACCCGAAAACCAGAACACAGGAAGCCATTTTTCCTGTAATATTTCCGTGATCCATCGCCGGCCGTCCGGTCACTTCCCTGGCCAGCCACCACCACCACCACCTCCGTTGACGCGACGGCTATCGGTCGGCGGTGGTTTGGCCGCCGGAGGTGGCGGTTTCCGGCGAACTCAAAAATATCTTTTTCAGGGTTTTCCATGAAAACGGGAGATGAGTCCGGCTCCGTTGAGCGCGAACTTCCTTTCTAAGAATCCTAAGATCTACCCATGAAAGAGAAAGAGCAGAGGAGGACCTTCTTCGCGGTTTGAAGGCGAGAAGAACGACGGGGTGCCATGGCGCGGTGGTGGCGTTGCTGAACTTCTCCTACAGCAAGAACAAAGGTCTGATCCGTTTGCTTGAGCGTGTAACCTTCTCCTCTTGCCCCAAGTGGGCTTTTATAAGTCAGAAAGTGGGAAGATGAATGGGTAAAGCCTTAATGGCCATGAAGGCTCCTCCCCTTAACGCTTCGGTTATGATGCAGGGCCGTTGGAACGCTGGAAAACGAAGAGGTGTTCGCCAGGTGGTGATTTCCTATTGGACCAACATTTTCCTTATTTATTTAAATAATTAAGGAAGGAAACGGCCCATAAATACTCCTGGTGTAACTTCCCACACCCGCATTTATTTCCATGCGTGTTAGAATAATTTCAGCCCTGAACCGTCGTTTCGGCCAATGTCACGGGCGTGACACATAGGTCACGGGCGTGACAGGCCCGGATAGCCAATTCTGGGTTCGACGATCGTCGAACTGAGATCGACGATCGTCGATGGATGGTCACGGGCGTGACACCTTGGGTCACGGGCGTGACAGGCTCGGGTGGTTAGTTATGGGTCGACGATCATCGAATTGAGATCGACGGTCGTCGAATGGTGGTCACGCCCTAGGTCACGGGCGTGACACCCTTTGTCACGGGCGTGACAGGCCCGAACGACAATTTTATGGTCGAAGATCGTCGAACTGGGATCGACGGTCGTCGAAGGCTGGTCACGCCCTAGGTCACGGGCGTGACACTTAG
Organism: Platanthera zijinensis; assembly: GCA_039513925.1. Lineage (NCBI taxonomy): Eukaryota > Viridiplantae > Streptophyta > Magnoliopsida > Asparagales > Orchidaceae > Platanthera > Platanthera zijinensis. Next base: position 124,793,987 of record CM077087.1, read on the forward strand.
GTCACAGGCGTGACAGGACCGAGCTCAATTTCGACGATCGTTTTACGGGGATCGACGCTCGTCGAAGGAGTCACGCCCCTTGGTCACGGGCGTGACACCTTGGTCACGGGCGTGACATGCCCAGGCTGCACGTTCGACGATCGTCTCACGGAGATCGACGATCGTCGAAGAAGTCACGCCCAGGTCACGGGCGTGACGGGTCGGTCACGGGCGTGACCAACCCCGTGACCCGAAATCTCGGTCGATTTATTTCAATTTTCGGGCTTCCTCGGGTTCTGTTACGACCAACCGACTCCTAGGGGTCTAGCCGGAAATGGGATGTTACAAATCCCAATAAACAAAACAAAAATTCCGTCCCCGAAATTGAGGTTGAGCCTACGGGGATTTTTATCGGAATAAATTAAACTTGTAACATCCCATACGATCTTTCTATTGGGTTCAAGCGACTGTTCGTTTGATAACGAAGACAATCTCCCCAATAAACAAAAGATTAGCCCCTACCTTTCTGATTAAGTGCACATGCCTAGGTCCTGGATTTTCCGTATCTAGTCTTAACATTCCAAAACAAGAAGGCAATCTATAGTATACCGAGAGGTGGCGAGATGTACCTGACTGAACAACTCCGGGTATCTTTGCCTCATCAGATCCTGCGGTTCCCAGGTGTGCTCCTCCTGACCGTGATTTCTCCACAGAACCTTGACTAAGGGGATCTTCTTGCGGCGCAAGATCCGCACTCCTTTGTCGTCGATCCGAACCGGCTCCATGTGAACCGATCGGTCTGAAGCTACCGGCCCTTCGGTGGTCAAAATCCGCTGCTCCGGGCGTAGTAGAGCCCTTCTCAGCGAAGAGATGTGGAAGACGTCGTGTAGAGCTGCCAGCTCTGGTGGCAACTCTAGCCTGTAGGCTAGGGGTCTGATCCGCTCCAGGATCCGGTAAGGGCCCATATACCTAGAGCTGAGTTTCTTCCTCCGACCGCGCACCCGTGAGACTCCGTGCATGGGCCGGATCTTCAAGAACACTCGATCCCCTACCCGAAACTCCACCTGACGATGCCGGGCGTCATAGTATTTAGCCTGTCTGCTCTGCGCCTCCAACATCCTATCTCTGATCAGTCTCACCTGAGCCTCGGTGTCTTCAACAAAATCCGATCCCAACAGCTTCGGATCCTCGTCTTAAACCCAAGAAAGCGGGGTCCTACATTTTCTTCTAGCTATTATTATAGGAGAACTCGACCAACGGTAACATCTTCTCCCATGGCTCCCCTCGGTCTAGTATACACAGCCGTAGTAAATCCTCCAAGGTGCGGTTGGTGCGCTCGGTCTGCCCGTCCGTCTGAGGGTGGAAGGCCGTGCTAAAAGTCAACCAGGTGCCCAAATATGCCTGCACTAACCGCCACTCCCTGGATGTAAACCGTCCATCGCTGTCCGATACTATCGTCCGGGGCACGCCATGATACCGGACATACTGCTCCACAAACTTCCGTACCAGCACTCCCACCGAGTCATCCTTCCTGATCGGTACAAAGCGGGCCACCTTCGTCAACCGATCGACAATCACCCAAATCGAGTCGTTCCCCGTCCGAGACCGGGGAAGACCATGTATAAAATCCATCGCTATATCGTCAAACTTCCACTCCGGCACCGGGAGTGGCTGCAACAGTCCTGCGGGGTTCCTGCACTCCGCCTTCACCAACTGACACGCCTCGCAATGGGTCACGAAGTACGTAATGTCCTTCTTCATGCCTGGCCAAAACATCATCCTCTTCAAATCAGCGGTCATCTTTGTGATCCCCGGGTGCACCGAGTGCCGGCTGCAATGCGCCTCCATCATAATGTCCTCTCGGATCTGGCCTCCCTCTGGTATGTACACCCGTCTTCTAAAGCGTACCAGGCCGTCTCTCAGTGTGTAATCTCCTGCAGCGCCTGCCTCCAAAGTCTGAAAGATGGGTTCTAACTGGGCATCCTGTCTCGGCTCTTCCCTGACACGGCCTCGGATATCATCTGTAGCACTCCTCGCAGCCAAATATTCCATCTTATTCCCATGTCATTCTCTTGGTAATGCTACCGGTCATCATTCCAAACATGTTTCTACAAAATTTTATGTTTGCCCGAATAACATCAAATTATATCAACTTCAATCTCACCATGTTTGTTATGCCACTTTACTTAAACTAGGTCCAAGGCAACCCCATCCAATACTAATTTGTCCAATAAACAAAAGTTAAGCCCCCAATAAACAAAAGATAAGCCCCTACCTATCTTGGGCTAAGCATCTTTTATATTACCATGTTATCTTCGTCCCAGTTGGGTGCACCATCCCTAGGGCATCAATCTTCGACTTAGGGTTCCAACCTGAAACTTGTTGATATACTTCATACATAAAACTCTCTGAGTCACATTTATGACAACCTTATCCCGGTCAAAATGTTCCTAATCCCAAATGGGTATCTTTCGAACTTGAATTCCTATCCGACCCTCGGTGTTTTTCTTGGTGGTTGTCTCCGAGTAATCTCATTACCGGTACGAGGGTTAAGACTACTTGTCTTCTACCATTCTGATAATGGATTATTGGTCAGTTCCAATAGATTGAGTAATCCTTGTTAGGGACACCAGAGTTTATGTCTTAGGTATCCATTCACCTATTAAACTCCTCCTTTAATCTCTTTAGGTATTTCCTTACCTAACCAAATTCATACTTAAGGTCTGTTTCGGACTAGGGCACAGTATAAGTTGTCAGGTTAGTCACGTATCCTAGCGGTCGAGTCTAACCTATTGACTAGAGAATTACAAGAAGAGGTCTTTACAGCCGGAGGATCTCCCTGCTGGGGGCAGGGTTTGCCTCAAGCTACAAAGAAGAATTTCATTTGTTGAAGAAGTGGACAATTTATATGTGATCACCATATGGGCACACCACTGCTTCCGCTGCTTAGTTTGTCCCAAAACTAAACTCGCGCGGGGGTGACCCAGGGTTTGTGGACTGCTACTTTCTTCTGATCGATGTTTCCCTCTGATACCACTTGTAAGACCCCCCTTTTTTTTTCTTTTTCAAACCCGGGGTCTTAGGCCCAGAACCGCCGCTTTGCGGTGACTCCTTCACGTCCTGAAGGGTCATCACCACAAGGTGCCGATTCTGCCGGCCAATTCGATCACAGAAACGTAGCACAATTATTGAAGTAAGAACAGTGCAGTCCACAATAATAAATCACATGTAAATAAGATAAAATCTCCACGAAGGGAGTGTCCACAGAAATCATCAGAGTACTATAAATACGGGCTTATGCCCGGTACAAAATGTCCTCACTACAAGTCTCTCATGCGGAAGCGAAAACAGAAACTACTCAAGGTCGAGACTCACGGTCCCGGCTGTGTGAACTCCGGAGCTAGACTGCCCCATCTCTAGGCGCACCGATCTCTGGGGATGCTCCTCCATGCTGGGCTCCACGATCCCCTAAATGATGCGGTTCGAAAACCATTAGTCATAAAGACTAAGCCCTATCATCCCCTACCCCTTCCCCCATGGCTCCTAGGTACCGAGCGGGGAGGAAGAAAGGGAAGGGCATGATGGTAGAGATAAATCAAGAAACATGTGACCATGGACTTAATCTAGCAAGATGTATTCGGTGCGCAGTTAATATGATTGTTAAAATAGGTCTAGCAGTAAGAAAAGCAATTATATGAATTTAAACCTTCACTTATGCGAGAACACATAAGCAAAAGGGATCTTTTGCAAGGCTCCCATCGTATAGAGTGTCCCATACCACTTATACGTTAGGGTGTCGGTTATCAAACAACAATAGTTGTTATATATTGAAATTAACCTTTGATTTATAAACTTGCCCACACAATCTTATAGACCAAGGGGTCGTTTTGCAGGTCCTAATGTATAAGCGTCCCATACCACTTATACTTTAGGTGTCAGGGTTAAATGAATCGATTATGCTATGACATTCTAGTGGGTATGATGAAACATTCAAGTGTAACTCACACACCCGACTCTGTGCACACAGACCTTTAGTTCCCCCTTTCGGAGCCGTTACCTCCCAGGATACCTCCGTAGTGGCAGAAGGAAGCGGTGGGTTGGGCCTCGCCCACCTCAAAACAAGTAAAAGCACCACTGGTCTGACCTATCGTACGCCTCAACGCTTGGTGCACTAAGCAGACGCCTGCGTACTCTTGCCGGCTGGCGCACCGGACTTCTGTTGGCGAAGTGCTAACCACCTCGCCGAGTCAACGATATCGGTGTCGGTGCAATCGAACTCCCCGATATCGAAAAACTTACCACCTTAACTTTTCCTATCTTATGCACATGCAAGTTTATTCGTAAACACACAAAATCGAACCGAAGCTCCCCGGACCAAACGTCCGTCTCCAAACCAATGGAGCCGAAGCTCCCCGGACCATCTCGTCCGTCTCTTAACCAACCGAGCCGAGGCTCCCCGGACCCAAACGTCCGTTTCCAAATCACCCGAGCCGAAGCTCTCATCAATCTTCCTGTGCCAACAGTGTTTGTGAAAAGTGCAATCCTAGTTACTAAGTTACTCTTGCCAATTTGTTATTACAGTTTACGTTAGCCCAGGACTGCCCCCGGTATACCCCGTGAAGGGCTCTCAAGGGGCACTAGGAACCAAGACGGCGGCTTTACGGCCCGAAGTTCTCTTTCGCAAGGCACTTAATATTATTGGTTTATTTCCCTTAGCCCGATTCCCTTCTCATATTACAATAGACTATCCTAGGGTAATTTTTAACCCTTCCACCCTTCGGGGAAGACGATCTTTCGTCGAACCCGAGCACCTCTTAACTCTAGCTATCACCACTACTCTCTACTCTTTATATCTTCCTATTGCGATTTCCACCACTATTGCCCACCCAAACAAAATGAATTATTTAACTCCAATGTCTTCCTCAGATCATGTCTTATTTCAATTCACAATTGCTATATGCAGACCGACCTAGGCTACATGTCGAACCGGTTATGCAATGATCCATTACTCATCCAAATGCCCTAAATTATTTACTGGAGACTTACCATGATATAAATGACCTAAGTCCAGAAAATGGAAAATTTTCCTAATTTATTTGGCATTTAATTAAATTCCTCGAAAATCCCAAGGACTATCGGTTTGAACATGAACTACCCTAAGTTCTGATGCAAGATGTCCAGCAAATATATGATAAATACTAGGTTATCTCAATAGGTTAAATCCTAAGTATCATAATTTTTCTATCATAAAAAGGGCATGAAAACTATTTTAGAAATAATCTCTAACTTCTGTTGTTTATGAATCAAGTATAGAAAATATTCTTCCAAAAATTATAAATAATTTATGCCATGCAGATAAATGCCTAAAATTAGCACTGGCCAAGTCTCATAATTTTCCAGCAAGTATTTTATCCATAATTAATTTTTAAACATAAAAGCCCTTTCTATCATCTGTGAATAAAGTACTAGATTTACTAAACATAAAAATTCTATAAAAATTTAGGGATCAATGTTCTACTGGTCAAGATCTAAATCCAGAATTTTAACTGATTATAATTAATTTAAAGCCTCCAAATAATTGAAACAACAAAATCGGGCAAATAATCCATTAACACATGAAGTATAACATTTATCAATCATAAAATTCCAGGAAAATTATCATAAGTCTAAAACATCCTAAAACTCCCTCCTCCCGAGTTTCATAATTTTTGGATTAGATTTAGTGCTTAAAATAACTAAATTACATTTCTATCCTAATTCAAACTCTCAACTTCCGAGGTACCCAATTACCTCCAATTCCCTCACTATTTCAACCAGAGGGTTTTCAGCATATCATGCCACTCTCCTCCAAATTTCAAGGGCATACAAGAGCTTTTGCTCCTATGCCCTTCACAAACCTCAAAACCCTTCATTTAAGATTTGAGTTTGGATCCTAGGGTAAACCAACCCTAAACCACTCCATTTTTCTCCACGCGGATTATAACACCATTCTAAGTCAGAGATCAGAAAATCAGCCTCTGTGGAGGAGATTTGTCCACTCCATTTCCAATTGTACTTTTCCCCAAAGTACCCCTCACCAAGACCTATCTAGGACTTGATACTTCCCTATTCAAAACTCGGCCAATCGAGTTGAAATTTTGTACAGATCTTAACATTGATGCCAGGGACCACCACCCAAAATTTGGGGGAGTTTAGACTTAATTTCATCTCCTAATTAATTCTATAATGTTTATTAAAATTTTACAAAAACTTTAGGCAAAAGTTCTCCAAAAATTCTCACTTTTGGACAGCCTCTCGACATACATATTATAGACCTCCAGCCCAAATTTCAGGTCATTTGGACATGTTATGAATCGTGGGCAACCATTTCAATTTCTGGTTAGCCTAGGTCTTGATCCCACCAAAATGAGTGCTGTGGTCAAACCACTCACCCAAATTGAATAAAGTCAATTTTAAATTAAAGTAGACCCAGAGGGCTACAACTTTTGTGACTGGTCATTTTTCCTAATTCGGCCTCTAAGTGCCTCGTTTTGCCGCCTCAAGGTATACTAATCCAAGTATATTTTTCCTTATAAAATTATTTACATAAGTTATATATTATAAACCGTTTTTACTGTTCATCTTCTACAGAACCCGAAAACCAGAACACAGGAAGCCATTTTTCCTGTAATATTTCCGTGATCCATCGCCGGCCGTCCGGTCACTTCCCTGGCCAGCCACCACCACCACCACCTCCGTTGAGGCGACGGCTATCGGTCGGCGGTGGTTTGGCCGCCGGAGGTGGCGGTTTCCGGCGAACTCAAAAATATCTTTTTCATGGTTTTCCATGAAAACGGGAGATGAGTCCGGCTCCGTTGAGCGCGAACTTCCTTTCTAAGAATCCTAAGATCTACCCATGAAAGAGAAAGAGCAGAGGAGGACCTTGTTCGCGGTTTGAAGGCGAGAAGAATGACGGGGTGCCATGGCGCGGTGGTGGCGCTGCTGAACTTCTCCTACAGCAAGAACAAAGGTCTGATCCATTTGCTTGAGCGTGTAACCTTCTCCTCTTGCCCCAAGTGGGCTTTTATAAGTCAGAAAGTGGGAAGATGAATGGGTAAAGCCTTAATGGCCATGAAGGCTCCTCCCCTTAACGCTTCGGTTATGATGCAGGGCCGTTGGAACGCTGGAAAACGAAGAGGTGTTCGCCAGGTGGTGATTTCCTATTGGACCAACATTTTCCTTATTTATTTAAATAATTAAGGAAGGAAACGGCCCATAAATACTCCTGGTGTAACTTCCCACACCCGCATTTATTTCCACGCGTGTTAGAATAATTTCAGCCCTGAACCGTCTTTTCGGCCAATGTCACGGGCGTGACACATAGGTCACGGGCGTGACAGGCCCGGATAGCCAATTCTTGGTTCGACGATCGTCGAACTGAGAACGACGATCGTCGATGGATGGTCACGGGCGTGACACCTTGGGTCACGGGCGTGACAGGCTCGGGTGGTTAGTTATGGGTCGACGATCGTCGATTTGAGATCGACGGTCGTCGAATGGTGGTCACGCCCTAGGTCACGGGCGTGACACCCTTTGTCACGGGCATGACAGGCCCGAACTGCAATTTTAAGGTCGACGATCGTCGAACTGGGATCGACGGTCGTCGAAGGCTGGTCACGCCCTAGGTCACGGGTGTGACACTTAGGTCACGGGCGTGACAGGCCCGAGCTCAATTTCGTCGATCGTTTTACGGGGATCGACGCTCGTCGAAGGAGTCACGCCCCTTGGTCACGGGCGTGACACCTTGGTCACAGGCGTGACATGCCCAGGCTGCACGTTCGACGATCGTCTCACGGAGATCGACGATCGTCGAAGAAGTCACGCCCAGGTCACGGGCGTGACGGGTCGGTCACGGGCGTGACCAACCCCGTGACCCGAAATCTCGGTCGATTTTTTTCAATTTTCGGGCTTCCTCGGGTTCTGTTACGACCAACCAACTCCTAGGGGTCTAGCCGGAAATGGGATGTTACACTAGCGAACCCCCCGAAACCTATTAAATTAGTTATTGCAACTTGCGTAGTGGCGGTGTTTATTCTTCGTGTGAGCGTAATAGTAATTATAATTAAGCGAGCGTGTGAATCCCTTAGCCGTTACGGTGTCGAAACCCGTGGCCTACATCAATTTGGTATCAGAGGGAGGTTATTGTCGATTTCCTAATCGGCACCATCCTTCTATTTTTAGGTAGGCTAAAGAAAATATAAATTTCAAATTTCAAAATTTCAAATTTCAAATTTAAAAATTTAAAATTCAAATTTCGAATTTCAAATTTCAAATTTCAAAATTCAAAATTAAAAATTCAAAATTAAAAATTCAATATTCAAATTTCAAAATTTCAAATTTAAAATTTCAAAATTTAAAATTCAAAATTCGAATTTCAAATTTCAGATTTCAAATTTCGAATTTCAAATTTCAAAATTTTAAATTTCGAAATTTCACATTTTGAATTTCAAATTTCAAATTTCAAATTTCAAATTTCAAGATTTTAAATTTCAAATTTCAAAATTCAAAATTTAAAATTTCAAAATTCAAAATTTCAAATTTCCAATTTCAAATTCTAAATTTTAAATTTTTCTCAAAATCTAAAAAAAATAAAATTATGGAAATTCTCTATCTTATTTTTAATAAGAAATCCAAAAAAAAAATTTCATTAAGTCATTATTTTTATTAAGTTATTTTAAAATTTAATAGTTGGTCTGCCAATAGCGGCCTATATTATTATTTTTTTCAGCAAATTTCAAAAATAAAAAATTTATTAATAATCTTCATATTTTTGCCAGCAAGACTATCAATATATATATATATATAGTATTTTGAAATATTAGCGGGAACAAATCGATCTTTGAAAATTAAATAGAACAAGACTATATTTCTTTGTATTTGTGCACTTAATCCGAGTAGTTTATCCACATTTTCCCGCTAAAAATAAAAACAAAAAAATGTCCTACGATGTTCACATTTCCCGAATGAAATCTTAAGGTTCCGTCATGAGAGTTAGAAAGCCAGTCCATTGCCCGCCAGTGGAAGAGATTAAGGGGTTGATTGGCTAACTAAAGGCTAATCAAGTTACACCGCGCACCTCTAGGCGTGTTAGGATTCCTGCTCCGACATATGAAAGGCTAGGTAGACCGCGAGTGTTTCTATGTTGGGTGAACGACATAGAGCATTATTTTGAGCCATATCGTATTGTGGGTCCCCACAGGATTCCCGTTGCGAGACTGCAATTATTTGGTCGAGCCCATACTTTCTGGCTCAATGAGGAAAGACGTTTAGGAATGCCCTCCGTCGACCCACGTATTGGTTGGCAGATTATGAAGAATTTATTAAAGGATGAGTATTACCCTCCATACTGCCGTTCTCCGTCTACTGATTATCTGAGTGAGTCGCCGCCCAAGATTTTGCCAGCATCGAACCAGCATGTTCCCTCGTACTCCTGTATGAGGACGTCTCATGATTTTATTTCTCCCCGCCTGTGCACTAGACCCTTTCCTGTTTATGAGAGTGTTACTATCAGCGTAAAAATGGTATCTGAGCTTGCGATTATGAGTACGCCAGTCACTGAGGCTGATGCTGTTAATGTTGACAACATGAGTGACGATGAGGAGATTGGTTACCCGAGTGACTTGGATGAGGATTTCTCATTTCAGGAACCCTCTCCACTCCCTTTCTACGACATTTTGGAGCCATCCCCTTTGACTGTTATGGAGCCTTTTGATGATCCTAAGTCGATTGATATTCTAGCTGAGTTAGAAGAGTTACAGTCTGCTGAGAGCTTACCCAGTCGTGATTCATTGACGATCTGTTAGGACATGAGCTTTCTATTTTTAGTCTGAGACGTATCGAAGTGCCCATTTCTGAGATTTTCACTGTAACTGATGTCAGGACTGATGTGTCGGAAGATTGTTCTAGTAAAGGAGTTATACTTTTGGAATATGATATTGAAGTGGAACCGGATGAGCATCCCCTAATGCTAACTCGTTTACCTAAACTTGAATGTGATTTTAAATCTCTACCGTTTGTAACGCCTGATCTCGTTATAGCGTTGTCGATCTATGATCCGATCACTGAATCTGAAATACATGATTACCCACATGATTTAGAAGACATGTCGCATGATTTTTCTGTAAGAGCGAATCCACTGTTTGAACTTTCTTACGACTTTATTGGTTTGCGACCGGATGATCTTTATTGGAAGTCAAATCCGTGTTTTGAGGTTTTGAATTGGATTACTAGTGGTACCTTGGCGATGGTGCCTTATGACATGATGTCCCCTCGACAAACTTATTTGCCAAGCCCGATCGCACGCATTTATCCCCCGCCTTTTGATGACCCGTGCACGCACACGCTAGTGAACGTAGTTGCGAATGTTAAGTTGTGTTGCCCGCACGTAATGTCAAATCTGGGAGCGCCCCGTTCTATATATAGTGATGAGTGTTTTCCATTAGCTTTTATTCAAGACGTTTTAAAATTTAAATTTAAGTTTAAATCTAAAACTACGACATTATATGGCGTTGATTTCACCACTGCTTTATTAGCACCCATTCCACCTGACTTGGTCCCATTACTGCCCACTGTTAAAGCAAGTCACGTTGCACATGGGTTCTCCCCACACAGTTCTAAGATTGTTTGTTGGAATCGGAGAGTATCCTACCATTATATAAGTGATTTGGTTTTGGTTTGTCTCATCCCTGAACGGATGCCTCCGGGAACCTAAGAAATATTTATGAACCGGGTCAGTCCATTATTTGCGAATCTTATGGAAATTTAGTAGCATGACATTTCTTGTAGAATTTTCCATTGATTGGGGCATCGCTCCTATTTTCTACTTTTCATACTTTACGCATCATGTTTCTATACCCCTTGAAAAGTCTATCTCTCCGTTTACATATTCCACTATGCATTCTATTGGGTTGGGTGGTGATAGTTTGTTTGGATCGTTCTCTTCTCCGGTCTCCATTGGAGGTATGTTGGTTGACGTTGTGGAAATACTTTGTTCTTATTTGTCTAATGCATCTGTGAGGTCCCCCCAAGACCACCTTTTGCTTTGCAGGTTTCTCTTCCTCAATGATTATACCCGGGACTACTCATCAGTGATGAGTATTTTTGAGAGGGGGAGGATTGATGACGCCTCTATCCCCCGACATGTTGACTTGGATCGTCCCCCACCGGACGACGTTGGTGATCCGGTACATGTCAAAGATCCACGCCATGTTTCCGAATAAGATCCCCTTCCAGATGATTATAGTGACCCGGTTTATGTGGGTGCCGACTCAAGCTTGATGTTCCTTTTCCGCCTCGAGATGAAGATTTGTCACGACATCCTCCGCCATGGCCGCGTCAACATCTCCGCCAATATCGTGTCAAATCTCCGCCGCGTCATTTTAAATATTATTTCAGATTTTAATTATGTTTTTCTTTGGCCAATGTTTAGCCAAAGTTTTAATTATTTGTCATTTCATTTTGGCATTTGTTTAGCCACATTTGGGGTGCTTATAACCGTTGTCCTTGTACATCCTATATAAGGCTATGTTGTATTGGATTTTGAATTAGTGAATGAATGAATTAAAATTGAAACCCTAAATTAGTTTTCCCTCTTCCTCTTGGAGTTCGGCTCCCCTACCCCCACTCCTCCTTGGCCGCCGGCCACCCCTCTCCTTCCTCTCCCTATTTCAGCCTCCTCTCTACCTCTACCTCCTCCTTTCCAATAATCAACCATAACCTTCAATCCCTCTCCAAAAACCGAGCCCTCCTCTTCATCTTCGAGAAGGCCGACCACTTGCAACCTCCCCTAGCCGCCGGCCTCCACATCCATCACCACACTCGAGCCCCCCTTTCAACATCAACCCGACCACCACCTCTCCTCCACAAAACCGTCCTCATCCCTCTCAACAAAACCCGACCATCACATATATCCTCTTCCCACAAACCGATCCCTTTGGTGAGATCCAAATCAGCCCCATCTTCTAATCCAAGAGAAGAATCGGCCAAAGCTTCTGGTGAATCTTGTGAAACTTCAACGGCGTCGGAAGGCAATGAAGAACTTGGAGTTTCCCTCCAACTTGCACGCTTTCAGTGGATCCGGAATGGAGCGATCCAAAGAGAGTTAAATCGGAATCATCCATTCCGGTTGGGTAACGAATGTCTCCACTCTTGTGTGTTTCTCGCTTAGATCTTTTCTTTGGGCATTTAGCATATCATGTGATTTGTTATTGGAAGAATTTTCGTGGATAATATCTATTAATTTATTGTTATTGTTATTTGATTCCCATTTGAATTCGTGAGGCGTGGCGGCCCTCATTTTATTTCATTGGGAGAGAACCACCCGTTATCTGAATCCTTATTTCGGTGGTGTCTCTTTTGGTACAATGTACGCTCGATCGAACCGTGTGGGTTCATTTCGCTTGAGAGGATCTTGGCCCATAGCCTTGATATTATCTTAAGGGGGGCCTAGCGAACCCCCCGAAACCTATTAAATTAGTTTTTGCAACTTGCGTAGTGGCGATGTTTATTCTTCGTGTGAGCGTAATAGTAATTATAATTAAGCGAGCGTGTGAATCCCTTAGCCGTTACGGTGTCGAAACCCGTGGCCTACATCACCGCTCTTAAGTCTAAACCAAACTAGCCTCCCGTGACTACGGGGTGAGTGAAAATAAGTACATAGAATTAATCTTACACTAACAGTTTAGCCTTACAGTTTAGGGTTATCCATGGACTGTCTAGGGCATTCAATGTGAAGGTCTCGCGAGGGCACTAGGAACTACGATGGGCTGAAACATGAACCTCCCTTTCGCAAGGTGCTTATTATTATTGCTATCTACCCATGTACCGACTCTACTGATCATACACTTGATCTAACCCCAAGTGTATTTAGACATTCTTCAAGGGAAAGACGATACATCGTCGAATCTGGTGGTCAACTTATTCATAATCTCTCGATTAATTCCACCAAATATCTCCTTTATCCCACGCCAAGATTGACATGATGCCTTAATTCTACTGCTTCTACTATGTGCAGACCTAATGAGCAACATGGTGTGCATGAATTGTTATACTCCAAATAATCATCCAAATAGCCTAAAATTCTAACTTGGGGTCAATCATGATATTTTAAGGTTAAATCAAAAAGATAATATTTTTTTCTAATTTATTTTGCATTAATATAATTTTTTGGCAAAATTAGGTTAACTTTGCTTTTGAACACCAAGTATAATTTCCTGAAAAGATATGGTCTCAACATAATTATTACAAGTGTATATCATCAAAATAATAGAAAATACAGAAATTCACAATTTTCAAAAAATATTTTGACCTCCAAACATATTATTGATAAATTAACCATATGCACAGAGTATAGCAGGAAATATTAGAATTAATCATCCAAAAACTATAGGACAATTACCAGATGTTAAAAGTGTCCAGAAAAATCCAGTGACCAAAAATCATAAATTTTCTAAACATATTTGGTCACCTAAATAATTTATTTAATGATATTCAACATTGAGCACTTTTGAAGGATCCTATATGAAAATTATTCCAATAACTTTATAATAATTCACAGAACATAATGATGCTGTAAAATGTCTTCAAACCAAGTTTCATAATTTTCTAGTGAATAAATAACTCCTAATAATTTTTCATATAAAAAGGGCAAATAGGCTTGTGAATGAAGTACCATAAATGTTAGTCAAAAATTAATACCAAAATTTCCCGAAAATTATAACAATTATATAAGATCACTGTCTATGTTTCATGAATATCAAAGATCATGTAGCTATGCAATAAAATAATGAGTAAAAGTACCCTAATTGGTCCTAAACTATTTTAGAGGGGATGTAAGTTCCTAAAAATTCTAATTACAATTTCTAGGGATTATTTCCACCATATGAATTCATATACCAAGTTGCAAGATATTCCAAGGACATATGGTCACATGTTCTTCAATAGGCTCAAAATACAACCCTAGGGTTCACACTAGGATTTTAGGGCATCTCAACCCTAAACCACTAAAAATGTCATATGAGTGTATTTTATATGACATTAAGTCAGTGGCCAAAGATTCATCCCTTTTGGGTGAGAATTGGCCACACAACCCATCAAAATCACTTGCCCTAGTTTGCCTCTTAGGGACCAAATTTTGGTCACACCAATTTCTACTCAAATCAAACCCAAAGGGGCTGAGATTTTCTTTAGTGACCTATCATGACCCTAAGTGTCATCCAACAAAATTTTGGGGAATTGTGAGATCAATAGACCCTCTAATTAACCCATACATGGATTATTAGATTTTTACAAAAACTATAGGAAACTATTTTCCATAAATTTCCATTTTTGGAAATGTTAGGGGTATAGACATAAGTGATCACCTGTCCAAATTTCAAGTCAAATGTATGCCTGGATTTATCGGGGTTCTCAATTTTGTCTCTTATTAACACTAGGTATAAACTACACCATTTTGAGTGTTGTGGTCAGACCACTGACCCAAATGGGTTGAAATAAATTTTAAGATAAAGTAGACCTCATGGGCTATAAATTTCATGTAGGCAACTTTTATTATAGAGGATTCTAAGTATTTTTAATATTTAAAGCCAAATACTGCATAAGATGTGATAGAATCTTTAAATAAGATATTATTTAATCTATAGTATAAAATCTGATTCAACACAGATCTTAAAGCCAAATAGACGTAATCTGTGCGTCTTCTTCCTCTGGCCGACGGTCACATTTCCTCCGGGCTTTAGCTACTTCCATGACCATTTCCCGGCCACCCGGCCACCACCCTAGCCAGCCACCGCCGCCACCACCTCCATTGAGGTGGTGGCTATCGCTGGGCGGCAGCACGGTCATCTGAGGGGTTATTTTCGACGAACCCGCAAATTCAACTTTCATTGAATTTCTTCAAATCTTTTCGTTGGATAGGGCTCTATTTAGGCTATTTTCTCTCCTAGTCGAACTAAGATGTTAACATAGAGGGAGAGGGTGAGAAGTCAACCTGGATGCGAGCTTGGCAGCGGGTACGGTAGTGGGGAGCCATGGCCGACCCTTTCTCTGGTGAGTTATCTTGATTTCTGGTTTCTCCAGCAAAAGCTTAGCTCCCGCAGTTGTTTTCCTCTCCAATGGTCTCAATAAAGATGATGGCGGCCTTGGTAAGGATTGGATGTGACGGTTAGGGTTCCTTGCCTCTTCCTCTTTATAAGAAGAACAAGGGCTTAAGTTTTTTGCCACCTGTCAGCCTAATATTGGACCGCCAATTAGTTTGAGTTGCTTTACCATGTGTCTCCTTGGTATTGTACCGCCAATCATTATTTTAAATAAGTCTTCTTGAGAAGATTAATGTATTAAATAGGTTTTTGAAGAGATCATGTTCAAATATGCCATCATCACTCATGCCGATAACTCGGTTCAGTTATACAGGTGAACCAGATGAAAATACTCTAAGTCCAAAACATTGAGTGGTGTCGAGACCACTCAATGCCATGTTGAGTGGCATTGAGACCACTCAACGCCGCATTGAGTGGTGTTGAGACTCCCTAATGACGTGTTGAGTGGCATTGAGTGGTGTTGATACCACTCAATGCCTCATTGAGTGGCGTTGAGACCACTCAACACCGTGTTTAGTGGCATTGAGACCACTCAACGCCGCGTTGAGTCCACTAAACGACTCAATATCCAGAATGTTTATATGTAACAAGAATTGAGTGGCGTTGATATCACTCAACGCCGCATTGAGTTGTGTTGAGACCACTTAACGCTGCGTTGAATGGCGTTGTGTTCACTCAATGATTATTGATTAAAGAGTATAACATTGAGTCTACTCGATGCACTGGATTCTTCATTGAGTGGCATCATGTTAACTCAATATTTATTTATTAAAGAGTATGGCGTTGAGTCTACTAAATGCACTCGATGCTTCGTCGAGCGGCGTCGTGTTCACTTAATGCTTATTGATTAAAGAGTATGGCATTGAGTCTACTCAACACACTCGACATTTTGTCCAGTGGTGTCGTGTTCACTCGAACCCTATTGAAACCACCCCATCTACTTGGGTCAAACCTAGAAAAACCTCATTCATCAACCACATGTCCTACCCTAATCTTAGTTAAGGGTTCTAGTTGTTTGAGACATGTTACAAATCCCAATACATAAAAAAAAAAATTTCGTCCACAAAATTAAGGTTAGTCTTACGGGATTTTATTTAAATCAAAGAATTTAACATCCCTTAGAAAGTTAAAGGTATACCTGACTCAAAAAGATTAGGGTATTCCTGCTACATCAGATCCCATGGATCCCAGGTGTGCTCCTCCTACCCATGCTTACTCCACAAGACCTTGAACAGTGGAACCTTCTTATGTCGTAAGACTCGCACTGCCGTATCGTTGATCATGATCGACTCTATGCTAACTGATCGATCAGGTGGTACTGGGACGTCGGTGGTAGAAATCTACTACTCTGACCATAGTAGAGGCATCCGAAGGTAGGATACATAGAAGACGTCGTGCAATCCCGCCAACTCTAGTGGTAGCTCAAATATGTATGCCAAGGGGTCGATCTTCTCAAGGATCCTATAAGGCCCCAAATACCTCGGAGTGAGCTTATTTCACCCACGTACCGGCGGGACTCCATGCATCGGATGTATCATCAAGAAGACTCGGTCTCTAACCTGGAACTCCACTAACGATGCCGCACATCATAATATTTGGCTTGTCTGCTATGGGCCTCCAGCATCGTATCCCGTATCAGACACACCTGAGCATCAGTATTCTATACAAACTTTGAGCCGTGTGCCTTTGGATCCTATTCCTGGATCCAAGATAGAGGGGTCCTGCACCTCCGTCTGTATAATGCCTTGTAAGGGGCCCTGCCTATATAGGATTGATTACTGTTGTAATACGAGAACTCGATCAATGACTACAGTCACTCCCATAGATCCTCGCGGTCACGGATCCATAATTGCAAGAGATGCTACAATTTCCGGTTGGTACACTCCGTCTGTCCGTCCGTCTGAGGGTGGAAGGTTGTAATGAATGTCAATCGAGAACCCAGATAAGCCTGGACTAACCTCTACTCTTTGGACGTAAACCGTCCGTCTTGATCTGACACAATCGACCTCGATACACCATGATAGCAGACAAACTTCTTCACGAACTTCCGCACAAAATCACCAACTGGAGCATCCTTCCTTATTGGAATAAATTTTGCCACTTTTGTTAACTTGTAGGAGATAACCCATATCGAATCATTTACCGTATTTGATCGAGGGAGACCATGAATGAAATCACTAGCTATATCATCGAACATCCACTCCGGTAATAGTAGTGGCTGCAATAATCCGGCGGACTCATACACTCTGCCTTTACAAGTTGACAAGGCTCGTAGTGCATTATAAAATAAGTGATATACCTCTTCATGCCTGGCTAATACATAGTCCTCTTAAGGTCAGCTGTCATCTTCGTAATCCCTGGGTGAACTAAGTGCCGACTGCTGTGTGCCTCATCCATGATATCCACCCGTATATGGCCTCCTGACAGTATATAAACTCTGTCTCTAAAACACAAAAGCCCATACCTCAGTGAGTATTCCCCGACCGTTCCTTCCTCTAAGGCCCTGAATATCGGCTCCATCTTCGCATCCAGCCTCTTTCCATCTTTAATGTTATCTCGTATGTCGTCAGTGGCACTCATCGATGCTAGGTACTCCCCATAAAGCTCTAGATCATCCTCAGATACAAGAGGTATCTTCATGTCCTCCAACATCTGTATCAGCTCTATGGACATCAGCTGGGGCTCTTCTCCTTATAAGGTGGTTCTCCGGCTCAGTGCATCCATCACTACATATGTCTTCCCGGGGTGGTAATGCATGGTGTACTAATAATCTGATAGGAACTCCACCAATCATCTCTGTCAGATGTTCAGATCCTTCTACGTATCTAAATACTTCAAATTCTAATGGTCCGAGAAAATATAGCAGTGGACACCGTAGAGGTAGTGGCGCCAGATCTTCAAAGCGAAGATAACCTCTCCCATCTCCAAGTCGTGTACCGGGTACTTCTGCTCGTGATTCTTCACCTAGCGGGAGGCATAAGCTATCACCTGCCCGTTCTGTAACATCCCTCAAACAACTAGACCCCCTAGGAGTAGTTTTGTCTTGATTAGGTCATGACAAAACCATAGGAAGCCCAAGAAGACCAAGTGGACCTAGGAATGTATGTTGGATCACAATGGTCTGCAAACAATAGATTTCTATACACTAGGTTTGGATTATCTAGGGGCTTCACCATGAATCCAAGATCCCACCACAACCTCACCAAACTATTGAAAGGCCCTATGGGTCTATTGGAGTCAACTCTAGGTGGACAAGCTGACCTAAGATCATCCTAGTCCTAAATTAGTCTAGGTGCCCTAACTAAGGGAAATGTTCCCCTAATGATCCCAACCAACCCTACCAAAGTCTTCCTAGACCTAAAGTGGGGTCAATTGGTCACCAAAGATCCATTGAGGTCAACCCTAGAGCCTGAAAAGACCCAAGTCAACCCTAGCCCTAAAGTGGTCAAAGTGCCCTAACTAAGGGGTAAGTGACCTTCAGTGTGCAAAGTTAACCATACACAACCCATCCTAGACATTAAGTGAAACCAAGGGGTCACCAAGGACCCCTTGGGGTCAACCCAAATGGTCATGTTGACCAAAGTCAACTCTAGCACTAACTTGGTCAATGTACCTTTCCTAAGGGTAAAGTGACCCCCAAAGTGCCAAGTCAACCCTACCCAGTCCTACCTATACCTTAGGGGATGCCAATGGGTCACCAAGGACCCATTAGGGTCAACCCAAAAGGTCAAAATGACTAAGGTCAACCCTAGTCTAGGTTAAAATCAAACTTAGCTCAAATGGGCTTACCCAAGCTTAAGCCCTTTTCAATTTGGGCTAACCACCTCCTAATTATGTGATGGTATGATTAAGTGGGCTGTAAATTGGCTAAAGTCATCTTGGATGACTACGAGAGATGAAACCTCATTTTACCCTTTAATGGAGGAGAGAGAAAGAGGGAGGAAGAAGCCATTCTTGGCATAGGGAGGCCAAGGGCCACTTTTAATGGCTGGATTAAACTCCTCTGGGGAAGAGGAGGAGTTTCTAACCATTTTTTGGCAACACCAGCTCAAGTTTACACCCCACCACAATTGCCAAGATTGGCCTTTAATGGACATTAATGGCCATTCAGCCTACACTCTTCCCCTACCCCGTTTGGGTGTTTTAAAAGCATCACTGGGCACCAAGGAGTCTTTTCAACCCTTCCCCTGGCGGTTTCGAGCTTTTCTACAGTGTTGTTACAGAACTCCGGCAACACCTCCATCGCGAATGGGAACCCGACGATCGGCTCGACTAATAACCACCAACAAAGTCCTCCCCTCCTCCTCTCTCTATGGGTAGATCGTAAGGATAATTATGGATGAAAATCGTGCTCAATTGTGCGCGATCGGGAAGGATATTGTCCCAGTTTTTCCATGAAATATCAATCTTTTGGGATCACCAGAGATGGCCCCTCCGGCGGCGGGGCCACTGCTTAGCTATAGCCACCACCTCGACGGAGGTAATTGTGTCAGTGGTTGGCAAGGGAGGTGTCTTTGTGGATGGGTGCAGCAGTTTGAAGATGACCCAGGAAGATAAAATCATGGCCATTGGCGCACTGGAGAAGACAACTGGATGTCGTCCATCATTGCGTCAAGATTCGTGCTGATCTATTTTAAATCATAGGATAATATTCATTTCATGTGATTTTCTGTCACACATTTTTTATTTAATGTGTTTAATTATTAAAAATATCTAAAGACCTCTAAAGAAAAAATTGTTAATATCAATGTTGTAGCCCTAGGGGTGTACTTTAATTTACAATTTGTTTGAACCAATTTGGATTTCTTGTTTGACCAGGGCAGTCATTTTGGTGGGGTCTATACCTAGGGATAGTCAAAGACTAAAATGAGTGCCCCACTCATCTCTTTTCTAACTGACCTGAAATTTGTATAACGAGTCACCCTATCCTATACCTAGGTCTTGTAAAAAAATGGAAATTTTTGGAGATACTCTTTCTATTGTTTTTGGAAAAATTTAATAAGGCATGTACAAATTAATTAGGTGACTTAAACACCTTAAAACCCCCAAAATTTTGGTGGGTAATCTTGGGGACTCTTATAGGGCTCTGGTAAAAATTTCACCCCTTTTGGGTTTGATTTGATAGGGTAATTGTGTAGCCAAGTGTTGGCCCTTTTAGGCCAAATTAGGGCTATGTGTCCTAAGTGCTCTTTAGTTGGCCAACCTCATCCAAAGGTGATGGATCTTGATACTCAGCTATATTAGCACACAAAATACCCCCTCCACTAATTTTGAGTGGAAGTTGAAGGGTGGATCTCTAGGACACTAGGGTAGGTCTTATGTGTGCAAAACTAGGGTTTGAAGGTCAAGGGGTCAAGTGACCTTGAAATGACTTGAAACTTGGTGGAGAGGACTTTAGGGTTGTCAAGGACCTTAGTTAAAAATATTGTGAAATTTAGAGGCTGTTAAACTCCACAATACCCTAACCATAATTTAGGGCACAAACCTTATACATGAAAGATAGGCCATCAAAACTTTTGAAAAGTTGTGAAACTTGTGTAGTGTAGTCATATGGTTAATATGAGCCTCTAGTAATTTTATTGGAAATTTTTGAACAATAACTTTAGTACCTCCTTTGTAATACATGGATTTGCCCATGATAGTCTTTTGTTTATTATGATCTCACTGTTCATTGGGAAACTATGAAAATTTGGCAGAGGATGTTTTAGGTCATTATGCTCATACTTAATTTTTATTATATTTTTTAGATGCATATTTTCAGTACTTAATTCACAAGCTTATAAAAATGCAAATATGTTCAATAATAGATTTAGAGCTCAATGCTTGTTAGAAAATTGTGAAACCTATTCAGTGATGTTCTTAGGTCAATATGCTCATGAGGAAATTTTAGCATAATTTTTAGATGTATGTTTTCAGTAGTTGTTTCATTAATTTATGAAAGAGGATTATTGTTCTAAAATAGAATTAGAGTTTATTATTCACTAGAAAATTTGGAAAACTCGGTCAGGAATGTTTTCAGGGTATTTTTGTCATGCTTGAACTTTATTAAAATTTTTGGAAGTCTATTTGCAGCACTTATTTCTTTAATTGATAATTAGGTGTTTATATTTAAAATTTGGGATCAGAGGCCTAAACCTTGCAAAAAAATTGGGAGATTTGAAATTACTATCAATTAGCTGCCTAGTATTTATCATAATTTTGTGGAGCATTTTGTATGACTGTAAAAGCCACCTTATATTGAAAACTAGGATATTTGATTTTTTTAGGAAAATAAATCAAATATCAGATAAATTAGAAAAATTTCAAGTTTCTGGATTTAGCCTAGAAATGTCATGATAGACCTCCATTAATTATCTTAGAGTGTTTGGATGAATAAATAGAGTGCCTCTTATCATGTACACCATATAACATAAGGGTTGTCTACATGTAGAAAATCTGCAGAAGATCTGATAGCAATTGATTAGGGCATATGATCTGAGGTAAGAGGCTTGCTGGCCTGGGTAAAGTGACATTGAGAATATCAAAGGATGTTTAAATGATCAGGATGTTGGGTTTATTAGGAATAGTTGGTGCGCGGGATCGACGAAAGATCGTCTTTCTTGTGGAGGGAGAGAGATGGTCAAAACACACTAGGGTCAGATCCAGAGTAATTTTAAAGGGATCAGGAATTGGGTATTAAGAAATAATATTAAGTTTCTTGGGAAAGGGAGCTTTGGTCTTCAGCCCATCGTAGTTCCTAGTGCCCTCGAGAACCATAGATGGGCTATGCCTTGTGCAGTCATGGGATAACCTAAACTCTATGTAAGATAAAATGCAAGAGTAACTTGTATACCTAGGGGTTCACTTTGACTCACCTCGGTGTCGGTTGGTCGTAATTGACCATAGATCCATCCTCAAAAAATAGTGAGCTCCCTCCAACTTGTCCAATAACTCCTAGATCTTCGGCAAAGGATACGTGTTCCGGACAGTTAACCTGTTCAGTGCTCTGTAATTAATGCACAATTTGAGTGTCCCGTCCTTCTTCTTCACAAATAATACTTGAGCTCCCCATGGAAAGGGGCTCGGCCTGATAAACCCAGCTTCCCCTAGCTCTTGTAGCTGGCTTCAAAACTCTACCAACTAATTCAGGGATGTACGATACAGTGATCTTGATACTGGTTTAGCCCCTGACACGAGCTGTATCTGGAAGTCTTTCTCCCGATGTGGTGATAGCTATGACAACTTCTCCGTAAACACATCTGCACAATCCCGTTCCACCGGAATGCTAACCATAGGGTCATGGGTTTTGGTCATCTCGAATAACACCTAATATATCCCTTCCCTGTAATGCCCCCGTTTTTTTTTCTACGATTATTTAATTCTCGTTTGGCGTTACGGTGACGCGTTTTTGTGGCTTGTTCCATTTGTGGAGTGTGGTTTAGCTCCTTATAACTTAGTGGCCTATTTTGTAGCCTATGGGAGGGATCTCCCTATCAAGCCGACTCATTTTGGGTGACTCGGTGTGGCCTCTTGGGGGATGCTTGTGTTCTGGCTTTAGGTGGGTATAACTCGAGTTCCGTTAATCGAAAGTTAATTTTGACTTCTTCATTGCGTTCGTACCATGAGTATTTGCTACAGTACGAGTTTCGTCGAATTTCGAGGTAGTTCGGTTTTCGTGTCGTTTTGGGTGTGCCATTAGTAAAGACTATTAGAAACCCTCTTATTTAACAAGAGAACCGGCGGCTAGGCTTCAGTTAGGCTAAACCAACGTGTTAAGGCTTATTTAAAAGCCTTAATTAGAAGTGGCGGGCCCACTCTCTTCCTTCTTCCCAAGACTGAAACCGCCTGCTCCTGTTCGTGGAAAACAGAGGCGGAAGCGGCGAACTGCCCTAGCCTTCGGACGGTAATTCCGGGAGCTTTCGTGGACGGAATTCGATTCTGAAAGCGGATTTGGCTTGCTCTTGCACAGATATGCATTTCGACGGTACGAGATTTGATTTTCGTGGAGTTTTAGGAGACTTGGATTTTCGTTTTCTTGTGGATTCCGCCATTAAAGCGCGGGAATGTGCTTTTAGGTGCTGCTGCTGCTAGTGCCGAGTGAAGAGGAGGGAAAGCCGACCAAGCCTCGCCAGAAATTGGGGCAAGTGGTATTCTTGCCCTTGCCGTTTTTTTTCTCTTGATGAATTTGAAAAATCCATGTTAGCCCTAGGGTAGAAGCAAAGCTTGTCATTTTATCTTGCTGAAATTAGGGTTTAGTTTCTCTTAATGAGCCCCCCTCTTTGTGTTGTTGGTGCTCAACCCGCCGGCGTAATACCGCCAATTTAGACTCCATATTTCTGTCTGGTTGTTGCCTTGCAGGTGAAGCCGAGAGAGAGAGAACGAGATTAGGTGGGGGTGCCTGCTGTGTATCTTGGAAAGAGCCAAATTTTGGGCTCTCGGGTTGCCGGTGTTTAGTGTGGTGCACACAGTCAAAGCCTTTGTGGGTTTGGCATTGAGTGTGGTGCACCCACTCAACACCACAGCTGTAGTCAGTTTGAGATAATGGCTAAGTACTAGGGCGTTGAGTGAGGTGGATTCACTCAACACCACAGCCCCTTTTCTGAGGCTAAGTACTTTGGCATTGAGTGAGTCGACCTCACTAAAAGTCGTTTCGGGTTTGGCGTTGAGTGAGGTGAACTCACTCAACGTCGTCGCTTTGTGTGCGGCCAAGTACTTTGGAGTTGAGTAAGGTGTGCTCACTCAAAGCCTCAGCCTTTTCTGAGGCTAAGTACTTTTGCGTTGAGTGAGTTCACCTCACTCAACGCCATTTCCGGTTTGGCATTGAGTTAGGTGACTTCACTCAATGCCGTAGGCAAGTTTGCGGTCAAGTCCCATGGCGTTGAGTGAGTGAACCTCACTCAATGCCATTTCTTCTTTGGCGTTTAGTGAGGTAGACTCACTCAATGCCACAACCCTTCTTTGCGGCTAGAACCTCTGGCATTGAGTGAAACAACCTCACTCAACGCCATTGTTGTTTTGGCTTTGAGAGAGGTCAACTCACTCAACGCCGCAGATTTGCCTTGTTTGCAGCTAAGTGCCAGGGGTTGAGTGAGTGAACCTCACTCAACGCCATTGTTGTTTTGGTGTTTAGTGAGGTGGACTCACTCAACGCCGCAGTCTTCTTTTGCGGCTAAGTGGCGGGGCGTTGAGTGAGTTATCTTCACTCAATGCAATTGCTGTTTTGGCGTTGAGTGAGGCCAGCTCACTCAACCCCACTTTCTCTGATTGTTGTTAAGTACCAGGGCGTTGAGTGAGTGTACCTCACTCAATGTCATCGCTGTTTTGGCGTTGAGTGAGGTTTGCTCACTCAAAGCCAGAGAATTCTTGCGCGTGGCGTTGAGTGAGTGAACCTCACTCAACGCCATTTCTGTTTTGGCGTTGAGTGAGGCTAGCTCACTCAACGCCGGAGTTGTTCTTCTAGAGGGCATTGAGTGAGTGAACCTCAATCAACGCCATGGCTGTTATGGCGCTTAGTGAGGCTAACTCACTCAACGCCAAGGTATGGTAAGGCATTGAGTGGGTCCCACTAGACGCCAAGCCGTGTTGAGTCATTTCAACACTTTTTCCCTACCTTGATTTTTGCCCCCGAGTGAATTCCTTTATTTTCTTTGAGGTTCCTTGTCAGCTATATTTTTCTTTCCTAAAGGCCGAATGGTGGGTCGTGGTTAGTAGTAGTGGTTTGAAACTCTTAAGAGTGGATGTATTGTGTAATTTAGCCAAGGCCACCCTTTTTCTTTTATCTTGCCCCAACTACGGGCTGGGCAAGGGGGTGGGAGGTCCCTAGTGCTTTCACTTATAGACCCTTGAGCTTTGTTTCTTTGAAATGGTGGTTGGGGGACTTAGTTTTCCTCCAACCCAGATCCACATTGTTTATTTTGCTTCTACCATCTCCCATAGTTTAGGGTGTTAGACGTTTCTTCCTTGTTAGGTTGCAGCAATTTGGGGTCTTGACAGCTTAGTAGACTATGCAGTAAGTATTTTCTGGGTAGGGTTGATGCTGTTTCCTCGCACCTGGTTCATTTCTTTTTGTCTTGCCTTGGGCAGTTGTGACTTTTACTGCTTTGTTTTTCCTCTTTCATTTATCATCTGATTGACACTTTCGTGCAGTTTTCTTGTTTTGCTTGCTGAGGTATTCTTTCTTCTTGTGAATGCCTCAGGTTCTGGACAGTAGCCAGTTTGGTGGTTAGGTTGCTGTAGTGTTGTTGGTGGTCTCTTAGACTCTAGAGATCCTGTTTCTTTGTTAGTAAGGTAGTTTTTCTGCACTTTTCTTACAGACATATATATTTGCCAGTGGGTTCGTGTCAGGTTGTTGGCGCCCTCTGGTAGTTTTTACCTTTGTACTAGATATGTTACATTTGCTGTTATAATTTTCTGGAGATAGTCTACTTTCTCTGGGAAGGATTTATGCTAGGTTGCTAGTTACTTTTAAAACTACAATTATTATTATAAGTATAGCTCATGATCAGCATGTTTTATAAAACTCAATCACTATTTTCCAAACATCGTATAAAGATCGTTTTCTTATATATAGTATAAATTAAATGTAGAGTCTTGCGTAGCATAAGTGGTCCTCTTGGGGCTTTTATGCACTTCTTAGGATGCCAAACCTGAATAAAGTATTTTTTCTGCAGCGTATAAGTTTAGTTTTAAACTGTGGACTAGGTGATCCACCGAGCCGAGGGATATTGCCTCTAAAATAGAACTGATTTTCTAATCATTAAACTTATGAATTTCTTTCATAAAGTAAAGTAGATAGTTTTGCCTGAGCATCAGCAGTTATCCCCTGCTCGACGTGGCATCATGACGCGTGTTTTCTCATACTCTAATAATTCCTAAATTCGGAGAAAATACGGGTTGTGACAGTTGGTATCCGAGGGAGGTTGCTTGACAAGTTAGTCGGGCAACCTTCCTTTGATTGCATTAATAGTTCAGCATCATGCCATTCACACACACGATATGCCATCAGCACGTCTTGGCAAAAGTACGAACACTACACTCATAGCATAACATGAAGTATACGGGGCGTATTATATAGTATGGGATGCATAATATGTGTTCGTATATGGATCCACCATAGGGGCAACATGTGAGGGTTATGTTGTATGGGATGCATAACCTCACCACATGGCTGCGACTAGCTCATTTTTTTTCGTTGCATGAGAATGTTATGTAGTATGGGATGAATAACATTTTCATGCGTAAGCCGCTCAGAACATGCATTAGGGCCTTTTTAGAATGCATAGCACAAACATGCATATAATAACATTGCATAAGCACAACGTGCCAAGCTAAAGACTCGCAGTATGACATATGTACACACATAACCATTCAAGTCAAAAGTAATATAAAGTGATGCATTCCCGATCTAGGCACAAGAGTTCGTATGGTAATGGTTAACCATCCTAGGTTAAGGCATAACATCAATATTTCTAAAAAGATAAACTCCTGGAGCAAGTTTAGCAGCTTTAATTTCATATCTATATATGTATTGTCTGTACTTATAGTTGGTTCTAGCCATTGTACTAGGATCTGACTAGTGTTGTTATGATTTTTAGGATGGCGAGACGTCCTGCGACTAGATCGACTCCCCTATCTGAGGGTGAGTCTTCCGGAGCGCAGAATGACGCGGTGATCGAGAGCCTGCGACAGAGTCGCGATGCCATGAGCAGGAAGATGGTAGATATACAGGCCAAGATTCAGTCCCTAGTGGCGGTTGTGGCAGGTCAGACTCAAGGAGTGCAAGGTCCTGCAGGGGCGCTAGCTGTCCCTCCTCCTCCTGCACCCTTAAAACCTCCAGTGGTGGTGCCAGCAAAGATGGCCTTCATCTGATAGTTTAAGAGGCTGAGCCCTCCAACTTATGATGGGAAGGCAGATTTCATGGTCATAGACGATTAGCTGATCTCCATAGAGGAGATGTTCTCGTACTCCAGGATTGCAGATGACTAGAGGGTGATGATAGCCGCTTATCAGCTTAAAGGTTTGTGTTGGTACCCTTGTTTGGATTTGAGTTCAGTCCTCTCTTTCTGTCTCTTGACCCAAGATTTATCTATGGTCAAAGGTTAGTTGTTTAGTTAGTTTGCTCTAGATTTAGAGTTGTCACTTTTCTAGATGAAAATTCGGTTAAGTTGTTTTTTGTTCGACTATGGTCAAATGCCGCTCGACTATCGTCTATCGACTGGTCGACGATCGTCTATCAGTTGGTCGACTATCTATCGTGTTTGATAGTTTGACTATCTGTTTGATAGGTCGACTATCTGCTGTGCTTGATAGTTCGACTATCTGTTCTGATAGTTCAACTATCTGATAGTTCGACTATCTGTTTGATAGGTCGACTATCTGTCTTCTTTGATAGTTCGACTATCTGTTTGATAGGTCGATTATCTATTTATCTTTGATAGTTCGACTATCTGTTTGATAGGTCGACTATCTGATAGCTCGACTATCTATTCTGATAGGTCGACTATCTGCTGTGGTAGTTCGACTATCTTCTTTAGTAGTTCGACTATTTGTATCGTTCGACTATCTATTTGATAGGTCGACGATCTCTATGCTTCGGTCGACGATCTCCGAGGGTCGTTCGACGTTTTGCTGTATGTCTTTTGTAATTTTGTCTTCTTCTATTCTATGATTTATTTCATATTTATTTGGCATATTATTTCAGTAAATTTATGATATTATTTCCAGGCAATCTCTCCTCCATTTCTTATGTATGAGCCAATCTTTATCTGACAAAGTGTTTTGTCTTATTAGTTGAAATGCAATTTCTGCTTTATCTGCCAAGCTGTCCTTTATAGCCGTTAGACTCAGAAAGTTTTCTCTGGCTGTAAAGAGTTCTTTCTGATGTGACCTTTTTCCTGCACCCTTCTTATCTGATTGGTTATGCATCTTCTTAGAAAGCTTTATCCTCTTATAGTATGTCTGTCTGCAGGATTTGTTTTTTGCTTTATGCTTTTTACAGCCCAGATTGCTGATGCCAGAAGAAGACAAAAATTCAAACTCAAATTAAAGCCGCTGCAAAGGCTCATATAAAAAGAGCTTCTTTTTGAAAGAAGATAAGAAATACATAGAACTGATACACAACACATACACTAAGCAGCATAGAAAAAGAGAGAAAGTAAGAAAGTTCTACAGCTCTCAGAATTTCATATTCATCTGAGAAGATCAAAGCTCTTCAGCATTCTTCTTCATCCTGAGTTCATCCTGCTTACAGGAAGACTTTCACACAGAGGCCTTTAGAAGAAGAAGAAGAAGAAGAAGGAAGCTGTTTGAAGAAGAACACCTATTCCCAATCAAGAGTCTTCTTCAAGTTTCTCCTTTAGAACCTCAAGACAATTCTTTGTCTTAGTTCAGAAGAGTTCCTGCACCCTGAAGCAAGACTCCTTCCTGGATATTCTCTAAGCTAGGGGGAGCCTTGATTTTTTAGAGCTATCTAGCTCTGTACAATCCACTAGCTTCTCTAATCTGTTTAACAATAGAGAAGAAGCCTTAACTCTCTCAACCTCCTGTACAAAGGGTTATTACTCCCTTCAAAAGTGAACCATTGGTGGCAGGGCACCTAATCAAAAACCTGTGTTGGATTTTGAGCTCCTGATCAAAAGCTCAAAGGGTCTACTTGATCTACCTGAAGCAGATCAGTTGGTGGCAGGGCACCTGAACAAAAACCTGTAGTGGATTCCTACCAGGGTGATAGAAGAGTGGACGTACATATTTAGAGGGAACCACTATAAATTTCTTGTGTCATCTGTGTTGTTTATTTAATTCATTGTACTGTGGCTGTGAGTAGAAATAACTAGGATTGCTAGTTGCTGTGATAGGATCCCAAGCTTAACTGTAATTACAGTTAGCTCTCTCTTGTGCACTACACTTTGTGTTAGGCTCTAGGGTTATCAATATCTATAAACTAATTCCGTAAATTAACTCTAAGGGAGTTGAGTAGGGTATCATAATTTATGAATACTCTATTCACCCCCCCTCTAGAGTTGTATCTATCCTCACTTTCAATTAGTATTAGAGGGAGGTTGACTGACTTTTTAGGCTAACACCTAAGTCACAAGATCCTGATAGATACCAAGCTTATAGATATTCACTTCATGGCCCAGTCCAAGGATTACTCAAGAACCAGACCTCCAGCATGCAACTTAGCTAAGTTTAGCATCTGGAAGGCAAGGATTAAGTTATATATGAACTCTATTGATGAGAGTATTTCTGCTTCTATTTTGACAGGACCACCAAGAGCACCTGCTGTAGCTACTGCTTCATCATCAACTGATATGAGTGCAGTGCCTCTTCCAGACTACCACGATGAATACAAAAAGGCAAAGATAGTAGATGCCAAAACAATGAATATTCTTGCTCAGACAATGTCTAATGAAGTATTCCAGAAAGTTGCTGACTGTCCCTCAGCAAAAGCAATGTGGGATACACTGAACCAGATTGTAGCTGGTTCAGCTGATGAAAGGAAGGACAGAAGGTCCAACCTTATCTCCCTGTATGAAACTTCAAGAAAACTGATGCTGAATCAGTTGAAGCAATGTACACCCGGCTCAGCTCAATCATCAATGAGCTGAGGACTCTTGACAAGGATATATCATTGACAGAGGTCAAGGATAAGATTCTTATGTGCTTCCCTAGCACATGGGATCTGAGGATCTGGCCTATCAAGGAGGCCAGAAGTACAACTGAAATCTCAACAGAAGCTCTCCTTGGCAAGCAAAAGTCTTTTGAGCAAGTGCTGAAGACCAGGGAAGCTGAGGCTGAAGCAAAGACTCCAACTCCAACAAGAAAAGAGCAAACTTTTGCTCTCAAAGCTGCTGAAGCTTCTGAAGGAAGCCAATCCAATGAGAAACTAATGAAATTATTTGCCAAGAGGTTTCTCAAGATGGGAAGGAAAGAGTTCAGAAAGAAATCTTCAAGATATTAAGATAAACCAAGGTATGATCATTCTCCTGCTAAAGGAGTGCAAGGTCCTGCAGGGGCGCTAGCTGTCCCTCCTCCTCCTGCACCCTTAAAACCTCCAGTGGTGGTGCCAGCAAAGATGGCCTTCATCTGATAGTTTAAGAGGCTGAGCCCTCCAACTTATGATGAGAAGGCAGATTTCATGGTCATAGACGATTAGCTGATCTCCATGGAGGAGATGTTCTCGTACTCCAGGATTGCAGATGACCAGAGGGTGATGATAGCCGCTTATCAGCTTAAAGGTTTGTGTTGGTACCCTTGTTTGGATTTGAGTTCAGTCCTCTCTTTCTGTCTCTTGACCCAAGATTTATCTATGGTCAAAGGTTAGTTGTTTAGTTAGTTTGCTCTAGATTTAGAGTTGTCACTTTTCTAGATGAAAATTCGGTTAAGTTGTTTTTTGTTCGACTATGGTCAAATGCCGCTCGACTATCGTCTATCGACTGGTCGACGATCGTCTATCAGTTGGTCGACTATCTATCGTGTTTGATAGTTTGACTATCTGTTTGATAGGTCGACTATCTGCTGTGCTTGATAGTTCGACTATCTGTTCTGATAGTTCAACTATCTGATAGTTCGACTATCTGTTTGATAGGTCAACTATCTGTCTTCTTTGATAGTTCGACTATCTGTTTGATAGGTCGATTATCTATTTATCTTTGATAGTTCGACTATCTGTTTGATAGGTCGACTATCTGATAGCTCGACTATCTATTCTGATAGGTCGACTATCTGCTGTGGTAGTTCGACTATCTTCTTTAGTAGTTCGACTATTTGTATCGTTCGACTATCTATTTGATAGGTCGACGATCTCTATGCTTCGGTCGACGATCTCCGAGGGTCGTTCGACGTTTTGCTGTATGTCTTTTGTAATTTTGTCTTCTTCTATTCTATGATTTATTTCATATTTATTTGGCATATTATTTCAGTAAATTTATGATATTATTTCCAGGCAATCTCTCCTCCATTTCTTATGTATGAGCCAATCTTTATCTGACAAAGTGTTTTGTCTTATTAGTTGAAATGCAATTTCTGCTTTATCTGCCAAGCTGTCCTTTATAGCCGTTAGACTCAGAAAGTTTTCTCTGGCTGTAAAGAGTTCTTTCTGATGTGACCTTTTTCCTGCACCCTTCTTATCTGATTGGTTATGCATCTTCTTAGAAAGCTTTATCCTCTTATAGTATGTCTGTCTGCAGGATTTGTTTTTTGCTTTATGCTTTTTACAGCCCAGATTGCTGATGCCAGAAGAAGACAAAAATTCAAACTCAAATTAAAGCCGCTGCAAAGGCTCATATAAAAAGAGCTTCTTTTTGAAAGAAGATAAGAAATACATAGAACTGATACACAACACATACACTAAGCAGCATAGAAAAAGAGAGAAAGTAAGAAAGTTCTACAGCTCTCAGAATTTCATATTCATCTGAGAAGATCAAAGCTCTTCAGCATTCTTCTTCATCCTGAGTTCATCCTGCTTACAGGAAGACTTTCACACAGAGGCCTTTAGAAGAAGAAGAAGAAGAAGAAGGAAGCTGTTTGAAGAAGAACACCTATTCCCAATCAAGAGTCTTCTTCAAGTTTCTCCTTTAGAACCTCAAGACAATTCTTTGTCTTAGTTCAGAAGAGTTCCTGCACCCTGAAGCAAGACTCCTTCCTGGATATTCTCTAAGCTAGGGGGAGCCTTGATTTTTTAGAGCTATCTAGCTCTGTACAATCCACTAGCTTCTCTAATCTGTTTAACAATAGAGAAGAAGCCTTAACTCTCTCAACCTCCTGTACAAAGGGTTATTACTCCCTTCAAAAGTGAACCATTGGTGGCAGGGCACCTAATCAAAAACCTGTGTTGGATTTTGAGCTCCTGATCAAAAGCTCAAAGGGTCTACTTGATCTACCTGAAGCAGATCAGTTGGTGGCAGGGCACCTGAACAAAAACCTGTAGTGGATTCCTACCAGGGTGATAGAAGAGTGGACGTACCTATTTAGAGGGAACCACTATAAATTTCTTGTGTCATCTGTGTTGTTTATTTAATTCATTGTACTGTGGCTGTGAGTAGAAATAACTAGGATTGCTAGTTGCTGTGATAGGATCCCAAGCTTAACTGTAATTAAAGTTAGCTCTCTCTTGTGCACTACACTTTGTGTTAGGCTCTAGGGTTATCAATATCTATAAACTAATTCCGTAAATTAACTCTAAGGGAGTTGAGTAGGGTATCATAATTTATGAATACTCTATTCACCCCCCTCTAGAGTTGTATCTATCCTCACTTTCAATTAGTATTAGAGGGAGGTTGACTGACTTTTTAGGCTAACACCTAAGTCACAAGATCCTGATAGATACCAAGCTTATAGATATTCACTTCATGGCCCAGTCCAAGGATTACTCAAGAACCAGACCTCCAGCATGCAACTTAGCTAAGTTTAGCATCTGGAAGGCAAGGATTAAGTTATATATGAACTCTATTGATGAGAGTATTTCTGCTTCTATTTTGACAGGACCACCAAGAGCACCTGCTGCAGCTACTGCTTCATCATCAACTGATATGAGTGCAGTGCCTCTTCCAGACTACAACGATGAATACAAAAAGGCAAAGATAGTAGATGCCAAAACAATGAATATTCTTGCTCAGACAATGTCTAATGAAGTATTCCAGAAAGTTGCTGACTGTCCCTCAGCAAAAGCAATGTGGGATACACTGAAGCAGATTGTAGCTGGTTCAGCTGATGAAAGGAAGGACAGAAGGTCCAACCTTATCTCCCTGTATGAAACTTCAAGAAAACTGATGCTGAATCAGTTGAAGCAATGTACACCCGGCTCAGCTCAATCATCAATGAGCTGAGGACTCTTGACAAGGATATATCATTGACAGAGGTCAAGGATAAGATTCTTATGTGCTTCCCTAGCACATGGGATCTGAGGATCTGGCCTATCAAGGAGGCCAGAAGTACAACTAAAATCTCAACAGAAGCTCTCCTTGGCAAGCAAAAGTCTTTTGAGCAAGTGCTGAAGACCAGGGAAGCTGAGGCTGAAGCAAAGACTCCAACTCCAACAAGAAAAGAGCAAACTTTTGCTCTCAAAGCTGCTGAAGCTTCTGAAGGAAGCCAATCCAATGAGAAACTAATGAAATTATTTGCCAAGAGGTTTCTCAAGATGGGAAGGAAAGAGTTCAGAAAGAAATCTTCAAGATATTAAGATAAACCAAGGTATGATCATTCTCCTGCTAAAGAAATAATTTGCTATGGTTGCAGGAAGCCTGGACATATTCTACCAGAGTGTCCAGAGGAAAAGAATAAAGAGAAAAGGAAGGAAAATGAACAGCACATGAAGCATTCCAAGCCCTCCTCCTACAAAAATAAAAAGAAGGAGAGAGGTTTCGTTGCTGAAACCTGGAGCGATTCTGATGAGGAATCTTCCTCCTCGAGCTCCAGTGAGGATGAGGAAGAGAAGAAGGCAAAGGAAGTTTGCCTGATGGCAATTGATGCCTGCAGCAATCACTCAGCTACAGAGAGTTCAGATTCTGATGAAGAAATGCCAACAGAAGATGAGGTATTGTCTTCTTATGATTTTACATCTGCTGAATTTAAATCAGATTTTAAATCTTTGTGTTTAGATTTAATTAGTTCTGAAAAGGAAATTAAAGAACTTAGAAATAAGCTTGCTGAATTTGAATTTATCTCTAATGAAAACATTAGGTTAACAGCAGAACTCACTAATTCTAGTGAAGAAATAAAATTTCTTAAGAATGAATTAGCTAAGTCAAAAAGGTTAGAAGAATCTCTGAATGGTAGAAGCCTTAAGTTGCTTGAAATAACCAGCATGACAAATACTAGGTCAGGCAATAAGAAGCTAGGCTTAGGAGCTTCATCCGGTGAACCCCCAATTATTCTTAAAAATCATCTTTCAACTCCAGTGAACTTCATCTCAGCTGATGGGATAAAGAACACTGAGCAAGTAAGACAAGTTAATCAAGCCTTAAATAAAGCTAAGAGAGAGAAAAGGAAACAAAAATTTAAGGAAATACAAAAAGCGTTGAACGCTGCTCGACGATCGCATGCTCAATGGTCGAACGATGAATGACGATCTATGCATCCATCGTCGAACGCCAATCGACGTTTTCAACATGATTTTCAAAATTATAATCAGAACCCTAGAAACCTGAAAATGAATAGAAACCCTAGGTTTGTGGACACATTAACTGCATGGAGCATCCCACCTAGGAGATCTTACCCTTTAGGTTATAAACCCCAACCTGCTTATTCTTTTATATCTAGTTTTTATTATGTGAAGAATAATGGACCCAAGATTACCTGGGTCCACAATGTTTAACTTAACTGACTACAGGTGAAGACCTATCCTATCACTTAGGACAGGTGGTATTTGGATAGCGGTTGCTCCAAACATATGATAGGGAATAGAGAAAATCTGCCAAAGTTCAAGGCCAAGCTTGGACCAAAGGTGATCTTTGGGGATTCTAGCTGTGGTCAAACTGAAGGTTATGGTAGGATTACCATTGGAGCAGTAACATTCAAAAGGGTTGCATATGTAACTGGACTGAAGCATAATCTTATCTCAGTAAGTCAGTTATGTGATGCAGGATATCAGGTATCATTCACTAACACTCTTTGTAATATTACTTTAAATAGTAATGTGTGTTAGTAGGCATTAGACAAGGTAATATTTATTTAGTAGATTTTAATTCAACCCATTCTGAAATCTGCTTATTTAATGAAGTAACTAATAACAACACCTTATGGCATAAAAGGCTTAGCCATGTTAACCTCAAGAACATATCTAGGTTATCTAAATACAACCTTGTTAGAGGTTTACCTTCTTGCCCATACAAGAAGGAGAGCCTATGCAAGGCTTGTCAATTAGGCAAGCAAACCAAAAATTCATTTAAATCTGTAAATAAAAGTGATTCACCTATAATCCTGTATTTATTACATTTGGACCTCTTTGGCCCAATAAATGTACAGAGTCTAGGAGGGAAGTATTACACTTTAGTAATTGTAGACGACTTCTCTAGGTTCACTTGGGTGTTCGTTTTGAGAACTAAGGCTGATAACTTCAAAGCCCTTACAGATTTTCTATTATGTGTGCAGACTGAGTACTCTACTCATGTGGCCTTGATCAGAAGTGATCATGGTACTGAGTTTGACACTCTTCTCATGCAAGAATTCTGTGAGAGAGAAGGTATCAAACATAGCTTCTCAGCTCCTAGAACTCCCCAACAAAATGGGGTAGTGGAAAGGAAAAATAGAACCCTGATTGAAGCTGCAGGTACATTATTGGCAGATGCTAACATGCCTCTCTCCTATTGAGCAGAAGTTGTTAGCACAGCTAATTATGTGCTAAACAGAAGTCTTATACACAAGCTTAAGTGTAAAACTCCTTATGAGTTGCTTAAAAGAAAGAAACCTAAAATAAATTATTTTAGAGTATTTGGTTGTGTAGTTTACATTCATAACAATAATAAAGAATACCTTAGAAAGTTTGAAGCAAAAGCTTCAATGGGAATCTTTCTTGGATATTCCCAAGTAAGCAAAGCTTATAGGGTATTTAATAAATCATCTTCTAAAATTGAGGAATCTGTGCATGTGTCTTTTGATGAATCTCAGATGTTTTACAAGGAGAAGGAAACTTCCCCTTCCTCAAGTTCATTGCAGGTACCAGAATCTAGTAAAGATGTCACTGAAGAGATTCTCCATCTATCAACTCTTCATATTACTGAATCAGACAGTGATGAAGACTTTGCAGAAGCTGTTGCTGTACCACCAATAGTAGATCAAATTCCTCCTGAGGAATTAATCCCAACTATTGCTGAAGATCACATCCCACCTGCTAATGTTGTCACACTTAGAGATCATCCTACATCTCAAGTGATTGGAGACATATCAGCTGGTGTTCAAACAAGACATCAATTAAGACAGGATGTGATGCATGCTTGTTTCCTTTCACAGATTGAGCCCCTCACCATTAAAGATGCTGAGCTAGTTCCCCACTGGATCATTGCTATGCAAGAGGAACTCAATTAGTTTGAAAGATGTAAAGTATGGACTTTGGTTCCAAGACCTAAAGGCCAACTGATCATAGGCACCAAGTGGGTGTTTAGAAACAATTTGGATGCAAATGGAATCATTATAAGGAACAAAGCTAGGCTTGTAGCTCAGGGCTACATACAGGAGGAAGGTATAGATTATGACCAAACCTTTGCTCCTTTTGCAAGGCTAGAGACAATAAGGATCTTTCTAGCCTATACAACCTATATGAAGTTTAAGGTCTTTCAGATGGATGTCAAAAGTGCCTTTCTAAATGGTGAGCTAAAGGAAGAGGTATTTGTTGAACAACCACCTGGGTTTGTTTCTTCAACTCAGCCCTCACATGTTTTCAAGTTGCAAAAAGCTCTTTGTGGACTCAAACAAGCACCCAGAGCCTGGTATGAGACTCTAGCTAGTTTCCTGTTAGAGCACAACTTTGTTAGGGGAGTAGTTGATAGAACCCTTTTCGTCAAGCACCACAAGGACACAATCCTATTAGTTCAAGTGTATGTGGATGACATTATTTTTTGTTCTACTGATCCCAAACTGTGCAAAAAGTTCTCTGACTTGATGCATTCTAAGTTTGAGATGAGTAGTATGGGTGAGCTGTCTTACTTTCTTGGTCTCCAAGTAAAGCAAGATGCTGATGGCATCTTCATCTCCCAATCCAAATATGCCAAGGAATTGGTAAAGAAGTTTGGGATGGCTGATGCTTCAACAATGCATACACCTATGGCTACTAATATAGTTATAGATTCTGATGATCAGGGAAAGCCTGTTGATCAAAAGAATTATAGGGCCATTATTGGTTCCCTATTGTATTTAACTGCAAGTAGGCCAAATATAATGTTTGCTACATGCTTGTGTGCTAGGTTCCAGGTCAACCCCAAGGAATCTCATCTGATTCTTCTCAAGAGAATCTTGAGATACCTGAAGGGATGCCCAAATCTAGGACTTTGGTACCCAGCTGAATCAGAATTTGAGTTAATTGGATACTCTAATTCTGATTATGCTGGCTATAGAGTTGACAGGAAAAGTACCTCAGGAACATGTCAGTTCTTGGGAGAGAGATTGGTCTCTTGGTTCTGTAAGAAGCAGGCTTCTATCTCAACTTCAACTGCAGAGGCTGAATATATAGCAGCTTCTAGTTGTTGTTCACAGATCCCGTGGATTCAAAACCAGCTTTTGGATTATGGGTACACACACAAGAACACAAAAAACTTGTGTGACAGTACCAGTGCTATCTCCATTGCATGAAATCCTATGCACCACTCTAGAACCAAGCACATTGAGATTAGACACCATTTCCTGAGAGATTGTGTGGAAAAGAACAAGATCAGCCTTGAGTTCATATCCACTGACCTTCAGAGAGGTGATATTATCACCAAGCCCTTAGATGAACAGAAGCATCTGTTCTTTTTTGTTCAACTAGGCATGATTAATGGAAAAGACTAAGTGTGACGTCTGCCTTTGTTGAAACCTGTTTGAAGATCGTCGAACGACGTTCGAAGATAGTCGATCGGTGGAGCCTATCGTCGACCTATGGTTGATGATGGCTTATCTGCTTGAAGATCGTTGACCGACGTTCGAAGATCGTCGAACAGGTCGAGCCTATCGTCGATCTATGGTTGATGACAGCTTGTTGTTTGTGAAGACAGAAATAGTCGAACGATTGATCGACTACTCTGCTTCAGGAAGGATCGTCGAACGACAGTTCGACCATCGTCTCCAGTATCTTTTAAAATAGATCGACTATTGTTGTTTTAATATAAAACCGATGGTCGACCTAGGTTAAGAGATCGTTGTTTTTATCGTCGACGGAGAGCGTCTTCTCGCATTCCATCTTTCTGCTTTCTCCCTGTCTCGCGATTTCTGCCGTTTTGCCTTCGCCGTCTCTCCCGCCTTCTCCAACCCCTTCGATGGCGATTGCTCCAGCCCTCCTGTCCGTAGTAAAGTTCGATGCTGGCTTCAGCGTGGACTTCGACTCCTTCAGCTGCTGTGAATCTGCTATAGTCGAAATCCTCAACCTATGCAAAGATCAAGGATTGGAAAAGCTCATGTCAATAAGAATAAAGATAAACATTCCCGAGATTAAAGAATGGGCATTCACTTCGTCCTCAAATGACGATTCTATGACCGGAACAATAGGCGGAGAAGTGGTAATTTTGACTCCCGCCGTTTTAACTGAAATTTTTGGATTATTAAATGGGGAAGAAGATTATGAGCAAGATACCCCTGAGTTTGGGAGAATACTGACTGAACTAGGACATGCCGACAGCATTCCTTCTAAGCTGTTAAAGGTGAATTTTCCGTTGAAGATTAAGTTCCTTGCTGAACTAGTCGGAAAAGTGCTACTGGGAAAGCACTCTGCCCATGATAATATTACCAGCAACAGTTTGCACTGTTGTGTGCCATCGTGAACAAGAAGAAAATTAATTGGGCAGGAATTTTGTTTGATTTAATAAGGAAAAAGAATAGCAAGAAGGAAGTCACCCTGGGTAGGGTGCTTGGGATTTTTCTAAAGGACAAATATCCCCATCTGTTGGTCTCTGTTTCTACTTCAATCAATGCCAGCAAAAAGATGGACCCAACGCTGTTTGTCAAGTGGAAAAGGAGTTTTCTGAAGCCCGCTCCAGCAGGGGTAGCTCTAGTTGCATCTGAGAGCACAAGGACTGCTTCAGTCACTCCCCTCCTTTAAGAAGCAGGCTCAACTAATCTCTCCTTTCCATCCACCTCATCTGCATTACCTTCAACCTCCACTGAAGTGCTACCATCTACTTCAGTTCCATCTACTTCAGTTGAAGTTCCATCTTCTGCATCTCATCTTCTTGATCACTCCACAATTCTCCAAGCATCACCACCAGCATCCCCTCTCCCTCCTCATCTTGCTAGGATATCTCATCCTAGTTTTGATTTATTGACTTCTGAGCTATCTTCTCCTCCTCCTCAGTCTCCAATTCTTCATTCAGATCATGTTGATCTTCTTGCATCTACCCATCATTCTCCAGTTCACTCTCCATCTCATCAAGAATACACCATCTCTGCTGTTCATCCATCTTCTGTGATTCCCCCACCTTCATTTGAAATCACCCCAGCCTTCATCTCTAGCATCCTGGAGTTAATTACTCCTTCGATCAAAATCATGATTGAAGAGGTAATTGCTCCCCTTGTATCCTCCATCTCTTTTTGACTGCTGTCATTCAAGCCCTCTCAAAATCTGTTGAGCCCTCTTCATCTAGGGGCCTGGTTTCAGTTTCTACTGAAATCAGGCAGGGGGAGATGCTTTATGAAGATGCCTCTGAGCTGCCCTTGGCCTCCCTTCCAGCAGATCCTCAAGCAGATGCAGAAAAAGAGATATAAGAATCAATTCCTCCATTGTCTGAAACAGATATTTCTGATGCTATAAAGAAATCTGAGTTTGTTGTCAAAGCATGCCTAGAAGAATGCTCCACTCCCCTGGTTGCCCTCTACCTAGAAGGAGTCATTACTTCCTTCCTAGATGAATTATGGGAGTTAGGACATTCAAAGGAAAATTCTGAAGGTATCCCTTTTACTCATTTTCTCGACTTGATAACTGATTTGTTAGTATGGGAATACCTAGAAGGAATGATAAAATGTCATTTAGCAAATTTGTGTTCATAATACTACAGATATAATGGAAGAAGTATTCGGTGTCCGAGAGCTTGATCATCAACCTGCTTTAGAAGTTCAACCTGAACCAGAACCAGAACCAATTGTTCAAGATCCTGAGGCTGCTCAGCCAGCTCAGTTAGCAGTGCAAGAAGAACTGGTCTCCATGACAGTTACTGATGAACAAGAAAAGGTTTCAGAAACTCAAATGGAAAAGTCAACTATTTGGGATGATTCCCCTGGATTAGATTTAGACACTCTTCTGGCACAGGATGCCCTGGAAGAAGAGTTAGAAAAAGCTGCCTTAAAAGATAAAGAAAAAGCTGTGCTAGAAGCGTATGATCCTTATGATCTTCCTCCTTCTTCAAATTCTGAGGATGAGGATGATTCTGATGAATCTGAGGACTCCAAGAAAAAGAGATCTGCTAAGAAGAAAAGGAAAGCTGTGGCTCCTCCTCCTCCAAATCCTAATAATGATATCCCCTACTATATCTTGAAAGGTATTGATTCTAAATCTAAAGAATTTCAGCATTGGATGGCTTTTTATAAGAATAAACAGAAGTTAAGGAAGAAGTCTAAGAGGTATGACATTCCTGCTCCAAGATGGACTCCTAGAGGTCCTCCTCCACCTCCCAGTGCAGGAGCCTCTGGAAACTTATCTGCAAATCCTTCTGCTCAGTCTGATAGGTTCAACCCATCTAA
The DNA here is from genome assembly GCA_039513925.1 of Platanthera zijinensis. Lineage (NCBI taxonomy): Eukaryota > Viridiplantae > Streptophyta > Magnoliopsida > Asparagales > Orchidaceae > Platanthera > Platanthera zijinensis. The sequence goes on from CM077087.1 coordinate 124,834,435, forward strand.
GTCCTCTCAAAGGAAAAGTTCTCAAGGAAATCAAGGCAGGTCGCAATCTGGTTATCAAAGACATGATGCTGATGTAAAGGAACAAGTGAAGGAGGTGGTTTATCAAAAACCAACCTTTTCTCCTCCTCCTTCCAAAGAATTCAAGAGCACATCCTCTTCAAAGCCAGATCATGCAGTGAAAGCTGTTTCAAAAGGTAAAAGAATTATTTTCTCTGAAAAATCTAGCAAGAAATTTGCTGAGTTTGCTCCTCCTTCTTATCTAGTTATTCAGGAAAAAGAGCCAGCTGAAAGCCTGCTAGATATGTCTATTAAATTTAAAGCTGTGAAACCTGTAGATACATCTTGTGAAAATGTGTATGAAAGCCAAGAGCTTGATCCTGATTTTAGGATGGCTCGATTTCTTGAGCTTGTTGGATCAGCCAAAATTAAGAAATCCAATGCTGAAGGTAAAGACACTGCAGGATTAACAACTATGTCCAAATTCAGAATGAAGGAGCTGGATAGATTCCAGGTTAGACCTGAGTTATTTGACCCTTCAAAATACATGGAAAAGCATCCTGAAGCAGTTGTCCCAAGGGCATCAGAATCTAAAATCATTGGAGAGCAAGATCTAAAGCTGTCAAAGAAAGAAGCTCTAGACCCTTTTAGGAAAATTACTTTTATTCCTAGTTCCTATTCTGAAGCTCCTTAAAATTTCATTCATTGACAGTTATTTATTTGTCTGTTTGATTGATGTTATCTGCTGCTTAGCTATTTCCCTTCATGCATTTTATTTATTTTCAGTAATTTGTTTTGTGTGTTTTGTTGTTGAGAGACTTAACTCAAATAGGGGGAGATTGTTGGAACCCTAGTTTGGATTTGAGTTCAGTCCTCTCTTTTTGTCTCTTGACCCAAGATTTATCTATGGTCAAAGGTTAGTTGTTTAGTTAGTTTGCTCTAGATTTACAGTTGTCACTTTTCCAGATGAAAATTTGGTTAAGTTGTTTTTTGTTCGACTATGGTCGAACGCCGCTCGACTATCATCTATCGACTGGTCGACGATCGTCTATCAATTGGTCGACTATCTGTCGTGTTTGATAGTTCGACAATCTGTTTGATAGGTCGACTATCTGCTGTGCTTGATAGTTCGACTATCTGTTTTGATAGTTCAACTATCTGATTGTTCGACTATCTGTTTGATAGGTCGACTATCTGTCTTCTTTGATAGTTCGACTATCTGTTTGATAGGTCGACTATCTGTTTTTCTTTGATAGTTCGACTATCTGTTTGATAGGTCGACTATCTGATAGCTCGACTATCTGTTCTGATAGGTCGACTATCTGCTGTGGTAGTTCGACTATCTTCTTTGGTAGTTCGACTATTTGAATCGTTCGACTATCGGTTTGATAGGTCGACGATCTCTATGCTTCGGTCGACGATCTCCGAGGGTCGTTCGACGTTTTGCTGTATGTCTTTTGTAATTTTGTCTTCTTCTATTCTATGATTTATTTCTTATTTATTTGGCATATTATTTCAGTAAATTTATGATATTATTTCCAGGCAATCTATGCTCCATTTCTTATGTATGAGCCAATCTTTATCTGACAAAGTGTTTTGTCTTATTAGTTGAAATGCATTTTCTACTTTATCTGCCAGGCTGTCCTTTATAGCCGTTAGACTCAGAAAGTCTTCTCTGGCTGTAAAGAGTTCTTTCTGATGTGACCTTTTTCCTGCACCCTTCTTATCTGATTGGTTATGCACCTTCTTAGAAAGCTTTATCCTCTTATAGTATGTCTGTCTGCAGGATTTGTTTTTTGCTTTATGCATTTGCAGCCCAGATTGCTGATGCTAGAAGAAGACAAAGATTCAAACTCAAATTAAAGCCGTTGCAAAGGCTCATATAAAAAGAGCTTCTTTTTGAATGAAGATAAGAGATACATAGAACTGATACACAACACATACACGCAGCAGCATAGAAAAAGAGAGAAAGCAAGAAAGTTCTACAGCTCTCAGAATTTCATATTCATCTGAGAAGATCAAAGCTCTTCAGCATTCTTCTTCATCCTGAGTTCATCTTGCTTATAGGAAGACTTTCACTCAGAGGCCCTTAGAAGAAGAAGAAGAAGAAGGAAGCTGTTTGAAGAAGAACACCTATTCCCAATCAAGAGTCTTCTTCAAGCTTATCCTTCAGAACCTCAAGATAATTATTTGTCTTAGTTCAGAAGAGTTCCTGCACCCTGAAGCAAGATTCCTTCCTGGATATTCTCTAAGCCAGGGGGAGCCTTGATTTTTAGAGCTATATAGCTCTGTGCAATCCACTAGCTTCTCTAATCTGTTTAACAATAGGGAAGAAGCCTTAACTCTCTCAACCTCCTGTACAAAGTGTTATTACTCCCTTCAAAAGTGAACCATTGGGGGCAGGGCACCTGATCAAAAACCTGTGTTGGATTTTGAGCCCCTGATCAAAAGCTCAAAGGGTCTACTTGATCTACCTGAAGAAGATCAGTTAGTGGCAGGGCACCTGAATAAAAACTTGTAGTGGATTCCTACCAGGGTGATAGAAGTGTGGACGTACCAATTTAGAGGGAACCACTATAAATTTCTTGTGTCGTCTGTGCTGTTTATTTAATTCATTGAACTGTGGCTGTAAGTAGAAATAACTAGGATTGCTAGTTAGTGTGATAGGGTCCCAAGCTTAACTGTAATTATAGTTAGCTCTCTCTTGTGCACTACACTTTGTGTTAGGCTCTAGGGTTATCAATATCTATAAACTAATTTCGCAAATTAACTCTAAGGGAGTTGAGTAGGGTATCATAATTTTTGAATACTCTATTCACCCCCCCTCTAGAGTTGTATCTATCATCACTTTCAGTTTGGCTAAAAGTTGGTGGTTGAGAGAAAAGGAGAGCTTGGTAGCTGGATGCTCATAGGAAGTGTTCAAGGAGATGCTATTGAGGAAGTTCTTACCCTCGGTCGAGTGTGACCGCCTTATGAACGTCTTCCTCCATCTGAAGCAAAGGCAACTCACGGTGGGTGAGTATGAGATAGAGTTAAGCAAGTTGAGCCATTTTGCCCCTGGATTGGTCAGCATTGAGGCTGATATTGATAAGCGATTTCTCAGTGGATTGAGGAGCGAGGTGCAGCAGTTGACCAGTGCTTATGGGTCAGAGACTTATGCAGGAGTCCTGGAGGCTGCTCTGAAGGTGGAGGCTATTGAGACCGAAAATAGCAGAGGCCAGCAAATGAGGAAGTACAAGAGGAAGTCTGTTGAGGAGAAGAAACCCCAGGTACCCGGTGCTGCCCTGGGAAAGAAGAGCAAATTGGTGTGTAGCTTCTGTGGCCAGTCAGGCCACCCTGTCGAGAGATGTTTCAAGAAGGCAGCAGCTCAGAAGAAGGAGCAGGTTCATGACTTTCAGGGTGCTCCCAGGAGGGATATCTCCTGTTCTGTTTGCAAGCGACCCAGGCATGATGCTGCCTAGTGCTGGTCCAAGGATAAAGTCTATTATCAGTGTGGGCAGAAGGGACACATCAAGATTAGGTGTCCTCAGGTCAAGCCTGCTCTTCATGAAGTTCCACTTCAGGCGCTACCTCCACCTCAGCATGTGGACAAGGGCAAGGGAAAGCTGAACGTGATCTCTTCTGAGGAGGCTCAAGCTTTGACTCAGGTCATGTCAAGTTTGTTATATTTCCAGCCTAAAGTTTTTGTTGGTACCCTAGATGTGATTTGGCTTATGTAATCCCTTTCCAGCCCCTCTTGATCCATATAAAGATATATGATCATGTTTAGACTTTGCTTAGTCTCCCTAGGGCAGTATATAACTGACCTAGAGCTTAGGTTAGAAGTTCTAGATGTTTTTGTAGTTAAGGCTTTTCCGTTCGACCATCGTCGAACGAGGCCTCGCGATCGTCGATCATTGGTCGACGATAGCAGGGCTATTGAATCGTTGAAGACAAGACAATTATCGTCGACCGTTGGTCGACGATCTCAGAGCAAGCTTACTACGCTCTGAAGGTTGGTCGACGATCTGTCATCAACAGATCGACGATCGTGTTCTTGCTTCACGATTTCTGTCTCGACAGATATTTGCGTTTGCTGGTCGACTATCCGTTTGCTGGTCGACTATCTGTTTGCTGGTCGACTATCCGTTTGCTGGTCGACTATCTGTTTGCTGGTCGACTATCTGTTTGCTGGTCGACTATCTGTTTGCTGGTCGACTATCTGTTAGCCGGTCGACGATCTATTAGCTGGTCGACGATTTCTGGTCGACGATTTCTATTCCGACAGATTCCTGCTATTAGTCGACGATCTGTTTGTAGGTCGACGATCATCGAACTCCTGTTCGACGATTTCTGTCTGCCTTTATCTTTTTGTATTTATTCTATTCCTTGGTTTATTTCCAAGTGTTTTAGTTGGTGGTTAGATTGATTCTCTGATATTATTGTTGCTAAATTTATGGTTTAAATTCAAATAAATTGATTACAAATTCTGTCAAGCATAAATCACGGGATTCAGTATTCTTGATAAAGCATTTTGTCCTATTATACAAATTGCGTTGACTTTATCTTTCCAGCCTGTTTTCTAGCCATTGGTACTATGTACTATTTCCAAGAATGGTACGTCTTTATGCTGAGATATTTTTCCCGCTTATTTTATTCCTTATTGGGACTGACAGAAAGTTAATAGGCCATTCTATTCCTATTGCTATATTCTATTTTGAGATAATCTGTTGCAGGGCTCGAGAATTCAAATCAATAGAGCCGTTCCAAAGGAAAAACGTGAAGACATATTTAAAAGAGATTCTGCTCTCAGAAAAAAAAAGAAGTTACAGACACAGAGAAAGATTATTCATCCGCTCAAGCATCATCAGAGCAGCTCTTCACAATCTCACAACAAGAAGAAGAAAAGTTTTCCTGAAGCAAAAGCCCAGAGCAATCATCTTTCATTCTCAAGTCTCCTGAGCATTTGCTTAGAGTTTTCAAGACTTCAGAAAGAGCTCCAGTTCTGCTTCAAGTGCTCCAGAATCTTAAGACCTGATAAAAATCAGTCTTCAGATCTCTGAGGATTTAGTTTCAGTTTATCTGAAACTCCTTCATCCTGAAGCGAAGGCTTTCCCTGGACTTCCACTGAGCCAGGGGGAGACTTTGATTCTTTAGAGAATCCACAAATCTTCTCTAATCTGTATTTAAAACAGAGAAGATAATCTAACCCTCTCAACCCCTTTGTAAAAAGAGTTTGTTCACACCTCTTCAAAAGTGAACATTGGTGACAGGGCACCTTATCTACAACCTGTGGTGAGCATCCTTATCAAAAGCTCAAAGGGTCTGTTTGATCTACCTGAATCAGATCATTGGTGGCAGGGCACCTTAGCAAAAACCTGTAGTGGATTCCTACCAGGGTGGTAGAAGAGTGGATGTACCTATTTAAAGGGAACCACTATATATCCTGTGTCTCTCTGGTTCTTGCTGATTTGTTTATTCTGTGGCTGTGATAGAACTACCTAGGATTGCTAGTTGCTGTGATAGGCTTGTAGTTAACTGAAATTTCAGTCAACTTCTCCACTTGTGTACTTCACTGTGTTAGGCTCTTAGGGTTCAAGTATCAGATTTTTTATTCCGCAAATAAACTCCAAGGGAGCTGACTAAGTGTTCATAAAATTTTGAATACTCTATTCACCCCCCTCTAGAGTAGTTTACAACTTATCCCCTCACTTTCAATTGGTATCAGAGGGAGGTTTGGCTGTTCATACAGGCTAACACCTGAGTTAAAAGATCCTGTGATAAGTTGTTTTCTGATACCATTCACAAACACTTTCACACATGGCCCAGTCTAAGGATTATTCAAGCACCAGACCTCCTGTATGCAACTTGTCCAAGTTTGGCATATGGAAGGCCAGGATAAGACTATACATGAATTCTATTGATGAAGATATTTTTTCTTCTATTTTGACAGGACCACCTGCTAGGCCTGCTGCTGCTTCCACTTCTGCTGATCTCAGTGCTGTGCCACCACCTGACTACAATGAAACTTACAAGAAGGCAAAAGCAGCTGATGCTAAAGCAATGAATATCCTAGCTCAGACAATGTCTGATGAGATATTCCAGAAGCTGGCTGAATGTACCTCAGCCAAAGCTATGTGGGATTCCCTCAACCACATAGTTGCTGGCTCAGCTGATGAGAGGAAGGACAGGAGATCCAATCTCACCTCTCAGTATGAAAATTTCAAGAAGGATGATGCTGAAGACATTGACACAATGTAAACAAGACTCAGTTCAATAATAAGTGAACTGAGGTCTTTGGACAAGGAGATAACTTTGTTAGAAGTAAATGACAAGATCCTGATGTGCCTTCCCATCTCTTGGGACTCAAGGATATGGCCCATCAAGGATGGAAGAAACACTGTGGAACTCTCCACAGAAGCTCTGTTGGGAAAGCTCAGGTCATATGAGCAAACCTTAAAGAGTAGAGCTGCTGTAACTGAAGTGAAGACTCCTACTCCTACAAAGAAAGAGCACTCTCTAGCTCTTAAGGCTGCTGAGACTTCTGAAGGAAGTCAATCAAATGAGGAGTTACTGGCACTCATTGCCAAGAGGTTCTTCAACATGGGAAGAAGAGACCTCAGAAAGAAGTTCTCCAAGCATGAGGACAAGCCAAGGTATGACAAGACTCCATCTAAAGAAATCATTTGTTATGTTTGCAGCAAGCCTGGACACATTGCCCCAGATTGTCCAGAGAAGAAGTACAAGGAGAAGAAACATGAGAAAGAATACAGGAAGCACCACTCCAAGTCCTCATCACACAAATACAAGAAGAAGGACAAGGGATTTGTGGCTGCTACCTGGAGTGAAACAGAAGAGGATACCTGCTCCTCTAGCTCCAGTGATTCTGAAGAAGAAGAAGAGAAGAAAGCCAAAGAGGTCTGCCTCATGGCTATTGATGCCTGCAGCTCTCTGTCAGCTGCAGAGAATTCTGAAGAAGAAGGAGACAATGAAGAAGATTCCTTTATGGAGGACCAGGTAATCGACTCATTTGATTTCTCATCTCCTGAGTTCAAACTAAAATTTAAAACTCTATGTTTAGATTTACTATTATCTGAAAAAGAAATTAAGTCACTTAGATTAAAAATAATGGAACTAGACATGGAAGGTATTGAAATAATCAGATTAGAAAAGGAATTAGAGAGCTCAAAAGAAGAAGTAACATTCCTAAAGTTAGAACTAGCTAAATCTAAGAGGTTAGAAGAACAATTAAATGGCAGAAGCCTCAAATTATCTGAAATAACCTGTATAGCAAACACTAGGGTTGGTAATGATAAACTAGGCTTAGGTGCTACACCTAGTGAACCCATCCTCCTCACAAAGGAGAGATTTAGCACTCCAGTAAAATTTATTTCTGAATCAGGAATAAAGAATACTGAGGAAATTGAAAAATGCAAGAAAATTCAGAACAAGATTAAGAAAGAGAATAGGAAGAAAAAATTTCTAGCTTTACAAAAATCGTCGAACATTGATCGACGATCGTCAAACCAATCGTCGAACGACTATCGACGATCGCTGAACACCTACACTGAGTATAATAGCTTTGGTGCAGGAGGTCGACGATCTCATCTTGAGTCGTCGACCAGTGATCGACGATCGTGGAATCCAGAACATCGTTCTACCATAAATGATCGACGATATGGCTTGCGATCGTCGACCATTGATCGACGATCTGGACTTAAGCTGGAAAATAAAAACCAAACTTCCAGAACTTCAAATCCTAATCACCACCCCAGGTTGTTTAATCATTCAACTGAATGGATTATCCCACCTAGGAGATCACACCCTTTAGGATATAAATCTAAGCCTGCAAAATCTTTTATATCTAGTTTTTCTTTTGTGAAGAATACTGGACCCAAGGTAACCTGGGTCCACAATGTATAACTGTTCTTTCTGCAGGTGAAGACCTATCCAATCATACATGACAAATGGTATCTGGATAGTGGATGCTCAAAGCATATGACAGGAAAGAAGAAGAACCTGTCAGGTTTCAAAGCCAAGCTGGGACCAAAAGTTGTATTTGGGGATTCCAGCTGTGGACAGACTGAAGGGTATGGCAGCTTCACCATAGGAGCTGTAACCTTCAAGAAAGTAGCTTATGTCTCAGGACTAAAGCACAACCTAATCTCTGTAAGTCAAATGTGTGATGCTGGGTACAAGGTATGGTTTACTGACACTGCTTGCAATATTTCTTTAAATAATACTGTGGTGTTAGTAGGTATTAGAATTGGAAATGTTTATGTTGTAGATTTTAATTCCTCCAAATCTGAAATATGCTTATTTAATGAAGTAACCAGTAATAATACCCTTTGGCATAAGAGACTTAGTCATGTAAATTTGAAAAACATTTCTAGGTTGGCTAAATACAATCTTGTACGAGGTCTACCATCTTGCCCCTACAAGAAGGAAGGCCTTTGCAAAGCTTGTCAACTAGGAAAGCAAACAAGAAATAGCTTTAAATCAGTTAATAAAAGTGATTCTCCCAGGATTCTGTACTTGCTACATTTGGATTTGTTTGGTCCTATTGCTGTACAGAGTCTTGGAGGGAAGTCTTACACTTTAGTAATTGTAGATGACTTCTCTAGGTTCACTTGGGTATTCTTCTTGAGAACTAAGGCTGATAACTTCAAGGTTCTTACAGATTTTCTAAAGTGTATACAGAGTGAGTATTCTACTCAGATTGCCTTGATCAGAAGTGATCATGGTACTGAGTTTGAGTCTCTTCTTATGCAAGAATTCTGTGAGAAGGAAGGTATCAAACATAGCTTCTCTGCTCCTAGAACTCCTCAACAAAATGGGGTAGTTGAAAGGAAAAACAGAACCCTAATTGAAGCTGCAAGCACATTGTTGGCAGATGCTAACATGCCTCTGTCCTTTTGGGCTGAAGCAGTCAGCACAGCTAATTATGTATTGAACAGAAGTCTGATACATAAACTTAAGGGTAAGACTCCCTATGAATTACTTAAGCAAGTGAAACCTAAAATAGACTATTTTAGAGTATTTGGCTGTGTTGCTTTTGTTCATAACAATAACAAAGAATACCTTAGAAAATTTGAGGCAAAAGCATCAATGGGAGTTTTTTCTAGGATACTCTCAAGTAAGCAAAGCCTATAGGGTCCTTAATAAATCCTCTCTTAAGATAGAAGAGTCTGCACATGTCTCTTTTGATGAGACAGTCATGTATTATAAGGAGAAGGACTCTTCCTCTAATAGTACAGTGCAAGTCCTAGGAGTAAGTAAGGATTTGGAAGGTTTGAGACTCACACAGGAGAATCATCCCCAACAAACTCCTCAGGCTGCTTCTTCAGATTCTGAATCTGATGTAGAACTTTTTCAAGTTAAAGCACCTGCTCCAACAGTTGATCAAATTCCACATGAGGAATTAAATCTTGAAACTGTTGAAGATCAGATCATTGTTGAACCTACTGATCTTGTCACACTTAGAGATCACCCTGTATCTCAAGTGATTGGAGACATTTCAGCAGGAGTCCAGACAAGACATCAACTCAACAAAGATGTGATGTTTGCTTGTTTCCTTTCTCAGATTGAGCCCCTAACCATTAAAGATGCTGAGCTTGATCCCCACTGGATTATAGCAATGCAAGAGGAGCTTAACCAGTTTGAAAGATGTAAAGTTTGGACCTTGGTTCCAAGACCAAGAGGCCAACGGATCATAGGCACCAAGTGGGTGTTTAGAAACAAGCTTGATGCCCAAGGCATAGTAGTTAGAAATAAGGCTAGGCTAGTAGCTCAAGGCTATAGACAGGAGGAAGGCATAGATTATGATCAGACTTTTGCCCCTGTAGCCAGACTAGAAGCCATTAGGATTTTCCTAGCCTATGCTGCCCATAAAAGATTTAAGGTCTTCCAAATGGATGTGAAGAGTGCCTTCCTCAATGGAGACTTAAAGGAAGAAGTGTTTGTTGAACAACCACCAGGGTTTGTTTCATCAACCTTACCCACTCAAGTGTTCAAACTCCAAAAGGCTCTCTATGGACTTAAGCAAGCTCCTAGAGCTTGGTATGAGACCTTAGCAAATTTTCTTCTAGAACACAAGTTTGTGAGAGGTGTAGTAGATAGAACCCTATTCATTAGACATCATAAGGACTCACAACTGTTAGTTCAAATCTATGTAGATGACATTATATTTGGCTCTACTGATCCCAAACTATGCAAGAGGTTCTCTGAACTAATGCACTCTAAGTTTGAGATGAGCAGCATGGGTGAGTTATCCTATTTCCTTGGTCTCCAAGTGAAACAGAGTGTTGATGGCATTTTCATTTCTCAATCAAAATATGCCAGGGAGCTGGTTAAAAGATTTGGAATGTCTGATGCTTCATCAATGAGCACACCTATGGCCTCAAATGCAGTTATTGATTCTGATGTTAATGGCAAGCCTGTTGATCAAAAGAACTTTAGAGCCATTGTTGGTTCCCTGCTGTATTTGACTGCAAGTAGGCCTGACATAATGTTTGCTACATGCCTATGTGCTAGGTTTCAGGTCAACCCAAAGGAATCTCACTTAACTCTTCTCAAGAGGATCTTGAGATACCTTAAGGGATGCCCTAACTTAGGACTGTGGTATCCAGCTGAGTCAGGATTTGAATTAATTGGATATTCAGATGCTGATTATGCTGGTTGTAGAGTTGACAGGAAAAGCACCTCAGGGACTTGTCAGTTCCTGGGAGAGAGACTTGTCTCTTGGTTTTGCAAGAAACAGGCATCTGTGTCTACTTCAACTGCTGAGGCTGAATATATTGCAGCAGCTAGTTGTTGTTCACAGATCCTGTGGATTCAAAATCAGCTAGTGGATTATGGGTACACACACTCAAACACAAAAATTCTGTGTGACAGTACCAGTGCAATATCAATTGCTCAAAATCCTGTGCACCACTCCAGAACCAAGCACATTGAGATTAGACATCACTTTCTGAGAGATAATGTGGAAAAGAACAAGATAGTAATGGAATTTATATCCACAGACCTGCAGAGAGGAGATATTTTCACTAAGCCCCTTGATGAACAAAAGCATTTGTTCTTCCTGAACCAGCTTGGCATGATTAATGGTTCAGAGTAGTGAAAATTTGGTTAGTTTTGTTTTCTGTCTAAAATCGTCGAACGACTGCTCGACGATCTTCGACCAGGTCAGAACTATCGTCGACCAACCGTCGACGACAGCTCGTTCTGTAGTAAGGCAGAAATCGTCGACCAACTGGTCAACGATCTCTCCTTAGGTATCTATCGTCGACCAATGGTCGACGACAGTTTTTCTGTGCTGGGTGGAGAATCGTCGACCATCATATATTGATCGACGATCGTGGTAATTGCGTGTAGTCGGTCGATGTTTACCGATTAGTCAAACATTGACTATCGTCGGTCTGTGTTCGACGACCAATTTTATTCCGGGTTCGACGATCGCAGATTTGTTTCTAATAGTCGATTTAGGTCTGAAGATCGTCGTCCTTCCGCTCCGTCTTTTCATATTCCTTCTTCTGGCTTAGAATTCGCTCTCGAACTCTAATCCCGCGCGATTCTCTTCTCCCCTGCTTTGCTTCTCGATTCGCCATTTTCTCTCAAATCCTATGGCGATTCCTTCTGCTGTTCTCTTTGGGATGAAGTTCGACACTGGCTTCTGTGTCGACTTCGATTCTTTCAGCCGATGCGATCAACCAATCCAAGATATTCTGGAGCTGTGTGAAGAGCAAGGCCTCAAGAGATTCATGTCATCCGCACCTAAGATTAACATACCGGAGATACGAGAATGGGTATACACTTCGTCCTCTAGCGACGACGCCATGACAGGAAAGATAAATGGCGAGGAGGTCACTCTGACTCCTGAAGTATTGACTGAGCTGTTTGGACTGCCAACAGGAACTGAGGAATATGAGCAAAGCACAGAGGAATATGGCCGCATGCTCACTGTGATGGGCCATGCCGAAGGGATTCCGGCTAAGCTGCTGAAGATAAACTTGTCTCCAGAATACAAGTTTCTGGCCGACCTGGTGGGCAAGGTCGTTTTGGGAAAGCATTCTGCTCATGACAATATCAACAGGCAACAGTTTGCCCTGATGTCAGCTTTGGTGAATAAGGCACAGATTGCCTGGGGAAAAGTTCTGTTTGAACTAATAAGGAGAAAGAACAATCAGAAAGAGGTAAATCTTGCCAGGGTACTGGGTGTGTTTCTATATGTGAAAGCACCCCTGCTGCTTGTTTCTGCACCGTCTGCAGTAAATGCCAGCAAGAGGTTGGACCCTTCTCTATTCAAGAAATCCCAGAGGATTATCAAGAAGTCAGCCAGGGTTGATCCTAACCCTCCTTCAGACACAAGGGCTGATTCGGCCGCTCTCCCGCTTACTGGGGAAGGCTCAGCAATCCCTTCATCCTCCCTCTTTACCCCTGCATCCTCATCTCCTGCATTACTTTCTACAACACCTACAGTGCCACCACAACATGCATCCTTCATTCCACCTGCATCTCCACACCAGTCACCAACACCACAACATCTGGCAGCTTCAGCCAGTGTTGACATGGTGACTGCTACCATCCTCACGCATCTTTCTCAACATGAATCCCACACTCATGTTGGTGTTCACCCATCTCCACATGACTCATTTGATCATGTGGCAGATCATCCTGCCTCCATTCCATCCACCTCTACATCATCAGCATTTCAGATAACTCCTGAATTGCTTGCACATATTGTCGAGCTCATCACTCCCTCCATCCAAAAAATGATTGAGGCTGCCAATGCCCCTCTCATTGCCTCCATCAATTCTCTCACTGATGCCATCAAATCCATCTCATCTTCTGCTGAGCCCCCTTCTGTAAGATGCATGACTCCAGTCCCAACTGAAGTCATGCAGGGGGAGATGTCTGTTGAAGTGGTCTCAGGTGATGCCCTGACCCTTCAGGATAATTCTTCTCTTCCCCTTCAAGAAACTGTAGAAGAACCTCAAGAGAGTCCAGAGAAAGAACCAGAAGGTAAACCTTAAAACTCTTCCTCCAAAGGATATAATCAGGACTTCAATTTGATATTTGTATCTAACAAAGACATTCACTCCCTAGTGAATCTAGCTTCTGAGGAAGAAGTTCCTGAAAAAGAAAATGAGGAAGTCCCCATGGACGTTTGTGAGAATGATGCTGCTCAACCTGATGGTATAGCTTTATTTAAGATTCTAATTAATTCAAACTCCAACTTTGAGTTAATTTCTTATTCTTTCCTTTCCATCACAGCTGCTGATGATCTCACATCAGTATTGCAAGTTGATGCTGCTAAATCCATTGATTCTGATAAAGATTTAGAATCCTATCTTCACCTAGACTGTGAGTCCTCACTCACATCTACTCCTCTTGTTCCCTCTCTTCAAGAGAAAATGGTCCCTTATAGACCTGAGTACCTTGATGACCCCTTGGTCAAGGATACTCTTTTCTTTTCCTGTATGGCACTCCTCTTGTGCCTTGCAGAGGTGTCTATCCCTGATGTCACTGAACATCTAGAAGGAATTATAACCTCCTTCCTAGATGCAAAGTGGTATCCTGTGTAGATCTTCAGGTAATCCTATCTATTACCTGTTGTTTGTTCACCTTGGGGGGAATATTTTATTCCCACTTGGTTGTTAACCTATCTCTCTTTGCATGCAGGCACAACCATAAATGCTGCTGCTGAAGAAATTGAAGATGTGCAAGATAGGGCAGACAATGCTCCCAAGATGACTGAAATGGCCTCAAGCTCAGGTACTCTAAACCTAGAACAATTTATAGCCTTTGTGGCTGAGAACATTGCCTCTGAGTACATTGAAGGGATGGCTAATTATCATCTGGATTCCCTAGCCATCTCTCTAGAGAAAGCATCTGCCCCTGCAGATATCGTCATCTTTTCTCCTCCTATCCTTACCTATCCTCTATCCATTCCTTCTATTGCAGAACTGGTCCCCAAGACAGTTCCTGAGTTGTATCCAGAATCAGAACTCTGGAAGAGGTCTCCAAATGTGGATCTTGATGCCCTCCTTAGGCAAGATGCCATTGAGGAAGCTAAAGAGAAAGAAGAAAGAGAAAAGAAAGACAAAGCTGAACCTGCTGCCAAGGATCCTTCTGAACTTGACTTTGATGAATATGCTGGGAAAGACTCATCTCATTCTGATGATGATGATGATGATTCTGATGATTCTGACTCCACTAAGAAAAGGAAAAGAGTTGCTTCCAAGAAAAGAAAAGCTCCTGCTCCTCCTACTGCCAATCCTAACAAGGATGTTCCCTATTACATTCTGAAGGGAATAGATCCTAAGAGCAAGGAATTTCAGCCATGGATGAGACTGTCAAAGAATCAGACTAAAGAGAAGAAGAGGACAAAGAGATATGACACTCCTGTTCAGAAATTCCCCCCCAGAGGTCCTCCTCCACCTCCTGGTGCTGGAGCCTCTGGAAGTCTCTCTTCTGCCCCCTCTGCAAGGTCAGCCAGCTCTAACACTTCTCAGACCTACCAAAGAAGGAGTAATCAAAGCCAGGGAGGCCAAGATGTTTCAGGACAGGGAAGAAAAAGAAATGACAATGCTCTCGTGGAACAAATAAAGGAGATGACTTTTCAGCATCCTACATTCTCTCCTCCTCCTTCTCCTCACAGGAAAGGTCCATCCTCTTCTTCAAGAAAACCTACTGCTGCTGAGATAACTGAATCAAAAGGAAAAAGAGTGGTCTTTTCAGAAAAATCCCACAAAAAGTTCATTGAGCTTGCACCTCCAAAATCTCTATATGCTCAAACTGATCCTAAGAAGGCTGTGCAGATTCCTCTTGATTCAAGCAAACTTGCTACAGCTCTTCAAAGGAACATGGAGATTGCAGCTCATACAGATACTGATAGACCTCCCTCTCCATCAGATAAAACTGAAGCTGAAAGGATTGCCTCTATGGCAAGATTCAAAGAGTCTATTGCACTAAGCATGATGGAGAGAGCCAAATCTCAAGGACTAGATCCTACAGCTTACTCAACAATGTCAGAATTCAGAGAAAAGGAACTCAGCAGAATTCAAGTCAATCCAGAAGCCTTTGACACTGAGGAATACATGAGACTTCATCCTGCTGCAGTTCTACCAAGTTATGCTGAAAAGAAAATCATAGGTGAACATGATCTAATGCTATCCAAGAGACAAGCAGCAAACCCTAACAGAGAAATTATTTTCAAACCAGCTGCAATACCCAAAAACTCATCTGATGCTAAACATGCTGATAAATCTGCTTGATACATTCCATTTCTGCCGATTTATGCTTGTTATATTTTCTGTGTATTGCCTGTGTTTTATCGTTCTGGTTAATCTTTAGATTTGTTGTTGTCTGCTTTAGCCTTTAAACTGGATTGGATAACATAACCCAAATAGGGGGAGATTGTTGGTACCCTAGATGTGATTTGGCTTATGTAATCCCTTTCCAGCCCCTCTTGATCCATATAAAGATATATGATCATGTTTAGACTTTGCTTAGTCTCCCTAGGGCAGTATATAACTGACCTAGAGCTTAGGTTAGAAGTTCTAGATGTTTTTGTAGTTAAGGCTTTTCCGTTCGACCATCGTCGAACGAGGCCTCGCGATCGTCGATCATTGGTCGACGATAGCAGGGCTATTGAATCGTTGAAGACAAGACAATTATCGTCGACCGTTGGTCGACGATCTCAGAGCAAGCTTACTACGCTCTGAAGGTTGGTCGAGGATCTGTCATCAACAGATCGACGATCGTGTTCTTGCTTCACGATTTCTGTCTCGACAGATATTTGCGTTTGCTGGTCGACTATCCGTTTGCTGGTCGACTATCTGTTTGCTGGTCGACTATCCGTTTGCTGGTCGACTATCTGTTTGCTGGTCGACTATCTGTTTGCTGGTCGACTATCTGTTTGCTGGTCGACTATCTGTTAGCCGGTCGACGATCTATTAGCTGGTCGACGATTTCTGGTCGACGATTTCTGTTCCGACAGATTCCTGCTATTAGTCGACGATCTGTTTGCAGGTCGACGATCATCGAACTCCTGTTCGACGATTTCTGTCTGCCTTTATCTTTTTGTATTTATTCTATTCCTTGGTTTATTTCCAAGTGTTTTAGTTGGTGGTTAGATTGATTCTCTGATATTATTGTTGCTAAATTTATGGTTTAAATTCAAATAAATTGATTACAAATTCTGTCAAGCATAAATCACGGGATTCAGTATTCTTGATAAAGCATTTTGTCCTATTATACAAATTGCGTTGACTTTATCTTTCCAGCCTGTTTTCTAGCCGTTGGTACTATGTACTATTTCCAAGAATGGTACGTCTTTATGCTGAGATATTTTTCCCGCTTATTTTATTCCTTATTGGGACTGACAGAAAGTTAATAGGCCATTCTATTCCTATTGCTATATTCTATTTTGAGATAATCTGTTGCAGGGCTCGAGAATTCAAATCAATAGAGCCGTTCCAAAGGAAAAACGTGAAGACATATTTAAAAGAGATTCTGCTCTCAGAAAAAAAAAGAAGTTACAGACACAGAGAAAGATTATTCATCCGCTCAAGCATCATCAGAGCAGCTCTTCACAATCTCACAACAAGAAGAAGAAAAGTTTTCCTGAAGCAAAAGCCCAGAGCAATCATCTTTCATTCTCAAGTCTCCTGAGCATTTGCTTAGAGTTTTCAAGACTTCAGAAAGAGCTCCAGTTCTGCTTCAAGTGCTCCAGAATCTTAAGACCTGATAAAAATCAGTCTTCAGATCTCTGAGGATTTAGTTTCAGTTTATCTGAAACTCCTTCATCCTGAAGCGAAGGCTTTCCCTGGACTTCCACTGAGCCAGGGGGAGACTTTGATTCTTTAGAGAATCCACAAATCTTCTCTAATCTGTATTTAAAACAGAGAAGATAATCTAACCCTCTCAACCCCTTTGTAAAAAGAGTTTGTTCACACCTCTTCAAAAGTGAACATTGGTGACAGGGCACCTTATCAACAACCTGTGGTTGAGCATCCTTATCAAAAGCTCAAAGGGTCTGTTTGATCTACCTGAATCAGATCATTGGTGGCAGGGCACCTTAGCAAAAACCTGTAGTGGATTCCTACCAGGGTGGTAGAAGAGTGGATGTACCTATTTAAAGGGAACCACTATATATCCTGTGTCTCTCTGGTTCTTGCTGATTTGTTTATTCTGTGGCTGTGATAGAACTACCTAGGATTGCTAGTTGCTGTGATAGGCTTGTAGTTAACTGAAATTTCAGTCAACTTCTCCACTTGTGCACTTCACTGTGTTAGGCTCTTAGGGTTCAAGTATCAGATTTTTTATTCCGCAAATAAACTCCAAGGGAGCTGACTAAGTGTTCATAAAATTTTGAATACTCTATTCACCCCCCCTCTAGAGTAGTTTACAACTTATCCCCTCACTTTCAGTTTTTGTTTTTGTTTTACTAAAATGTTTGTAGTATTGTTGTGCTAGTTCCTTAGTTATATGCTCCTATATAGAAATTTAAGGTGAAGAACCGCTGGGCGCGTGTTCTGTTTGACTCCGGCGCTACCGACTCGTTCGTGGCTAGAGCCTTTGTTGAGCGACATTGGTTGACTTTAGATCTAGTTCGGGATACCTTCCGTGTCAAGTTCCCCTCTGGTGAATCTGTGTTGTCAGATTTGGGCATGTTAGATTGCCCTGTTTTGTTGGGAGACTTCCTTGCAAAGGAAGACCTGAAGATAATTGATCTGGAGGACTTCGATGTTATTCTAGGCATGGACTGGCTATATAGGTATGATGCGGTTATTCAGTGCAAAGGGAAGCACTTGGACTTCATAAGGGACGACGGTCAGCCCTAAAGTGTGTATGCATATCTGTGAACGGATTCTTCTGTAATCTCTGCGGTATGTGCTCGGAAGCTGTTTCTTATGGATTGTTTTGCTTGTTTGGTCTCGGTGGTTGGGACCGCTGTTAATGTACCACGATTTGAGGAGATTCCAGTTGTTCGTGATTTCGCCGATGTTTCTCATGATGATCTTCCTTGTCTTCCTCCCGAGCGGGATGTTGAGTTTGTGAATGATTTGGAACTGGGTACGCGTCCTATCGCTAAGGTGCCGTACCGGATGGCCCCTTATGAGTAAGAGGTGTTGCGAGTCCAATTGGATGAGCTATTGGCAAAAGGAATTATCAGGGAGAGTTCGGCACCTTGGGGAGCTCTTGTTCTGTTTGTGAAGAAGAAAGATGGGTCGATGCTGCTTTGCATCGACTACAGGGAGTTGAACAAAGTCACTATTAAGAACAGGTACCCTCTGCCGAGCATCGATGACTTATTTGACCAGTTGCATGGTAGCATGGTAGCATGGTGTTCTCCAAGATCGATCTTCGTTCTAGCTATCATCAGCTCAGGATCTGTGAGGCAGATATTCCACGGACTGCATTTAGATCGAGGCATGGACATTTTGAGTTCTTGGTGATGTCGTTTGGGTTGACCAACACACAATCAGCTTTCATGGATATGATGAACCGGGTGTTCAAGGATTTCCTAGACAAGTTCGTGGTTGTCTTCATCGATGACGTGTTGGTTTATTCTCGCAGCGCTGAGGAGCATGAGTAGTATATGCGTTTGGTTCTATCAGAGTTGAGGAATCACAAGTTATTCGCCAAGCTGAGCAAGTGTGAATTTTGGTTGCCTCAGGTCTCATTTCTAGGCCACGTGGTGAACAAGGATGGGATCTCAGTCGACCCAGAAAAGGTCCCAGCAGTGATGTATTGCAGTAGGCTGAGCACGCCTAAGGAGATCAGGAGCTTCCTAGGGTTGGCCGGCAACTACAGGAGGTTCGTGGAGGGTTTCTCTTCCATAGCTGCACCTTTTACCAAGTTGACTCGGAAGAATGCGACCTTTGTTTGGAGCGAGAAGTGCGAAGAAGCCTTCCTAGAGATAAAGAATAGATTGTGCACTGCTCCCGTTCTGACCCTACCTACTGAGGGTATGGATTATGATGTGTACGTGGATGCTTTGTATGTTGGTCTGGGTTGCGTGTTAATGCAGGTTTGAAAAGTGATTGCCTATGGGTCAAGGCAATTGAAGACTCATGAGAAGAATTATCCCCCGCATGACCTTGAGTTTGCAGCGTTGATTTATGCGTTGAAGCTGTGGAGGCATCTACTTTATGGGGCTCAGTGCAAGATATTCACTGATCATAAGAGCTTGAAGTACGTGTTCACGCAGAAGGAGTTGAATCTGCGCAAGCGGCGGTTACTAGAGTATGTGGCCGATTATGATGTAGAGATCCAGTATCATCATGGAAAGGCCAATATGGTGGCCAACGCCCTAAGCCGGAAGACGGTAAAGATCTTTAATCTCTCCGCCGATCGTTTAGTGGAGGAGTTCCTCCTTATGGATATATCAGTGGGATGATGTGTCTTGCAGAGTAGTTTTTCAGTGGCAGAGCCGTCTTGGATTTCTTTTACCAGATTGCACCAGAAGGACGATCCGGATCTTCATCACTTATTCACCAGGACCGAGAAGGAGGAGTTGCTATACTTTGCTATCGATGAGGCGGTTACGTTGAAGTACTACGACAGATTTTGCATCCTCGCTGTAGGGGACATTAGGAGTATGATTTGCAGAGAGACTCATGGATCCAGTGTAGCCTACCATCCAGGATCTACGAAAATGTACCGTGACTTAAAGCAAATTGCATGGTGGTATGGCATGAAAGGTGATATAGCCCGATTTGTTGCTGTGTGCCACACTTGCAAGCGTGTGAAGGCCGATCATGGAAGGCATGGTGGTAAGTTGAGTTCGTTAGAGATCTCGACTTGGAAGTGTGAAAGTATTTCTATTGACTTCATCACGGGCATGCCGAAATCCCCGAGGGGATTTGATTCTGTTTGGGTTATAGTGGATAGACTGACAAAGTGTGCTCACTTCGTGCCGTATAAGATTGATTACCCGATGAAGAAGTTAGCATAGTTGTACTTGAATGAAGTCATCAGACTGCGCGGTGTGCCTGTTAGCATCATTTCTGATCGAGACTCCCGGTTTGCTTCTCGTTTTTAGCAGAGTCTGCAGGAGGGTTTGGGTACGTGGATCTGAGGTATTCTACAGCTTACCACCCACATACCAATGGGCAGACAGAGCGGGTGAACCAGATAGTTGAGTATATGATCCGATGCTAGATTTTAGACCATGGTGGAGCGTGGGATGAGCGGTTGTGACTTATGGAATTTTCATACAACAATAGTTATCAAAAAAGTTTGCAAATGGCTCCGTTTGAAGCCTTGTATGGGAGGCGCTGCAGAACTCCCCTATTTTGGGCTGAGGCAGGAGAGAGACCCTTGTTGGGTCCGGATGCACTTGAGGAGATGGAAGTCGCAGTGAAGCTTATCCGAGAAAAGCTTCGTATAGCTCACGAGAGATACGAGAAGAACGCCAATCGGCATAGATCTGCCTTGGAGTTTTCTGTAGGGGACCTTGTGTTTCTTAATGTTTCCCCGATGGTGGATATAAAGAGGTTTTGTAAGAATCAGAAATTGGACCCGAGGTATGTGGGCCCGTTTAAGATTAAAGAGCGGATTGGCGTGTAAGCTTACAGGTTGGAGTTGCCAGCAAACTTCCCAAGTATTCATAATGTTTTCCATGTAAGCCAATTGCGGAAGTGTATGCGCAGCAGTGGGCAAGTCTTGGACGTTGTGCCCATGTTGGAGCCCAATCTCTCTTTTGTTGAAGTGTCGGTCCGTATTTTGGATACTCAGGAACGGGTGCTGCAAAGAAGTCCATTCCGATGGTGAAAGTTCTATGGAAGAATCAGGATTTGGAGAGCGCGACTTGGGAGCTAGAGTCAGCCATGAGACAGGCTTACCCTCACCTATTTTCCCTGATTTGATCGGTATGTCTTCCTTCTTGTAACTCCTATTTGTTACTTTTTCCTTCTATAGTAGAAGTGCTGTGCGTAAAGTTTCGGGACGAAACTTTCTTTTAGGGGGAGTGACTGTAACGCCCCCGATTTGTTTTCTGCGATAATTTTATTCTCGTTTGGCGTTACGGTGATGCGTTTTTGTGGCTTGTGCCATTTATGGAGTGTGGTTTAGCTCCTTAAAACTGAGTGGCCTATTTTGTAGCCTATGGGCAAGATCTCCCTAGCAAGCCGAGTCATTTTTTGGTGACCTGGTGTGGCCTCTTGGGGCATGCTTGTGTTCTGGATTTAGGTGGTTATAACTCGAGTTCCGTTCGTCGAAAGTTCATTTCGACTTAGCCGTTGCGTTCGTAGCATGGGTATTTAGCAACGGTGCGAATTTCGTCAAATTCCGAAGTAGTTCATTTTTCGTGTCGTTTTGGGTGTGCAATTAGTAAAGACTATTAGAAACCCTCTTATTTAATAAGAGAACCGGTGGCTAGGCTGCAGTTAGGCTGAACCAACGTGTTAAGGCTTATTTAAAAGCCTTAATTAGATGTGGAGGGCCCACTCTCTTCCTTCTTCCCAAGACCGAAACCGCTTGCTCCTGTTCGTGGAAAACAGAGGCGGAAGCGGCGGACTCCACTAGCCTTCGAATGGCGATTCCGGGAGCTTTCGTGGATGAAATTCGATTCCGAAAGCTGCTTTGGCTTGCTCTCGCTCAGGTCTTCATTTCGACGGTAAGAGATTTGATTTTCGTGGAGTTTAAGGAGACTTGGATTTTCGATTTGTTGTGGATTCCGCCATTAAAGCGTGGGAATGTGCTTTTAGGTGCTGCTGCTAGTGCCGAGTGAAGAGGAGGGAAAGACGACCAAGCTTCGCCGGAAATCGAGTCAAGTGGTATTATTGCCCTTGCTATTTTTTTCCCTTGATGAATTGGAAAAATCCTGGTAGGCCCTAGGGTAGAAGCCAAGCTTGTCCTTTTATCTTGCTGAAATTTGGGTTTAGTTTCTCCTAATGAGCCCCACCCTCTTTGTGTTGTTGGTTCTCAACCCACCGGCGTAAAACCGCCAATTTAGACTCCAGATTTCTGTTTGGTTGTTGCCTTGCGGGTGAAGCCGAGAGAGAAAGAGAGAGAGAGTAGGAGGGGGTGCCTGCTGTGTATCTTGTAAAGAGCCAAATTTTGGTCTCTCGTGTTGCCGGCATTGAGTGTGGTGCACACACTCAAAGACTTTGCGGGTTTGGCGTTGAGTGTGGTGCACCAACTCAATGCCACAACTGTAGTCAGTTTGAGATTTTGGCTAAGTACTAGGGCGTTGTGTGAGGTTGACTCACTCAACGCCGCAGCCCATTTTTTGAGGCTATGTACTTTGGCGTTGAGTGAGTCGACCTCACTCAACGTCGTTTCGGGTTTGGAATTGAGTGAGGTGAACTCACTCAACGCCGTCGCTTTGTGTGCGGCCAAGTACTTTGGCGTTGAGTGATGTGTGCTCACTCAACGCCACAGCCTTTTATGAGGCAAAGTACTTTTGCGTTGAGTGAGTTCACCTCACTCAACGCCATTTCCTGTTTGGCGTTGAGTGAGGTGACTTTACTCAACGCCGTAGGCAAGTTTGCGGCCAAGTCTCGTGGCGTTCAGTGAGTGAACCTCACACAACGCCATTTTTGCTTTGGCGTTGAGTGAGGTAGACTCAATCAACGCCACAGCCCTTCTTTACGGCAAGAACCTCTAGCGTTGAGTGAAATGACCTCACTCAACGCCATTGCCATTTTGGCATTGAGTTAGGTCAGCTCACTCAACGCCGCAGATTTTCCTTGTTTGTTGCAAAGTGCCAGGGCGTTGATTGAGTGAACCTGACTCAACGCCATTGCTGTTTTGGCGTTGAGTGAGGTGGACTCACTCAACGCCACAGTCTTCTTTTGCGGCTAAGTGGCTGGGCGTTGAGTGAGTGAGCTTCACTCAACTCCATTGTTGTTTTGGCGTTGAGTAAGGCCAGCTCACTCAACACCACTTTCTCTGATTGTGGTTAAGTACCAGGGCGTTGAGTCAGTGTACCTCACTCAACGCCATTGCTATTTTGGCGTTGAGTGAGGTTAGCTCGCTCAATGCTAGAGAATTCTTACGTGTGGCGTTGAGTGAGTGAACCTCACTTAACGCCATTTCTGTTTTGGCATTGTGTGAGGCTAGCTCACTCAACGCCAGAGTTGTTCTTCTAGAGGGCGTTGAGTGAGTTAACCTCACTCAATGCCATGGCTGTTCTGGCGCTTAGTGAGGCTAACTCACTCAATGCCAAGGTCTGGTTAGGCATTGAGTGGGTCCCACAAGACGCCAAGCCGTGTTGAGTCATTTCAACATTTTTCCCTACCTTGATTTTTGCCCCCGAGTGAATTCCTCGATTTTTTTTTGAGGTTCCTTGTCGGCTAAGTTTATCTTTTCTAAAGGCTGAATCGTGGGTCATGGTTAGTAGTGGTGGTTTAAAGCTCTTAAGAGGGGAGGTATTGTGTAATTTAACCAAGGCCAACCTTTTTCTTTTATCTTTCCCCAGGTACGGGCTTGGTATGGGGGTGGGAGGTCCCTAGTGCTTTCACATGTAGACCCTTGAGCTTTGTTTCTTGGAAATGGTGGTTGGGGGACTGAGTTTTCCTCCAACCCAGATCCACATTGTTGGTTTTCCTACTACCATCTCCCACATTTTATGGTGTTAGACGTTTCTTCCTTGGTAGGTTGCAGCAATTTGGGCTCTTGGCAGCTTAGTAGACTCTGCAGGAAGTAATTTCTGGGCAGGGTTGATGTTGTTTCCTCACACCTGGTGCATTTCTTTTTGTCTTGCCTTGGGCAGTTGTGACTTTTACTGCTTTGTTTTTCCTCTTTCATTTATCATCTGATTGACACTTTCATGCAGTTTTCCTTATTTTGCTTGCTGAGGTATTCTTTCTTATTTTGAATTCCTCAGGTTCTAGACAGCAGCCAGTTTGGTGGCGAGGTTGCTGTGGTGTTGTTGGTGGTCTCTTAGACTCTATAGATCCTGTTGCTTTGTTAGTGAGGTAGTTTTTCTTCACTTTTCTTACAGACATATATATTTGCCAGTGGGTTTGTGTCAGGTTGTTGGCGCCCTCTGGTAGTTTTTACCTTTGTATTAGATATGTTACTTTTATTATTACAATTTTCTAGAGAAAGTCTACTTGCTCTGGGAAGGATTTATGCTTGGTTGCTAGTTACTTTTAAAACTACAATTATTATTATAAGTATAACTCATGATCAGCATGTTTTATAAAACTCAATCACTATTTTCCAAACAATGTATAAAGATTGTTTTCTTATATATAGTATAAATTAAATGTAGAGTCTTGCGTAGTATAAGTGGTCCTCTTGGGGCTCTTATGCACTCTTTAGGATGTCAAACCTGAATAAAGTATTTTTCCGCAGCATATAAGTATAGTTTTAAACTGTGGACTAGGTGATCCACCGAGCCGAGGGATACGGCCTCTAAAATATAACTGATTTTCTAATCAATAAACTCATGAATTTCTTTCACAAAGTAAAGTAGATGGTTTTGCCTGAGCATCAACAATAATCCCCTGCTCGACGTGGCATCAGGAAGCATGATTTCTCATACTCTGATAATTCCTAAATTTGGAGAAAATGCTGGTTGTGACATTCCCCCTATAGGTGGGCTGTGATGGCCTGAATAGAAGAAAGTAGATGGCGGGAAACCAGAATAGTTCCTTCGAAGGTCGCATACGTGTTGTCATTTCTGAGTATAACATTCCTTGCCGTGCAATCAATTTGAGCATGGTTCCAGGCGAGCCATGACATTCCTAGAACAAGATTGAAATCTGGCAAGCTAAAGATCATCACCAGAGATTCGAGTGTTAACCCATCAATGGTCACCTTTAGAAGGAATTTTACCGTAGGCCGAACCTCCAACCCATTAGGGAGATGCACCCACCTGGTAACTCCCTCGTAATATCTGATACCCTCAAGATCCTTGATAAAGTCCTCCGAGATGAAGTTGTGTGATGCCCCTTTTTCGATTAAGGTATGGGCAGGCTTGCCGCATACCATCACTAACCCTGAGTTTATTAAATGTCTTAGATATCTAGTTATAATTTCTTTCCTTTTTCAAGCAATTCTACATCCATATAGCCTCTAGGAACGAATTTAAAATTACTATTTTACCTGCTATCACCGTCTCCGGGTTTCGGGGCTGAGCCAGATAAAAGGCATACACCTGCCCTCTGTCCTGTCGGTGGTCATCGCCCTAGAAACCACGACCTTGGCCACATCATTGACTACCAAACTTCCCAGCAGGTGGGGAATCCTGTAAAGCTTGTGGTGGATCTTCCCTCATGGGACAGTTCCTCTAAAGTTGTCCCCGCTGGTTGTACTAATAGCACGTCAGTGCCTCCTCCACTAGCCTCGGTATCACCCGTATCTGTAAGGGCCTTGGAGCCAGCACAACAAGGTTCCTCTTCTCCTCTCGGTCCTCTTGGAAGGGCAGGTCCCCGTTCCTCCTTTCTCCACTAAACCGACCTCTCTGCTGGTCTCTCTTGCCACAAATCAAGGCATCGTTCGCTGATCTTTTCCTTCGCCAAAATGTGAGCAGGTCTGCCTCCAAGTTCTTGACCATCTCCAAGATCCTGGTCAAGCTCCCATCAGAAATAAAAAGGAGGGCCTGCCTTATGTCATCGTGAAGGCCCTTAAAGTTTCTCTTCGCATAGCCTACATCGTCTACCTGGTATGAGTCCGCAAAGCGAACTAAATGTTTTTACTCCCGGTAATACTCCAATACTATCCTGCTACCCTGCCTCCACTACAGAAATATGTCCTCCATTTCATCCCTTACCGACTGTAATACAAAATTCTCCAGCAGCACTGTCCTGAAATCCTCCCAAGAAATGTCTGCATTCTCCATCCCTGCGAAGGTAGTGTCCAATAGTTACTTCCACCATCTCTTCGCATGGGACTCTTAGCAAGAGACTGTTATTGCTACTGCCTCCCTTATTGGGCATCGAATCCTAGCAAGTATATCGTAAATGATACCCATCCACTCCCCTGTATGAATTTTTGAATCTGTCCTGAGGTAGGATGGCAGAGAAAGACCTCGAAAGATGCTCATGTAGTTTTCCCCGAGGTTTGGCTGAGGAGCCAGAACCTGGTTTTACCTGAATGCCTCTAAGATGGCTGGCAATGTTTATCCTATTTCCATTTGTAGAAACGGAGGTGCTGGTAGAGGTGGAGCAACATTTTTAGCCTAATGTACACCCTGCCATGGGGTAGGGTTCGTCACAATCTACACAAGGAAAATCCAATTGTTAGGTTATTTACCCATAAATTAGCTGAAAAGTGGACTACTACATGAAATTTCCCTGATGGGACACCATTGCTTCCGCTATTAGTTTGTAATCAAACTAAGCTTGCGCGGGGTATTCTAGGGTTTTTTTGGACTTCTTTTCTTCGGATCGAGGTTCCCACTGACACCAGTTTATAAGACCCTAATTTTCTTTTTACTTCTCCTCTGGGGTCTTATGCCCAAAATCACATATTTGCGGTTTCACCAATACTCGGGAAGGTCGCCACCACAAAATGCCGATCCTGCTGGCATTAACGATCACCAAAGAAGTAGAAGTATAAAGTTAGAACAATTAAGTCAAAGTACACAAATCACATGTAATATATGAAAGCGAATCACTACACAGTCCATAGAGTAATAGAACGAAAAAATAAGCAGTAAATCTATAGAGATAAACGGGCTCTTGCCCAGTTCATCATGACCTGACTACAGCACTCTCGCAGAAGCAAACTATACTAATCACTCGAGGATCTTGAGTCTTGTGCTCCTATACTAGACTGGACCACCTCCATGTGTACAGTACTCCGCTGGTGCTTCATCTTCTACTGCTGCTCCTCCCTATGTACCATCCAAAACCCCTGAAATATTTGGTACACCGACCATTAGTCAAAAATACTACGCTAACTATCATCCCCGCCACCCCGCATGACTCCTAAGCACCATGCAGGAATGAAGGAGAGGGAAGATATTGAGGTGGAGAGTGAACAAGAGCAGGTGATATCGGTCCTTATCTAGTAGTTATATTGTAATATTCACAGTGCTTTGAAAATACAAGCTAGAAATTCTAATGTAATAGAGCAGTAATAAGTAGAAGGTAAAGTGCACTATAAATGAAATATAACAGTTAACTAGTAGAATGAAAGTAACCATAACTTATAAGCTTGCCCACAAAAGTTTATAAACTATGTCGTCATTTTGCAAGTTCTAACATATAAAAAGTCCCAAACTAATTATTACGTTAGGGGTATGGGTTGAAATGTGATGATGACATGAAATGCTAAGTCATGTGGGTTTAATGTTATGTTCATACAAGTGCAACACACACACACATGACTCTATACGCACAGACCTTTAGTTCCCAAACTTTGGAAGCTAGCTTCACTCCCAGGAGCCTCCATTGTGGCCAACGGAGATAGTTGGTTAGGCCACCCCACTCCTAGGTGGGTAACCGAATTACCATCCTAGCCCTTATGTACACCTCTAAAGGACACACCAGTGTCACCACATAGTAATGCTGACAAAACTCGTCATTCTTTCATGGTCAAGTGTAGGGTTGCTAGGTAAAAATCTCCACAGACAGTAATAAGCCAGTCCCAACCACTACACCCTACTGAGTCATCACTCCTCTATCAGTGCGACGACCAGAGCGAACTAAAGAGCTGCTACATTTATGTACATGTAATTATGATAAAAATTAATCTTTGAGCGATCAGCTCACTAGACTAACTCTTTTGTCACAACAACCTTCAGAGCCAGTGTCTCCCCGGACTAACCAGTCCGTTCCTACCATCCCGAAACTATCGCTCGTGAATCTAAACCAAACTAGCCTTCCGTGACTATGGGGTGAGTGAAACTGAAGTACTTAGAATTAATCTTGCACTAACAGATTAGCCTTACAGTTTAGGGTTAACCATGGACTTCCCAGGGCATTCCCTGTGAAGGGCTATTGAGGGCACTAGGAACTACAATTTGCTGATGCTCGAATCTCCCTTTCGCAAGGTACTTATTATTTTTCGTATCTACCCATGTCCCGACTCTACTGATCTTAAACTTGATCTAATCCTAAGTGTATTTAGACTTTCTCCAAGGGAAAGATGATCCATCATCGATTCCAGTAGTAACCGTATTATTACTCTCATGATTAGTCCACCAACTATCTCCTTTCTCTCATACCAAGGTTCACATGATGCCTTAATTCTACAGGTTCTACTATATACAGACCTAATGAGCATCATGGTGTGCATGAATGGATATACTCCAAATATTCACCCAGATGGCCTAAATTTATTACTGGGGGTCAATCAAGAAATTTTAAGATTAAATCAAGAAGATAATATTTTTCTATTTTATTTGTCATTTTTTAAATTTTATGCAAAAATGGTTAACTGTGCTTTTTAACACCAAGTATAATTTCCTGAAAAGATATGCCCTCAAAAAAATTATAACAAGTCTATATAATCAAAAAATAGTAAATACAGAAATTCACAATTTTCAAAAAATTATTTTGACCTCCAAATAAATTATTATTTAATTAACCACATGCAAAAGGTAAAGTAGGAAATATTAGAAATAATCATCCAAAAATTATAGGACAATTACCAAATTTTAAAAGTGCCTGGAAAAATATACCGACCAAAAACTGTAAATTTTCTAAACACATTTGGTCACCTAAATAATTTATTTAATGATATTCAACATTGGACACTTTGTGAAAGATCCTATATGAAAATTCTTACGATAACATTATAAAAATTCACAGAACATAATGATGCCCTAAAATTTCTTCAAACCAAGTTTCATAATTTCCTAGTTGATAAATAACTCCTAAAAGTTTTTCATATAAATAGGGCAAATACTAGGATTGTGAATGAAATACTATAAATATTAGTCTAAAATTTATACCAAAATTTCCAGAGATTTATAACAATTATATATAATCACTCCTTAAGTTTCATAAACATCCAAGATCATATAACTATGCAATAAAATTATGAGTAAAAGTACCCTTATTGGTCCTAAACTATTTTAGATGGGATGTAAGTTCCTAAAAATTATAATTACATTTTTTAGGGCTTGTTTCAACCCTATTAATACATCTACAAAGTTCCAAGAGATTCCAATGACATATGGTCCCATGTCCTTCAATTGGATCAATATCCAACCCTATGGTTTACACTACGGTTTTAGGGTTTCTCAACCCTAAAACACCGAAAATCTCTTATGAGTGTATTATATATGATATTAAGTCTATGGCCAAAGATTAATCCCTTTTGGGTGAGGATTGGCCACACAACCCTTCAAACAACACCTGCCCTAGTTTGCCTTGTAGGTACCAAACATTGGTCACACCAATACCTATTCAAATCAAACCCAAATGGGCTGAGATTTTTACCAGTGATCTATCATGATACTAAGGGTCATCCACCAAAATGTTGGGGAATTGTGAGGTCATTAGACCCTGTAGTTAACCCATAAATGGATTATTAGATATTTACAAAAACTATAAGAAATGTTTTTCAAAAAATTCCCATTTTTGGATATGTTCGGGGTATAGATATAGGTGACCACAAATCCAAATTTCAAGTCACTTGTATTGTGGATTGATGAGGGCACTCAATTTTCTGTCTAATTAACCCTAGGTATAGACTGCACCATTTTGAGTGTTGTGGTCAAATAACTATACCAAATAAGTTGAAATTAATTTTAAAATAACTAACACCTCAAGGACTACAACTTTTATGTTGGCCACTTTTACTCTAGTGGACTCTAAGTATTTTCATATTTAAAATCATATACTGTGTTGGAACCTATGGTTCTGATTTGGGTTAGGATCACTATTAGGATGATTAGTTTGACCCAAAATGTATAGTCTAAGGGTCATAGGTCTTTCCAGGTATTCCTCAGAAAGAATCCCAGAAGAAGTGCAGAAGAATTCAAGAGAAAATAATTTTTGAAGTTCAGAAATTTTAGCTCACAGAAATAGTCGAACGAAGTTCAATTATTGCAGTCCAGAAATAGTCAAACGGAGTTCAACTATTGCAGTCCAGAAATAGTCGAACGGAGTTCAACTATTGCAGTCCAGAAATAGTCGAACGGAGTTCAACTATTGCAGTCCAAAAATAGTCGAACGCAGTTCAACTATTACAGTCCAGAGTTCAACTATTGCAGTCCAGAAATAGTCGAACGGAGTTCAACCATTGTAGTCCAGAAGTAGTCGAACGTAGTTCAACTATTGCAGTCCAGAGTTCAACTATTGCAGTCAGGAAATAGTCGAACGGAGTTCAACTATTGTAGTAAAGAGTTCAACTATTGCAGTCTAGAAATAGTCGAACGGAGTTCAACTATTGCAGTCCAGAAATAGTCCAACGGAGTTCAACTATTGCAGTCCAGAAATAGTCGAACGGAGTTCAACTATTGTAGTCCAGAAATAGTCGAACGGAGTTCAACTATTTCTGTGCAGTTTTTCAGGAAGCTTTAAAAGATTCATTTTTGGCATTTTGCAGATTTAATTAAGGCTATTGAGACAATTACAGCTAATATATTTAATGCTAAATATTCTTATGAATATAGCCGTTTGGAGGCTGCATTAAATATGAACAAATTAAGAGTGTTATTGTTAGTTACCTTTCCGAGGAAGTTTCCTTTCTTGGAAATGTCTCTGTCGCATCAGACAAGAATTCAAATGACTTTCCTCAGCCCAGTGGATACATATATATATTATATACAGAAGATAAAAGAGATAGAGAGAGAAAAAGCAGGAAGACTTTTCTCTCTACAAAAGAAGAACTCTACAACAAGTTTTAAAACAGAGGAAATCAACTTCATCTTCTTCTTTCTGATCCAGGCTTTCAAGAGACAACATATTCAAATTTGTCTACAGAGTTTGCTGAAGATTTTCATCTAGTTGAAGGCCTACACCCTGAAGCAAAGCTTCCTAGCATTCCTGAACTACTACATATTTTCAGGGGGAGCTTTGACATCATCATCAACTATTGAATCCACTAGTCTTCTCTCATTTGATTTGAGAACAGAGAAGAATATCATCAACTCCTAGTTTTCTAAACTATGTACAAGGTTATTAGTCTATTCAAATGTAAACCCCTTTGGTGGCAGGGCATCAGATCAAAAACCTGTGTTTGGTTTTTGGGCACCTGATCAAAAGCTCAAAGGGTCTTTAGATCTACCTGAATCAGATCTATTGGTGGCAGGGCACCTGATCAAAAACCTGTAGTGGATTCCTACCAGGGTGGTAGAAGAGTGGACATACCTATTGAGAGGGAACCACTATAGTTCCTTGTGTCATCTGGATTGCTTGCTCTATTTTCTATCTTATGTGTTGTGAATTATATTTTGCATTTTATTTTCTAAAAACTCTTGAGCATATCAGATCTATCACCTCACTTTCAATTGGTATCAGAGCCAGGTTGATTGTTTGTACAGGTTAACACCTGAATCAAAAGATCCTTGATATATCTTATTGTTTTTAAGAGTTTTTCATGGCACAAAATGAAGAATGGTCAAGCACTGGACATCCTAAGTGCAATCTGGACAAGCTTTCACTATAGAAGGCAAGGATTAGGCTTTTATGAACTCTATTGATGAAGCCATTTATAATTCTATTTTGTCAGGTCCCTTTACACCATCTGCAGCTACAAAAGCTCAAAAATAGCTGAACATGGCTGATGAACAAGCAATGAACATTCTTGCAGAATCAATGTCTGATGACATTTTTCAAGAGATTGCTGAATGTTCATCTGCAAAGGAAATTTGGGACTCTCTCTCAGTAATGGCTGGTGGATCAGCAAAAGAAAGAACATCAAATGCTGATTTCTGGAGTAACTCTGAAGCTTCAACTTGCACAAATGAGGATGAAGAAGAAGAAAGAGCAAGAGAATTTTGCCTTATGGCAATAGATGCATCCTGCAAAAGGTATGGTGAAGATAAAGAATCTGAATCAGATGATGATGAAGATCAGGTTATCTCTACCCTTGACTTTTCATTAGAAGAACTTAAAACAGATTTTAAATTATTATGTAAAGATCTGATTCAATCTAAGAAGGAAATAAAAATTCTTAGAGAGAAAGTAAATAAACTTTCTTCTAAAAACATAAAATTCAATGAAGATTTAGAAATTGCTTTAAATCATAAAGCCTCATTAAAATCAGTAAAAGATTTTCAGAAAATCTGGGTTTACCATAATTCGTCGAACTCAGGTCGACGAACTCTGAATAGAGGTCAACGAAATTGGAACAGAGAAAACAACCTATATTATTCTCTGAACCGAGATCGACGATCTCACTATAAATCGTCGAGCTAAGTTCGACGAAAATACTCTTTGTTGAGCTCAGATTTTCATAGCAAAGATTTTAAATCATTTCATAATCAAAAATTTAAAAATACTTATACCCAGTGGTTCATCCCTTCTAGGAAACTTCATCCACTTGGCTATAAAGATTTCCCTAGATATTACTTTACTTCAAATTATTATTGTGAAAGAAAAATAAGACCCAAGGCAAATCTGGGTCAAGAATTCCTAACATCTCCTTTCAGGAAAATTGTTCAGAAGGCTACAATTATAGGGGGAGATTATCAGAATCTCAGAATGAAAATGAATAGAAGTGCATCTGTCACTTTATTAGATTCTATGCAGCTGCCCCTTAGTTTCTGTTTGTATTTCTTTTATTTTGAATCCCTTTTAAACAAAGCACCCACGTACATCTGCTATCATATTATAATTCAGGCAGATCTTTTTGCTTTGTATTTTGTTTTTATGTAAATAGTATCCTCACCCAAATAGGGGGAGATTGTTGGAACCTATGGTTCTGATTTGGGTTAGGATCACTATTAGGATGATTAGTTTGACCCAAAATATATATATTCTAAGGGTCATAGGTCTTTCCAGGTATTCCTTAGAAAGAATCTTAGAAGAAGTGCAGAAGAATTTCAGAGAAAATCAGTTTTGAAGTTCAGAAATTTTAGCTCACAAAAATAGTCGAACGGTGTTCAACTATTGCAGTCTCCGTTCGACTATTTCAGTCCAGAAATAGTCGAACGGAGTTCAACTATTGTAGTCCAGAAATAGTCGAACGGAGTTCAACTATTACAGTCCAGAAATAGTCGAATGGAGTTCAACTATTGCAGTCCAGAAATAGTCGAACGGAGTTCAACTATTGCAGTCTAGAGTTCAACTATTGCAGTCCAGAAATAGTTGAACGAAGTTCAACTATTGTAGTCCAGAGTTCAACTATTGCAGTCTAGAAATAGTCGAACGGAGTTTAACTATTGCAGTCCAGAAATAGTCGAACGGAGTTCAACTATTGTAGTCCAGAAATAGTCAAACGGAGTTCAACTATTGCAGTCCAGAAATAGTCGAACGGAGTTCAACTATTTCTGTGCAGTTTTTCAGGAAGCTTTAAAAGATTCATTTTTGGCATTTTCCTGTGCAGTTTTTTTCAGACAGAATTATTTATAGCTGGCAGATTTAATTAAGGCTATTGAGACAATTACAGCTAATATATTTAATACTAAATATTCTTATGAATATAGCCGTTGGGAGGCTGCATTAAATAAGAACCAATTAAGAGGTTTTTTGTCAGTTACCTTTCCAAGGAAGTTTCCTTTCTTGGAAATGTCTCTGCCGCATCAGACAAGAATTCAAATGACTTTCCTCAGACCAGTGGATACATATATATATTATATACAGAAAATAAAAGAGATTGAGAGAGAAAAAACAGGAAGACTTTTTCTCTCTAAAAAAGAAGAACTCTGCAACAAGTTTTAAAACAGAGGAAATCAACTTCATCTTCTTCTTTCTGATCCAGGCTTTCAAGAGACGACATATTTAAATTTGTCTACAGAGCTTGCTGAAGATTTTCATCTAGTTGAAGGCCTACATCCTAAAGCAAAGCTTCCCAGCATTCCTTAACAACTACATATTTTTAGGGGGAGCTTTGACATCATCATCAACTATTGAATCCACTAGTCTTCTCTCATTTGATTTGAGAATAGAGAAGAATATCATCAACTCCTAGTTTTCTAAACTGTGTACAAGGTTATTACTCTCTTCAAAAGTAAACCCCTTTGGTGGCAGGGCACCTGATCAATAACCTGTGTTTGGTTTTTGGGCACCTGATCAAAAGCTCAAAGGGTCTTTAGATCTACCTGAATAAAATCTATTGGTGGCAGGGCACCTGATAAAAACCTGTAGTAGATTCCTACTAGGGTGGTATAAGAGTGGACGTACCTATTGAGAGGGAACCACTATAGTTCCTTGTGTCGTCTGGATTGCTTGCTCTGTTTTCTTCCTTATGTGTTGTGAATTATATTTTGCATTTTATTTTCTAAAAACTCTTTAGCATATCAGATTTATCACCTCACTTTCATACTGCATAAGATGTGATAAAATCAATAAATAAGAAACAATTTATTCTACAGTATAAAATCTTATTCAGCACATATCTTAAAGCCAAACAGACATAATTCGTGTGTGTACTTCCTCTTGCTAACGACCAAGATTCCTTCGGCCTAGATCTACTTCCATGACCATTTCCCCGCCACCCAGCCACCACCCTGGCCGACCACCACCACCTCCGTTGAGGTGGTGGCTATCGCTGGGCAGTAGCATGGCCGACGGAGGGGAAATTTCTGGCGAAACCTTAATATCAAATTTCAAGGAATTTCTTCAAATCTCCTCACTAGATCAGTCTCAATTGAGCCTGATTTCTCTCCAAGTCAAACTATGATGCTAGCATTGAGGGAGAGGGGGAGAAGTAAATTTAGATACGGGCTTGGTGGCGGGTACGGTAGTGTGGAGCCTTGGCCGACCCTTGCTCCGATGAGTTAGCTTGATTTTTTGTTTCTCCAACAAAATCTTAGCTCAAGCAGTCATTTTCCTCCCCTTTGGGCTCAATGATGATGTTGGCGACCTTGGTAAGGAGTGAAAGTGATGGCTGTGGTTACTTTTCTCTTCCTCTTTATAAGAAAAATTAGGGCTTAAGTTTTTTGCACCGTGTCAGCCTAATGTTGGACCGCCAATTAGTTTGAGTTTCTTTACCACGTGTCACCTTGGTATTGGACTGCATTACATTTTTTTAAATAAGTCTTCTTGAGAAGATCAATGTAATAAATAGGTTGTTGAAGAGATCAGGTTGAAATGTGCCTTCATCACTCATCCTGATAACTAGATTCAGTTATACAGGTGAACCAGATGAAAATACTCTTAATTCCAAAAGCGTTGAGCATTTTTGAGACCACTCAATGCCGTGTTGAGTGTCATTGAGACCACTCAATGCCGCATTGATTGGTGCTGAGTGGTATTGAGACTACTAAATGACATTTTGAGTTACATTGAGTTGTGTTGAGACCACTCAATGCCATATTGAGTGGCATTGAGACCAATTAATGTCACGATGAGTCCACTCAATGCCTCAACATCCAGAATGTTTATAAGTAACAAGTATTTAGTGGCACTAAGATCACTCAATACTGCATTGAGTGGTGTTGAGACCACTCAACACAGCATTTAATGGAGTCGTGTTCACTTGACGACTATTGATAAAAGTGTATGGTGTTGAGTCTACTCGATGGACTCGACGCTTCGTCGAGCGGCGTCATGTTCACTCAATGTCTATTGATGTAAGAGTATGGCATTGAGTCTACACAATGCACTTGATGATTTGAGAGTGGCATCGTGTTTAGTCGATGCCAACTGATTAAAGAGTATGGCATTGAGTCTACTCAATGCACTCGACGCTTCGTTGAGCGACATCGTGTTCACTCGATGCCTTTTGAAACCAGCCTATCTTCTTGGGTCTACTAATTTGAGGGATGTTACATCAGGTACTCATTTTATATTTTAAATTTAGCTACTTTTGACTTCTTTGAAGAGATTAGAAGGTGTTCGCGAGTTCACTTCAGGTACTCGAATTATATTATAAATTTACCTGCTTTTGAACTCACTTTCACAGAGAAAAAAAGTTGTTCGCGAATTCACTTAAGGTACTCTCATTATTTTTTAAATTTACTTGCTATTGACTTCTCTTTTGTAGAGATTTGCATGTTTTCAGGAGTTAACTTCTGGTACTCGGGTTATATTTTAAATGTACTTGCTTTTGCCATCTCCTTTATAGAGATTAGCATGTGTTTGCGAGTTCACTTTAGGTACTCACGTTATATTTTGAATTTACCAGGTTTTTACATCTCTTTTGGTGAGATTATAATGTTTTCATGAGTTAACTTTAGGTAGTAGCATTATATTTTAAATTTACCTGCTTTTGACTTCTATTTTGCAGAGATTAGCAGGTGTTCGCGAGTTCACTTTCAGTATTCGCATTATATTTTAAAATTTCCTGCTTTTGACTTTTATTTTTGATAGATTAGAAAGTTTCGCGAGTTCACATCAGGTACTCGTGTTATATTTTAAATTTACCTGCTTTTACCTTCTCTTTTGCATAGATTAGCAGGTGTTCACGAATTCACTTCAGGTACTCTCATTATATTTTAAATTTACTTACTTTTGACTCCTATTATGTAGAGATTTGCAGGAGTTTGTGAGTTCACATCAGGTACTCACATTATATTTTAAATTTACCTGCTTTTGACCACTCTTTTGCATATATTTGCAGGAGTTCACGAGTTCAGTTTAGATACTCGAGTTATATTTTAAATTTACCTTATTTTGACTTCTCCTTTGTAAAGCTTAGAAGGAGTTCTCGAGTTCACTTTAGTTACTCGCATTATATTTTAAATTTACCTGCTTTACACTTCTTCTTTTCGGAAATTAGTAGGTGTTTGCACGTTAACTTCAGGTAGTCGCGTTTTATTTTAAATTTACCTACTTTTGACATCTCTTTTTTAGAGATTAGCAAGTGTTTGCGTGATCACTTCAGGCACTCGCATTATATTTTAAATGTACCTACTTTTGATGCCTCCATTGTAGATATTACCAGGTATTACGATTTTTCTTCAGGTATTAGCATTATATTTTAAATTTACTTGCTGTTGACTTCTCTTATGAAGAGATTATAATGTTTTCTCGAATTCACTTGTAGTACACACATTATATTTTAAATTTACTTGCTTTTGACTTCTCTTTTGTAAAGATTAGTAGGTGTTCGCAAGTTCACTTCAGGTACTCATGTTATATTTTAAATTCACTTCTAGTAGATTACTTGCTTTTGACTTCTCCTTTGCAAAGATTACTAGTTTTTCACGAGTTTACTTCTGGTACTCGTGTTATATTTTAAATTTATAAGCTATTGACCTCTCTTTTGTAGAGATTAGTAGGTGTTCACGAGTTCACGTCAGTTACTTACATTATATTTTAAATTTACCTACTTTAGACTTATCTTTCATAGAGATTAGTATGTGTTTGCTAGCTAAATTCTGGTACTCGTTTTATATTTTAAATTTACCATCTTTTGATTTCTCCTTTGTAGAGATTAGTAGGTGTTTGCGAGTTTACTTTAGGAACTTGCGTTATATTTTAAATTGACCTACTTTTTACTTTTTTTATAGTGATTAGAAGGTGTTCTCGACTTCACATCAGGTACTCATATTATATTTTAAATTTACCAGCTTTTGACTTCTCGTTTACAGAGATTATCTGGTGTTCGCTATTTAACTTCAGGTATTCGCATTATATTTTAAATTTACCTACTTTTCACTTCTCTTTTGCAGAGATTAGAAGGTTTTCTCAAATTCACTTCAGGTAATCGTATTATATTTTAAATTTACCTGTTTTTGACTTCTACTTTGCATATATTAGCATGAGTTCACTATAGGAACTTGCGTTATACTTTAAATTTAGTTGATTTTGACTTCTCTTTTACACGGATTAACAAGTGTTCGCAAGTTAACTTCATGTACTCGCCTTATATTTTAAATTTTCCTACTTCTGACCTCTCTTTTGTAGAGATTAACATGTGTTCGTCAGTTCACTTCAGGTACTCATATTATATTTTATATTTTCCTGCTTTTGACTTCTCTTATGTAGAGATTATTTGATGTTCGCATGTTAATTTTCGGTACTCGCGTTATATTTTAAATTTGCTTGTTTTTGACTTCTCCTTTGAAGATATTAGCAGGACTTTGCGATTTCACTTAAGGTACTCGCGTTATATTTTAAATTTACTTGCTTTTGACTTCTCCTTTGAAGAGATTAGCTGTTGTTCGCGAGTTCACATCAGGTACTCATTATTTTTTTTAATTTACGTACTTTTGACCACTCATTTGTAGAGATTAGGAGGAGTTCGCGAGTTCACTTCAGGTACTCAAGTTATATTTTAAATTTATCTACTTTTGACTTCTCTTTTATAGTGTTTAGAAAATGTTTACTAGTTAAATTCAGGTACTCATGTTATATTTTAAATTTACCTTCTTTTGACTTCTCCTTTCCATAGATAAGCAGAAGTTCACATCGAAAACTCACATTATAATTTAAATTTACCTGATTTTGACTTCTCTTTTGTAGAGATTATCAAGTGTTCGCGAGTTCACTTCTCGTACTTGCATTATATTTTAAATTTAGAAGCTTTTGACATCACTTTTGTAGAGACAAGATGGTGTTCGCATATTCACTTCAGGAACTCGCGTAGTATTTTAAATTTACTAACTTTTGACTTCTTTGTAGATATTAGCAAGTATTCGTGAGTTCACTTAAGGTACTAGCATTATATTTCAAATTTACTTGCTTTTGACTTCTCTTTTGGAGAGATTAGAAAATTTTCTCTAGTTCACTTCAAGTACTCGTATTATATTTTAAATTTACCTGCTTTTGACTTCTCTTCTGTAGAGATTAGCAGGAGTTCGCGAATTGACTTCAGGTACTCACGTTATAATTTAAATTTTCCAGCTTTTCACATATCCTTTGCAGAGATTAGTATTTTTTCGTGATTTCCCTTCAGGTACTCGGATTATATTTTAAATTTACCTGCTTTTGACCTCTCTTTTGTATAGATTAGCAGGTGTACGTGAGTTAACTTCAGGTACTCGTGTTATTTTTTAAATTTACATGCTTTTGACATCTCTTTTGTAGAGATTGGTTGGTATTCGCTAGTTTATTTTAGGTACTCACGTTATGGTTTAAATTTACGTGCTTTTGACTTCTACTTTGAAGATATTAGCAGGTTTTCGCGAGTTCACTTCAGGTACTCGCGTTATAATTTCAATTTACGTGCTTTTGACTTTTCTTATTCAGAGATGAGTTGGTGTTAGCAAATTCACTTTGGGTACTCACATTATATTTTAAAAATTACCTTATTTTGACCTTTCTTTTGTAGAGTCTAGAAGGTGTTCATGAGTTCACTTTATGTAGGCTAATGGTTCCGGCGGATTAAACTACGCGCTCTTGTGTTCGATAATTAAATTAGATTCGGAGCCTGTAGTTTCTCTACTTTTTACTATCGATACCTCAAGCAAATAATGGTACAATACTTTAAAAACACAAAAGGTCGATACCCCTTTTAGAGAATGAACAAGGGCTATATGGCAATGTTTGCTCAAGCAAATAGGACCTACACGATCCAGACAATTAACAAGTCAAATAAAAATTACCCGCAAGCTTTCACAAAACTAACACAAGAGGATCCAGACTAAAATAGTGATTTAAAAACAGTCCAAATCAATCCCAAATTAATTAAATATGAGGGTGGCACAAACACTTGAACTCAAGGAGAAATCAAGGCTAAGGAAAACCGATTTCCTCTGGCATTCACGAGATCTACCCGATCCAAGTTATAGGAAAATATTTCGAAGAATAAATGCTCGAAAATCAAAATTTAATTGAGGCACTAATTTCAATATAAATCTGGTGTAATTACTAGCCTTCTAATCCACAAAAATCTCACAATAATATAAAACAAACACATAAGAGATGATTTATAAATAGTTACCCAAAATCCCAAGAAAAACTGTCCACAAGATGAGTGGAGGAATCACACACGACGGTGGTTGAATCTATCTCCATGCAAAATCAACGGATTCGCTTCGGACGATTAAGACGTGAGCCGTTTTCCTTTTGCAATGACCATAGGAGAGTGAGAAACCTTGAAGGACAATTAATATATGGAAAGAGGAAAGAGGAAAGATGGTGATTGTGATATTCCAAGGTGGTGGTTGAATAGGGGCTGGTCGGCTTTAGTTGGAGGGAGAGGGTGGCAGTTTGAGGGTGCTTAGCTTGGTGTCGGAAGGAAGGAGTGGGCTATGGTTGGTGGAAGGAGGAGGTTGGCCAGGTGATTGGAAGGGAGGGAGAGGGTGGAGGCTAGGGTTAGCCGAAATTCCAAGAGGAAAATTGGGGGGCTCGGTTTTGGGAAGATAAAAAGGATGATGGTTGAGACCTTGAGGAGGGAGGAGGAGGAGGATGGGAAACCGAGAATAGATTGGGAGAGAGGAAGGAGGTTGGCAGCCAAGAGAGAGGAAGAGGTAGGGTTGGCCACATTTTGCCAAGGAGAAAAAGGAGGGGGAAATTTCAACCTGAAATTTTAGGTTTTCTTTTAATTCATTCTCTACCAAATCCTTCATAACTTGGCCTATATATAGTCTAAACCACTCCATCTTCTACATTCAAAATTTAAAATGAACCTATGATGGTTATATGCACCCATCATAATGAAAACAATACAAAAATTAAAAGCATGAAATAAAAACACTCTTGATGGTAATAGTCACCCATCATACATGAAATGAAATAAACACTTAAAATAAAATGCTTAAAATAAAAATTGCTAAAATATAAAATAATAAATATTGAATTTATAATTAAATATTTTGTTTGATTGGCGGCGGAGGACATCGTGCAAAAAACAAGTAGCGGCGTTGGCGAAGAACGTCGTTGTAGAATCCCATCCTCAAGCTTGTAGCAATGTTCATCACAATCCACAAACTCTCTATATCAGGGATTAACGGCCACAACAACAACTTCGCCATCAATCCACCCCCACTCAAAATTACTCAACACCGATGAGTGACCCGTGAGTGGAGAACAACCAAAAATAGCAGCAACATGGGGCAAATCTGGCCCTGCTATCCATGTCGTAGTAGCATGAACATCCATTAGCACTGATAACATGGCAGACATACAAACAAAAAGACTTTCGAGGAAACTCGAAAGGGTGTCAAGAAAAAGAAAAAGAATTAGAATCTTTACATTAAGTTCAAGAACCAAGGAATCAACGTCGATAATAGACACAGCAAAACTAACACTCCCTAATATAAGAGAACATTTAGTGGGAGGAAGAAATGACGGAGAAAGCCACTCAGGGGGAAAAGAGACGTACAGTAAAAAGTCTTGAAATTTTAAATAAAGTGAAACAACTTGTGCTTTATAAAAATAAGAAAGAAAAGCATGAAATCAGAAGTTCTTCATATCCATGTGTCTGAACCCCTGTTTTGATCTGGGCTAGGTTCACTTCTTAGGTTATGTTGACCCATGATGTATAGATAGGGTAACTATTTTTCATTCTAGGTTTTAGGCCAGTACCCAAATATCAAACTTCATGGACCTGCTTGATGTGGAATTCAGATTCAAGACTTAGAAGATTTTCAGTTTTCTAGAAATTAGTTCGACGTTCGTCGAACTCAGCTCGACGTACTTAGAGCTCCGGTCGACGATATTCATCTTGAGGATATATTCTATGGTCGACGTTTTCTCCCAAAAAGATTCTCAACTTGACTAATTCTGTTTGTTCAAGTTATTTTGTCGACGATCTTTGAGTGTAGATTCTCAGGTGGATGTTCATGGAGCGCAGAATTAGTTGTTTATATTCAGTGTTTGCTACGCAGAGCTTAGGTCGACGAACATGGTTTCTCAGGTCGACGTTCTCTTAGTGTAGGTCGACAAAATATTTTCTTTGTTCGACAAAATCTGTAAGCTGTCTGTTCTTTGTTCTTTCCTTATCTATTCCCTCTTTATTATTATTTTAAGTCATAAATTCCCAGAGTAATCAATGCTTATATTCCCTATGAATATAGCCATTCCTAGCAGCATTGATTATGGTATTCATTAGAGGAATTATTTGGCATATTTCTCGGGATAGTTGAGGAAACAAATAATGACAATATGCTAGCCGTTTTCCTTCCCTGTTTTCCAACAAGGCATTAATTGAAGTTATTAAAATTTTTAAGTAAGATTGGTTGTCGAACAAAAAAATAAAGAATATTTTTCTAAAGTGACAGAGACTGAGAACAGAGGTTCATTCTTTCAGAGCAGAAAAATCGTAGAGAGATATTCTTAGCAAGAGCAGAAAATTCACAGTAGCTCTCAATCTTCATCTCTCACTTTGCTCTCAAGAAGATAGAAGAAGAACAGCACAACCTGATCAAGAGTCTTCTTCATCTTCTCTTTCCAGGAATTTGCTGAGACAATAAAGATCCATCTGTCTAAAGTTCCTAGATCTGCTTTATACAAGCTGAAGACCTACACACTCTTGAATAAAGCTTCTCAATTCTGAACAATTCTACATCTCAGCGGGAGCTTTGACAAGATCTGGAATCCTCACAAAGTCTTCTCAAAATGTTTTTAAGAAAAGATAAGACTAACATCACTTTCTTTCCTACCCCACTGTATAGGGTTTCAACTCCCTTCAGAAGTTAGCCTGGTTCACAAGTCACCTTCCAAAATACTTGAGTTTTGTTTTTGGGCACCTAATCAAAAGATAAAATGGTTGCAATATCTCCCTGCAAATAGATATTGTGGTGGTAGGCACCTGATCAAAATAAGTAGTGGATTCCTACCAGGGTGTTAGAAGAGTTGATATACCCAGTTGGGGAACCACTATAATATTCTTGTGTTGTCTGTGTGTTTGATGTTTTCTTGGTCTTGTGTTGTAGTAGCTTAGTGTAGCTTTT
Source organism: Platanthera zijinensis (assembly GCA_039513925.1). Taxonomy (NCBI): domain Eukaryota; kingdom Viridiplantae; phylum Streptophyta; class Magnoliopsida; order Asparagales; family Orchidaceae; genus Platanthera; species Platanthera zijinensis. The sequence goes on from CM077087.1 coordinate 124,877,213, forward strand.
CTTTGCTCCTATTGACATCTCTTAGCTATTACTATATCATCTATATTATCACTTAACTTTATATTTTAAAAAAATTGCAAATGAATTCTTATTTAAACTCTATTCACCCCCCCTCTAGAGTTAATCGGGGCTTACTCCCCTTTTCTTTTAATTTGTATCAGAGGGAGGTTAGTCATTTCTATTTAAACAGGATAACATCTAGACTAACCAAGATCCTATGATAATCTCTGATTAAATCTTGTTCCTTTCATATTTTATATCATGAAACAAAATAAGGAATATGCTAGCACCAGACCTCCAGTTTGCAACTTTACCATGTTTGCCATCTAGAAAGCAAGAATATAACTTTATATGAACTCAATTGATGAAGACATATTTAATTCAATTTTGACAGGACCACCAACTCCAGTTTCCTCCACTCCATCTACTTTAACAAATTTGAGTGTTATTCTACCTCCAGATTGGACAGATGCATAGAGGAAAGCTAAGATTATAATGCCAAAGCCATGAACATCATAGCTAAGACTTTGTCTGATCATATATTTAAAAAGGTGGTTGAGTGAACTTTCGCCAAAGGAATATTGGATTCTCTAAATCAGATAGTGGTTGGATCTCCTGATTAGAGAAAGGATAGGGGATCCAATCTCATTTCACAATATGAGAACTTCAATAAGGATGAAGCTGAGTCAGTCTGTGATATGTACAACAGGCTTAGCTCAATCATCAATGAGCTAAAGACCTTGGACAAGGACATCACTCTGACAAAAGTTAATGACAAAATCCTCATGTGCATCCCTAGCTCATGGGATTCAAGAATCTGGCCAATCAGAGAAGCCTGAAGCATGACAGAAATCTCTACTGAATCACTTCTTGGAATGCTCAAATCCTATGAGCAATTAATGAAGACCAGAGAAGCAGCATTTGAAGAGAAGACTCCAAAACCTATAAGTAAGTAGCACAACATTGCATTCAAAGCTGCTGAAGAATCTGAAGGACTCCAGTCAATGAAGAACTGATGAGCCTCTTTTCTAAAAGATTCTTCAAGATGGCAAAGGACTTCGAAATAAAGTAATCAAGACAACATGACAAGCCAAGGTATGACAAGACACCATCTAAAATTTTTTTTTGCTTTGGTTGCAGGAAGCTTGGACATTTCATCTCAGAATGTCCAGAAACTCATAAGAAGGACAGGAGAAGAGAAAAGGATCCAGAAGAACACATCACAGCAAGCACTCCTCTAGCAAACACAAGAGGAAGGAGAAAGGGTTTGTTGTAGAAACCTGGAGAGATACTGAGGAAGAGTCATTATCCTCTAGCTCTAGTTATGATGATGAAGAAGAGAAGGCAAAGGAGGTTTTTTTAATTGTAATAGATGATTCTAGCAGTCAGTTTGAGGCTGAAGCTTTAGAAGATGAAGAAACTCTATCTTTAGAGGACCAGGTAATAACATCCTATTATTTTGATTCATAAGAATTTAAAACTGAATTTAAAAATTTGTGCTTAGATCTAACAGGCTCTGAGAAGGAAATCAAACTTCTCAGAGAAAGATTAACTGAAAAAGATAAGTACATTGCTGAAAATACTAAACTAACAGATGAACTTTCCTCAGCAAATGAACAAATTACTTTCTTAAAAACTTAATAATGCAAAACTAAGAAATTAGAAGAATTACTTAATGGTAGAAGCTTACAACTGTTAAATATAACTAGTACTCTAAATGTCAGGGAAATTAATAATAAACTAGGACTATGTGCATCATCTAGTGAACCACCTATAATTCAGAAAAACATCTTATCTTAACCTGTAAATTTCAATTCTGATAAGGGCAAGAAGAATACTGAATAAGTAGATAAAGTAAATGAAGTATTAATACAAATTGAACTAAAACAAAAATCTAACAACAAGAAGAAAAACAACTACAACAAACTTCAACAGATTTCGTCGAACTCAAATCGACGAAATGTGTATAGTTCATCGACCTTAGAACGACATACTCTGAATGCCAACTACAATAATAGTTATTCTTCAATCCACGATCGACAAAACAAGTCTGGTTCGTCGACCAGAGATCGACGATATTGGTGCCCTGAGAATGAATAACTTTATTCTTTGAGTTGAGATCGAAGATCCTATCCAAATTCGTCGACCTCAGGTCAATGAACTTACAAGAGTTTGTCGACCCCAGATCAATCTTACAGAAACTACAACTCTAACAGAAACTTTAATAATAACCTTAACCAACCTGGGGAAAATATCAATCCATTCACCCAATGGATAATTCCTCCTAGAAGATTTCACCCCTTAGGTTATAAAAGCGAACATGAATGTTCTTATATTTCTAGGTTTTCTTATAAAAAGATATGAGGACCCAAGTTCACCTGGGTAAAGAAAATCTAACTTATTTCCTTGTAGGTTAAGAACTATCCTATCACTCAGAATAAGTGGTTCTTGGATAGTGGGTGCTCAAAGCGCATGACTGGATGCAAGGACAACCTAATCAATTTTAAGGCAAAGCTGGGTCAAAGAGTGATCTTTGGAGATTCCAGCTTTTGACAAACTGAAGGCTTTGGAGACTTCAACAGTGTAGCTATCACTTTCAAAAAAGTTGTATATGTAAATGGTCTCAAACATAACCTAATATCCATAAGTCAGTTATGTGATGTAGGTTATCAGGTTTGCTTTACTAACTCCAAATGTATTATTTCTTCAAATAACCACACTTTCTTAATAGGTTGTAGACAAGGGAATACATTCCTAGTAAACATTTACTCTGCTAGTTTAGAACTATGCTTATTAAATCAAGTTAGTAATAACAATATTCTATGGCATAAGAGTCTAGGTCATGTTAACCTTTAAAACATCCTTAAGTTATCTAGGGAAAACCTTGTCAGAGGATTGCCTTCTATCGCCTACAAGTAAAGAAGCCTATGCAAGGCTTGTCAAGAAGGCAAACAAACTAAAAATAGCTTTAAGTAATTAATAAGAGTGTCTTAGCTAAGATTTTGTACCTACTATATAAGGATATTTTTTGACCCATTATTGTATAAAGCTTAGGAGCGAAGTCTTACACTCTAGTTATTGTAGATGACTTCTTTAGATTCTCTTTGGTGTTTTTTTGAGAAACAAGTCAGATAACTTTAAAATCCTTACAAACATTCTTAAGATCATAAGGATTGAGTATTCTACTCCAGTTGCATTGATAAGAAGTGATCATGGTACTGAGTTTGAATCTCTTCCCATGCAAAGATTCTGTGAGGAGGAATGTATCAGACATTATTTCTCTGCTCCTAGAACTCATTAAGAAAATGTGGTAGCAGAAAGGAAATAACAGAACTCTCTTTGAATCTGCAGGAATATTGCTTGTAGATGCACAAATGCCCCTATCCTTTTGGGAAGAGATTTTGAGCATAGCAAACTATGTCCTGAAAAGGAGTTTGATACAAAAACATAAGGTTAAGACTACCTATGAATTACTCAAAGGGAAGAAACCAAAAATTGATTACTTTAGAATCTTTGGGTGTAGAAGTTTCATTCGTAACAATAATAAGAAACACATTAAAAAATTTGAAGCTTAAGCTATAGAGGGAATTTTTCTTGGATATTCCCAAGATAGCAATGCTTATTGGGTATTCAATAAATCATCTTTAAAAAGGGAAGAATCTGTACATATTTTGTTTGATGAAGATAACATGTATTATAAGGAGAAGGATTCTGCTACCACAGATTTATTGTAGGTACCTCACTTGTGTGAGAAATTGGGTGAGTTAAACCTTTCACAAAAGGTCATATCATATCCTCCTCCACAAGGTGATGAAGATAGTAAAGAAGAAATTTTTGAAGTGGTGAACTTCCTCCAATAGCAGACATTATTCCAAAAGAGGAATTAATTCCAATTGCTGTTGCTGAACCAACTCCAGCAACTGGCATTGTCACACTAAGGGATAACCCTAGATCTCAAGTGATTGGGGAAATGTCAGTAGGTGTATAGACAAGGCATCAAATCAACTATGCTGTGATGCATGCCTATTTCCACCCTCAAGTTGAGCCTCAATCCATAAATAATGCAGAGCACGATCCCCTCTGGATTATTATAATGCAAGAGAAGCTCAATCAATTTGATAGATGCAGAGTTTAGGACTTGGTTCCAAGGCCCAAAGGCTATCCGGTAATTGGAACCAAGTGAGTATTCAGAAACAAACTTGATACCCAAGGTGTAATTGTGAGAAACAAGGCTAGGTTTGTTGCTCAAGGCTATAGGCAAGAGGAAGGCATTCCCTATGATCAAACCTTTGCTACAGTTACAAGGCTAGAAGCAATCAGGATTTTTCTTGCTTATGCTGCTTTTAAGAAGTTTAAAGTCTACCAGATGGATGTCAAGAGTGATTTCTTGAATGGAGAACTAAAGGAAGAGGTCTATGTTGAACAACTCCAGGTTTTATCTCTTCTACTCATACCTCATATGTTTTTAAATTGCATAAAGCTCTCTATGGTCTAAAACAATCTCCAAGAGATTGGTATGAAACCTTAGATAGCTTCCTTTTAGAACACAAGTTCTCTAGAGGCATGGTAGATAGGACCGTTTTTACTAAGATGCATCATGATAAAATTTTAGTAGTACAAATATATGTAGATGACATAATATTTGGCTATATTGATCCCAAACTATAAGAGAGATTTTCTGATCTAATACATTCAAAGTTTAAGATGAGTAGCATGGGAGAGATATTATACCTCCTTGGCCTACAAGTTAAGAAATCCCCTGATGGCATATTCATATCCAAATTTAAATATTAGAATGAGCTTATTACGAAATTTGGGATGGCTGATGCCTCCTCAATGAAAACTTACATTGCAGCCAATGTTGTGATTGACTCTGATAAATATGGAAAGTAAGTTTATCAGACTAAGTATAAGGCTATTGTTGGATCCCTACTTTATCTCACAGCAAGTAGACCAGACATCTTGTTTTCTACATGTCTTTGTGCTTGGTTCCAAGTTAGCCCTAAGGAATCTTATATTATTTTCATTAAAAGAATTTTTAGATATATAAAGGGTTGTCCTAATCTAGGACTCTGGTATCCAACAGAGTCAGCATTGAAGCTTACTAGATTTTTTGATACTGATTATACTAGATATAGAGTGGACAGGAAAAGCACATCAGGAACATGTAAGTTCCTTGGTGATAGGCTTCTGTCCTTGTTTTTCAAGAAGCAAACATCTGTGTCCACATCTACCGTTGAGGCTAAAGCATATAGATATAAGACAACATTTCATAAGAGACTGTGTGGACAAATAGAAAATTAATCTTGAATTTATCTCCACTGATTTGCAAAGGGCAGATATTTTCACCAAGCCCTTGGATGAATCTTAACATTTGTTCTTTCTGAATCAGTTAAGAATGATAGATGGAAAGACTTAATTTTAAATCTGTCCTTAGTGTAAGCAATTTGGAAACAATTCTTCGACCTGAGATCGACGATTGCAAACTTTTCATTGGGAGTTCGTCGACTGGAGATCGACGAAATCTCTGTCTGATGTCAGGTTTTTCGACCTGAGATCAACGTTCCTGTTTCAGGAAATATTTCTGAGGACGACGAAATTTCTCCATATCTTTAGTCTTAGATCGACGAATATATCTCTTCATGAATTTTTAGTCGACCTAAGATCGAAGAATTTTCTTTTTCTTCGGGCTGAGCTTGTCGATTCATATTCTGGAAACCATTATTAGGCCTTCTTCTTCGAGCTCTATCCAACACTTTCATAATTTCCTTTTGCACTTGATTTTTATTGTTCTTGAAGAAGTTTTCTATGAGCCATAACGTCCTCTAGATCTTCTCTCACCGCGATGAAGTATGATACTAGTTTTGATATTGATTTTGATTCCTTCAGTCAGTCAGACAAAATCTTCACCGACATTCTCCAGCTTTTTGAGGAACAGAATCTGAAGAAACTCAAGACCACTAGAATAAGGTTGCCAGTGGCAGAAATTCTAGAATGGGTATATTCATATACTGCATAAGAAATAGAAATGATTGCCATTATCTCTAGAACACAGGTTACTCTATCTCCTACTGTTCTGTCTTAAGTTTTCGGTTTTGTAAATTGTGTAGATGATATAGAATTATATTCTACTGAGTATGAGAACATGTTAACTGTTATTGGTCACTATGATGGAAACCCTAATAAGTTATTAAAGAAAAACATGTCAGCAGATTACATGTTTTTGCCCATTGTCGTGGGCAAAGTGTTGTTTGGTAAACACACTGCTCATGACTACAATACAAGGCAACAGTTCCTTATGATGTGTGTCCTGGTTTACAAAAGGAAGGTTAACTGGGGGCATTTTCCATTTGATCTGATCAGAAGGAAGAACTCTAAGAAGGAAGTAAGTTTTGTCAGTACATTAGGTCTCTTCTTGCAGGACAAGGCAAATGAACTACTAGTCTCATCGATTGTGTTCATCAATGCCTCAAAGAGACTTAAACCTGCCCTGTATGACAGATGGGAGAGGACTATCTTAAAGCCCTCAAAGGCTCCCTCCTCTTTAATTGCTTCTGAAAGCACAAGGGTGGTAAAAACCTCTCCCTTACTGGTTGAAGAAACCCCTTCATCTGTTCCTTCTCCACCTCCTTCCCCTCTTCCATCTCATCTGGAAAACATCTTATCCTCCAAAATCCTATCATACCCAACCTTTGAACTTATAACACCAGGTTCATCTCCTCAACAATCCCCTCACAAATCCTCTTTAAATATTTCATCCCCAGAAACCCCATCTTTTCCCCCTAATCATCACCACCTGGAACACCACCTCACATCCATTCCTCAGCTGTCATACCTCCATCATCTCTCATTATTCAGGATGAAATCATTACAGATTTCATTCCTCCTCCAGCAAACATTCCATCATCAACCCCTACACCATCTCCTTGGACAATAACTCCATCTCCATCCATATATCTCACCTAACCCCTCTTCTAAAACAACTCAAAGCAGAGGCTAGTGCACCTCATGTTTCATCCATCAACTCCATTATTGCCCTCCTATCTTCTTCATCTATCCCCCCTCCTTCATCCAGGAGCCTGGTTCCAGTATCTACTGAAACCATGCAGGGTGAGATGCTTGATGAACAAGTAGTAGCAGAAGCAGAAACGATTTTAATAGCAGCAGCAGTTCTAGACATTAAGATGCCAGCAGCAACAAAAGATGATTCTGCAGTAGCAGAAGTTGATTCTATTTTGCCTGAGATCTTGACTGTTGGTGATTGTATTATCAATCCCACAGTAGATTTAGTTGATTTATTACATTCCTTTAATTATTTATTCTTTAGTCATATTTTAGTAGCAGAAGCAGGCTCGGCTAAGGGCATTATGTGATATTCTCCTCCAACAAGCTCTGAGGTCATAGCTTTAATTAAGGCTAGTTTAGCAATTGTTTTGGAGCCTGATACAGTTGAATTTTAAAGGGTATCAGTGGTTGAGTCAAAGTCTATGTCTCCACCTACTTTTGTAATGGATGACTCTCCATTGCCTGACTTGGACTCTTTTCTATCAGATGAAACAGAATATGCTCCTTTGCTTGTATTAGATCCAGTTAAAACTTCTCCAGCAGAAGCTCTTGTCCCAGTTCCAGTTCAAGTTCCTGCTCCTCAGGTTCCTCCTCTTAAAATCACAGCAGAATAATTGAAAGAGATAGATTACCTATATGATTTTCAAGAATCAGATGATGAAAATGATGATGATGATGATGATGATGATGATGAAGATGATGATCCAAGTACCAAGAAGAGAATGCTTAAGAAGAAAGCTCCTCAGCCTGCTCAGAAACCCAATCCAAATAAAGTCACCCAATTTTACATTCTGAACAACATCAAACCTTACCCAGGGATGCTTCACTGGATGAAGCTATCTAAAAATGAATAGAAATCAAGGAAGAAATCAATGTGATACTCTCATCCCCCTCCTCCAAAAAGGGATGGGAGAGGCCCTCCTCCTCATCCTCCTCCAGCTGTTGGTGCAACTGGAAATGTTAGCCAGATATCCTCATCAGTTACTAAAACATATCGGAGGCAAGGCAAACCCCATCAATCATTTGGAAGCAGATATCCCCAACAATAACATCATAACTCTTCCAGAAGCCATGCTCCTGCTCCTTCCAAGCATCCAAGCCTTCCCAGAACCTCTTCCTCTCCTAAAAGAGACAATAGTCCTGAAAGCCCTCCTATTGTAGCCTATGATCCTGAAATGGATCCTAATACAAAGATGGATAGGTTTAATGAGCTGGTTTCTCTATCTCAGAACAGGAAAGAAAGAGAGGAAGGTAAGGATACTTCCCAATTATTTATTATATCTTCCTACAGGAAAAAAGCGCATGAGAAATATCAGGTGGGATGATTTTCAATGCAGATGAATACATACATCTCCATCCTGAAGCTGTTGTTCCAAGGGAAGTGGCTCAAAAGACTCTTGTTGATGTAGACATGAAGAGGACTGTCAGAGAAGCAATTAATCCTAACAGGACAATCATTTTTGCTAAATCTTCCGCCCCTCCCAAAGACTCTTAATATTTTTTCTCTACTGTCTGTTTTAATTTTAAAACAATATCTATACCATAGCTTTAATCTTTTGTTGAAATATTTTTCATTATATCAGCTCTATATTTTCTGCTATGCTTTTGTTTCTATTATTTTTGAAGTAACCACACAAAAATAGGGGGAGATTGTTTGAACCCATGTTTTGATTTGGGCTAAATTCACTTCTAAGGTTATGTTGACCCATGATGTATAGTTAGGGTCAATATTTTTCTTTATAGGTGTTAGGCCAATCCCCAAGTGTCAAACTTCATGGACCTACTTGATGTGGACTTCAGATTCAAGACTTAGAAGATTTTTAGCTGTCTAAAAATAAGTTCGACGTTCGTCCAACTCAGGTCGATGAACTTAGATCTCCGGTCGATGATATTCAACAGAAGGATATATTCTGTGGTTGATGTTTTCTCCCATACAAATTCTCAGCTCGACTAATTCTATTTGTTAAAGTTCTATGGTCGACGATCTTTGAGTGTATAAAAAATTCTCCGGTCGACGTTCATGGAGCGCAGAATCAATTGTTTATATTCAGTGTTTGCTTCACAGAGCTCAAGTCGACGAACAGTGTTTCTCAGGTCAGCGTTGTCTGAGTGCAGGTCGACGAAATCAGTTCTCTGTCAAATTCTGTAAGCTGTATGTTCTTTGTTCTTTCCTTATCTATTCCCTCTTTATTGTTGTTTTAAGTGATAATTTCACTGAGTAATCAATGCTTATATTCCGTATGAATATAGCCGTTCCAGGCATCATTGATTATGGTATTCATTAGAGGATTTATTTGACAAATTTCTCGGGACTATTGAGGAAACGAATAATGACAGATATGCTAGCCGTTTTCCTTCCTAATTTTCCAGCATGGCATTAATTGCAGTTATTCAAATTTCTAAGGAATTTTTGTTGTCGAACAAAAAAAAGAGAGAAGATTTTTCAAAAGCGACAGAGACTGATATTAGAAGTTCAATCTTTCAGAGATGAAAAATTACAGAGAGATATTCTTAGCAAGGGCAGAAAATTCACAGTAGCTCTCAATCTTCATCTCTCACTTTACTCTCAAGAAGATAGAAGAAGAACAACACAACCTGATCAAGTGTCTTCTTCATCTTCTCTTTCCAGGAATTTGCTGAGAAAATAAAGATCCATCTGTCTAAAGTTACTAGATCTGCTTTACACAAGCTGAAGACCTACACGCTCCTGAATAAAGCTTCTCAATCCTGAACAATTCTACATCTCAGGGGGAGCTTTGACAAGATCTGGAATCCAAAAAAAGTCTTCTTAAATTGTTTTTGAGAAAAGAGAAGACAAACATCACATTCTTTCCCACCCCACTGTATAGGGTTTTAACTCCATTCAAAAGTTAGCCTGTTTCACAAGTCACCTTCCAAAAGACTTGAGTTTGGTTTTTGGGCACCTGATAAAAAGATAAAAGGGTTGCAATATCTCTCTATAAATAGATATTATGGTGGCAGGTACCTAATAAAAACATGTAGTGGATTTCTACCAGGGTGGTAGAAGAGTGGATGTACCCAGTTTGGGAACCATAATAATATTCTTATGTTGTTTGTGTGTTTGTTGTTTTCTTTTTGTCTTGTGTTGTGGTAGCTTAGTGTAGCTTTTCTATGCTCTTGTTGACATCTCATAGCTATTAATATATCACCTATTTTATCACTTAACTTTATATTTGTAAAAATATGCAAAGGAATTCTTATTTAAACTCTATTCATCCCCCTCTATAATTAATCAACGCTTACTCTCCCTTTTCTTTCACCAAGGATGGGCCGGCTTTCCTAGGTATTAAATTATTAATGGAGCCAGAAGGCATCCGCTAGGGGACCAGACTAAACCTAAATCACTAACTCTAGCATAGGATGGTCTCGGAAAGGAGCAGAAGTGTGTGGAACATAAATTAAGATGAAACGCTAACATCCTAGATAATTTTAAGGCATATAAGTAATAAAACTCAAATTCATTGATTAATATTTTAAAATTGCACCTAAGTAACTTACAACCGTTAGGGGTGAAACCACATGCTACATGACTTGACCCAAATGAGGAGGAAAAGAGGATTTAGTTAGGTGTCACAGGAACCTTATAATAAAAAATGATTTCAATGGGCTCCAAATCCACAGTTTTAATTCTAACTTTAATAAACTCACGGTTGGCATAAAGATATTCCAAGGAGAACCGCTCATCATGAACAATAGAGTTGGATTCTCGTGGATGTTAAATAATGTGTGAGTGATAAAACTTAAGGGTCCCATTTATAATAACTATCATGTGGACATAAGGGTCATCAAAAGGAGAATGGGAAATGCGTGCAACCGGGTGTTGTATATAAGTATATCTAGGAGACACCACGTCAAGAGGAACAATAGCCAAGGAATCAGAATCGGTACCACGTCCTTAAGGGTCATCTAATGTAGGCAAAAAAATAGGAGGAGGGGTCGGTAAAATCAATCGCGGGAAAAAATCCAGATCCTTATAAATTACACCTACTGGCGACATCATCAAAGAAATCTAATCTTGGTATACAACAAGAGAATCGTCTAAAAATTTCCTTCCCTTAGATGGTAACTCATCCATAATAACACTAGGACATCCTCACTCTCTGGCTCCTCAGATTACTCGGATACATTCTCAGTGGGTGTAATCATATGCTCTATCACAATGGGGATCGTAGACTGAAGAAGCTACTCAATACTAGGGTGATCAAGCACTACACTAGAAGGACATGTAACAAGAAATGGGATACTCTCATAGATCGGAATATCTTCATCCCATACACAATCTTCCAAATTACTAGGATATCCATGCTCCTTATCGTCACTAAAATCATCAATTAAATTTGCCTCGCCCTCAGTGGCGGGCTCAGTCCTAGACACGACTTAGACTCATCAGGAGAGTCAACGACTAGATCAGCCAGCTATGGGGTGACTGAAAAGGGACTACAGGCGTATTCAGAATAAGACGCAAAATAAAACAAAGATTAGATACGCCACTAGACTCACATGTCGTAATCTTCTGTCTACCCCTATAGATTTGACTACTCTCACACCACGGGCTCATGACAGTTCTAGCAGTAACTTGTACAAAACTCGAGATAGGGGACCTCACCTTTTCATTTCCTCCAAAGGTGGGTGCAAGTATACTATTTATAGCTCTACCAACCTGGGGAAAGGGTCTATCCTGAGGGAATATTTCACTCCTATAAGCAGCTGATAAGTAAATTTTGTTTTAAAGAAGATAGATTTGGTGTTATATAATCTTTTACGTATATAAGTCTATCTCTTTTTTACTTACTTATATCCTGTGGATTAAGGCAAGAGTACTTATCGCAGAGGAGTATAGTATTTTTTTAGAAAATATAAAGTTCGTATTTTTCCTGGGATCGGTGTTAATTATTCTACTTTTTAGAGCTGACTATTATCATATCGAACAAACGGAGTAGAGTTTATATTTAAAAGATAGAAAAATATATATACGTGATTTTATTAAGATAAGGACTCAGAAGGTAGTCATTGATTTCAGAAGTACTTTGAGAGAATATTAATTCAGCTATTAAAGAACAACTTTATTTCTTAATTTCCTAACTTAACGAGAGGGTCCCTTTGGTAGCATCACTGACTCGAAAGTAAGACCGGGGAAGCTTGCGTTTAAAACGGGTTAACGTAAACGTAGTGTCTCTTCACCTGGTAAATGATCAATTAATAGAAAACCCTAGTAAGGATAACTAGAAAGTAGAGTTGAAATAGTTGAAAATAATATCCAGCCTAGAACTCATCTTGACCAAGTGCTAAGGGTTCTTAGCCTCTTCTCAGGATGGGGCGGTATAAAGTACAGAAAATAATATCTACCTATCTATCTTAATCCAGGACTTAAGCTTTCGCTTCGCCTTTCATTCGGGATAGGGTAGTAAAATCTAAAATATTGAAAAGCTTTCGCATTATCTTAATCCAGGCCATAGGCTTTCGCCTTGCCATTCATTCGGGATAGTATGAAATAATAAGGTTTTGAAAATTGTTTTGAAAGTAGTTTCACGCTATCTTCATCCAGGACATAAACAGAGCTTCGCCTTTCATTCGGGATAGTATGAAAAAATTAAAGGAAAGTAAAACTGAAAATAAAGCGGTAAAGTACTAAGAATTAAAATTTCAAGAGTCTATTTCATAAAGTCAAAAAATATTACAACTTTCTGAAAAGCTGAAAAGAAAGCTAAAAAATTACAACTTACAGAACTTTTGAATACTTGAAAGCTACTACCAATTCCTTGTTAGAGAGCTGGGGAGTCCTAATAGTTCTTAAGAAAGCTGCAGGTGTTTGAATAATTCTACTTTGCCCTGCCCCTCTATTTATAGAAAAAAATTGCTTTGGAAAAGCACTTTTGGAAAAGTTGCCAAACAACTTATGGAAAAGCTACCAAATAGCTTTTGCAAAAGCTTAAAATACGCTTGTGGGACAGCTGGCTATTGGACAACTTAATACGTGGAAGTTATTGATGAGCTGGCAGCTGATTTGGTGGCTGGATAAGGATGGCGGGTCGGGCTGGCAGCTGGTGGGTAAGGCTGGCAGGTCGAGCAGGCGGCTGGCGGGTTGGCGGGTCGAGCAGGCGGGTCGATTTAATTGGCGCAAATTGCTTTCACCTAGAATTGAACCCGTGACTTAATGAAATTCTACATAGCTCCTACTCCACTAGGCCGGCTGATTATTTCTGCATAAACACAAACACATTATAAATATAAACTATATTGGATTTAGTAACTTTTTATTTTATATTTTATTTTAATTAATAATATATACATTTAAACTTTATATTTTATATATTATTTTAATTATATTTTATAGTATTTTAATTAAGTATTTTAAAATCACTAAAGCTCCCCTTAACTTTATATATATTATTTATAATTATTTTATACATTATTTTATAAAACATATATTTTTTATATCTTTAATATATATACATATAAGTCATATTATATTTTATATTTAATATTATAATTTATTATAGTTAACTTAAATATATTACTTCTAATTTTATACATCACTTATATATATATTTATTTAACTTTAATATATTCATTTTTGTGATAATACAGTATTACTTTCTACATAATTTTATTTAAAGAAGAAAATTTATAACAAATCATTTATTCCTTAATTTACATAAATAATTCCTTATTTACGTACAAAATAATATTCAAACTATACTAATAAATGAGAATTAATTATCACTCATCAAATACCCTCATACTTATGTTTTGTTATTCCAGAGGAAAAATAGGAGTTGCGTTAATGAATAATTTATCAAAATTTCTATTTACTAACAATTTAATTCTTCATGATAAAACAGGTATAAAAATCCGGTGAATAAATAGTTAAATGCTATCGTATATATATATCATTGATATCAGAGTTAGAATTTATAGCCATAAAAAGTTTTTGAAAATAAATAGTAAGCATATATTAAAATCAGATATAACAAGGATAGATTTTCTTTATGATTACTATATCTTTATACGAGATATATTGTAAAATGTTCATTCTATTATTTATGCTTTCTCAAAATTTTAAACAAAAATAGAAAATTAACTTTGGAAGGGTGGAATTTACCTATACAATAGGTTTTTGTAGAAGTGATAGATATTTGTATTCTATCATCTTTTTAGCTAAGTTAGGCGTTGTTATAACAACTAAGGAATAGACCTCAAAAGTGGCAAAAAAATACAAAGAATACTTGAGTTTTTATTTGAATCCAATGTATATTTAGAGGAGTGCATACTCCTTTCCATATAATTTTTTCATATTTATTAGATGCCTATGTGTACGGAATGAAATCTTATTTCCATTGACATAATATCTTTTCTTTTACTAGGAGTACATACTCCTAGATACTTGCTTGCGTAAGAAAACATGCCAAGTAGAAAAAAATAAATATTCAGGAGTTGGATTAAAAATTTTTAGAGAAACTATAATAGTTTGTATTTCTTATATTTCGTTAAGAATGGAGTAAGGATAATTATAGTTTAAAATTGTTTGGTGAACATAAAATGTTTTGCTTCTATTGTATATATTTATTTTTGATATATTAAAGCAAGCTTGCTAAAAAACTAACTCCGATTGTAATGAAATTTTATAAGGTAGGGTTTTCAAGTTTATTCCAGATATTTATATCTATCTAGTTATGAGAAGTAGTAAATTTGAAAATTGAATAATTTGCATTTTTGATCAACTAAGATTTTTTTGGAATATATATAAATATTATGGTTTTGAAAATTTTGACTTGATTTGGGATTAGTACTAAAATAAACAATGTTTTTATTTAAAACATATAAGTGATATAAAAATTGCTGTTAAAACCACACCCATACATATGTAAGGCATAGGTATGAAGTGACAAATTTGTAAAGAATATACAAAAGCATAAAAGATGGAAATATACAAGTGAATTTATATTTTGAGGTTATGGAGTAGTGTTAATGTTTCAGGTTCTTTTTTAAAAGGGTACGAAGTAAAATATAGTTTTAAACGGTGCTCGTTTACTTTGAAAGTTCTTAGTTTATGGTTATAAATAAGAACGGTCCCATATGGCCAGATTTGTTTAACAGTAAAGGGTCCGATCCATCGGGATTTTAATTTTCTTGGAAATAATTTAAGGGGTGAGTTATATAGTATGACAAGATCACCTAGTGAAAAAGATTTTGGAAATTTAATTTTTCTATCATGATAAAACTTACATCACTCTTTATAAAATTTATTATTTTCATTGGCATTTGCACGCCATTCCTCAAGTTCATTGAGTTGAAATTTACATTGTTCGACGGCTTAGTTTGTATCTAAGTTAAGAAATTTTAGCGCCCAGTATGGGCGATGTTCTAATTCTACAGGTAGGTGACATGCCTTTCCATATACTAAACGATAAGGTGTACAACGGATCGCAGTTTTGAATGCTATACGGTAGGCCCAATGTGCATCATCTAATTTTAGGGACCAATCTTTTCGATTGGTATCTACAGTCTTTTCTAATATGTGCTTTAGTTCCTTATTGACTACCTCCACTTGGCCGCTTATTTAGGGGTGATAAGCGGCAGCGAATTTATGAGTAACTCCATATTTGGCTAACACTTTAGCCATCTGGGTGTTACAAAAATGAGTACCTTGATCGCTAACTATAGCCCTAGGCGTGCCAAAACGTGAAAATAAGGATTTCAGAAATTTAACGATGACTCTCGCGTCAGTGGTGGGAAAAGCTTGCGCTTCAGCCCATCATGAAACGTAATCGATCGCTACTAAGATATAAAGATTTTTAAAAGAAGGAGGTAAAGGGACTATAAAATCTATGCCACACAGATCAAAAATTTCACATTCTAAGTAAAAATTTTTGGGCATTTCGTCCCGACGAGAAATGTTACCTGACCGTTGACAGCGGTTGCAACGCTTACCAATTGTTGAGCTTCCTTGAATAAAGTAGGCCAAAAGAATCCTGCTTCAAGGGCTTTACGTGCAGTGCGGTTGGCATGATAATGTCCGCCGGTTGGTCCTTCATGGCAGTACCGTAGTACTTTTAGTCCTTCCTCGTTCTAAATACATCTTCTAATTACTTGGTCGGTACAGACTCGGAATAAATACGGGTCTTCCCAAAAGTAGTTTTTCAAGTCAGAAAAGAATTTCCTCTTTTCTTGAATTATAAAAGCTTTTGGAAGGACTCGGGCTACTAAATAGTTAGCCAAGTCTGCAAACCAAGGAGTAGAAGAGTTTGTTACCTTTTCGAGGGTGAGGAGACTTTCTTCAGGGAATTTATCTTCGATGTCGGCTTCCACGAGTGTATCTGCTGCAGCATTCTCTAGTCGAGAAAGATGATTCGCTGCCAAATTCTCCGTGCCTTTCTTATCTTGGATCTCTAAATCAAATTCTTGTAATAAGAGAATCCAACGTAATAAAGGGGTTTTGCATCTGCCTTAGATAGTAAATATTTTAAAGCAGAATGATCCGTAAAAACTATAACATTCGATAGTGTGATATAAGATCTAAACTTATCAAATGCAAATACAATTTCCAGTAGTTTCTTTTCCGTGGTTGTGTAATTGGTTTGTGTGGATGTGAGAGTTTTACTTGCATAATAGATTTGATGAAAATATTTTTCTACTCGTTATCCTAAGACAGCTCCTACCGCATAATAACTCGCATCACACATAATCTTAAAAGGAAAGGACCAGTCTTGGGATACTAAAATAGGAGAGTTGATAACTTTGTCCTTAATAATATTGAATGCTACTAAGCATTCCCTATCGAATATAAACGGGGCTTCTTTTTCTAATAAATGAGTTAATGGTTTTGTTATTTTAGAAAAATTTTGAATTAACCGTCTATAGAAACCTGCATGGCCTAAGAAACTTCGAATAGATTTTACATTTGTTGGAGGAGGAAGTTTTTCAATTATTTTTATTTTGGCCTTATCGACCTCGATTCCCTGGGAAGAAATTATATGACCAAGAACTAAACCTTCGCGGACCATAAAATGGCATTTCTCCCAGTTCAACACTAAATTAGTGTCTTTACAGTGTTTAAGAACACGAGCGAGGTTATCTAAACATATATGAAATGAGTCTCCAAATACGGAGAAATAATCCATAAATACTTCCATTACTTCCTCTACTAACCTGCCAAAAATAGCTAGTATACATCTTTGAAATATAGCTTGCGCATTACAAAGTCCAAACGACATTTGCCTATAGGCGAAAGTACCAAAGGGGCAAGTGAACGTAGTTTTCTCTTGGTCTTCAGGGGCTATAGTAATTTGTATATACCCTGAATAACCATTGAGAAAACAATAATATGAGTGACCCGAGAGTAGCTCTTATATTTGATCTATAAACGGTAGTGTAAAGTGATCTTTACGGGTGGCATCATTTAATTTTCGATAGTCGATGCACACCTCCAACATATAACAGTACGTGTTGGAATTAGTTCATTATTAGCATTTTGCACTACCGTTATACCGCCCTTCTTAGGGACGACTTGTACGGGACTAACCCATGAACTATCTGAGTTTGGATAGATAATTCCTGCGTCTAATAATTTCATTACTTCATCTTTTATGACATCCTTCATATTAATATTTAAACGTCGTTGGGGCTAGATAGATTTACGAGGGTTAACTTCCAAAAATATTTTATGCGTACAAAAAGATGGGTTGAGTCCTTGGATATCACAAATTTGCCATGCTATTGCATGGCGATGTTGTTTTAACACTTCTATTAATTCAGACGTTTTCTTATCATTTAATTCGGCAGAAATGATAACAGGAAGTTTAGATTCAGCTTACAAGGAAAACGTATTTTAAATGTGCAGAAACTGTTTTCATCTCGAGGGTTGGTGGTTTTTCATATGAAGTTGGAGTTTTTAGAGTTGTGGAAGTTAAGGATATAAAAGGTTCTAAAGGGTCATTGGTAGGCATTTCGTTTGAAAGGGGTAAGTCTTCCAAGTCCAATTATTCTACAGTTATTGAAAGAAAATCATAATAGGGAAAACCATTTTCCTCAAAAGAGGCTTCCGCAAGATAGCAGGAATCGTCATTTATTAAACAATTTTTCATAGAGGGATCTATATCGATTGTAATCTCGTCATCTCCTACTCATAAGAGAAGTCTACTGTTACTTACGTCTATTATCGCACGAGAGGTTGCGAGAAAATGATGACATAATATTATGCGAACATCGGTGTCTTCCTCTATGTCAAGTATAACAAAGTCTACCGGGAAGATAAACTTGTTTATCTTGACTTGGACATCCTCTACTATCCCTATTGGATATTTAATAGAACGATCTGATTACTGGATGCTCATTTTAGTTGGTTTGGGGTTACCTAATCCTAGTTTTTGAAAGAGCAAGTAGGGCATCAAATTTATGCTAGCATCTAAGTCTGCTAACACATCTTTTATTAATAGATTACCGAAGAGACACGGGATGGAAAATCGTCCCGGATCGTTTAACTTTGGGGGTAATTTATGTAATAAAATGGATGAACATTAAGCGTTAAGGAAAACTCTCGAAATATCCTCGAGTTTATTTTTATTTGAAAGTAATGCATTTAAATATTTTGCGTATTTAGGCATCTGTGCAATTTCCTCGCAGAAAGGTATATTAATTTGAATTTGTTTTACAATTTTTAGAAAATTTTTATAATGTTCATCTTCTCGCTCATCTCTTAATTTAGACTGATAAGGTAAAACAACATGTGGGGAAGAAATTCACGGGGGTTGAGGAAGCAGAGTCGTAACGGGAAGTGGTGTAGGAAGGCTAACTTTAGCCTCTTTTTCTACCATAATGGGTGGTGGTAGCTCCCTGCCACTTTGTAGTTTGACGGCTTGTCAACATGATGGGTTATTGGAATGGCCAGTATCCCGCGGATTTGGTTCCGTATTTCCTGGCAAATTACCAGGTTGGCGTTCCGATAACATTTTTGATATTTGTCCAATTTGTGTTTCTAAGTTTTTATTTGATCTGGTCAGGTTCCGGATATTTGACTCATTAATACTGACATATTTCGTGAATATGTCTTCTATCAGGGTTGGCATAAATTGGTGCGGTTATGGTGGTGGTGTTTGTGGTTGTGGGGGTTGCGGTGCAAATCCACTTGGATTTGCAATCGGAGGGCGTTGAGCATTATTGGGGTTGCTCCATGAAAAATTAGGATGGTTCCTATATCTTGGATTATAAGAATTATTATTTAAGTTAATATTAGGATTATAGGAAGGTCTATAAGAGTTCTCTATATAATTGATTTCTTCAATTACATTAATATTTGGATTCCAAGTAGTTGTGGCAGAGGAAGCAGATATTCATGCCAATTATTTAGTTAAATTTTCTACTTGGAGTGCTAAAGTAGAAGAAGTGTCGAGCTCATAAATCCCAGCTTGTTTAGGGCGTTACCTTAGCACGTTCTACTGGTATGCATTCATGGCCATTTCCTCAAAGAGGGTTTGAGCGGCCTTAGAGGTTTTGTTATTTAGCGTGCCCCCATCGGCAGCATCAATGGCTTGCCTTGTTTGAATATTCAAATCATTATAAAATATTTGTACCTAGAGCCAAGTTGGCAGGGTATGATGTGGACACCGACGTAAATATTACATAAAATGTTCCAAAGTCTCATAAAGAAACTCGGACTCGCCTTGCATAAAGGAAGAAATATCTGCACACAGACGTGTAATTTTTGCAGGTGGAAAATACTTTATCAGGAATTTTTCGGTCAATTCAGCCCAAGTGGAAATAGATCCTCTAGGGAGAGAACCAAGCCACTGTTTGGCTTTCGTTCGTAATGAAAAAGGAAATAAGCGAAGACGGATGGCATCATCAGTGACGTCATTTATCTTAAATGTGTCGTATATTTCTAAGAAGTTGGACATGTGTGTGTTTGGATCTTAATCGGGCAATCCATCAAAATTAACAGAATTTTGAATCATATGGATTATACTCGATTTAATCTCGAAGTTAATATTAGCAATTGTTGGACGAACGATACTAGGCCCGGTGTTATCTAAATTGGGTCGTACATAATAAGACATGGTCCTTTGGGGGACTACCTCTGGCAATTTTTGTTGCTCTACTGCCATTTCTTGTACGTGTGCAGTGCCTATGGACTCTTTTAGATTTAATACAAGCTCTTGATTCAGAGATCGGAGGCACCTGCGGAAGGTGCGATCGATTTAGGGATCAAGTTCAATATTTAAATCAGATGGAGTTCTGTGGGTCATACACTAAAAAAGACTTTTGTATAAAAACAAAAAAAAATAAGTTAAAAAAACTAAGTTAAAAACAAATTAACACAAATACAAACACACGAAAAGACTTAAAACGGGAAATAACTAAAAACAGGTTTTTTATATAAACCTGTTTTTCTATAAAACAGGTCTTATAAAAAACAGTTTTTATTATAAACTAGTTTTTTTAGAAGAAAAGTTTTATATAAAATACGTAAAAATAGTCTGTAGGTTTTTTATTTTTTTATAGAATTTATTAGTGGTTAATAAACTTGTTAATAAAAAATAGGTTTTATAAAAACAAAGTTTTAAATTCAGGGAATTTTATGTTTGTTTTATTTTTATAAAAACTAAGGTTTTTAAATAACAAGAAAAAGAAAAGATAGAATTAATAGCGTTCTTTTATTTTCAAATATTAACACATATAAACAAATCCCCGGCAACAGCGCCAAAAAGTTTGATAAGTAAATTTTGTTTTAAAGAAGATAAATTTGGTGTTATATAATCTTTTACGTATATAAGTCTATCTCATTTTTACTTACTTATATCCTGTGGATTGAGACAAGAGTACCTATCGCAGAGGAGTATAGTATATTTTTAGAAAATATCAAAGTCATATTTTTCCAGAGATCGGTGTTAATTATTCTACTTTTTAGAACTGACTATTATCTTATCTAACGAACGGAGTGGAGTTTATATTTAAAAGATAAAAAAATATATATACGTGATTTTATTAAGATAAGGACTCAGAAGGTAGTCCTTGATTTCAGAAGTAGTTTGAGAGAATATTAATTCAGCTATTAAAGAACAACTTTAGTTCTTAATTTCCTAACATAACGAGAGGGTTCCTTTGGTAGCATACTAACTCGAAAGTACGACCGGGGAGGCTTGCGTTTAAAATGGGTTAACGTAAACATAGTGTCTCTTCACCTGGTATATGATCAATGAACAAAAAACCCTAGTTAGGATAACTAGAAAGTAGAGTTGAAATAGTTGAAAATAATATCCAGCTCAGAGCTCATCTTGACCAAGTGCTAAGGGTTCTTAGCTTCTTCTCAGGATGGGTGCGGTAAAAAGTACAGAAAATAATATCTACCTATCTATCTTAATCAAAGACTTAAGCTTTCGTTTTGCCTTTCATTCGGGATTGGGTAGTAAAATCTAAAATATTGGGAAGCTTTCGCACTATCTTAATACAGGTCATAGGCTTTCGCCTCGCCCTTCATTCGGGATAATATGAAATAATAAGGTTTTGAAAATTGTTTTGAAAGCAGTTTCACACTGTCTTAATCCAGAACATAAGCAGAGCTTCGCCTTTCATTCGGGATAGTGTGAAAAAATTAAAGGAAAGTAAAACTGAAAAAAAGCAGTAAAGTACTCAGAATTGAAATTGAAAGAGTGTATTTTCTAAAGTCCAAATTTATTACAACTTTCTGAAAAACTGAAAAGAAAGCTAAAAAATTACAACTTACAGAACTTTTGAATACTTGAAAGCTACTACCAGTTCCTTGTCAGAGAGTTGGGGAGTCCTAACAGTTCTTTAGGAAGCTGCTAGTGTTCGAATAATTCTACTCAGCCCTGCCCCTCTATTTATAGAAAAAAATTGCTTTTGGAAAAGCACTTTTGGAAATGTTGCCAAACAGCTTTTGCAAAAGCTGAAAATCAGCTTGTGGGACAGCTGGCTATTTGACAGCTTTACACGTGGCCGTTTTTGATTAGCTGGCATTTGATTTGGTGGCTGGATAAGGATGGCGGGTCGGGCTGGCAACTGGCGGGTCGGGTTTGCAGGTCGAGCAGGCGACTGGCGGGTTGGCGGGTCGAGTGGGCAGCAGGCTGGTTGGCGGGTCGAGCAGGCGGGTCGATTTAATTGGCACAAAAATTCATTCACCTGGAATTAATCCCGTGACTTCATGAAATTCTACATAGCTCCCACTCTACTAGGCCAGCAGATCATTTCTGCATAAACACAAAGACATTATAAATATAAACTATATTGGATTTAGTAACTTTATATTTTATATTTTATTTTAATTAATAATATATACATTTAAACTTTATATTTTATATATTATTTTAATTATATTTTATAGTATTTTAATTAAGTATTTTAAACTCACTAAAGCTCACTTTAACTTTATATATATTATTTATAATTATTCTATACATTATTTTATAAAACATATATTTTTTTTATATCTTTAATATATATACATATAAGTCATATTATATTTTATTTTTTATATTATAAATAATTATAGTTAACTTAAATATATTACTTCGAATTTTATACATAACTTATGGACAAAAATCATAATAGTCCCTCAGTTTTTATAGCCATGTCACTTTGGTCCCAATAGTTTATTTTTGTGTCAATTTAGTCCTTAAAAGTAAACTTTATAGTTATTTTACCTTACTAACCTTTCTATTTAGACTTATTAAATGAAGCAACAAATAAAAACAAAAACTATCCAAGCTAAAATAATATTAACTTGTCATATTTCTCCAATATTACATCGTTTCAAAAATAGGCAATTTAAAGACATTTATGCCGCAAAATTAAGAGTCTCTACTCTTCAAAAAGGGGCTTCTAATTAAGAGAGATTATAATATGTCCGCAAAATACAATATAATCGTATTCCATAATAATATTTTAATTTTTTTTGTCGATCAACTGCTTCCTCCAAGAGTCTTTACTCTTTAGTGGTTGAAACTTGAGAGCCAACAACCTGCAATTTGAAAAAATAATGTGCATCATCAGTTGAATTTATTAAATTAACATAACAAAATATAAACTAAATGATACCTGTGTCTTTCTACTAGCGCAAGTTCTTATGTTGTGACCAATTTTATGGCATCTCTTGCAAGTAATATGAATAGATCTTTTAAGGCTTTTAGTCTCATTCACTTCATTCCTTCTCTTGATTTGCAATCTACCTTATTTGAAGACTCTACCCTTTCTCTTATGTGATGGAGGCCTCAATGGAGGGATTTGAGAGTGATCCAACCACTTAGATTCATGTGGAACTGCATTTATTATCCCTTTGTAAGTTGTCAAGTATGATTCTTTGGTTAAATAATGATCTACATAATTGATTGGATCATATCTCATGTATAAAATACAACTCATTGCATGCTTGCATGGAACTCCACTAACTTGCCATTCTTTGCATTCACAAGTCTTGCACTCAAGATTCACAATGTATTTTATGTCATCATACCCCTCAAACATGATCTCGGAAGCTGGAACTACCATTAGCCTTCTACCTTCTCTCTGATTTTTCTCCACTCTAGCATTCACTCTTGGTGGTAGCTTTGTTTGCCAAGTCAAAGCTTTTTGATATCTAGTAAAAAATCTCTTCATGATTTTAGTTCTGTACCACTCAAATAGTGTTATTACCGGTTTTTGTCTCATCTTACCCAAATATGCAGTGAATGACTCTGTCATGTTATTTGTAACGTGATCAACTTTACAAGCTACATCAAACCCATGTCTTGACCAAGTACTTGGGTGTTCTTTGCAAGTTTCCATCAACCATTTGTGTGCTCCAATATCAGTCACACAGATTTCCTCCAAGGCATCAGTGAAGCCTTTTTCAGTATATGCATTTACAGCCATCCAAAATAGTTTTCTTAATTTAAGACCCGAAAAGTTGCTTCTAAAATTTGCGTAGAGGTGTCTAGCACAATATCTTTGCCTCATTTCCGTAAAAATAGAACCGATTGCCTTTTTTAAAACTTTTTGCCTATCACTCATGAAAGTTATAACACGTTCATCATGCATAAAACTATTTAGACAATCAAGGAAATATTTCCAACAATCCTCATTTTCACCTTCACACACCATTACAGCAATTGGAAAAATACCGGAATTAGCATCTAATGCAATTGCCGTAAATATCTCACCTTTGAATGGTCCTTTGAGGAAACAACCATCAACTCGAATAAATGGCCAGCAACCTTTTTTGAACCCTTGACATTGGGCTTCAAAGCTAACAAAAATCCTCTGAAACTTTGGACTACAATTTGAATCAGTGATATCCAAAGCTTCACACTTTAATTTCACATAACCACCACGATTTGTTTCATTCAGTGCATTAATGTACTTGGGTATATTAGCATAGCTCTTCTCATGATCTCCTTCCACTGCTCTCATTGCAATTGCTCAAGCTCTGTATAATTTTCTTGGAAGTGCATTAATTCCGTATTTAGCCCTCAAAGCAGAATCAAGCTCCTCTACTGATTTTTCTTGATTGATTTTATAATCATCTTTGAATTCATTCGCAATCCACTTTGCCATTACCCCGCCACCCTTCAAGTTTCTAAAACAAGTATGGACACCACCCATTGTCTTTACTTTAAATGTAACTCCATCCCCATAAGTGGATGCGTGGAGTCTCCAAGAACATTTGTCATCATTGTTGCACTTAACTGTTACCCTTATTCGGTCATTTTTTATTTTTTTTAGCTTGATGCCTTCTTGAATTGAATATCATAGAAGAATATCTTCAAAATGATCAACATTGTCGAATAGCATACCAATTCCAAGTTCTACAATCTGTTTTCCATTATCATCATACTTAAATGCATAGTATGACCCTTGCATCTTCTCACCTAAAATATCAATAGGATTCCGATCATGTAAATCATTGTCATTGTGATATAGTGCATGATCTTTATCAGAATTATAATCACTCAATCTATCCTCCGCTTGATCACTGCCTGAACTAGGGGGTATGTACTTATCATCATGTACCTCAACTTCAGAATCACTCCACTGACCTATTTCATCATCCACTTCAATCTCATTTTCTTCTGCATTTGTTGAATGAAATGCCGGTATGTTGGGCGTAGATGTAGAAATACTCAAATTCACGCAAACATTTTCCAAGCCGATAGCCATATAAAGTGCAACTTACTTGTTTATATCTTCATCCTCGGTAATTATAATGGTTTCTTCTATATCGGGAAGGACACCTTCTATAACAACCAATGAACTTAGCCCACTCATTCTCTTCCCCATAGCCGCTTCACAAACATCATTTAATAGAGATATGTATCCATAATTTGTGCTTTCCAAATTTGTAACTCGCAACTTGTCCCCAAGAAAATCAATCTCCAAGTTAAAAATCATCTCCTATTTTTTAATTGCAAAAATTGTTAGTAATAGAACTTTGGAACACAAACAGAGCTAACAAATTATACATCTTAAAAAAACTGAAAAAAATTATACATGCACAGTAATTATACATCCTAAAAAACTGAAAAAAAATTGTTCATTGTGGCGTTGAGGAAGAAACGGAAGAAACAAAAATCAAATTTTTGCAATCGGATCTAAATCCTAGATTCAAAAATCAAATTTCTAACTTTTGGAAAACCTAAACCTGGGTTCAAAATCAAAATTTTGAACCCTTGACATTGGCGTTGAGGAAAAAACGGGCGAAAAAAAAATCAAGTTTTTGCAATCGGATCTAAATCCTAGGTTCAAAAATCAAATTTCTAACTTTTGGAAAACCTAACCCTATGTTCAAAATCAAAATCTTGAACCCTTAACAATGGCGTTGAGGAAAAAATGGGAGGAAAAAAAATCAATTTTTTGCAATCGGATCTAAATCCTAGGTTCAAAAAACAAATTTATAACTTTTAGGAAACCTATCCCTAGGTTCAAAATTAAAATTTTGAACCCATGACAATGGCGTTGAGGAAAAAACGGGAGAAAAAATCAATTTTTTGCTAGAAGATAATGGTGAGGATATGAGAAATGGGGAATAAAAGTTTTGACATCTACCTTCAGTGGAGGAAAACCACTCGCCGGAGAAGAACGATCGGAGAAAATACCACTCGCCAGAGAAGAACGATGGCCGGAGAAAAGCGATCACCAGAGAAGAATCAATCGTCGGAGAAGAATGGACGCCGCAAAAGAACGATCGCCGGAGAAGAAAGCACTCGCCGGAGAAGATAGTGGTGTAGAGGGAAACACTTGCCTAGAAGAACGATCGGAGGAGGCCGAGAATGAAATCACCGTGAGGTAGGGCTGCAGTTCCATGAAAAGGATTTTGGCTTGGAAAGGAAGAAATAACCCTAAAAAGTAAGTTTGGTAAAAGTCCGATTTACCCCTACAAAATCAGAAAAATAAGCCAAAATATAATATGTAG
This sequence comes from Platanthera zijinensis, assembly GCA_039513925.1. NCBI lineage: Eukaryota > Viridiplantae > Streptophyta > Magnoliopsida > Asparagales > Orchidaceae > Platanthera > Platanthera zijinensis. Next base: position 124,903,698 of record CM077087.1, read on the forward strand.
GGACTAAATTGACACAAAAATAAACTATAGGGACCAAAATGACTTGACTATGAAAATTGAGGGACTATTATGATTTTTGTCCCATAACTTATATATATTTTTATTAAACTTTAATATATTCATTTTTGTTATAATACAGTATTACTTTCTACATAATTTTATTTAAAGAAGAAAATTTAAAACAAATCATTAATTCCTTAATTTACATAAATTATTCCTTATTTACGTAAAAAATGATATTCAAACTATACTAATAAATGAGTATTAATTTTCACTCATCAGAAGCTACGGGTCTAGTGCCATAAATATTCTTGCGAACGAGTGTGGTGCTATAAGTACGAAGGTAGTCCGGATGAAATTTATCCAGGAGTAAGCTTCGCATTTGCGGACAAGCATATTGAAAGGTACCAACACGACGCTCTTCGTTTAACCAAAACACGTGGGCTTGACCTAATAATCGCTCTCGGGCGATGTTAACCTTTCGCTGGTCGTACCATAAGTGGCAATCAAAATAAATTTCTATCCCATTAAGCAAGTCTCTAAAAATTTGGGGATACCCCAAATTGTCATAAGTTGGATAAGTGTGGGTTGCCTAGGAGGTGGTGGTGCCACTTGGTTAGCCTTTAGTTGCGCAAATAAAACCTTAATCTCATCCATTAAAGGGAAACGAACTAGTTTTCTAACATTTGTCATGGAACCATAAGATTGTAATCGGGTAACGTTAACGTCATAGGCCATTTTTTAGTGGTGATGGGACAGAAAAATCTACTTGAATTGTGTGCACATACAATGAAATAATGACTCTGGTCTTATAAAATTGTAATAGATTAAATTTATCCTACTAAATAACTAAGGCAATAAATATTTTCTTTATATTTTCTTGCTGAAAATAAAAAGAAGATTATTAAAAAATTAATTAATTTTTTTGCAGAAAAATAAAATTTTAGGCCGCTATTTGCAGGCCAAAAATAAAAACTTATTTTTATTGTTTTGGCAATGAATCGTGCTAGTGCGTGTCGGTGTACTAATAAAAGGGGGAGGGGGCCGTTTAAGAAATGGACGTGAACCTCCCTCTGATACCAAATTGATGCAACAGACGATGAAGACGTGAGCGGTTTTTCCTTTTGCAATGACCCTAGGAGAGGGAGAAACCTTGATGGATAATTTATATATGGAAATAAGAGAGAGGAAAGGTGGTGATTGTGATATTCCAACATGGTGGAGGAATAGGGGCTGGTCGACTTTTGTTGGAGAGAGAGGGTGGCTATTTAAGGGTGGTCGGCTTGGTGTGGGAAGGGAGGAGAGGGCTCGAGTTCGTGAAGGGAGGAAGGTGGTCGGGAGGATGGAAGGGAGGGAGAGGGTGGTGGATAGGGTTAGTCGAAATTCAAAGAGGGAAATAGGGTCTCGCAGACTAACTCGATGCCCCTGTCGGGCCGATCATTTTGTGGACCGTCTTAGCTCACGGTGCGGTCGAGCGTGCACACAGTCACATAAAATGAGAAGTTTACACAAGGTGTGATGACGTGGAAAAACCACTCAAATGTGTAAAAAACCACGTGATCGGGTATATGCCGGTAAAATTCCACTAGCTTCTTTTGATTACAATGTGTTGGAGAATCGGGGCGACAAGCCGCTCCAGTAGTAACTTGGAGAGAAAGAGAGTATGACTATTACTCACGGCGGGCAACAGACTGCACCGCAGGAGTAACATGGGGGTTGAACTATGCTGGATGATCCTGGTGCTCTTGCGCTCGGGGCGACGCATACTAGCTTGCAGGTGGCATGTTCATCCATTGGTTTGCTCAGGGACTTGGGTGATTTCTATTGGTGGCGTGCTAGTTGAGTGCTGGTGGCCGCTTGTGGCTGCTGGTGGCCTCTGCTGGCCACTGGGGGCCACTGGTGGTTGGTGGTGGTTCACGGTAGCTGGAGGCTGACTCGGGGGAGGAGGCCGGAGAGCTATCACCTGAGGAAGAAGATGATTCGGAGCAGAGAAAAATGAAGAATGAGGAGGAACTTGGCCTCCTTTAATGGCCTATAAGAGAGGATCTTGGAGGGCCCCACAACTAACGTAGTTGGTTAGTGGGTGGTTAACCTCCCGATCGGACGGCGAGGAGAGCCTCCCCCGATCGGACGATGGGTAGGCCGTCCATGACGACGGAGGTGGCCGGCCGATTGGCCGGCTATAGGGGCAGCCGACAGTGGGGGTGGCCAGGGTGGCGGCCGGCAGCGACGTCCTGCAATGGCCTAGCCGCAGCTTTCCGCAGCGAGGCCTTCCAGGCCGGTCGAGTCTTGATGCGTCGAGGGCAGTGAGGCCGGCCGCATCCTACCGGGTGAGTCCACCTAGGTCGGCCGATGCCTACCGTAGTGAGGCCGGCCAGGCCGGCCGCGACCTGCCTCGGAAAGGCCTGCCGCGGAGCGCCACAGTGAGGCTGGCCGCGGCTAGGCCGCCGACGGCTGGTCAGCCTAGCGCGGTCGGGTCGGGCCTACCATGGCAGAGCGGCCAGTCCGACCGCGGCGGGGCCTGAGGGAGGCCGGATGCCGGCGGCGATTAGGCTGGCCGGCGGCGATTTTCTTACATTGGGAGAGGGAGTGGTCCCCCCCCATGATTTCCTCATCATGAGAGTTCATGGGGGGAGTGGCCAACCCATGATCCCACTTTGGGAGGAGATCATGGTGGGGGACTTTCTTCTATAAATGATGGTGGAACCCATCAATTGCCCCCCCCCCACTCCTTGCTATCCGAGAGTAAAGTGACCAAGAAAGGATGGATTTCCTCTGCTATCCTGTATCATGATGGTCCCGGTGGAAAGGTTGAGGCGACGATGACCAGTGCTTCCAAGTTATTCGGGGGGAGATTTGTAGGTGTTGAGTTTCCGGATGAGGGCATCAGGGCCGGCTACGAGAACTCAGGTTGTGCTTGCGCATGGCCAGATGTAAGAAGGTCGGGCACACGGTGGCTGAGCACTCATAGGCCGCTCGTGCGTGCAGGACGCGTGCATAGGCCACGTGTTGGTACCCTAGTTTTGATTTGTGTTAAGTCCACTCAATTAGTTTCTTGACCCATGATTTATCTATGGTCAAAGGTTAGTTGTTAGGTTAAATTCCCTCAGTTGTAGAGTTGTTGCTTATCCAGATGAAAATCTGGGTCAGTTGTTTTTGGTTTGACTATAGTCGAACGCCGCTCGGCTTTCTTCTATCAACCGATTGACTATCGTCTATCAGTTGGTCGACTATCGTAAGTCAGCAACTCGACTATCTGTTGTGATAGTTCGACTATCTGTCTTGATATCTCAACTATCTTATAGCTCGACTATCTGTTCTTATAGGTCGACTATCTGCTCTGTAGATAGGTCAACGATCAATGTGGTTAGGTCGACGATCTCTGTGGTTCGGTCGACGATCTCTGTGGATCGTTCGACGTTCGTTTGTCTGCTTTTAGAAATATTATATTTATTTTCTTCTGTGATTTATTTCTTATTTATCTGGCATATTTTATTAAAGATTGTTTCATTGATTTTATTCTTGCATCTCCAGGCAATCTTTGCCCCATTCTTTTTGCATAAGTCAAGCTCAACTCTGACTAAGTCTTTGGTCTTATTAGTTGACAAATCTTTATGCTTTATCTTCCATGCTGTCCTTTATAGACGTTAGACACAAAAGTCTTCTTTGGCCGTAAAGAGTTTGGTCTGATGTGACTTTATCTAGTATTCTTTTATCAGATTGGATTTGCAGCTTCTCAGAAAGCTTTATCCCTTTATAGGATGTCTTTCTGCAGGATATATTTTTGTATTGTGCTATTCGCAGCCCAGATTGTAGATCTCAGAAGAAGACAAAGATTTAGAGCTGTTACAAAGGCTAATATATAAAGAGCTCTTTTGAAAGAAGTTTTAAGACATATATAGAGAGAGATACAGACACATACACAGATATTCATATACAGATTCAAAAGAAGAAGATACAGCTCTCAGATCATTTTACATTCAACTGAGAAGAACTACTTTCTTCAGCATTCTTCTTCAAATCCTGAGTTCATCCTACTTCCAGGAACATTCACACTTAGTGCCTCAACAAGAATGAAAATAAGAAAGAAAAGCTGATTGAAGAAGAACAACCATTTCTCATCAAGAGTTTTCTTCAAGTTGCTCCTTCAAGAACTTCAAGACAACGGATTATATCAGTCAAGAGTTCAGAAGAGTTCCTGCACCCTAATGCAAGACTTCTTCCTTGATATTCTCTAAGCCAGGGGAGCCTTGATTCCTTAAAGCTTTCTAGCTCTGTGCAATCCACTTGCTTCTCTAATCTTGTTTTACAATAGAGAAGACATTCTAACTCTCTTACCCTCCTATACAAAGGGTTATTACTCCCTTCAAAAGTGAACCTTGGTGGCAGGGCACCTGATCAAAAACTTGTGTTGGATTTTGAGCTCCTGATCAAAAGCTCAAAGGGCCTACTTGATCTACCTGAACCAGATCAGTTGGTTACAGGGCACCTGAACAAAAACCTTTAGTGGATTCCTACCAGGGTGGTAGAAGAGTGGATGTACCTATTTAGAGGGAACCATTATAAACCTCTTGTGTTGTCTGTGTTGCTTACTTTAATTATTGATCTGTGGCAATGATTAGAACTAATTAGGACTGCTAGTTGCTGTGATAGGACTAAAGATGAAAATGTAATTACAGTTAGCTTTCTCTTGTGCACCACACTTTGTGTTAGGCTCTAGGGTTTCAAATATATATAAACTCTTTCTGCAAACTAACTCTGAGGGAGTTGAGTAAAAGCTCAAATTTTTGAATACTCTATTCATCCCCCCCCCTCTAGAGTTGTATCTATCCTCACTTTCAATTGGTATCAGAGGGAGGTTGACTGACTGTACAGGCTAACACTTGAGTCACAAGATCTAGATAGATACCAAACTTATAGACATTCACTTCATGGCCCATTACAAGGATTATTCTAGCACTAGACCTCTTGTATGCAACATAGCTAAGTTCAGCATCTGGAAGGCAAGAAACAAGTAATATTTTATTGATGAAGATATTTTTTCTTTAATTTTGACAGGACCTCCAACACCACCTACTGCAACCACTACTACAACATCTACAAATCTCAATGCAGTGCCACCTCCAGACTACAATGATGCATACAAGAAAGAAAAAATAGCTGATGCAAAAGCTATGAATATTCTGGCTCAGACCATGTCTGATGAAACCTTTCAGAAAGTGGCTGATTGCACTTCTACAAAAGCAATGTGGAACTCAATGAACTAGAATATAGCTGGTTCAGCTGATGAGAGGAAGGACAGAAGGTCCAACCTTATATCTCAATATGAAAACTTCATGAAGACTGAAGCTGAATCAGTTGAAGCTATGTACACCAAGCTCATCTCCATCATCAATGAGCTGAGAACCCTTGATAAGGAGATAACATTGACAGAGGTCAATGATAAGATACTGATGTGCTTCCACTGTACATGGGATCTTAGGATCTGGCCCATCAAGGAGGCCAGAAGTACTACTGAGATCTCAACTGAAGCCCTCCTTGGCAAGCTCAAATCTTTTGAGTAAGTTCTAAAGTCCAGGGAAGCTGAAGCTGAAACTAAGACTCCCACTCCAACAAGGAAAGAGCAAACTCTTGCTCTCAAAGCTGCTGATGCTTATGAAGGAAGCCAATCCAATGAGGTGTTGATGGCACTCTTTGCCAAAAGGATTCTCAAGATGGGCAAAAAGGACTTCAAAAAGAAGTCTTCAAGATATGAATACAAGCCAAGGTATGACAGATCACCTACTAAAGAAATTATTTGTTATGGCTGCAGGAAACCTGGACACATTCTACCAGAGTGTCCAAAGGAAAAGAACAAGGATAAGAGAAAAGAAAAAGAACAACAAAAGAAGCACTCCAAGTCCTCCTCCTACAAAAATAAGAAGAAGGAGAAAGGATTTGTTGCTGAAACCTGGAGTGATTTAGATGAGGAATCTTCCTCCTCAAGCTCCAGTGAAGATGAGGAAGAGAAGAATGCAAATGAAATTTGCCTAATGGCAATTGATGCCTGCAGCAATCATTCAGCTCCAGAGAGTTCTGATGAAGAAGAAATGCCTACAAAAGATCAGGTATTATCTTTTTATGATTTTACTTCTGCTAAATATAGGTATTAATTTAAATCTCTTTGTTTAGATTTAATTTCCTCAGAAAAAGAAATTAAGGAGCTTAAAAATAGGATAGCAGAATCAGAAACCATCTCTAATGAAAATGCTAGGCTAGAAGCTGAACTCACAAAATGTAGTGAAGAAATCAAATTTCTCAAAACTAAACTAGCCAAATCCAAAAGATTAGAAGAATCTTTAAATGGTAGAAGTCTTAAGCTACTAGAAATTACTAGTATATCAAACAGTAGGACAGGTAATAACAAACTAGGATTAGGAGCTTCAACAAGTGAACCCCCCTTGGTTCTTAAAAACCATCTTTCATTATGTGAAGAATAATGGACCCAAGGTTGTCTGGGTACACAATGTCTAACTGTTTAATTTGCAGGTGAAGACCTATCCAATTACTAAAGACAAATGGTATTTGGATAGTGGATGTTCCAAACACATGACAGGAAACAAAGAAAATCTCTCAAAATAGAAGGCCAAGCTTGGACCAAAGGTGATCTTTGGGGATTCCAGCTGTGGTCAAACTGAAGGATATGGTAGGTTTACCATTGGAGCAGTAACATTCAAAAGGGTTTCATATGTAACTGGACTGAAGCACAACTTAATCTCAGTAAGCCAGTTATGTGATGCAGGTTATCAGGTATCATTCACTAATACTCTTTGCAATATTACTTTTAATAGTAATGTAGTGTTAGTAGGCATTAGACAGGGTAATATTTATTTAGTAGATTTTAACTCAACTCAAACTGAAATCTTCCTATTTAATGAAGTAACAAATAATAACACCTTATGACATTGGAGGCTTAACCATGTTAACCTCAAGAACATATCTAGGTTATCTAAATACAACCTTGTTAGAGGTTTACCTTCTTGCCCCTACAAGAAGGAAAGCCTATGCAAGGCTTGTCAATTAGGTAAGCAAACCAAAAATTCCTTTAAATCTATAAATAAAAGTGATTCACCTAGAATCCTGTATTCATTACATTTGGACCTTTTTGGCCCAATAAATGTACAGAGTCTAGGAGGGAAGTTTTACACTTTAGTGATTGTAGATGACTTATCTAGGTTCACTTGGGTGTTCTTCTTGAGAACTAAGGCTGATAACTTCAAAGTTCTTACAGACTTTCTGTTATGTGTGCAGACTGAGTATTCTACTCATGTGGCCTTGATCAGAAGTGATCATGATACTGAGTTTGAGTCTCTTCTCATGCAAGAATTCTGTGAGAAATAAGGTATCAAACATAGCTTCTTTGCTCCTAGAACTCCCTAACAAAATGGGGGAGTGGAAAGGAAGAATAGAACCCTAATTGAAGCTGCAGAACGTTGTTGGCAGATGCTAACATGCCTCTCTCCTATTGGGCAGAAGCTGTTAGCACAGCTAATTATGTTTTGAACAGATGTCTTATACACAAGCTTAAGAGTAAAACTCCTTATGAGTTGCTTAAAGGAAAGAAACCTAAAATTAATTATTTTAGAGTCTTTGGTTATGTAGTGTATATTCACAATAACAACAAAGAATACCTTAGAATGTTTGAAGCAAAAGCTTCAATAGGAATTTTTCTTGGATATTCCCAAGTGAGTAAAGCTTATAGGGTGTTTAACAAATCAACATTAAAAATAAAAGAGTCTGTGCATGTTTCCTTTGATGTGTCAAAGATGTTTTACAAGGAGAAGGAAACTTCTCCTTCCTCAAGCTCATTGCAGGTACCTGAGTCATGCAAAGATGTCACTCAAGAGATTCTCCCAATTTAACTCTTCATATCACTTATTCAGACATTGATGGAGACACTGTGGAAGCAGTTGCTGTACCACCAATAGTTGATTCAATTCCTCAAGAGGAATTAATCCAACAGTTGTTGAAGATCACATCCCACCTGCTGATATTGTCACACTTAGAGATCATCCTACATCTCAATTGACTGGTGGCATATCAGCTGGTGTTCAAACAAGATATCAATTAAGATAGGATGTGATGCATGCTTGTTTCCTTTTACAGATTGAGCCACTCACAATAAAAGATGCTGAGCTAGATCCCCACTGGATCATTGCTATGCAAGAGGAGCTTAATCAATTTGGAAGATGTAAAGTATGGACTTTGGTTCCAAGACCTAAAGGCCAACTAATCATAGGCACCAAGTGGGTGTTTAGAAACAAGTTAGATGCCCAAGGAATTATTATAAGGAACAAAGCTAGGCTTGTAGCTCAGGGCTATAGATAGGAGGAAGGTATAGAATATGACCAAACCTTTGCCCGAGTTGCAAGGCTAGAGGCAATAAGGATCTTTCTAGCCTATGCAGCCTATATGAAGTTTAAAGTTTTTCAGATGGATGTCAAGAGTGCATTCCTAAATGGTGAGATAAAGGAAGAGGTGTTTGTTGAACAACCTCCTGGGTTTGTCTCTTCAACTCAACCCTCATTTGTTTACAAGTTGCAAAAAGCTCTTTATGGACTAAAGCAAGCACCCAGAGCCTGTTATGAGACTCTAACTAGTTTCCTGTTACAGCACAACTTTGTTAGGGGAGTAGTTGATAGAACCCTGTTTGTCAAGCATCACAAGGACCCCATCCTGTTAGTTCAAGTTTATGTGGATGATATTATTTTTGGTTCCACTGATCCCAAACTTTGCAAAAAGTTCTCAGACCTGATGCATTCTAAGTTTGAGATGAGTAGTATGGGTGAGCTATCTTACTTTCTTGGTCTCCAAGTAAAGCAAGATGTTGATGGCATCTTAATCTCCCAATCCAAATATGCAAAGGAATTGGTAAATAAGTTTGGGATGGCTGATGCTTCAGTAATGCATACACCCATGGCTACAAATATAGTTATAGATTCTTATGATCAGGGTAAGCCAGTTGATCAGAAAAACTATAGGGCTACTGTTGGTTCCCTATTGTATTTAACTGCAAGTAGACCAGATATAATGTTTGCCACATGTCTATGTGCTAGATTCCAGGTCAACCCTAAGGAATCTCATTTGATTCTTCTCAAGAGAATTTTGAGATACCTGAAGGGATGTCCAAATTTAGGACTGTGGTACCCAGCAGAATCAGAATTTGAGTTAATTGGATACTCTGACTCTGACTATGCTGGTTGTAGAGTTGACAGGAAAAGTACCTCAAGAACATGTCAGTTCCAGGGAGAGAGATTAGTCTCTTGCTTCTATAAGAAACAGGCTTCTGTCTCAACTTCAACTATAGAGGCTGAATATATAGGAGCTGCTAGTTGTTGTTCACAGATCCTGTGGATTCAAAACCAGCTTTTGGATTATGGATACACACACAAGAACACAAAAATCATGTGTGACAGTACCAGTGTTATTTCCATAGCACAAAATCTTGTGCACCACTCTAGGACCAAGCACAATGAGATCAGGCACAATTTTCTAAGAGATTGTGTGAAAAAGAACAAAATCAGCCTTGAGTTCATATCCACTGACCTTCAGAGAGGTGATATTTTCACCAAGCCCTTAGATGAACAGAAGCATCTGTTCTTTTTGGTTCAACTAGGCATGATAAATGGAAAAGACTAAGTGTGACTTCTTCCTTTGTTGAAATCTGTTTGAAGATCGTCGAATGACGTTCGACGATAGTCGAACAGGTTGAGCCTATCGTTGACCTATGGTTGACGCCGGCTAATTTGCTTGTGAAGAAGGAAATAGTCAAACGATTGCTCGACTACTCTGCTTCAGGAAACGATCGTCGAATGACCGTTCGACTATCGCTTCTACTATCTGTTAAAACAGATCGATGATTGTCGTTTTAATATAAAATCGATGGTCGACCTAGGTTAATAGATCGTTCTTTTTATAGTCGACAGAGCCCGTCTTTTCGTATTGTTCATTCCTTCTTGTATGGTTTGACTTGAGCTCTGCCCCGCGCTCTTTGCTCTTCATTTCTCTCTTCTTCTCCGACCAAATTGATGGTGATTGCTCTAGCTCTTGTGACGGTGATGAAGTTTGATGCCGAGTTCAGCGTGGACTTTGATTCGTTCAGCGCCTGCGATGCTGAGATTCTAGAGATACTCCAGCTGTGCAAGGATCAAGGACTAGAGAAGCTGATGTCCACAAGGATTAAGATTAATATTCCAGAGATTAAAGAATGGGTCTACACTTCGTCTTCCAGTGACGAATCGATTACCGGGACCATCAGCGGCGAGGAGGTAACTTTGACTCCTGCCATCTTGACTGAGATTTTTTATTTGATTAATGGTCAATAGGAGTATGACCAAGATACTCAAGAGTATGGAAGGATGCTTGTCGAGATAGGTTATGACGAAGGCATTCCTTCTAAGTTACTGAAAGTAATGTTTCCGATGAGGATTAAGTTCTTAGCAGAACTGGTTGGAAAAGTGCTATTTGGTAAGCACTCTGCTCATGATAATATTACCAGGCAGCAGTTTGCCTTGATGTGTGCCATTGTCAATAAGAAAGTAATCAATTGGGCAGGTATAGTTTTTGATTTGATCAAGAAGAAGAATTCTAAGAAAGAGGTAACCCTTGGAAGGGTAACTGGAATATTTCTAAGAGAGAAGTATCCCCAACAGTTGGGAACAGTTTCTACTTCTATAAATGCAACCAAGAAGATGGATCCCACTTTGTTCATAAAGTGGAGAAGGAATATTCAGAAGCCCTCACCTTCTGGGGTTGCTCCTATTTTATCTGAGAGCACCAGGACTGTACCAGTCACTCCCCACCTACCTGAAGAAGGCTCTTTCATTCCCCCCATTCCACCTTCTACTGCATTGCCATCCACATCTACTGCATTACCATCCACTTCTACTGAAGTGCCATCTACATCCACCGCCTCTCTTCCACTGAATTCTTCAACTATTCTCCATGCATTACCACCAGCATCTCCACCCCCTTCTCATCTTGCTGGGATTTCATATCCTAGTTTTGATCTGTTGGTGTCTGAGACTCTACCAACTCCACCTCAGACACCAATTTCACATCAAGATCATATTGATCTTCATACATCTGCATCTCCATCACCAGCTCATGCATCTGCATCTCATCAGGAGAACATCATACCTGATGATCTTCCATCTGTTGTGATTCCCCCATCCACTTCTTTTGAAATCACACCAACATTCATAACCAGCATCTTGGAGCTAATTACTCCTTCAATCAAATCCATGATTGAAGCAGCAATTGCCGCACTTGTCTCTTTCATTTCTCCCCTTACATTATCCATCAATGCCCTCTCCAACTCTACTGAGCCCTCTTCACTTAGGGGCCTGAGTTCAGTACCCACTAAAATCAGATAGGGGGAGATGTTCTAGGAAGATGTCTCAGGACTTCCCCTAGTCTCTCCTCCAGCAGTTGTTCAAGTAGCTCAGGTCTCAGGACAGAGGCCAGCTGATATTATCATGGAAGAAGAATTTGCTTGTAAAGTATTTCTTGAAGAATCCTGCACTCCCACTATTGCCCTATACCTGGAAGGAGTCATCACCTCCTGTCTAGATGACTTATGGGAGTTAGGAAATCATGTAGGTAATTCTTTATCTCAATTTACTGACTTGTTAACTTACATGTTAACTTGTGAGTATCTTGAAGGAATGTTTCTAGCCCATTTAGAACATTTTTGTCTCCCTTTGGCTACACATCAAGTTCATGAAATTAAACTTTTTCAAGAACCAGCTCCAGAATCTGCTGCAATAGAAGAACCTGAAGCTGAGCAAGCTCCAGAAGAACTGGTCCTCAAGAAAGTTACAATTGAGCAAGAGAAAGTTACAGATGAACAGGAAGAAAGATCTACAGTCTGGGATGACACCCCTGGACTAGACCTTGATACTCTTCTGGCACAGGATGCCTTAGAAGAAGAAAGAGAGAAAGATGCCCTAAAAGCAAAAGAAATGGCTGATCAAGATGCCTTAGACCACTATGACCAACCTCAGTCATCTCACTCTGTTGATGAGGATGATTCCTATGATTCAGAAGGTTCAAAAAAGAAGAAAATTTTTAAAAGGAAGAGGAAGGTTGTTGCTCCTCCTCCACCAAATCCAAATCATGATATCCCATACTACACACTGAAAGGGATTGATCCCAAATCAAAAGAATACCAACATTGGATGGGACTGTCTAGGAACCAACAGAAAAAGATAAAGAAAAGCAAAAGATATGACTCTCCAGCTCCAAGGTGGAATCCTAGAGATCCTCCTCCTCCTCCTAGTGTAGGAGCCCCTGGAAATGTTTCTGCCAATCCCTCAGCTCCTTTTGCTAGATTCACTCCCTCTCAAGCACATCAAAGAAGAAGTAATCCAGGTTTCCAAGGCAATTCCCAGTCAGGACAACAAGGACAAGAGGCTGAATCCAAAGAACAAGTTAAGGAAATAGTTCATCAAAGACCAACCTTTTCTCCTCCTCCTTCACCCAAGAGAAAAACTTCACCTCCCAAGAAAAAGAAAAGTATACCTTTTAGAAAACCAATTCAGAAAAAGCAAACATATTCAAAAGGAAATAGGATAATTTACTCTGAAAAATCCAGTAAGAAATATGCAGAATTTGCTCCTCCATCTTCTCTTATTATTCAAGAAAACAAAGAGTCAGCTGCAAGCTTGTTAGACCTCTCTACTCAATTCAAGACCATAAAACCTCTTGATCCAGCTGATGATAATGAATATGAAAGCCAAGAGATTAATCCTGATTTCAGGATGGCCAGATTTCTTGAATTAGTTGGATCAGCCCAGATCAGACAAGCCAGAGCTGAAGGCAAAGACGCAACAGGCTTAACTACAATGTCAAAGTTCAGGAAGAAGGAACTAGACAGATTCCAGGTTAGACCTGAGGTTTTTTGATGCTTGAAAGTATATGGAAAAGCATCCAGAAGCAGTTGTGCCAAGAGCAGGAGAATCCAAGATCATTGGAGAACAAGACTTGAAGACATCAAAGAAAGATGCTCCAGATCCCTTCAGGAAAATTTCTTTCCTTCCTGGTTCTTCTGTTTCTTTATAAGATTCTTATGCTGTTTGAGTTGTTTATTTTATTGTCTGTCTATTTGATTATTTGTTTGATACAATTGATGCTTATTTATGATATGATACACCTTTGATCCTAACAGGTTAATGTTGTTTTTATATCTATTTTATAGCACTTGTTATTGTTTGTTGTTTTGAGAGACTTGACCCAAATAGGGGGAGATTGTTAGTACCATAGTTTGGATTTGTTTTAAGTCCTCTTAATTAGTTTCTTGACCCATGATTTATCTATGGTCAAAGGTTAATTGTTAGGTTAGATTCCCTAAGTTATAGAGTTGTTGCTTATCCAGATAAAAATCTGGCTAAGTTGTTTTTGATTTGACTATAGTCGAATGCCGCTCGACTTTCGTCTATCAACCGATCGACTATCGTGTTTCAGTTGGTCGAATATCGTCATACAGCAGCTCGACTATCTGTTGTGATAGTTCGACTATCTGTCTTGATAGCTCAACTATCTTATAGCTCGACTGTATGTTCTGATTGGTCGACTATCTGCTCTGTAAATAGGTCAACGATCTCTGTGGTTAGGTCGACGATCTCTGTGGTTCGGTCGACGATCTCTGTTGATCGTTGGGCGTTCGTTTGTCTGCTTTTAGAGATATTATATTCCTTTTCTTCTGTGATTTATTTATTATTTATCGGTCAAATTTTGTTAAAGATTGTTTCATTGATTTTATGCTTGCATCTCCAGGCAATCATTGCCCCATTCTTTTTGCATAAGTCAAGCTCTACTCTGACAAAGTCTTTTGTCTTATAATTTGACAAATCTTTATGCTTTATCTGCCATGCTGTCCTTTATAGCCGTTAGACACAAAAGTCTTCTCTGGCCGTAAAGAGTTTGGTCTGATGTGACTTTCTCTAGTATACTTTTATCAGATTGGATTTGCAGCTTCTCAGAAAGCTTTATAACATTATAGGATGTCTTTCTGCAGGATATATTTTTGTATTGTTCTATTTGCAGCCCAGATTGCAGATCTAGGAAGAAGACAAAGAATTAGAGCCGTTACAAAGGCTAATATATAAAGAGCTCTTTTGAAAGAAGTTTTAAGACATATATAGAGAGAGATACAGACACATATACAGATATTCATATACAGATTAAAAAGAAGAAGATACAGCTCTTAGATCATTTTATATTCAACTGAGAAGAACTACTTTCTTCAGCATTCTTCTTCAAATCCTGAGTTCATCCTACTTCCAGGAACGTTCACACTCAGTGCCTCAACAAGAATAAAAAGAAGAAAGAAAAGCTGATTGAAGAAGAACAACCATTTCTCATCAAGAGTCTTCTTCAAGCTGCTCCTTCAAGAACTTCAAGACAACAGATTATATCTGTCAAGAGTTCAGAAGAGTTCCTGCACCCTGAAGCAAGACTTCTTCCTAGATATTCTTTAAGCTAGGGGGATCCTTGATTCCTTAGAGCTTTCTAGCTCTATGCAATCCACTTGTTTCTCTAATATTATTTTACAATAGAGAAGACATTCTAACTCTCTTACCCTCCTGTACAAAGGGTTATTACTCCCTTCAAAAGTGAACCTTAGTGGCAGGGCACCTGATAAAAAACCTGTGTTGGATTTTGAGCTTCTGATCAAAAGCTCAAAGGGTCTACTTGATCTACTTGAACCAGATCAGTTGGTGGCAGGGCACCTGAACAAAAACCTATAGTGGATTCCTACCAGGGTGGTAGAAGAGTGGATGTACCTATTTAGAGGGAACCACTATAAACCACTTGTGTTGTCTATATTGCTTACTTTAATTATTGCATTTTGGCTGTGATTAGAACTAACTAGGACTGCTAGTTACTGTGATAGGACTAAAGATGAAACTGTAATTACAGTTAGCTTTCTCTTGTGCACCACACTTTGTGTTAGGCTTTAGGGTTTCAAATATCTATAAACTCTTTCCGCAAACTAACTCTAAGGGAGTTGAGTAAAAGCTCAAATTTTTGAATACTCTATTCACCCCCCCTCTAGAGTTGTATCTATCCTCACTTTCACCGCGCGCTCCAAGCAGCGTGCATGGCAATCACGGCGGCCGACGGCGCTCGAGACGATCTTGGGAGCATTCGACCTGCGGGCATGGGGAATGCCGCGCACAGGTTGGGCGTGACCAGGTTGGCGGCACGCTGGTTGGGCTTGCCCAGGCCTGGCACGCAAAGGCTACTCGCACAATCCGTTAGCATGGGCGAGCCTCGCGGGCAGGCCGCGCGCGGGAAGCACCCGCGCAGGCCGTGCTTGCATGTCATGCGTGTAGTTGGTGCATGCATACAGGCTGTGCACGCGCGTAGGCCCAGCGTACACGCACAGCATGAGGGCACGCAGGTCGTGCGCACACTGGCCGCGCCCGCACGCAGGTCGTGCGTGCGCTGGCCGCGCACTAGCCTTGCGTTGGTTGGCCGCGTGCGTGTGGTCCGTGCTCGCGCCGGCTGCTTATGCGTTGCCTGTGCTCACGCTAGTCGTGTGCGGTTTGCTTTTCTTGCACGCCGCTAGGGATGTGCGCTTGGATGTCTGACCCTTGGCTTTCACTTTTTGGCAATCCTGGCCTTTTATTCTTTGCTCTGCACAGGTTTCGAAACGTTCTTCTGGACCTATGCGCTTGCGTTCCTCCTTAATCGAAGATGGTGTGGAAATTTGGAGGACAAAGTATGGGCTTCGTGTGGACTTGGAAGTGAGGATTCCGCATATTGAGGAGCGAGTCAAGAATCCTCCTTGTGGTTGGCTGATGATCTGCGAAGTGTAACTGAGGTTCGGTTTTAGTTTTCCGCCCTGCGAGGAGGTGATTAATATTTTGAAATTCTGTGGGCTGCCGATTTCCCAGTTCATTCCGGCTGGAATTTCCTAAATCATGGGCTTACTCGCCTTCTTCCGCGAACATGGGTGCCAGTTTTCTTTAGACCAGTTCCGAGATTGGTGTGATGTTTGTTCTGACGGTTGCTAGCAGATGGAGGTACGCATCAACTAACTTTGGTTGGAATTTGAAGCCCGTAAAGACCGTCGTCAAGGAAATACTTTGTTCGGATATGTCAATAATTCATTGGGTCTTCTTGTGGTGTGGTATGCGCTTCCCGATCGATGCCGTCGTATAAGGGGGAAGGAGAGGGATTTTCCCCGGTGCTAGTTTTTTTCGAGCCTCATGAGCTGGCCAATCGTCTTTTCAATATTTTGTTTTGTGGAGGAGAAGCGGTTACTGCAATGTAGTATTTCTATGGCCATAGTTTGACCAATGGATACTTCTCAAGGAGGGGTTCGTAATAGGAAAGTGGTGACGACCCCTCCTGGCGACCTTGATGTGGTGGTGGTAGTGGTAACTTCTGATACTTTTCACGATTCGACTCCTGAGGTACAGATACTTGCTTCCCCAGGCCCCCAAGCGCCTGCTGGTAGAGCAGCTCCGCGGATGTGTTCTTCTTAAAGAACGAATTTTTCATCCTAAATCACCTTGAGGGGCGCGAATAGGTTAATCGTTCGTCTATTTGCGGAATAAAAATTTTAGCGATCTAGCACAAGATATCAAGCAATCACAGAAAGACAAGAAGATTTATAGTGGTTCCCCAATTATGGGTACGCCCACTTTACCTTACCGATCTAGTAAATCACTAGACTCGGCTACTCCACTATCTCGGATTGAAAACAATCCTACTCCTCGGAACCAAGTTCCTACAGCCTCGATCCAAATGTATCTACAGTCGGAAGATAAAAACTTCCTACAACCTAGGAGAACAACGCTCCTACACTCGGAGAAAATCTCCTACAATAATTGTAAAGAAATTTAGAGTTACAAACAGAGTAAATTTCTCAGATCTGGAAAATGAAATATCTTAATCTTCTTCTTGAACTTTATGGCTCTTTCAGAAATTGTTGAAGAAGATGAGTAGATCTGATCCGAGAAAGCTTTGACAAACTCTATCAAGGAGAAGATGAGAATCCTTGAACAACAAGTCTTCTCGATCGACAAAGGAAGATTCGATCTGATCGTGAGCGGTGGAGGCGCCTTCAGAGATCTGTATTTCGAAATGGCCGACGAGAATATTTTCGCGAGAACGAACAACCGCTCTTTAAAAAAAGATTATTGATGTTATTATTAGGGATAGGTCTAATTGACAAGACCTTATATAGGATTACTCCTAACGGTTAGAAAAGTCATTAATGACGACACGTGGACCAATCACGTCACGTCACTCAAAAATCCGATTGATCTAGACTATAGAAAAGTTTAGAAAAGTTAAGTCTTCCGTTCTCGAGAAGTAGCATTAGCTCTCGAGAACTGATTGAATTTCTCAAGAACTGAACTTAATGGAATAGAACTTCGTTTTCGAGACTTCAGGAACAATTCTTCTCGAAAACAATATTGAGTTCTCGAGAACTATAGCCTGACTAATCGAGAACTATGAAGCTGAGTTTCACAAGAACTAAGGACTTCTCGAGAACTAATCAGGACTTCTCGAGAACTAAGACTTAGAAAGAATTTCTTGAAAATTTATGAACTTCTCGAGAACTACTATGGGACTTCTCGAGAACTAAGATCCGAACTTCTCGAGAACTAAAATGACTTTTCGAGAAACAAGAGATACTTCTCGAGAACTAAGACTTAGAAAATTTTTCTGAACTAAAACAGCTAAACTTCTCGAGAACTAAACTTCTATTTCTCGAGGACTTCTAACTCTACTTCTCGAGAACAGAAAGGACTACTCAGGAAGTGGACTTATAAAATTTATATAATTTTTAGAAAGAAACTTTTTCTTCACTTCAAGGTTCCAATCTTCTTTCCATGGTCCAAGTGTTTGAATATGAAGTGTATCCCAATAGAGAGGCTACACATGAGTCAACACCTTAGATAATACAGTGAGGGATTACACTGTATGGTCCTATGTTAATGACCCACTGTAGACTGACATTGGTCTATACTTAGCAATGATGATCTGCAAACACACAACTTAAACAAGATGTCAAGTACAACTTAATTCATCTTAGTTCAAGGGTGACTTCATGTAAATATGGGTTATTGTGGATGCAATGCACAACAATCTCCCACTATTTGTAGAAGTCAGAACCCTCTACACTAAGGTGAATTATTACAATTAAGAAAGAACTGGAAATGAAAACTTAAACTAAGATAGAAGAGATTAATTGTACACAATTAGGCAAAACTAGAAATTGTATATAAGTAATGTTTTAGATTTCTTAATCAACAGCCATTTCAACAAAATTCTCAAGAACAACTCAACAAAAGTACATTCTTTGCCCTAAGGTTGTTTGTCCTTCTTTTCATGCTGCCTTCTCTGATAGCTGAATGGTTTGGGATAATATATTGGGGGCTTAGGAGGAGCTTTAGGATTATTCTTTCCATATTCCCTATCATATATCCTCATTTTGGTCATGGACTTTTCATATAATTCCCGCTCAACTTAGCTGTAGTGGAGATTTATATCCTCATTATAGTCCATTACAAACTTAAGAGTATCCAGAATCAAACTCTTAGAAGTGGGGATCCAAACGTCAGCAAATTCTTTGGCTTTCCTTTTCTCTGAATCAACTTTGGGAATGCTTCTGCTGGCAGATGGCCCTTCTCCATATTTCTTCTTCATGGAAGTGTTGATCTCTGGTAAATCCTGAGGAATGATGTCATCCCATACCTGGTCATAATAGGCTTGAGGAGGATCTTGATCTTCTTGCCTAGGAGAGAAGCAGGGCATTTGAGGTTGTTGCATTTGAGCTGGCACCTGACTGGTCTGTCCTTCAGCAAGAGGATTAAGATGATGAGGAATAATGTTTGGATCAGCCTGAAAGTCAGGGAAGATCTGATTGTGCATCAAAACCATGGTGTCATAAGTGTAGAACTTCACTGATTGGATTTGAGCTAAAACATTCTTATTGATTTCAAAAATTTTCTCTTCCCAGAGAATGTTTGCTTCTGCAGAAAACTTATCCACAAGTTTGATTACATGTTCTTTCACTAAGCTCTCCCCCTTTCTGAATTCTACAAGCAGTTTTTCTCTGGCTTCTTCCTTTAAAGTACCAACTTCCCCAAAAACCTTCATCATATGTTTTTCAGCATTCTTTTCTTGTTATATTTTATTATTAGCCAAAGTCAGAAATATTTCCATAACTTGACGAACACTAGTAATAGTGTGATATATGGCTTTGCCACCAATCTGAAATAAGCTATTCAAAGAGTCAGTATTGTGCTGGAACTCAGAAAATCCTCAACTCATTTAAGTTTCCAAGGAAGTCACCTTATCTTGCAAAACTTTTAGAGAATCATCAAAGTGTTTCCTTTGATAAGAGAGCATCTGGCCTATCTGGATAAGAAGATCTTAGTTGGAAAGGGTAGCAGCAGTAGCAACAGCAGTAGTAGAGGGAGAGGCAGAAGCAGAAGTAGTAAACGTATCAGGAGGAGGGGCCTTCCATGGAGGTATCTCTTCAAGAATCACTTAGCTTACAACTCTAGTAGTCTGAACAGGGGTAGAAGCAGCCTGATCAATGAATGTGGGGATGGAGAAGTCTAACTTCCTCAAGGGAATATCAGCAGACTCAGGAGATAGTCTGTCTTCATCAGAAAGAAGAACAGTCTCAGGGAAATCTTGCATGGTAGAAGGGGATTGACCTGGAGGAGATTCTGGTAATCTGATAGGAGAGGGAGAGGGAGCTGGAGAAGGATCTTTTGGGTGTTCTTCAGCTAGTTCCTTGAATAAGGGAGGAACATCTGAGGAGAGTTCTTCCACAATCCTTTCAATGGCTTCTGCCATATTTTGGAGGGTTTCTAGGACTTGAGTATCTGGAAGAGTATCTTCTGGAGAGAGTGCCACAGGGGACTTTGCTGGAGGGCTGTCATGACTTCTGATTGGAGATCTGCTTGCTGATCTTGCTGGAGAGGGAGGAGGAGATCTTAAAATAGAGACATAGGCTGCAGGCTCCCCCTGAGTTACTGCACCAGATAGTTCAGCAACATGATAATAGGATGGAGATGGGGTCCTTACCTCAGAAGCAGAAGCTGCAATTTCTTTAGCTAACTGCTTTGGGTTTTTCAACTTAAGTTCCCATCTCTTGATGGAAGCCAAAAAGATATTTTTCAAGTGATGAACTGGAGTACCTTTGGAAAGCTTAAAAGTAACTAGATCAATCTCACTCAGCTATAAAGAGAATATCCTAGCAAATTTTGGATCCTGAATGCTGCCCTGATCATCTATAATGATAGCATGCCAAATTGAAATTTCTTCCTACAGATCACCGCTGTCATTACTCCAAATATATCATTAGTAATGAAACTAATCGATTCTATTTTGTACCATAAGATTTTTCCAATAATGTCTGCCAAAAGTTTTCCTACATCATGGAAAAGGTTTCTCCTTAAGGAGTTGAATTCCTCAAAAACTCCACAGAAGGAGAAGGTCCTGTCATAGTCTTCAAGAGTTAGATCGTCTTCTTCATCTACAATGGGCATCTTTAGAAGCTTTGAAACTTTGTTCTTATCTAACTTGATTTTGATCCCTTTTACCTATGTTTTCAAAATCGTACCATTCCTCCTTACCTTTGCATTTCTAAAGAATTCTTCGACATCTTGAAAGACAATCCTGCAGGGCTCTGATAGAACAAACTCAAGTCCGACAATATCAAGAAGAAGAAGTAAGTTCTGGAAATCATCTGAAATATCTACAAGTACTTTGACAACTAGTTCATTGCCGATTCCTATCTTTGAACTGTGCACCATGGATGCTGATGGCGGCGACGGACGAAGTGCGGAACGAAGGCTGCGACGACGCTATCTGTCAGCGGAAGGCGAAGAGTTTACCAGAAGAGAATATTTTGAAATGTCGGTTGATTTACGATTTCTAAAGTATTATATATATATAGAAATCCAGTAATGTCAATTAAGTTTCTAATTAATCTATGATTAGGGCTAAACGCATCGGGTTTTCGAAATAGAGGAAATTAATTAGAAGTAGAAAAGTCAGAGAGCATTTCTCGAGAAGTCAGTTATAGTTCTCTAGAACTGTAAGAGGACTTCTCGAGAAGTAATATACTAGTTCTCGAGAATGAAGAGACTTTTCGAGAGACAATTCAAAGTTCTCGAAAACTGAGAAAACTTTTCGAGAGACAAGTAAAGTTCTCGAGAAGGAGTCTGAGTTTTTGAGAAATAAGTCAAGTTCTCGAGAAAGAGTCTGAGTTTTCGAGAATGAATATGTTACTTTTCGAGAAGTAGAAAGAGTTCTTGAGAACTACCTTCCTCTTGAGAAATTTTTGACCTATTTGAAGTATCCTCGATTCTTGAGCTTTGAACTGGTCTCCTGTGACTTATCCTTCTTTGTTCAGCATCCCAAGTTCAGTTTTGAAGAAATTGAACTTGGTCTCGTCCAGCGGCTTCGTGAAAATATCTGCAACTTGCCGATCTGTTGGCACATAATACAAGTCTATATCCCTTTACTCCACGTGCTCCCGGATGAAGTGATATCTGAGCTCGATGTGCTTTGTTTGGCTGTGAGAGACTGGGTTGTTTGTGATTGCAATTGCGCTGGAGGAGTCGCAGAACAATGAAATGTCTTTGATCTTCATGTTGTAATCCTCTAGATGGGTCTTTAGCCAAAGCAACTGCGCACAACAACTACCGACAGAAATGTATTCTGACTTGGCCGTTGAGATTGCGACACAGTTTTGTTTTTTGCTTTTCCATGAAATAAGCCTTCTCCTAAGGAACTGACACGTCCCAGAAGTGCTTTTCCTGTCATCTTTGCTATCTGCAAAGTCTGTATCTTAGAAACCAAATTGTTAACTGTCATTACTTCTTGAGTACCATAAGCCAAGATTCAGTGTACCTTTAAGGTATCTCAAGATCCGCTTTGCAGTAGCATAGTGAGATTCCTTAAAGTTCACTTGGAATCTAGCACAGACACATGTGGAGAATATTATGTCTGGTCTACTAGCAGTAATGTAGAGCAAGGATCCAACTATGCTTCTGTACTTGGTTTCATAAAATGGTTTGCCTTTCTCATCCTTGTCCATAGACATAGCTGAGGCCATTGGAGTCCTCATAGAGGTTGCACTTTGCATGCCGAATTTCTTAATCAACTCCTTGGTGAACTTCGTCTGTGAGATGAAAATTCCATCTTCAGATGGTTTCACCTGAAGTCCTAAGAAATATTTCAGCTCTCTCATACTACTCATTTCAAACTTCCCTTGCATAAGTTTAGAAAACTTTTTGCAGAGGTTGTTGTCCGTAGAGCCAAAAATAATCTCATCGACATAAATTTTCAGTAGCAAAATTTTGCCTTTAATTTCTCTAAGAAATAATGTCTTATCTATCTTTCCCCTTGTGAACTTATTCTCGAGGATAAAAGTAGATAGTATTTCGTACCAAGCTCGTGGAGCTTCTTTCAAACCGTACAACTCTTTTGATAATAAATAAACATGCTCAGGATTGTTAGGATAAACAAAAGCTGGTGGCTGTTCCACGTATACCTCTTCCTTTATGTCTCCATTTAGGAAGGCTGACTTCATGTCCATTTGGTAAACAGTTAATCCCTTCAGTGCAGCATAAGCCAGGAACAGTCTGATGTCCTCCAGTCTTACCACTAGAACATATGTCTGGTAGAAGTCGATCCCTTCTTCTTGACGATATCCTTTGGCGACGAGTCTTTCCTTATTATTGATGATTATCCCATTCTCGTCCAGCTTATTCCTGTAGACCGATTTTGTTCTGATGATATTCTTACCTTTGGGTCTTGGAATAAGTTTCCAAACTTTGTATCGCTTGAACTGATTCAATTCTTCTTCCATGGCCAAGATCCACGATGCGTCTGGGTTTGCTTTCTCAAACTTCTTTGGTTCAACCTGCGAGAGAAAACTTAGATAGATATTCTCGTTAGTTGTACCTCGACGAGTTCTGACACCCTCCCGGGGATCTCCTATGATTTTGTCAATTAGGTGATCCTTCAGATGTCTGGGCTCTAGGTTCCTCGCATTAGGAACTTCTTCAGCCACTGGAGTGACTTCATAAACTTGGACAGTATTTTCATCTTGATCCTCTACCTCTCCAATAGGGGTTGGAATGGTGATCTTGATGAACTTTCATCTTTACCTTCAGTCGATTCATCCAAGCTGATCTCTTTAAGCCTTGTACCTGCATCTTCAACAAGCACACTAGATGATTTGCTTTGCAGCAAGCTCGTCTCATCAAATACAATATGTATGGATTCCTCTACAACAAGAGTTTTTCTATTGAAAACTCTATATGCCTTACTATGGCTACTATATCCTATAAAATACCTTCAAAACTTTTCTCACTAAATTTAGTAGTATGATACTTACCATTGTTAAGTACGAAGCATTTGCAGCCAAAAATTCTAAAATATGAAACTGTTGGTTTCCTGCCTTTTAGAAGTTCATAAGGTGTCTTATCATGATTCTTGTTTATGAGGGCTCGATTTTGCACATGGCATGCAGTGTTGACGTCTTCAGCCAAGAAGTACTCTTGTAGTGAAGCATCACTCAACATGGTCATGCATGCCTCTATTAGTGTTCTATTTCTTCTCTCAGCTACTCCATTTTGTTGTGGAGTATGGGGAGAGGAAAACTCATGAAATATACCTAGTCTTTCACAAAATTCTATCATGGCCCCATATTTGAACTCCATTCCATTGTCACTTCTAATTTTGACTACGGAACAGTTGTATTCATTCAAGACCTGCCTGACAAAATTTGTAAAGATATCAAAGGTATCTGACTTGTGTTTCAGAAAGAACTCCCACGCAAAAAGCGAGTAGTCTTCAATAATTACCAACGTATAATCCATACCTCCTAAACTTCTAACTTGCAGTGGACCGAACAAGTCCATATGATGTAGGTGTAAACACCTATTAGAGTTTTTTCCTACAATGCTTTAAAGGTAGCCCTTATTTTCTTGTCTTTTACGCATGCATGACAAGGTCTCTCTTTGATGTGCATGACACTTAGGGCATCACGTACTAAGTTTTGGGAGAATAATTTATTAATAGTTTTAAAATTAATATGTGCTAGCCTCTTGTGCCATTGGTTACCAAGAGACGCACTATATTTTTCCAAAAGACACACTGGTGTAAAAGAATCTATACAAATAAAATTTTAACAAAATATGTTCCTACTTCGAGTGCCTGATAGAATTGTTTCCATATTGTCACCAGACTTTATCAAGCACTTGTCAGCGTGGAACTCAACTATGTATCCTTTGTCGCATAGTTGACATTACCGTTGGTGATCATACTGTAGCCTGTTGTTATCCCTCAGTCTGAACCTCCAAAGATGACCGTTGGTCCATTGCAGAATAGAGTGAAATCTTGGAGTAGGCTTTTGTCCCGGTCATGCGCCGAGAGCATCCACTGTTCAAGTACAAGATTTGAATTTTTGTGCCCTTTGGACATACCTGCATTGATGATCACTTTCCTTAGGAACCCAAACATGTTTGGCTCCTTGGTCTCGGGTAAGAACACTCCCCGTACGAATATTAGCATTCTGAGTAGTCAATCTCATGTTGCCAACTTGAGGAGTAGTAACCTTCCTGGAGTTAAACCAACAATCGATGGAAAAATGACCAATTTTTCCATATCACCAACAGTCAAACTTGTTGTATCTTTGCTTCACGTACTCCTGCTTGACCTTTTGAGATGGTGGTCTAGCAGGGGTAGCACTCTTGGATGAAGAAGCTTCATTGTGATGACAATCACATAACTTCATCTCCTTCGGAGGCCTTTCCCCAATGGGCTTTACTTTCGGTGCTTTATTGAAGTTGTGGCAATGATTATAAGGACCATAGCCCTGAAGAATCACTTCATCATAAGGTGCCTTAAAGACACTCTCACCAAAGTTTCGAGGGCGAGTCCATCCTTAGTACCGAGACTTTGGCTCTACATAAGTTGGCCTGGTCAAGTGACCATAGGACGAGTCTAGATCAAACTTATTTTTAGGAAAGATGACTTTCTTAAATATAGTCTGATGTAGAGGGGCTTTCCCCTTTTTTTTGGCCAGGGCCTTCTTGGCAGCCTTATTCTTCCGTTGAGCCTTGTTCCTCCTAGAAGATTTACTAAGAGCGGTAATATGGCCTAGTCCAGCTTCTTGGGCCTAAGCTGAGAATTCAGAAACGAGAACTGTCTTAGGCTTAGAGAAACTTTCAACAAGTTTCTTCTCAGCCTCGAGTTGTTTTTCCAACTCTTTGATGAATTCATCTTTAAGGTCAAGGTGCTTAAGTGCTTAATTATATTCTTTAATAGCAAAATTGAAGTTCTCTTGAAGAGAGTCAGTCTTAGCGACTTCTTCTCTCAAGCTGCTCTCAATAGCCTTTAGAGACTTACTCTCTTTTGCCTGAGTTTTCACGACTCGGCGACATTTGTGGTAAGTTATGATCAACTCCTTGTACTGGGCCATAAGTTCAGACTGATCGTGAGAAGAGCTATCCTCGTGATCATTCTCAGAACTTTAAGATTCAGAGAGAGGAGTGTGAGATTTTACCTCCCCAGTTAACTGGGGCTCTTGTTCGTCATCTGATTGAGCCATGAGGCCAATGTAGGCTTCCTCTTCATCACTCGACTCAGATGAGTAAGAGTCGCTGAGGGTTTTGCACTTCTTGGCCAACAGGCTCTTCTCTGTCCTCTTCATGTGGTATGAGGACTTATTTTCCTCTCTTCTGCCACCCTCCTTCTTCTTGTCGGGGCAGTCAGCTATGACATGACATAGTTTGTTACAATAGTAGAAAACGATGTCAGTAGAAATCTGTTTGTTCTGTTTAGAGTTATACCTGTCATGGCTACCCGAGCCTTTCTTCCGCTGATCACCGTCATGTCGTGATCTTCTATATGAGGCATCCTTGCCTCTCCATAGCTTCTTCTTATTCAAGAATTTCTTGAACTATCGTGAGAGCAAAGAGAAATCTCCTTCAGATAGTTCTGAGCCAGAGGTGCTTGGCTCGGAGCTTTCCTCTTCACTTACTTCTTGAGCTGGTGCTGGTGAGGTAGCTTTGCCCTTCGTTGAACTGTCAGAGTTTAATGCAGCCGACTTCTCTTTTGAGGGGAAGCGACTTTTATCTTCTTCATCTTTTTTGAAGTTGATCTGCAGTTCAGAGGACATCAGCTTGCCAAAAAGATTCTATGGGTCTGTCTCAGCTAGTCTGCCAAACTTCCGGATTGCACAGACTTTGTTGTCCCATTCCTTTGTGAGAGACCTCAGAAACTTATTATTCAGCTCTCCGTTGGTGAAGACTCGGACATACACTCTTAGGCCATTTACTATCTTGAAGAAGTTCTCAAAGGTATCTACAATGGTCTCCTTTGACCCTTTCCTTAAGGCTTCATATTTATAGTTCAGTAGGGACCTTCTATCATCCCTCACTTCTTTAGTGCCTTCCATCAGAGTAACTTGAGACATCCACATCTCCTTAGCCTATTGGCAGTGTATCAGATTCTGCAGCATCGAGTCATCGACTACACTTGCTATGATATTTTTAGCTTTATTGTCCAACGAGACAAGTGCAATCTCGTCCTTATCCAAATCCATCAATTTATTAGGAACTTTCTTGGTTGGATCTATAGTGGAGATAGTCATGGGGACGTAAGGACCTTCTTCAACAATCATGAAGATTCGGGGGTCCACAGCTTTAATGAAAAATTGAATTCTCTCTTTCCATATGGGAAAGTTATTCTTTATGCACAAAGGAAGCTTGGCAAAATCTTTGACCTTGTCCAATGCTTGAATGACCAAATGACAAGTTTGGAGAGGAAATTTATCAAGGTGTTAACCATTTAACGACCAACCTCCCTCTGATACCAATTGAAAGTGCAAAGTTGTCAACCTAAATCACCTAGAGGGTGGGGGTGAATAGGTGAATCGTGCGTCTATTTGCGGAATAAAATTTTTAGCGATCTAGCCCAAGATATCAAGTAATCACAGAAAGACAAGAAGATCTATAGTGGTTCCCTAATCATGGGTACGTCCAATTTACCTCACCGATCTAGCAAATCACTAGACTCGGCTACTCCACTATATCGGATTGAAAACAATCCTACTCCTCGGAACCAAGTTCCTACAACCTCGATCCAAATGGATCTACACTCAGAAGATAAAAACTTCATACAACCTCGGAGAACAACGCTCCTACACTCTGAGAAAATCTCCTACAATAATTGTAAAGAAATTTAGAGTTACAAACAGAGTAAATTTCTCAGATGTTGAAAATGAAATATCTGAATCTTCTTCTTGAACTTTGCGGCTCTTTCAGAAATTATTGAAGTAGATGTGTAGATCTGATCCGAGAAAGCTTTCACAAACTCGATCAAGGAGAAGATGAGAATCCTTGAACAACAAGTCTTCTTGATCGATAAAGGAAGATTCGATCAGATCGTTAGCGGCGGCGGCTTCAGAGATCTGTATTTCGAAATGGTCGACGAGAATATTTTCGCGAGAACGAACAGCCGGTCTTTATAAAAAGATTATTGATGTTATTATTAGGGTTAGGTCTTATTGACAAGACCTTATATAGGTTTACTCCAAACAGTTAGAAAAGTAATTAATGACGACACGTGGACCAATCACGTCATGTCATTATAAAATCCGGTCGATCTGGACTTAAGCAAATTTCAGAAAAGTAAAGTCTGTAGTTCTCGAGAAGTAGTATTAGCTCTCGAGAACTGATTGAATTTCTCAAGAACTGAACTAAATGGAATAGAACTTAGTTTTTTAGACATCAGGAACAATTCTTCTCGAAAACAATATGGACTTCTCGAGAACTATAGCCTGACTAATCGAGAACAAAGAAGTTGAGTTTCATGAGAACGAAGGACTTCTCGAGAACTAATCTTGACTTCTGGAGAACTAAGACTTAGAAAGAATTTCTTGAGACTTTTTGAACTTCCCGAGAACTACTCTGGGACTTCTCGAGAACTAATAGCCGAACTTCTCGAGAACTAAAATGACTTCTCGAGAACCAAGAGATACTTCTCGAGAACTAAGACTTAGAAAATTTTTCTGAACTGAAACAGCTAAACTTCTCGAGAACTAAACTCCTGTTTCGCGAGAACTTCTTACTCTACTTCTTGAAAACTGAAAGGACTTCTCGGGAAGTAGACCTAGAAATTTTTTAAAATTTTTAGAAAGAAACATTTTCTTCTCTTCAAAGTTCTAATCTTCATTCCATGGTCCAAGTGTTTGAATATTAAGTGTATCCTAATAGAGAGGTTACACATGAGTCAACAACATGTATCAGACAGTGAGGGATTACACTGTATGGTCCTATGTTCATGACCCACTGTAGACTGATATTGGTCTACACTTAGCAATGATTATATGCAAACACACAACTTAAACAAGATGTCAAATACAACTTAAATCATCGTAGTTCAAGGGTGACTTCATGCAAATCTGGGTTATTGTGGATGCAATTCCCAAGATCTTCCTTGAGGGTGATGAGTGATGTGGTAAGGGATTGATTTGTTCTCAAGGCCCCTTTTTCTTGCTTTTTCTTGCTGATAGAGGCTGATATTGCTCTTTTCATTGTGTAGATAGATACTCGGGCACAGATTGTAATGTCCTGGAATGATCATTACATGAGTCTCAAGTATGGGCATCTTACTCTTCAGGAGAAGCTTCTATCGACGATGAGTTTGCTTGCCTACTAGAAGGAGGAACACGACCGGGACATTGCGCTGTTCTGCCGGATTGGTTCGGAGATGAATTCCGAGCTAGAGGACCCACACGCGGCTTTAGAAGTGGACAAGACTTTGGTGGAGAGGACCACCCAATATTGAAGCATTCGAAGGAGGAGACTTCGGGCTTGGGAACCCAGTTACAGGTGGTACGAGAGGAAGTCTCAGGTCTTGAGACTTAGCTTCGGGCGGCGAAAGCACGAGTGGTGATGTTGTCCTCTGATGACCATGACTCAGTGTTGAAGGCTGCAGGGCATGCAGAGTATTTGGAGTCACTGGATTATATGCGAGACCGTTGCCTGATCGCAGAAGAGGTTTGTGAAGAGATTTGGTCAAAGGAGGTGGAGCCTCAGATGGATGATATACGCGAGTTGGCGCTCCAACGTGGTGTTTTGAAGGCCTTCCGCTTCGTTAGCAAGAGCCTGGGATATGACACGTCCTGTTTTAGCTTTGTAGATGTTTCTGAGGATGAGTGTTCTAACTCAGACGCCAAAGACGAGTAGTGGTACTCATATCTTTGTTGTTGTATGTTTACATTTTGTTTTGTTTTTTTGGACGTGTTGTGTTTTTCCCAATGTTTAGCTTTGGTTGTTGTTCCATCTTGGCGCTGATTATCCTTGTATCATTTTAGCTTTATTTATGAAATTATTGCTTTTTATGTCCTCTCGGCTGCATGTTTGCACATGTCTGCTTCTTGATTTGCACGGCTTAGGTGTGCGACTTAGTTTGCGCGAAGGATGCTAGCAGCTTAGTTTGCGCGAGGGATGCTCACGACTTAGTTTGGGCAAGGGATGCTCGCAGATTAGTTTACGCGAGGGATGCTCACTGCTTAGTTTGCGAAAGGGATGCTCGCGCCTTAGTTTGCGCAAGGGATGCTCGCGGCTTCTTCGTGAGGGGGACAGGCCCCCACGGTGTTGCACGATGGTTGCTCGAGGCTTAGTTTGCACGAGGGTTGCTCGCGACATGTTCGTGAGGGGTGCTAGCCTCCACGGTGTTACACAAGGGATGCTCGCGGTTTAGTTTGCATAAGGGATGCTCGTGGCTTCTTCGTGAGAGTGCCAGGCCCCCATGGTGTTGCATGAGGGTTGCTCGTGGCTTAGTTTGCGCGAGGGATGCAAGTGGCATATTCGTGAGGGAGGTAGGCCCGCAAGATATTGCACGATGGTTGCTCGTGGCTTAGTTTGCACGTGGGATTCTCATAGCTTCATTGTGAGGGGGGCAGGCCCATAAAGTATTGCGCGACGGCTTAGCATATGCGTTCGATTTGGTTGCATAACCTATTCTGGCAAAACCCTTTCTTGATTAGGCACTGCTATAGAAAATAATGAAAATATAATCTTTTCCATCTCGGGCTCTTGATTTTTACAATAGTAAACAAACAAATGAATGAAAGTGAAAGCTGCTTAAGGATGGAAGTGGTGAGAGCGGGATTGGAAGATGTCTAGGAGCGATTGTTGGAGTATTTCTGTGTTGTCAGAATCAGATTGGATGACGATAAACTGCACATTGTCAGATGATTGTCGATGTATTTCTTCAAGAGTGACTGCGAGCGTGATGATGCCAATGACTAGTATAGGGTTATTCTCCAAAACATGCGTGCTGACAGACATTAGCTTGAGGTTGCCAGTGGTAAGCTTGAGTTGAAGTAGTGTTGATAAAAACAACACATTAACAGTGATCTCTTCGTCGACCAACACTTGGTTCAACTTGGTTAATGGATCGCTTGTGGTCTCTAAGCTTCGAAGAAAATAAAAGCAACAGAACTAGCAATACAATGAGGCAAGTATACCTATCGAACTGTTGCTAGGGGACACAAGTGTCGTATTGAAATCCAGGAACTGTTGAGTACACTTACTCACACGAAGAGTATTATTTTATCGATGGAAAAACTATGGTTTGAGAAACTAATTGCAAATAAGGAAATAAAAATATGCTAGAAAGAGAGCTACTGCAGTTAATTAAAGGCCTATAAGAAGCGATTACAACGAAGGGCTGAAAATATGAAATGGAAATGCACTCGATCAAGAATAACCTCGGCTAAAGTCGACTAAAAAATGCGATAAGAACCGAAACTTAATAGGGTAAGGGTCCTTGACCGTGGAGGTTTCTAAAGCATGAACACGTTTCTCTCGAAGTCGTGCCCAACTAAGTTTAGGAAGGTCTGACCAACTCTCGTCTAAATCGGAGGCCTAAAGCTCGCTTTATGCGGTGAACCCTACTATTGGATTTTTCTCCAATCCGGGAGATTTGGACGTCTGACTCTCTCAAGGGGTGCGTACAACTCCCTTTACTCTTGAGTGCTCACTTACAACTATCTGCCTCTCGGCTAGACAAGAATGAAAGAAAAGGTGGAGAATATATATCGATGATATATCTCCAACCCAAGATAATTCAAAGGTAATTCAAGGTCTAAAACCTTAAAAAGAAAATGTAGAATTAAAGCATCATAACTTAATCACTCAAACAACGGATCATCAAGATCGAGTACAAGGAGGATTAGTTAATCATAATGGAGTGGAGGAGGGGGATGAGTAGTAAAGCTTAATAAGAACACATGTAAGAAAAGAGCACTTTTATTTATAATGAAAGAGAGCTACACTACTTGAAATGAAAGATTACACTTCCACAAAATTAAAATCCTATTCTAGGCCTAAAATTATCTACTAAAAAAAGTTAATAAATTATAATAAAAATATTACAAAGGAAAAAACATAAACTAGGGTTAAGGGAAAACACAAAAAAAGAATAAGAAACAAAGGGGCAGCACCTCCCCTCTCAACCCAAAAGAGGGAAAGAAGAACACAAAAAAAGAATAAGAAACAAAGGGGCAACACCTCCCCTCTCAACCCAAGCTTGCTGAAATGGAAGGGGGGTCTAAATTTATAGGAAAAGTTCACGGGTTTATCACGCCCTTCGACAAGCCCTAGGGGGGTGTGTCAGGGGGTGTGACAAGTACGGGGTTGAACTCGGGCTCTAGATTCTTGGAGGAAGGATGATTACTTCTGTACGTCGGTGGATACGCCCTAGGTCACACCCGTATAGGGTGGGCGTGACATGAACGTCGCGTTGAAATCATTGGTTGGAAATCCGTCAGTCATTGTAAAAGGAGGGTTCACGCCCTGTGTCACGCCCGTGACTGGGGGCATGACAGTACTATCGGCATGGTAAGGCGAAAGAGAATTTAATGAGTCAGACTTTGGGCAGAGGGCGATACCCACCGTGTCACACCTGGGGACTCGCCCAGGGAGGGCGTGTCAGGGGGGCATGAAAGCCGTTTTTCCTGGTATTTTGTCTCTGTCATCAGGCTTCATCGGGTTCGGAAGACACGCCCTAGGTCACGCCTAGGGAGGGCGTGACAGGGGGCGTTACTAGTCATTTTTGGCAAAATTTCTGGAAACCTTCAAAAAGACAAGAAAATGTTAGTGGCAATAATATTTACATAAAAAAGATAAAAAATAAACGAATAAGACATGATCTGTATATTATAAACTAGGAAATATGATAATAGTTTAGGCTACAAAACATATTATCAAATTTCCCCAAGCTTAAGCTTTGCTTGTACCCAAGCAAAAATATAAAAACTAGATAATCATAAAAGAACTAATCAAAAATTTCTAATTATCCCCACACAAGTACTATGCGAAATTCTAAGTAGGGAAAAGGTGAAACGTAAATCTAAAACAATTATTTAGGTATTGTATAACTTTTATAAACTTTACTTAACGAAAATAAATCATCCAAAATTTTCACGAAAATTTTTAAATAGATTTAAGTAAAGCAACGAAAATGAAAAAATGCATTGAGTTTTTACTAGATCCAAGCAATGCATTATAATTATATCGATTCGATAACAAAAATCTAAGTTTAAATCCAAAACTAAAACTGATTTACTTTTCATCTTTTCTAAGTTATTAAATAAAATTCAAAAGGCGTGAATCAAAAGGACTTAAATAGGACAGAAACGTTTGGTTTAGGAATATGATTAGGAGTTGAATTCAAAGATAAATGTGAAGGCTTAAAATTACATTAAAACAAAACAAAGAGTTTCAAAAAATTTCATTTAAAATAAAAATATTTTTTTCCTTTCTTTTTCTTCTTTTCTCCATTTTTTTTCTTTTTTCAAAACAAAGGCCATAATTATTTTTATTTTCATTTTGAATTGGCCAAACAAAAACAAACATATCTTTTGATCATACTTTTTTTTAAAAAAAATTTCTCAAAAAATATCACAAAATATCCTATCATAAACATAAAAATATTTTATGAAACTCAAAAAGGCTAATGTGATTAGATAGGTTGGAAATTTTTTCTTTTGTGAAAATGATTTGGAAAGAGGAGCTATCAAATGAATTTTGAAAAAGGCTCAAAAGCAACTAACTAGTGATAAAAGTTTTTAGGTTGGCAAGAAAGCTCAAACGAAAACAAAAATGACCTAAATCATTTTCACGCTTTTAAATTTATTTAAAACAAAGATTTAAAAATTTCAAAAATTAAGTCCTAAATAATAAAAGAAGATTGATGAAATTATCTTGAAAATAGAAATAATAAGTGACTTGGATCGTTCACATCTACTACGCTATTCAAAAGTTGACCTTACAAAAATTATCCAAAAATGAAAAGGAAAATAGTGGATGATGAATTTTTGAGAAAGTAAAGGAAATAAAGAATGAAAAACCATAATAGAAATGCGAGTTTTAGAAAAATATTTCACCTTAACATGCTACCGTGAATTAGAAACACAGTATAGCCAACCTTTTGCTTGTGAAACATAATTAAAAAGGACGATTAGAAATATTATAATTTACTAAGTAGTTTAAAAGAAATTTTGAGTAACACAAAAAAAAACTAGGGGTACTATTGAGATACTAAAATGTCTAAACTATTAAAGTAGTAACAAAAAAGTAATTTTTTTTTTATTTTGAAATTTTATATTTTTTTGGATTTTGGAAATATTTTCTTTTTTTTGCAATTTTAAGATATTCATTTTTGGGGGTTTTTTGAAAAAAATATACACAAACGGAAAAATATTTACACTAAGCTAAAAGAAGGAGGAAGTCTTCTCCCAAGCTTAAAATGGGCATTGTCCTCAATGGCAAAAAAGGGGATTGGAGAAGGAGAGAAAATTAAAGTACCGAATTGAAAGACAGAATTGAAAAACAGGTAGTTCCCCAGATTTATTTGCTGTGAAAGTTGAGTGATGTTGCTCCCCCAACCTTCTTCGTTGGACTTCGTGATGGATTCAACAACGTTGTAGCAGGCGATCGCAGAAGCTTCAGCTTATCGGAGTTGTCCGGGGCAAAAATTGTAAAATAAAGAAAATAGAAAAAAATAACTTGGGTTGCCTCCCAAGAGCGCCCTTTGTTTAAAGCGTCGTTTGAGCTCGACGCATCAAAATAATATTGTTCAAAAATATTGTGTCCAGAATAATAATTAATTTTTTTTAAAAAAAATAAAATAAAATGAAAGTTCGAAGTTAGAGTTCGTGCAGCAGATACTTAATAATATTTGGACTGACATCATCATCACCGGAGAAAAAAAGTCTAAGACACTGTCCATTCACTTTGAAACTACCCTATCAAAGTGAGAAATCAAAACAGTCCCATACGGAAATACTTCTAAAAAAGAAAAGGACCCAAACCAATGAGATTTTAATTTTCCAGGAAATAAATGGAATCGAGAATTATATAAAAGAACTTGGTCGCCCGACTTATAGGTTTTTAGATGCCTTAAGTATTTATCGTGCAAACATTTCATCCGCTCTTTATAAAGTTTATTATTTTCATAAGCATAAAAGCGCCACTAGTCGAGTTCATTAATTTGAAATTTTCTAAGGTCACCGACAGAGTGTGGATCAATTTTTAAAAATCTTAAGTCCCAAAAAGCGCGGTGTTCTAATTCTACGGGTAAATGGCAAGATTTCCCAAAGACCAGCCGATACGGTGTACATGCGAGGGCGGTTTTGTACGCTGTTCGGTAGACCCATAGAGCATCGTCTAATTTGACTGACTAGTCTTTCCTAGAATTTTAAACGGTCCTTTCTAATATTCTTTTTATTTCTCTATTCACTACTTCGACTTTTCTGTTAGTTTGGGGGTGGTAGGTAGTTGAAAGCTTATGTGTAACGCCGTATTTAGTAAGGATTTTTGAAAACTGTGCATTACAGAAATGGGAACCCCTGTCACTAACGATGGCTCGCGGCGTACCGAATCGAGAAAATATTTATTTCAAAAAGGTAACTACTACTCGGGAATCGTTCGTAGAAAGAGCTTGGGCTTCGACCCAACATGAAACATAATCAACGACAACTAAAATATACTTATTTCCGAAGATAAAATGAAGTGGGCCAACAAAATTGATTCCCCAGAAGTAAAAAATTTCGCGCTCAAGGAAATAATTTTGTGGCATTTCATTTTTATTAGAAATGTTGCCCGACTGTTGGCAACTATCATACATACTCATAAAGGCTTTCACATCTTTAAATAGGCTAGGGCAGTAAAAACTCGCACAAAGCACCTTGTGAGCGGTGCGAGCAGCTTGATAGTGCCCACCTATGAGACCTTCATGTAAGTGTTTTAAAATACCAACTCCTTCTTCATAGTAAACATATCTCCTTATCACTTAATCCGCATAGATATAAAAGGATGTGGGTCTTCCCAAAAATAGTTCTTTAACTCAGAAAAGAATTTCTTCTTTTTTTGAGAGGAGAACTCTTTTGGGAGCACCCCGGCTATTTAATAGTTGGCGATGTGTGCGAACTAAGGAGAAGTAGATGTGTTAATTGAAACCAGCTTCTCATTAGGAAAATAATCATTAAAAGATTTTCATTTCATTTTTCTATGAAGGGATTGTCTAATCTGGAGAGAAGGTCGGCGGCCAAGTTCTTGGCTCCTCGCTTATCACGGATCTCTAAGTCAAACTCCTGGAGGAGTAAGACTCAGTGAATCAAGCGTGGCTTGACATCCATTTTGGCAAGAACATATTTGAGGGCCGAGTGGTTTGTAAAAACAATAATTTTCGAAAGTGTAATATAAAGACGGAATTTATCGAAAGCGAATACTATAGCTAGGAGCTCCTTCTCGGTCGTGGTTTAATTTTCCTGTGCAGATGTGAGTGTCTTACTTGCGTAATAGATGGGGTGGAAATTTTAGATATGCATTGACCTAATACGGCTCCCACCACAAAACTACTCACATCGCACATTATCTCAAATGGAAGGTTGCACACCGGAGCTATCATAATCGGTGCATTAATTAACTTTTCTTTTTTTAATTCGAACGCAGAAAGATAAGAGTCAACAGAAATGAATGGGGCGTCTTTTTCTAGAAGATGTGTAAAGGGCTTGGTGATCTTGGAGAATTGCATTATGAAGCAGCGGTAGAAACCATCGTGACCTAAGAAACTTCTTATAGCTTTTATATTCGTAGGCAACATCAACTTCTCGATAACTTCTATCTTCGCAATATCTACCTCAATACCTCTCGCAGAAATTTTATGACCCAAAACAAACCCTTCCCTCACCATAAAATGGCATTTTTCCCAATTAAGGGCAAGATTAGTCTCTTCGCATATTTCTAAGATTTTTTCAAGGTTTTCTAAACATTTATCAAAGGAATCGCCGAACACGGACAAATCGTTCATAAATACCTCCATAATGCTTTCAACGTACTTGTCAAAGATAGCGCACATACATCGCTGGAATGTCGCTGGCGCATTGCATAATTCAAACGGCATTCTTCGGGTGGTGAACGTGCTAAAGGGACAAGTAAACATAGTTTTCTCTTAGTCCTCGGGAGAGATGGGGATTTAAAAATACCCCGAGAGTCCATCGAGAAAACAATAAAAGCTATGACCGTATAATCGTTCTAAAATCTGGTCGATAAATGACAAAGGAAAGTGGTCCTTTCGGGTGGCGTCATTCAGCTTCCTATAATCTATACACATACGACAACCCGTCACCATCCATGTCTGGATTAATTAGTTATTTTCATTACTAACTATCGTTATCCTTCCCTTCTTTAGTACTACCTGAACAGGGCTATCCCACTTACTATCTGATATAGGGTAGATAATTCCTGCGTCTAATAATTTCTTAACCTCGCCCTTAACTACTTCTTTCATGTTCGGGTTAATACGGCACTGCGGTTGAATGGAGTTATGCGGATTATCTTTCATTAAAATTTTATGAGTGCAGAAAGATGGGTTTTTCCCTTGATATCAGATATCTGTCAAGCAATAGCTCGGCGATATTTATGTAAAACTAAAAGGAGTTTTCCATTTAGGACATCCCTGAGGTAGGCCGAAACTATAACTGGCAGCTTGGAGTTCTTTTCTAAGAAGGCGTACTTTGGATGTTCAGGAAGTTCTTTAAGTTCTAGGGTAGGGGGTTGTTCATAAGAGGTTAGATAAATTCTTACTTTTTCAAATACTATATCTTCGTAGATCTTTTTAAACGGAAAAGTAAAAGGGGTTGAGCTGGTGGCCAAGGCAGCTTCTTGTAGCGATTCAGTTGGAAGAGTAGAAGAGGAACAAAAATAAGAAAATTCTTTTTCCAAATAAGATAGAATATAAGAGGATTACACTTTCTTCTCTTAGGTATAGTGATTTAGTTGGAAGATAAGGGGAGGAACAGAAAGCAGAAAATTATTTTTCAAAATTAGAGAGGCAATAAGAGGATTCATAACTCACGACATCTTCGAAAAAGCAGGAGTCATCATTTGCTAAGTTGTTTTTCATCGAAGGTGTGATAGAGAAAGTGACTTCGTCGTCGCCTACTCGAAGGAAGAGCTTACCATTACTTATGTAAATGATAGTTCGGGAGGTGGCAAGGAAGTGTCGACAAGTATCAGGGGATCCTCAATGTCTTCTTCGATGTCCAAAATGACAAAGTCCATCGGGAAGATGAACTTGTCGACTTTTACTAAGACATCCTCCACTATTCCTAACGGGTACTTGACGGATCTGTCTGCGAGCTGGATACTCATGCATGTGGGGTTGAGGCAACCAATTCCTAACTTCTAAAACAACGAGAGGGGCATCAGGTTAGTACTCGCACCTAAGTCTGCTAATGCATTCTTGACAAAAAGATTACCAAAGACATACGGAATAGAAAAACTACCCGGGTCACTTATTTTCTTTTATAAGACATTTGTCAAAACCGCAGAGCACTCGGCGTTTAATCTGACGTGCGAAAGGTTCTCTAACTTCTTCTTGTTGTTCAGGAGGTCCTTAAGGTACTTGGCGTACTTCAACATCTGGGAAATCGCTTCTTGGAAAGGCAGATTTATGTGGATTTGCTTGACTATTTCTAAGAAACGGGAGTATTGATCATTCTGACGTTGTTTATTAAGTTGAGAAGGGTAAGGCAGGGTTGGATTATTTTTAAAAATGTGTGGTGGATTGAGATCTTTTTCTAATGCGGATAGAGGGGTGATAACTTCTTCTTTAGCAGAGGGTGGAATTTTTAAAATGTGAGCGGAGCTTTGATTTTTAAAAGCGAGGGCGGAGCTTGCCTCGAGCTCTTCACTAACAATACTGGGAACTTTCTTCCCACTCTGAATAGTTATATCTTTTGCTTGCTCTCTCGGGTTAGGCTCGGTATTGTAAGGAAGAGACCCTGCGGGTCGTTCAGAAATAATTTTAGCGAGCTATCCTACTTGAATTTCTAGACTTTTTACGGACCCGATTAGGGTTCTTATCGTAGCGTCATTAAAATTCATATATTTTGCAAACATTTCCTCCAAACTTGGAGGTTTTGGAAAATTTTGAGGAGGAGGTGGTGGTGTGCAGAAAAATCATTTTGTGGTGGCGGGCGCATAGCTTCGATGGATTACTCAACGAAAAATTCGGATGATTTCTTAAGGCAGGATTATAACTATTCGGAAAATTAAAACCAGGCGCGGGAAAATCCGAAGCAGAAAAATTATGAAAAGTATTTCTAGGCATATTGTTAACAAAATCTAAATGTTCGGGGGAAGGAGTTGCAGATTCCCATACCTGAGGGGCGGAGGCAGCAGTCATCTCCGTTATCTTTTTGCTTAGGATTTCAACTTGCAGAGTTAGCTGGGAGACGTTGTCCACTTCAAAGATACCTGCAGGTTTGTTCGGGCAGGACCTAGGCACATTCAACTGATAAGTGTTCATGGCCATGTCCTCAAAAAGCTCAAGAGTTGCTTCTAGGGTCTTATGATTTAAAGTTTTTCTAGAAGCTGCGTCTATCATTTGCTTTGTGCTTTGATTTACCCCGTTATAGAATGTCTGCATATGTAACCATACAAGCAGCACATGATGTGGGCATCATCTTAATAATTTTTTAAATCTTTCCCAAGTTTCATATAAGGTTTAAGAGTCTATTTGTCCAAGGGCAAAGATATCATTCCTAAGTTTTGAAGTTTTAGCTGGCGGAAAATACTTCACCAAAATTTTTTTAGTTAATTCATTCCAGGTGGTTATGCTATTTTTAGGTAGAGTGTTCAGCCACTGCTTAGCTTTAGTTCTTAAAGAGAAGGGAAAGAGTCTTTGCCTGATTGCATCATTTGTGACACCATTTATCTTGAAGGTGTGACTAATTTAAAGAATGCTTGCTATATGTGCGTTCAGATCTTCATCTTGAAGTCCGTCAAATTTCAGATACTGATGCACTATATGAATTATGCTAGGCTTTAATACGAAGTTATTATTTTCTATAGCAGGGCGAACTATGCAAGATTTTGTTCCCTCTAGATTCGGTCGTGCATAATAAGACATAGGTCTTTGCACAGCTTGCTCCACTGGGGGCTCTACCATTATTAAAGTAGATGATGACTCGAAATCCTACAACCGGTATTTGGGAAGTAGGACCTTGAAATCGTGATCTTCTCCGAAGAGTACCCTCAATTTCGTGGTCCAGGTCCAAAATAGTCGACGGATTCCCTCGGTTCATGCACTAAAAGGAGAGAAGAGAAAAGAAAAAGAGAAAAAAAAGCTAGAAAGAAAAGCAAGATTAATTTTTTTTTTAAAATAGAATTTTTTAAAAGATTAACTCCCGAACTTCCCAAGGACTACCCGGTGATCAGTTCACAAGGTACTAGACAAGATAGCGGCACTTAAACCTCTTTTCCATTTTCCGAGAGAATTAGGTGGCGTAGAAATTTTTTGAAGTTGGTTACTATTAAGAGCGGTAATAAAAAAAATATTGATTTTAAAAATTTTAAGAAAGAGGATGAGAAAGAGAAGAGATAAAATTAATAGGTTCGTGTTTTTAATATATCAACGAAACTTACTCCCCGGCAACGACGCAAAAAACTTGGTGGTCGCTAAGCATCGAAGAAAATAAAAGCAACTGAACTAACAATCTAATGAGGCAAGTCAATCTATTGAACTTTACCTAGGGGACACAAGTGTCGTATTGAAATATGGGAACTGTTGAGTACACTTACTCACACGAAGACTATTATTTAATCGACGGAAAGACTAGGGTTTGAGAAACTAATTGAAATTAAGGAAATAAAACTATGTTAGAAAGAGAGCTACTGTAGTTAATTAAATGCCTATAAGAAGCGATTACAACGAAGGGCTGAAAATATGAAATGGAAATGCAATCGATGAAGAATGCTAAAGTCGACTAAGAAATGCGATAGAAACCTAAATTAATAGGGTAAAGGTCCTTGCCGTGGAGGTTTCTAATGGTTCAACACACTTCTATTGAAGTCATGCCAAACTGAGTTTAGGAAGGTCCGACCGACTCTCGTCTAAATCGGAGGCCTAAAGCTCGCTAGACGCCGTGAACCCCACTGTTGGATTTTACTCTAATCTGGGAGATTTGGACGTCTGCCTCTCTCGAGGGGTGTGTACAACTCCCTTTACTCTTGAGCGCTCACTTTAAACTATCGGCCTCCCGGCTGCAAGAATGAAAGCATAGGTCGAGAATATATATCGATGATATATCTCCAACCAAAGATAATTCAAGAATAATTCAAGGTCTAAAACCCTAAAAAGAAAATGTAGAATTAAAGAATCATAACTTAATCACTCAATCCTCGGATCATCAAGATCGAGTATAAGGAGGATTAGTTAATCATAATGGAATGGAGGAGGGCGGATTAGTGGTAAAGCATAATAAGAACATAAGTAAGAAAAGAGAACTTTTATTAATAATGAAAGAGAGTTGTACTACTTGAAATGAAAAATTACACTTGCACGAAATTAAAATCTTATTCTAGACCTAAAATTATCAAGTAAAACAAGAGCATAAATTATAATAAAAGCTATTACAAAGGCTAAAACTTAAACTAGGGTTAAGGGAAAACACAAAATGTGGAAGAGAGATAAATAAGAACACTAAAAAAACAAGAAACAAAGGGGAAACGCCTCCCCTCTAAACCCAAGCTTGCTAAAATGGAAGGGGGTCTGAATTTATAGGAAAAGTTCACGGGTTGGTCACACCCTTCGACACGCCCTAGGGGGGGCGTGTCATCGGGCATGACAGGTACGGGGTTGAACACGAGCTCTAGATTCTTGAGGGAAGGATGATTGCTTCTATACGCCGGTGGACATGCCCTGGTTCACGCCCTTGGTCACGCCCATGTATGGTGGGCGTGAGACGCACATCACGTAGAAATCATTGGTCGGAAATCCGTCCATCATCGGAAAAGGAGGGGTCAAGCCCTGTGTCACTCTCGTGACTGGGCGTGTAACAGTATTGTTGGTGTGCTAAGGAGAAATATCATTTAATGCGGCGACAGGCTTTGGTTAGAGGGCGACACGCCCCATGTCACGCCCGGGGAAGGCGTGTCAGGGGGCATGATAGCCTTTTTTCTTGTATTTTGTCTCTATAATCAGGCTTCATCGGGATCCGGCAATACGCCCTATGTCACGCCCAGGGAGGGCGTGATAGGGGTGCGTGATAGGTCATTTTTGGCCAAATTTCTGGAAACCTGCAAAAAGACAAGAAAATCTTAGTGGTAATAATATTTACATAAAAACGATAAAAAATAAACTAATAAGACATGATTTGTACATTATAAATTAGAAAATACTGAAAGTCTCTAGTGTCGACTAAATCCACATAAGGGGGGGGGGGAATAGGTGTCGTGTAGACTTTTGTAGAATTAAATTTACCTGCACAAATTAACAAACACAGCACAAAAATACACAAAGAATTATAGTGGTTCCCCGATTTTGGTACGTACACTTTCCCCCTTTGACCTATCTCCCACCAAGGGACGACTCGGTCACTTCTCCAAACGGATTGAAATCCAATCCTCACACTACGGAAGGAACCCATCCAACAAAGGAGTCACAACTCCACCACCACGGGTTGCACCGAACCCTAAAAACTAGGAATACAAATTCCTTTACAACAAATCAAAATTGAATGTAAAAGAAAATACAAACAGAGCTTTTGGAGATTCCGATGTCCTTCTTCGTTTGTTGAAGCTTTCTTGAAAGTTACGAAGAGTCCACAACCAGATTTCTCTCTTAGAGAGAATCTTGTCAAGATCGGCGGTGGCAAGTAAATGCGGCGGCGATGCTATGTAGATAAAAGCTTCTTGACGAAGCAAGCAAGGTCTACCAACGATCTCAGTCACATCAGTCGTCTCTACCGATTCGGAATGGAGAACTAGTCTCATTAAACGAATCGAGAGACAAGAGATCTTAAGAGAGATATGTGAGACACTCGTCTTGCCCCGATACTGTCGTCAGAAGATCAAAGAAACACTTAGATCAGCGGCGGCGACAAGCTTGCGTGCGGCGATAGTGATCGGCAATTTTTTGCTATCGACTAGGGCACGGCGTCAGCTACTTTTGATTTCACGAGAAAGGATTACTATAGAAGTTCAAAATACGCGAGTATAAATACTAGAGCCAACCCTAATTACCGTTGTGGGGCCCACAAGGAGAAACCCTAGCCCTAGCCAAAACAGCGCACGACACCTTGGTTCGGTCCAGCGAGCGAGAAAAATTTCCGAAAGCAAAATCGATGGGAATCGTTGGTGATTCCCGTCGATGTCGGCGGGAATCACTCAAGATTCCCGTCGATTCTTCCTTGATGAATTCTAGTTAGAAAACTATCAGCCGGAGGAAGTCAGCAGGAATGCAGACTGATTCTCATCGAAGTCGGCGGGAATCACTCACGATTCCCGTCGATTCTGCCTTGGTAGAATTCCAGTTCGAAAACTGTCAGCCGGAAGAAGTCGGCGGGAATGCAGACTGATTCTCGTCGAATCGGCGAGAATCACTAAAAATTCACGTCAAAGTCGGCGAGAATCACTTCGTGATTCACGTCGATTCTGACTTAGAAGAATTTTCTCTTCCTTCCTTTGATGACTTGGAATTTAACCCATCTTTGCTCCTTCTTCTTCTCTTGATCTGCCTTAATGCTATACTTGAAAATAAGTACACTCCAATATAGAGAGCACTTGTGAGTCAACACATTGATCTACTCAACGAGGGATTACGTTGCGTAGACCCGTGTATATTGACCCACTGCACCCTAACATTGGTGTGTACTTAGCATGGAATAGCTGCAAGCACAACTTGATGGAAGAACGTCAAATACATTGTCAATTAAGCTTATCTTGTTCAGGGGCTTCTTAAAATCAGGTCCATTGTGGATACAATACCCAACTATCTCCCCCTATTTGAAGAAGCCTAAACCCTACAAGATAAGGTAAATAGAACATATGGGAATGAAAATCATAAAATGAAAATGCAGTTAAGAGGGAAATTCATTAGCATTCTCCTGAGAGCATACTTAGCATTGGCAGCCACTATAGCCTTAGCCGAGAGGGTAATCTCCCCCTTTTCGGCTTCTACAAATCTGGGACTTCACTTGGAGCACAAAGCTCCCACTCAGTTCTTGTATCCGTGCCCGATCTTGAGTTCCTCGCTGATACTCCCCATTGATCCAAGAGCCTGGAGCCCTTCAGTCTTGAACCTTCATAGTTCAGCATGCCGAGTT
This sequence comes from Platanthera zijinensis, assembly GCA_039513925.1. NCBI lineage: Eukaryota > Viridiplantae > Streptophyta > Magnoliopsida > Asparagales > Orchidaceae > Platanthera > Platanthera zijinensis. Next base: position 124,947,418 of record CM077087.1, read on the forward strand.
CTGTTTTGAAGAGACTGAACTTGGCCTCGTCTAGAGGCTTTGTGAAGATATCTTCAATCTTCTTATCCATGGGGACATAGAAGAGAGAGATATCTTTGTTTTCCACATGCTCCCGAATAATGTGGTTGTGCACTTCAATATGCTTTGTTCTGCTGTGCGACACTAGATTGTTCGCAATTGCTATTGCGCTCGAGGAGTCGCAATACACAGGAACTTCTCTGAACTGCAAGTCATAATTTTCGAGTTGATTTCTGATCTATAGAAGTTGTGCGCAATAGCTGCCTGCTTAGATGTACTCAGATTAAGCTGTAGAGGTTGCGACACAGTTCTGTTTTTTATTGTTCCACGAAATAAGCTCTTTTCCGAGGAATTGGCACGTCCCGGAAGTACTTTTCCTATCATCCCTGCTTCCTGCAAAGTTAGCATCTGAAAAGCCTATCAGCTCGACATCATTGTTTCTTGGATACCACAAGCAAAAATTTTGTGTACCCTTAAGGTATCTAAGAATACGCTTTGCAGCGACATAATGAGATTCCTTAGTGTTCACCTGATATCTGGAACAAACGCATGTGGAAAACATTATATCCGGTCAACTAGCAGTAAGGTAGAGAAGGGATCCAATTATTCTTCTGTATTTGTTTACAAGAAAAGGTTTCCCTTTCTCATCCGTGTCTAGAGACACAGTGGATCCCATTGGAGTCCTCTTAGAGGTTGCATTCTCCATTCCGAATTTCTTGAGGAGTTCATTTGTGAACTTCGTCTGAGAAATGAAAATTCCATCCTCAGACTGTTTCACTTGAAGTCCCAAGAAATACTTTAGCTCTTCCATGCTGCTCATTTCGAACTTTCCTTGCATAAGTTTAGAAAACTTCTTGGAAAGATGGTTGTCCGTTAAGCCGAATATTATGTCATCGACATAGGTTTGCACCAGCAAAATCTTGCCTTTGACTTCCCTAAGAAACAATGTCTTATCTATTTTTCCTCTCGAGAACTTATTCTCATGAAGAAAACTACACAGAGTCTCATACTAAGCTCGAGGTGCTTGTTTTAAGCCATATAATGCTTTATTAAGAAAGTAAACATGATGAGGGAATGATGGATTAACAAAACCTAGGGGTTGCATGACATAAACTTCATCTTTCAAATTTCAATTTAGGAACGCAGATTTCACATCCATCTGATAGACAGTGAATCCTTTGTGAGAGGCATATGCCAGGAGCAACCTGATCGCTTAGAGCCTTGCAACTGGTGCAAAGTTTTTATCAAAGTCAATCCCCTCCTCTTGTTTGTAACCTTGAGTCACCAGTCTGGCCTTGTTCTTGATGATGACCCCGTGTTCATCTAGTTTGTTTCTAAAGATCCACTTAGTGTCGATCACATTCTGTTTCTTTGGTCTGGGAGGCAGTGTCAAGACGTTGCATCGTTCGAATTGATGCAGTTTATCTTGCATGGCCAATATCCATGACACATCATTGTTCGCTTCGTCGAACTTCTTTGGCTCAACCTGTGATAGAAAACTAAGGTGCAGAATCTCATTAATTATACCTCTACGAGTTCAGACACCGTCACGAGGATCTCCTATGATCTGATCTTTAGGATGATCCCTCACGTGTCGGAGCTCTAAGAGTCTGGCATCTGGAGCTCTAATAGCTTCTCGGGCTCCTCCCTCTTCTGGGAGATTTTCTCCATCCTGATCGTCATCTTCTCCAATTGGCGTTGAGGTAGAGACCTTGACGTACGTCGGAGTTCTATCTTTAGCAGTCTCATCGAGACTTAGTTGTTCAAGCCTTGCACCTGCATCTTCAAGAATGCCACTGGAATTATTTCTGTGAAGCAAGCTTCCTTCATTAAATACAACATTAATGGACTCCCTTATCACTAGGGTTTTCTTATTGAAAACCCTATATGCCCGACTATGGCTATTATAGCCCATGAAGATGCCTTCGAAGCATTTTTCTCCGAATTTAGTACGTGGGTACTTCCCATTATTGAGTACATAGCATCTGCAGCAAAAAATCCTTAAATAAGACATGGTCGGTTTCCTGCCTTTCAATGTCTCATAAGGCGTCTTACGATGATTCTTGTTGATCAATTCTCGGTTCTACACATCACAAGCCCTATTGACAGCCTCTGCCCAGAAGTACTCTTGAAGAGAAGCGTCATTCAACATTGTCGTACATGCTTCAATTAGCGTTATATTTCTCCTTTCCGTAACTCTGTCTTGCTGAGGAGTACGCGGGGAGGAAAACTAATGAACGATACCATGTTCTTCACAGAATCTTGTCATAGCACAAGAATCGAATTCTGTTCCATGGTCACTTCTGATTTTGACCACGGAGTAGTTAAGTTCGTTCTGAATCTGCTTGATATAATTAGTGAAGATGTCAAATGTATCTGACTTTCGTTTCAAGAAGAACACCCACGTAAACCGGGAGTGATCATCAACAATCACTAGTGTTTACGATTTGCCTCCTAAGCAATGAACTTGCACTAGACCGAACAAGTCCATATGTAGAAGATAAAGACATCTAGAGGAGTCTTTGTCTGCAATGCCCTTAAAGATAGCCCGAGACTGTTTGCCCTTCTGGCATGCAGGACAAGGGCTTACTTTGATGCACTGAATAGTAGGGGCATCCCTTACTAAATTCATGGAAAACAACATATTAATAGTCTTGAAATTAATATGTGCTAATATCTTATGCCATTGTTCATAGAGAGAAGCACTGTCTTTTGCTACCAGGCATACGGAGGTAGAAGAGTCTAAGCTAAGAAAATCTAAGCAAAAGATATTTCTGCTCCTAATGCCACTTAATATCGTCTCTGAAGAGGCACACGATATTATCAAGCACTTATCCTTGCAAAACATAACGTCGTATCCTTTATTACACAACTGGCTTACACTGATCAGGTTATGGTTTAACCCTTCAATATAGGCCACGTCTGTGATAGAGAGTACACCATTGGAAATCATACCATAACCCCTGGTGACTCCTCGATCAAATCCTCCAAAGATGACTTTGGGTTCATTTTCGACTGTGGAGTAATCACGCAAGAGGCTTCTTGTCCCGGTCATATGCCGGGAACATCCACTGTCAAAGTACAAGATGGGTGTTTTTGTGGCCTTTAAATATACCTGCAAAACAGAATTAGTTTCCCTTAGGAACCCAATCGAACTTGGGTCCTAGATTCCTTATTAGCACACTCCCCTCGGTTGGTTAACCCTACGAGTGGCCGACCTCGCATTGCTAACAAAAGGAGTCTCATTGTATCTTTGATTTAACCAGCAATCCATGGCAAAGTGACCAACTTTGCCACAGCACCAACAGTCAAACCTGTTGTACTGCTTCCTAGGCTCCTTCTTCACCATGGAACGGTGGGTCCAGTCGGGGCCTTAGATCTGGAGGTGGAGGCATCATGATGACAACAGTCACACGACTTCTTCACTTCCCGTTCCTTCAGTATGCCAGGCTTGGCCATTGGTGCCTGCTTCCTATTATGGCCGCTTGAGAAATGGCAATAATTCTCCACTTGGATTTCCTCATAAGGTTCCTTGAAGAGACTCTCACCTTAGTTGCGGGGGAAGGTCCAACCATCATACCGGCTCTTGGGCTTTTCAACTGAGGGCCGGAAGAAGTGGCCATAGGTTGACTCAAAGTCCTGCTCATTGCAAGGAAAGCCAGGCTTTCTAAATGAAACATGACCGAGTGGGGTCTTTCCCTTTTCTGCAGTAGAGGCTTTCTTAGCAGCCTTATTTTTCCTTTTATTTCTATTTCTCCTGGATGATTTATCAGGCACAGCCAGATGCCCTAAGCCAGACCCCTTAGCCTGAGTAGAGAATTCATCAACTAGAGGAAGAACAGTCTTGGGCATAGAGAAGCTTTTGACAATCTTCCTTTCTGCCGCAAGCTGTTCTTCCAGCTTGTTGATTTCTTCCTGTTTTTTGTCAAGGTGCCTTAGAGAATGTGAGTGCTCAGAAGTCAGGTCCAGGTGTTCCTATCGGAGAGAAATCAAGCAAGTGATCTCTTCTCTTTGGGACACACCCTCAGCCTTAAGGAATTTGACTTCATCTTTTTGTTCCCTCAACCTCTTTAGGCACTCATTGAAAGTATTGAGCAGAAGCTCATACTTTCGAGGAGTTCAACCTCACGGGCAGATAGACTATCCTCGTGGTCATCTTCATGAGACTCAGAGTCAAAGTCAAATTCACAGAGGGGGGGGGGGTGCGATCTTTTACCTTCCCAATAAATGGGGGACAGTCGCCATCTGAGTCGGAGCGCCCCATTAGCCCAAAGTAGGCTTCCTTATCATTACTGGAGTATGAAGAGTCAGACTCACTCAGTGTCATTGGCTTTTTAGCAATGTAGCTCCTGTCCTTCTTCTTATCTCTAGAGGACTTGTGCTCCTCTCCCTTCCCCTAATCTCTCTTGCTTTGGTTGCAGTCAGCAATGACGTGTCCTAGCTTATTGAATCCAAAGCAGATAATGAAAGTAGAACGATTTTTGTTCAGTTTATACGCATACCTGTCAGAAGAGTAATTCTTCTTCTAATGTCAGGAGGAGGAGCCATCCCTTTTTCTCTGATTCCTCAACTTGAGGAACTTCTTGAACTCTCTTGTGATTAAGAAGAATTCTTCCTCAGATAGCTCTTACCCGAATGAGCATGGCTCAGAGTCTTCTTCCTCGGCCTTTCTCCAAGAGCGGGACGAGGCTGCACCCTTGCCTTTCCTTGAGTGACTAGATTTTAGGGCCACAGTATTTTCTTTGGCTGCGTCCTTATCGGCTTCTTCTTCAGCTTTCTTGGTGTTCAGCTGAAGCTCGTAGGACATTAGCTTTTCAAATAGAATCTGGGGATCAGTATCTGCCAGTTTGCCAAATTCTTTGATGGCGCAGATCTTGGTGTCCCATTCCTCAGTAAGGGATCTAAGGAATTTTCATTTAGTTCACCATCGGTGAACACTCTGCCATAACCCTTCAGGGCATTGACGATCTTCAGGAAGTTCTCGAATGTCACTCCGATTTCTTCCTTGGGACCTTGCCTGAAAGCCTCATACATCTAGTTCAGAAGGGATCTCCGATCATCCCTTACTTCATCTGTGCCATCCATCAAAATGATCAGGCAGTGCCATATGTCCTTGCCAGTCCTGCAGTTGCTGAAATTCTGCATCATGGAATCATCGACGGCGCTTACTAAGATGTTTTGAGCTTTCTTGTCTAGTCCGACAAGCACCATCTCATCCTTATCCATTTAGGAGAGCTTCTTTGGCACAATCTTGGTAGGATCAATGGTTGAGGCCTTAGTGGGGATATAACGTCCCTCCTCCATCATCATGAAGAGTCGGGGGTCGACTGCTTCCATGTAGAAGCTGATCCTTTTCTTCAAGATGGGAAAGTTCAGCTTGGTGCATACTGGGATCTTTCCTGAATACTATAGTCCATCCATTTCTGAGATATTCTTTCTTCTTCACACTAGACACGGGATCTTACTCATGGTGTTAACCTTATTGATGAGTAACCTCTCACTAATACCACTTGAAAGTGTCTAGTGTTGACTATATCTACCTATGGGGGGGGGAATAGGTGTCGTGCAATCTTTTGTGGAATTAAATTTACCTGCACAAATTAAAAAACACAGCACAAAAATACACAGAATTATAGTGGTTCCCCGATTTGGGTACGTCCACTTTCGCCCTTCAACCTATCTCCCACCAAGGGACGACTCGGTAACTTCTCCAAATGGATTGAAATCTATTCCTCACACTATGGAAGGAACCCTTCCAACAAAGGAGTCACAACTCGACCACCACGGGTTGCAACCAACCCTTATAACTAGGAATAAAAATTACTTTACAACAAATCAAAATTGAATGTAAAAGAAAATACAAACAGAGCTATTGGAGTTTACGATGACCTTCGTTCGTTGAAGCTTTCTTGAAAGTTACGAAGAGTCCACAACCGAATTTCTCTCTTGGAGAGGATCTTGTCAAGATCGGCGCGGCAAGTAAATGCAGTGGCGATGCTATGTAGATCCAAACTTCTTGACGAAGCAAGCAAGGTCTACCAACGATCTCAGTCGGATCAGTCGTCTCTACCGATTCGGAATGGAGAACTAGTCTCGTTAAACGAATCGAGAGACAAGAGATCTCAAGAGAGATATGTGAGACGCTCGTCTTGCCTCGGTACTGTCATCGGAAGATCAAAAAAGTACTTAGATTAGCGGCGGCGACGAGCTTGCTTACGGCGATAGCGATCGACGATTTTCCGCGATCGGCTAGGGCACGAGGTCGGCTACTTTTGATTTCACGAGAAAGGATTACTATAGAAGTTCAAAATAAGCGAGTATAAATACTAGAGACAACCCTAATGACCATTGTGGGGCCCAGAAGGAGAAACCCTAGCCCCGGCCGAAATAGCACACGACACCTTTGTTCGGTCCAGCGAGCGAGAAAAATTGCATAAGGCAAAATCGGCGGGAATCGTTGGTGATTCCCGTCGATGTCAGAGGGAATCACTCACGATTCTCGTTGATTCTTCCTTGGCTGAATTCCTGTTGGAAAACTATCAGCCGGAGGAAATCGGCGGGAATGCAGACTGATTCTCTTCGAAGTCGGCGGGAATCACTCACGATTCCCATCGATTCTGCCTTGGCAGAATTCCAGTTCGAAAACTGCCAGCCGGAAGAAGTCGGCGAGAATGAAGACTGATTCTCGTCGAATCGACGGGAATCACTAACGATTCCCATTGAAGTCGGCGAGAATCACTTAGTGATTCCCGTCGATTCTGACTTAGAAGAATTTTCTCTTCCTTCCATTGATGACTTGGTCTTTGACCCATCTTTGCTCCTTCTTCTGCTCTTGATCTACCTTAACCCTGTACTTGAAAATAAGTACACTCCAATAGAAAGATCACACGTGAGTCAAAACACTAATCTACTCAATGAGGGATTACGTTGCGCAGACACGTGTATATTGACGCACTGTACCCTGACATTTGTTTATACTTTGCATGGAATAGCTACAAGCACAACTCGATGGAAGAACGTCAAATACATTGTCAATTAATCTTAGCTTTTTCAGGGGCTTCTTCAAATCAGGTCCATTGTTGATACAATACCCAACAAATACAATAATAGTTTAGGCTTCAAAACGTATTATCACTCGCCTATTCTGATTGTTGAAGATATCATACTCTGACTGAGAGGTGGTTTCTTTCATGATAGCAAATGATCGACTCCCCTCAGACTGGTCAGTCACTGGATTTCTTTCTTTAGTCAATTTCATTCGTTGGTGCTGTGTCCATGACCGTGGTGATACTCAAAGTATTTTGATAAATCTCTATGGCCGGGGGCGAGCGGCCTGGGCATGCACAAGGCAGGATAGTCACGAATTGCTTCGAAGATCCTGTCTTGAGGGGTATTGAGTGCCGCAAACTGATACAACTCTTGTCCTTTGTAGGTATTTGCGTGCTGATTGCAGTTCTCTTGTGCTCTGGGCATGTACCGCTTTCTAGTTTCCTTTTCTCGACTCTACTTGGACCAGGCTTTTCTGGTGAGGACTTCTTGACTGTCATGAACCTTTCGATGAAGAGATCTGCAAGTTTAATATATATGTCTATCTTTTCTTCTTATAGAGAATGAAACCAAGCCCGAGCTTCCCCTTTTAGTGTTATTGGAAATTCTTGGATCATGAGTTGATCTGAAGCATTGCGGGTGTGCATGATAGTTTCGAAATAGTCCACGTGTGCCAGCGGTTTTCTTGTTCCTCTCAAACTATGGGTTTCAAGGCCATCTTCTGCACTCGTGGTTGACAAGGAGTTAGGTGAGTTGTTGTTGAGGAGATATTCCCTTAGTCTTTACTTTATGGTAGAGGTATCGAGACCCATCGTGTTTCCAGCACTATCTTTGTAATGAGGACTGGCGAGGTGGTGATCATACATCTCTTGAAGTGATGCAGCGGGTGCAGGAGAGCTACTTATGCTCGATAATTTTTTCATTATGTCGACTCCTCGAGCAGGCGATGCCTGGCTGAGGCAGATAGTTATTCCAATGGCAGCTAATTAGATTGCTTGATTGGTTGAGGAGCTCTTGGCCGGTGGTATATCGGAACATTCCATATTGAGTATATCGCGTTAGTGCAGGTAATATTCAGAGGGGAGTATTTTTGAGGCGGATTTTGCCGCCCAATACCTTGAGGGTTATACTGACGGGGCACAGCTTGATGCCATTCTTCCTGTCCCAGGAGAGTTTGTCCCTTTCTTTGTGGAAACCCTTGCGTTGAGCCATGATATGTCAGAGGCGGGGGAATGGCAAATGTTGTTTGTAGCGAGGGAGCAGGTGGTGCTCCCAAGCTTTGGAGTAGGGTGAGCACTTCGGTCTGTAATTCTTCCATCTGGCGAACATGTTCCTCCAGGGTGGTGACGGTGGCGGAAGCGGTTTTAGCTGTTAGCGGCACATCCATCAAAGAGTGAGAGAATCCGGGTTTGTCTTGTCTGCTAAGGGCGGAGTCTTCAGCGGCACGGGTTCTTCTCTTTGTCATTAAGGCTGATATTGGAAGGGGTGATGCTTGTGATCTTGTACTTCGAAGGATGTTGGGACTCGCGTGCCCACAGATGGCGCCAAACTGTTGCGGACTAACTTGATGCCCCGGTCGAGCCGGTCATTTCTTGGACAATCTTAGCTCACGGAGCGGCCGAGCGTGCATACAGTCAATGAAAATCAGAAGTTGATATAAGGTGTGATGACGTGGAAAAACCCCTAAAATGTGTAAAAAAACACGTGACCGGGTCTGTGCTGGTCAAATTCCACTAGCTTCCTTTGATTTCAATGTATTAGAGAATCGGGCCGACAAGCCTCTCTAATTACAACTTGGAGAGAGAGAGTATGACTATGACTCCCGGTGGGCAAAAGACTGCGCCGCGGGAGTAACTTTGGTGTTGAACTGTGCGGGATGATCCTTGTGGTCTGGCGCTTGGGGCAACGTACGCTTGCTTGCAGGGGGCATCTTCCTCCATTGGTTTGCTAGGGGACTTGGGTGATTTCCTACCGGTGGCGTGCTGGTGGCACTTTGGTGGCTGATGATAGTTCATGGTAGTTGGACGCTAACTTGGGGGAGGAGGCCGAAAAGCTATTTCCTGAGGATGAAGATGATCCAGAGCTTTGAAAAGTGAAGAATAAGGAGGCCCTGAGGCTCCTTTTATAGCCTACGGGGGAGGATCATGACAGGACCCACTACAAACGTAGTGGCTTAGTGGGTGGTTACCCTCTCGATCGGACGGCAAGGAGAGCCTCCCCCCGATCAGATGATGGGGAGGCCGTCCATGGCGACAGAGGTGGTCGGCCGAGTGCCCGACAGTGGAGGCGGCCGGGCTGGCGGCCGGCGGCGGCGGTAGGCCTGGCGGCCGGCGGCGTCGACATGCTGTGGCATAGCCACGGCTGCCGCGGTGAGGCCGACAAGGCCGGCCGCGTCTTGCCGCGATTAGGACAGTCGGGTCGGTCGTTCCCTATCGCGACGAGTCCGGCCAGGTGGTTCGCGGCGTGTCGTGGCGAGGTCGGCCGTGGCATGACGTGGCGAGGCCAGCCATTGTATGCCATGGCTAGGTCGCCGGAGGTCGGTCGGCCTGGCGCAGCCGGGTCACGGCCTGCCATAGCGAGTCAGCTAGTCTGACCGCGGCAGGCCGGCGGGAGGCCGGACGCCGGCAGTGGTTAGGCCGGCTGGTTAAGGTTTTCCTCCATGGGGAGAGGGAGTGGGCCCCACCCCCCATGATTTCCTCATCATGAGAGTTCATGGGGGGAGTGTCCAACCCATGATCCTACTTTGGGAGGAGATCATAGGGGGGATTTCTTCTATAAATAATGTTGGAACACATCAGAGGGGGGGGGGGGCTCGGTTTTGGGAAGAGAGAAAGGATAATGGTGGAGACCTTGTAGAGGGAGGAGGAGGAGGAGGGGAAACCGAGAATAGAGAGGGAGAAAGGAAGGGGGCTGGCGGCCAAGAAAGAGGAGGAAAAGTTTTGGCCGAATTTTGCGAAGGTTAAAAAGGAGGGGGAAATTTCACCTTTAAATTTTAGGTTTTCTTTTCATTCATTTTCTACCAATTCCTTCTTAACATGGCCTATATATAGCCTACACCACTCCATCTCCTCCATTCAAAATATAAAATGAACCAATGATTGTTATATGCACCCATCAAAATAAAAATAGTATAAAAATAAATGCATGAAATAATAACACTCTTAATGGTTATCAGCACCCATCATACATGAAAAGAAATAAACACTTAAAAATAAAATGCTTAATATAAAAATTGCTAAAATATATAATTATAATTATATATCTTGTTTGATTGGCGGTGACGGATGTCGGGCAAAAAACATGTAGCGAAATTGGCGAAGAACGTCGTGGTAGAATTCCATCCTCGAGCTTGCGACAACGTTCATCCCAATCCAGGAATCTCTATGTCGTGGATCAATGGCCGCAAAAGCAACGTCGATATCATCACTTCTGGTACTCGCTTTATATTTTAATTTTACCTACTTTTGACTTCTCTTTTGTAGAGATTAGCAGGTATTCACAAAGTAACTAAAGGTACTCGCGTTATATTTTAAATTTACATACTCTTGACTTCTCCCTTAAAGAGATTAGTAGGTGTTCTCAAGTTCACTTTAGGTACTCGAATTATATTATAAATTTACCTGCTTTTGACTTCTCTTTTATAAAGATTAACATGTGTTCGCGAGTTCACTTCAAGTTCTCGTGTTATTTTTTAAATTTACTTGCTTTTGACTTCTTTTTTATAAAGATTAGTTGTTGTTCGCGAGTTAACTTCAGATACTTGTGTTATATTTTAAATTTTCCAGCTTTTGACTTCTCTATTGCAGAGATTAGCAGGTATTCACGAGTCCACTTCAGGTACTCACATTATTTTTCGAATTTACCTACTTTTAACTTCTCCTTTGCATATATGAACAAGAAGTTTACAAGTTCACTTTAGGAACTGGCGTTATATTTTAAATTTACAACCTTTTGAATTCTCGTTTCCATAGATTAGTAGGAGTTCACGAGTTCACATCAGGTACTTGCATTATATTTTAAATTTACCTACTTTTGACTTCTCTTTTGTCGAGATTAACAAGTGTTCGTGAGTTCACTTCTGGTACTCGCATTATATTTTAATTTTACCTGATTTGACTTCTATTTTGTAGAGATTAGTTGGTTCTTGCATGTTCACTTTAGGTAGTAGTATTATATTTTAAATTTACTTTCTTATGACTTCTCCAATGTAGAGATTATAAGGTGTTCGTGAGTTCACTTCTGGTACTCGAATTATATTTTAAATTTACCGGCTTTCTACTTCTCTTTTTGAGAGATTAGAAGGTTTCTTGAGTTCACTTAAGGTAATCACATTATATTTTAAATTTACCTACTTTTGACATCTCTTTTGGAGAGATTAGCAGGAGTTCACAATTTCACTTCAGGTACTCACATTATTATTTAAATTTACTAGCTTTTGACTTCTCCTTTACAGAGATTAGTAGTTGTTCGCGAGTTCACTTCTGGTACTCGCATTATATTTTAAATTAAACTACTTTTGACCGCTCTTTTTTAGAGATTAGTAGGTATTGTGAGTTCACTTCAGGTACACATGTTATATTTTAAATTTACCTGCTTTTGACATCTCTTTTGTAGAGATAAGTTGGTATTCGCAAGTTCATTTTAGGTACATTAAATTTTAAATTTACCTTTTTGGACATCAACTTTAAAGATATTAGCAGGTGTTCGCGAGTTCACTTTAGGTACTCACGTTATATTTTAAATTTACCTGCTTTTCACTTCTCTTTTACAGAGTTTATTAGGTACTTGTAAGTTTACTTTCGGTTCTCGCGTTATATTTTAAATTTACCTGCATTTGACCTCTCTTTTGAAGATATTAGAAGGTATTTGTGAGTTCACTTATGGTCCTTACATTATATTTTAAATTTACTTACTTTTGACATCTCTTTTGTAGAGGTTAGCAGGTGTTCGCGAGTTAACTTCTTGTACTCGCGTTATATTTTTATTTTATGTACTTTTGACTTCTCCTTTGAAGAGATTAGCAAGTGCTCACATTATATTTAAAATTTACCAGCTTTTGACTTCTCTTTTGTAAAGATAGGTAGGTGTTCGCCATTTTACTTCATGTACTCGTGTTATTTTTTTAAATTTACTTTCTTTTGACTTCTCTTTTATAGAGATTAGCTTGCGTTAGTGAGTTAACTTCTGCTACTCGTGTTATATTATAAATTTTCCAACTTTTGAGTTCTCCTTTGTAGAGATTAGCAGGTGTTCGCGAGTTTACTTCAGGTACTCACATTATATTTCAAATTTACCGGCTTTTGACTTCTCCTTTGCATAGATTAATAGGAGTTCACAAGTTTACTTCAAGAACTCACATTATATTTTTAATTTACCTGCTTTTGAGTTCTCCTTTCCATAGATTAGCAGGAGTTAACGAGTTCGCATCAGTAACTCGCGTTATATTTTAAATTAACCTGCTTTTTACTTCCCTTTTGCAGAGATTAGCAAGTGTTCGCGAGTTTATTTATGGTACTCGCATTATATTTTAAATTTTCATGTTTTTGACTTCTCTTTTGTTGATAATAGTTGGTGTTCGCATGTTCAATTAAGGTACTCACATTATATTTAAAATTTACCTGCTTTATACTTCTCCATTGTAGAGATTAGTTGGTGTTCGGAAGTTCACTTTAGGTACTCATATTAGATTTAAAATTTACCTGCTTTTGAGTTCTCTTTTAGAGAGATTAGAAGGTTTTCTCGAGTTCACTTCAGGTACTCGCTTTATATTTTAAATTTACATGATTTTGACTTCTCTTTTCAAGAGATTAGTAGGAGTTCGCGAATTCAATTTAGGTACTCACGTTATATTTTAAATTTACCAGCTTTTGACTTCTCCTTTGCAGAGATTAGTCGTTGTTCGCGTGTTCACTTCAAGTACTTGCCTATTATATTTCAATTTACCTGCTTTTGACCACTCTTTTGTAGAGATTAGCAAGTGTTCGTTAGTTCACTCCAAGTAATTGCGTTATATTTTAAATTTACCTGCTTTTGACATCTCTTTTGTGGAGATTAGTTAGTATTTGAAGGTTCACTTTAGATACTCACGTTATATTTTTAATTTACCTATTTTTTACTTCTACTTTGAATATATTAGCATGTGTTCATGAGTTCACTTTAGGTACTAGAGTAATATTTTAAATAAACCTTCTTTTGACTTCTGCTTTGCAGATATTAGTAAGTGTTCGCGAGATCACTTCAGGTACTCGTGTTATATTTTTAATTTACCCTCTTTAACCTCTCTTTTGTATTGATTAGCAGGTGTTCGCGATTTCACTTCTGGTACTCGCATTGTATTTTAAATTTACCTTCTTTTGACTTCCCTTTTGTAAAGATTAGTATGTTTTTGCGAGTTCACTTCAGGTACTCGTGTTATATTTTAAATTTACCTACTTTTGACTTCTCGTTAGAAGAGATTAGCTGGTGTTCACGAGTTCACTTTAGGTACTCGAATTTTATTATAAATTTACGTGCTTTTGACTTCTCTTTTGTAGAGAAATCATGTGTTCGTGAATTCACTTTAGGTACTCTCATTATATTTTCAATTTACATAATATTGACTTATCTTTTGTAGAGATTTGCATGTGTTCGGGAGTTCACTTCAGGTACTCGCGTTATATTTTAAATTTACCTTCTTTTGACATCTAATTTGCAGAGATTAGCAGGTATTCGCGCGTTAAATTCATGTACTTGCGCTATATTTTAAATTTACCAACTTTTGACTTCTCATTTGGAGAGATTATATGGTTTTCGCGAGTTCACTTCATGTACTCGCATTATATTTTAAATTTACCTGCTTTTGACCTCTATTTTTCAGAGAATAGCAGGTGTTCGCGAGTTCACTTCCAATACTCTCATTATATTATAAATTTTTCGGCTTTTGACTTCTATTTTGGTGAGATTAGAAGGTTTTCGCGAGTTCACTTTAATTACTCGTGTTATATTTTAAATTTACCTACTTTTGAATTCACTTTTGTAGAGATTAGCAGTTGCTCTCGAATTCACTTCAGGTACTCTCATTATATTTTAAATTTAACTACTTTTGACTTCTCTTTTATAGAGATTAGCAGTTGTTTGCGAGTTCAAATCAGGTACTAGTGCATGACCCACGGAAATCCGTCGGATATTTTATTCTTGGACCATGAAATTGAGTGTACTCTTCGCAGAAGATTGCGATTTCATGGCCTACACTCCAAATACTAGTTGAGGATTCCGAGTCATTTTCTACCCTAAGAATGGAAGATCCCATCGTAGAGGAAGCCCTGCATAGGCTTATGTCCTATTATGCACAACCAAATCTAAAGGGTACAGAATCAAGCATAGTTCGCCTTGCTGTAGCTAGTGGAACCCCTAGGTGATTTAGGCTAGGTTCTCTTCTTAGGTTGTGACCCATATTATATAGATGGGTCAAATTTTATGTGTTTCTAGAGTTTAGGCCATTTTCTTAGAGTTAACAGATCAAAGGACCAACCTACAACACTGCCAAAGACTCAAGACTTAGAGAAATCAAAAATTAGAAAAAGAAATCTACATTCGTCGATCTCAGGTCGACGATAGTCGTGCTCAGCTCGACAAACTCAGAGCTAAAATCTCTGAGCTGAGCTCGACGAACTCCATTCTCAGATCGACTAAGTCTTCAAGACTCAGCGCCATAATTCACACAAAGCCCAGGCTGACTCAAAGACAAAGAACACTCGATGCCAGATGTGGTATTCACTCAACGCCGACAGATTGACCAAGTTCTTAGGTCGAATAACTTCACAGTCTCAGGTCGACGAACATAGAGCGCATAATAAGTCATTTTATACACAGAAGTTGATTCACAGAGCTCAGGTTGACGAAAGCTGATCTCTGTTCAATGAAGGCTAATCAGAGGTCGACGAAATCTCAGGTCGAGGAAAGCTAACTAGTGGTCGGCGAAAGCTGATCTCAGGTCGACGAAAACCTTAAGACATTTTGTTATTTACTCTTTCTCTTTCCGTCTCATCATTCTATATTTATTATAGGCTATTAATTCCCTTGTAAATCAATGCACTTATATTCTCTGAATAGAGCCATTACTGGCAGTATTGATTGCTAACATCCTCCAAGGAATTAATTGCTTATATCTCGGGACAGATATAGAATAGAATAATTGACATCATTCTTGCCGTTTTCATTCCCAAGATTTCGGCTAAACATTTATTGAAGAGTTTTCTTTTGAATTCGACGAAATTGAAGTTATCTGAGTCACATCTCCCTACCAAGAAAACTACAGGACACAAGAGCAGAGATTGATCATCAACTAGAGTCACAGCAAAGAAAACATCCCAAAGTGCAGTGAAAAACATCTCTCATAAAATTGACTGCTCTCAAGAGAAGAAGAAAGAACAACCATCACCATCAAGAGTCTTTCTTTCTCTCCCTCATTGTTTTCAGGGTTCTCAAGTGATAGCAACATTCAAATCAGTCAAGGATCTCTGAAAAGCTGAAGGCCTACTCACCCTTTTACAAAGCTTCCTCTCTTGAACCATTCAAGATCTTAGGGGGAGCTTTGTCATCAACAACTCAGAATCCACATACTCTTCTCACTGTGTTTTGAGAAAAGAAGACTTTCATCAAACTCTCAACCCACCTCTATATAGGTTTTTAATTCCCTTCAATATTATTCTAGTTGCTAGTCTCCTACCAAAAGACTTGAGGTTTGGTTTTTGAGCATCTGATCAAAAGCTCATTGGTGGCAGTCACCTGATCAAAACCTGTAGTGGATTCCTACCTAGGGTGGTAGAAGAGTGGATGTAGCCAAGTTTGGGGAACCACTATAAAATTAGTATGTTGTCTGTGTGTCTGTGATCTTCTATTATTCTTGTGCTATGATATAATGTTTGTTGTGTAGCTTAGTCACTTTTCTCTAGTTCACTTGCTGCACTTGTACACTTACCTTTTATTTCAGGAAAAGGGAAAAGTTTTAAAAAACTCTATTCACCCCCCCCCCCTCTAGAGTTATTCAGAGCTTACCCTATCTTTCAATTGGTATCAGAGCAGGTTAATCATATCATACAGGCTCACACCTGGATTAACCAAGATCCTCAGGATAAACTCTGAATAAACTTTAGTAGTCTCTCTGATTATATTTTAGTTTCTGATATAATAGCACAGAATAAGGATTATGCCAGCACCAGACCTCTAGTTTGCAACCTGCAAAAGTTTTGAATATGGGAGGCAAGAATCAAGCTGTACATGAACTCTATTGATGAGGATATTTTTAATTCTATCTTGACAGGACCACCAGCTCTAGTAGCCTCTACCTCAACTCCATTAAATCTCAGTTGTGTGCCTCCTCAAGACCAAGCTGATGCACAAAAGAAGGCAAAGATTGTTGATGCCAGAGCAATGAACATACTGGCCAAGACTATGTTAGATGACATATTTTTGAAGGTTGCTGAATGTACATCTGCCAAAGCTATTTGGGATTCCCTCAACAAAATGGTAGCAGGCTCTGCTGATGAGAGGAAGGACAGAAGATCAAATATCATATCCCAATATGATAACTTCAGAAAAGATGAAGCAGAATTTGTAGAAGTAATGTACTACAGGATGAGCTCCATTATTAGTGAGCTCAGAACATTGGATAAAGAAATCACTTTAACTAAAGTTAATGACAAGATCCTCATGTGCTTCCCTAGCACATGGGTTTCAAGAATCTGTCCCATCAAAGAATCCAAAAGCATGACTGAAATCTCAACAGAATCTCTACTTTGAAAGCTCAAATCCTATGAGCAACTGGTCAAGTCAAGAGAAGCTGCAGTTGAACTAAAAGCTTCAACACCTACCAGGAAGGAACAAAACTTAGCACTCAAAGCTGTAGAAGAATCTCTCATCCTATCTGCCAATGAAGAAATTATGAGTCTCTTTGCTAAGAGATTCTATAACATGGCAAGAAAGGACTTCAGGAGGAAGTCTTCAAGGAATGAAGATAAACCCAGGTATAATAAGACCCCTTCTAAAGAAGTTGTCTGTTTTGGGTGCAGAAAACCAGGACATTTCATCTCAGAATGTCCAGAAGCTCAAAAGAAAGACAGAAGGCATGAGAAGGAGTCAAGAAGACATCATCACAAGAAGTACTCCTCCAGCAAATACAAAAAGATGAGAAGGGCTTTGTGGCCGAAACCTGGAGTGATACTGAAGATGAAACATCCTCATCGAGTTCCCTTGAGGATGATACAGAAGAAAAGAAGGCAAGATAAGTTTCCCATATGGCAATAGATGCTGGAAGCAGTAGATCAAACTAAGATGAATACGAAGATGAAGAATTCCACTCTAAAGAGGATCAGGTAATTGCTTCATATGATTTTCAGTCTAAAGAATTCAAATCTGAATTTAAACTATTGTGTTTAGACTTAAAAGGATCTGAGAAGGAAATCGAACTTCTCAGGGAAAAACTATTAGAACAAGAAAAAATCATTGCTGATAATGAAAAATTAACTTAAGAATTAAACCATGCTAATCAACAAATAATGTTCCTAAAATCTGAATTAAGTTAGGCTAAGTAACTAGAAGAAACCTTAAATGGTAGAAGTTTACAACTAATAGACATAACTAGCACTATCAATACAAGATCTAGTAATAACAAACTAGGATTAGGAGCCTCATCTAGTGAACCAATCCTTATTCAGAAAAATCAACTATCAAAACCCATAAGTTTTATTTCTTAAAATAGTAAGAAAAATACTGAACAAGTAGAGAATGTCAATGAAGTGTTTAAACAACTAGACCTTAAGAAAACAAGTCAGAAAAAGAAAAACACACAATATAACTATGTTCAGCAAATTTCATCGAACTCAGAATGACGAAATGGGTATAGTTCGTCGAACTCAGAACGACGAACTTTGAATTCAAATACTTACTTAATCTATTCTTCGAACTGGGATCGACGAAACCATTATGGTTCGTCGACCAGAGATCGACGTTTTTGGGCTCTGAGAATGGATATTTCCATTCTTCGAGCAGAGATCGAAAAACTCAACCCTGATCATCGAGCTCAGCTCGACGAACATACCCAAATTTGTCTGATCTAGTTCATAACCAGAGTAATCTACAAACTAATAAATCCTTTAATCCCTTTAGTCAGCGGCCCATACCTCCTAGAAGGTATCATCTTTTATGTTATAAGGATCAACCTGAATGCTCTTTTATTTCTAGTTTTGGCTATGTTAAACAACAAGTACCCAAGATAACCTGTGTCAAAAACTGCTAATCCTCTTTGAAGGTAGAAGAGAACTCTGTCACTCAAAACAAGTGGTACCTGGACAGTTATTGCTCTAAACATATGACAGGTTGCAAAGAATGCTTAATCAACTATAAAACCAAGACTAGACCTAAATTAATCTTTGGGGACTCAGGCTTTGGACTGATAGAATGCTATGGTGACTTCAACTATGGAGCTATCACAATGAAAAATGTGACTTATGTAAATGGTCTAAAGCATTACCTAATATAAGTAAGCCAACTATGTGATAGAGGTTATAAAGTAAGCTTTACTAACTCTTTATGTGTTATTTCTTTAAACAACACAACTGTTTTAACAGGAACTAGACAAGGCAACATCTACTTAGTAAACTTTGAATCAGCTAAATCTGAAATCTATTTATTCAATTCTGTTAGCATTCAAACTACTTTATGGCACAAAAGACTAAGACATGTAAATCATAAAAATATAGCTAGGTTATCTAAGGACAATTTTGTTAGAGGTTTACCTTTTGTTCCCTACAAGAAGGAAGGCCTCTACAGGGCTTGTCAACTAGGAAAGCAAACTAAATCTAGTTTCAAATCCATTAATAAGATTGATTCACCTAGAATTTTGTATTTGCTCCATATGGACCTTTTTGGTCCTATTGCTGTACAAAGTCTAGGAGGAAAGTCTTATATATTAGTTATTGTAGATGACTTTTCCAGATTCACATGGGTTTTCTTTTTGAGAGCTAAGTCAGATACTTTTCAAGTTCTTATAGATTTTCTCAAGAACATACAGATTGAGTATTCTACTCAAGTTGCATTGATCAGAAGTGATCATGACACTGAGTTTGATTCTCTTCTTATGCTAGAGTTCTATAGGAAAGAAGGTATAAGACACTGCTTCTCAGCTCCAAGAACTCCTCAACAAAATGGAATAGTTGAAAGGAAGAATAGAACACTCATTAAAGCTGCAGGTACATTGCTTGCAGATGCTTACATACCTCTATCATATTGGGCAAAAGCAGTAAGCACGACAAATTATGTCCTAAATAGAAGCCTAATACATAAACTAAAGCTTAAGACTCCCTATGAACTACTAAAAGGAAAGAAACCTATAATCATAATTTTTAAAATATTTGGATGTATATGCTATATTCACATTAATGACAAGAAACATCTCAAAAAGTTTGAAGATAAGGCTGCAATTGGAATTTTTATAGGATATTCCCAAGTCAGTAAGGCATATAGGGTTTAATAAATCAACACTAAAAATTGAAGAATCTATGCATGTGACATTTGATGAATCTAACATGTTTTACAATGAGAGAGATATCTCTACCAACAGTCATTTGCAGGTACTTAATTTCTGTGAGAGCTTGGATGATCTAAACCTTACCTCAAAGGTTGAATCACATCCCTCTCCACAATTTATATCAGAAGCTGAAAGTGAAGAAGAAATTGTGGAAGCAACTCAGTCTTCTACAACAGTTGACAAATTTTCTCAAGAGGAATTTAATCAAATAACTGTTAGTGAACCAACTTCTCTTAATGATTTTGTCACACTTAGGGATCACCCTAGATCTCAAGTAATTGGAGACATCTCAGTAGGAGTGCAGACAAGGCATCAACTAAACCCTGATGTGATGCTTGCCTGCTTTCTCTCTCAAATTGAGCCTCAATCAATATTTGATGCAGAGCAAGATACAAACTGGATTATTGCAATGCAAGAGAAACTCAATCAGTTTGAGAGGTGTAAAGTTTGGGACTTAGTTCCAAGGCCTAAGGGCTATCCACTAATTGGGACTAAGTTGGTAATCAGAAATAAACTTGATGCCCAAGGTGTGATTGTGAGGAACAAGGCAAGGCTTGTTGCTCAGGGATACAGGGAAGAGGAAGGAATTGATTATGATCAAACCTTTGCACCTGTTGCAAGACTTGAAGCCATCAGAATTTTCTTAGCCTATGCTGCTCACAAGAAATTCAAGGTATATCAAATGGATGTCAAAGGTGCTTTTCTCAATGGGGAACTAAAAGAAGAAGTATATGTGGAACGACCACAAGGTTTTATTTCTTCAACTAACCCCTCCTATGTTATTAAATTTCATAAGGCTCTCTATGGTGTAAAGCAATCGCCACGAGCATGGTATGAGACCTTAGCCAGCTTTCTTTTAGAGCATGGTTATTCAAGAGGCATGGTTGATAGAACCCTTTTTACAAAACTGCATCATGATAAAATTCCATTAGTACAAATATATGTAGATGACATAATCTTTGGCACTACTGATCCAAATCTGTGCAAAAGATTTTCTGATCTAATGCACTCAAGGTTTGAGATGAGTAGCATGGGTGAGTTATCATATTTCCTTGGTCTCCAAGTGAAACAAAACCCTGAAGGAATCTTCATCTCTCAATCTAAATATGCTAAAGAGCTTATTAAGAAGTTTGGGATGAATGATGCCTCTATCACGAAGACTCCCATGGCTGCCAATGTTGTTATAGATGGTGATGAATCTGGAAAACCAGTTGATCAGACAAAGTATAGGGCCATTGTTGGATCCCTACTAAATTTAATAGCAAGCAGGCCAGACATTATAATTGCCACAAATCTTTTTGTTAGGTTCCAGGTAAACCCTAAAGAATCTCACCTTATTTTCTTAAAAAGGATTTTAAGTTATATAAAATGTTGTCCAGATCTAGGCCTCTGGTATTCAACAGAATCAGCATTTGTATTAACTGGATTTTCTGACGCTGATTATACTGGATGCAGAGTACACAGGAAAAGAACCTCAAGAACTTGTCAGTTCCTTGGTGACAGACTTGTATCTTGGTTTTGTAGAAAGTAAACATCTGTTTCAACTTCAACTGCTGAAGCTGAGAATATGTATGCAGGCAGTTACTGTTCACAGATTTTGTGGATACAAAACCAACTACTGGATTATGGTGTCAACTTACAAAATTCAACTATACTACGTGATAATACAAGTGCCATTTCAATTGCACAAAATCCAGTATTGCATTCTAGAACCAAGCATATAGATATTAGACATCATTTCATTAGAGATTGTGTTGACAAACATAAGATTAAACTTGAATTTATCTCTACTAATTTGCAAAGAATAGACATATTCACTAAGCCATTGGACTCATCCAAGCATTTGTTCTTTGTCAATCAGCTTGGTATGATAAAGGGTCAAGATTTAATCTAATGCTCTGTCTGTAGTCAAAGAATTATCTCTGTTCGTCGACCTGAGATCGACGAACTGATAAAAATTCTTGAGAATTTTCTTCGACCTAAGATCGACGAAATCTCTTAGTATAGCTCATTCGTCGATCAGAGGATGACAAATTATATCTCTACAAGTTTTCTTCGAAAGATGAAAACTTTCCCTCTCTTCGTTCATAGATCGACGAACTTTGTCCTTTATGTAATTTTCGTCGACCTGAGATCGAAGAATCTTGAGTTTTTGTCGGATTGAGATTGTTGTTTCATATTCCAGAAAATACTATATCTGTCTTTTCTTCGACCTCAATCGCGCGCTTTCAGAATTCCCCTCCTGCACTTGATCTTGTGTTTTCTCTTGCATGTGCGCTCTTTCTCTCTCTCATTCGATCTTAACGTCACAAATGGCCGCTACTGGATCAACCGGCATAAAGTTCGATCATGGTTTCGATATTGATTTTTACTCTTTCCAACAGTCAGATCAAATTTTCATTGATATTCTACAGCTATTTGAGGAAGAAAATCTAAAGCAGTTCATGTCTGAAAGAATCAGGATTCCTATGACGGAAATCAAGGAATGGGTTGGCTCTTCTTCTTCAACAGAGACTGAAATGACTTGGACTATCAGTGGTACTCAGGTGATTCTTTATCCCTCTATTCTCTCTGAACTTTTCAATTTGAAAACTGGATAAGAAGATCTAGAACTAGACGATAAGGAATATAAAGATATGCTGGCTATTATGGGTCACTTCGGCGAAAAACCTAACAAACTGTATAAGAAAAATTTATCCCCGACATATAAATTTCTTGTGGATGTCGTTGGGAAGGTGTTGTTTGCTAAGCATACAACATATGACTGAAAGCCAAGGCCAATGCACTACTGCTATCTCAGACAATATGCATCAATGCATCTAAGTAGCTCTCATCTACACTCTTTGGTAAATGGGAGAGGACTATTATAAAGCCATCTAAGGGCAAGTCCTCTTCCTCTAAATCTTCTGAAAGTATAAGGGCTACATCATCCACCCCTCACCCCTCTGTAGAGATTCCATCCACCCCTCCACCTCCTCCTGATTCTCATGCTCCATCTAAGCCTCAAGTTCAACAAACCCCAGCCTCCATTTCTATTCTAATACATACCCCTACACCTCCAGCATCTCCAATTCCTTCTTCCCCTACATATATTCCATCCAATTCTCCCTCTCCTAGGGCTTATACATCCATCCCTACTCCTCACAAATTTCCTTTTCCATCTCATCTTGCTAATATCCCCCTCTCAACTCTCTCTTCAATCCAATCTTTCAACTTACTTTCATTTTCTCTGAACACTCCTTCTCCTCACCAATCTCCTCAACAGGACCACCTTGCAGACACTTCCAACCAACAATCTCTTCCAGCAACTATCTTCACTACCTCTATCCTTTCTCAACCACCTCCGGCCCAAACATCTGACTCCACATCTTTGAATCCCTCTATCATCCAACCACTTCTTGAGCTCCTCAAGCTTATCCTCAAAACTATCATTGCAGAAGCAATTTCCCCTCTATCTATCTACATATCATCTCTTTCTGCTCAAATCTCTACCCTCACCTCTACCATCTCTTCATCTAGGGGCCTGGCTTAAGTACATACTGAAACCAGGCAGGGAATGATACTTAATGATGAAGTAGCAACAACAACACCAGCACCAGCAGCAGGAACAAATGTTGATATGGAACCAGATTTCCTACATTTTCTTGATACTGATATGGAATCAGATGATATAGAGATAACTGACTCAGTAGCAAATGTAGATAATCAAGGTACAGATATCATAGTATCCAATTCTCAAGAGACCACCTTGTAAGAAGTTCTGCCTGGAAGGGTGTACTTCATTAAATCTAAAGTAAATCTACATACTCAGCTAAAATTTTTGGATCTAATATTCAATTTTGCCTCTCCGCTCCCACTCAATCATCCAGAGCAATAGTATGCTACACCTACCCTGCAAGTTCAGAAGTGTTAGCCATTATAAAGAAAAGTCTGTAGCTCCTCCAGTAGCATTATATGAACAAAGATCTAGCCCTCCTGGGCCAACTTATATTATTGATAATAGCCCTATTCCTATTTTAGATGATCTAGTAAATCAGGACATTGCTATGGAAGCTGAAGCAGCTAAAGCTGAAGTTGTTCACACTCAAGCAAGCAAAGAAATTTCCAAGGATCTGATCAGTCAGATTGATGAAATGTATGACAACCCTTTGTCTTATGATGATTATGATGATGATGATGATGATGATTCTGATGATGCTCCAAAGAGGAAGCTAATCTCTGAGAAAAGGAAAGCACCTCCTCCACCTGCTCCAAAACCTAAGTCTACAAATGATATTCCATACTACTTTCTGCAAAACATAACTCCATATAAGGGTATGCCAGCTTGGATGTGGCTATCCAAGAATGAACAAAGGAGAAGAAATAAAAACAGAAGATACACTCCTCCACCTAAGAAATTCAAAAGGGATCCTCCTCCTCCTCCAGCTGCAAGTGCCTCATGAACCTTATCTCAGAGATCAGAAGAATTCACTAAACCAACTCTCACTAAAACTTATCAGAGTCAGGGAAGAACTTCTCACTCTTATGGAGATTGTCAGCATAAACAGAGACATCAGTATTATTCCAGACATCAGCCAGCTCAATATCCTATCCCTCAGCCAACTTTTTCCCCTCCCCCATCTCCTGACAAAGCTAATGACCCTGAAGAACCTCCAATTCAAGCTTATGATCTTGAAACTAGTCCAACTACAAGAATGGCTAGATTCAAGGAATCTGTGGCTCACACTTAGATAAGGCAAGCCAAAGAAAAAGATCAAGACTCTTCTCAGTTCTCTACTATGTTTAGCTACAGGAAGAAATAGTTTGAAAGATATCAAGTTGGAAAATTATTCAATGCTGATGAATACATGAGTGTACATATTGAAGTAGTGGTTCCAAGAACTACCTCACAAAAGACTATTGGTGATGTTGATATGACCATGACTATGAAGCAAGCTCATGATCCAAACAGGATAATCAAATTTGCTAAGCCTTCTGATTCTCACAAGAACATTTAAATTGTTTATTTTCTATGCTTTCTGTGAACAATCTGGGTACATAGCTTTATAAAGGTACTGATAGCTTATTTATTCGATCAGTTATCTCAGTTTTCATGCTATGTTTACCTCATTTTGTCTTGTGATCTTTATCAGTTTTTTGTTGAAGCAACCTCACCCAAATAGGGGGAGATTGTTAGAACCCCTAGGTGATTTGGGCTAGGTTCTCTTCTTAGGTTATGACCCATTTTGTATAGAATGGTCAAATTTTATGTTTTTCTAAAGTCTAGGCCATGTTCTTGGAGTCAACAGATCAAAGGACCAACCTACAATACTGCCAAAGACACAAGACTTAGAGAAATCAAGAATTAGAAAAAGAAATCTACATTCGTCGATCTCAGGTCGACGATAGTCGTGCTCAGCTCGACTAACTCAGAGCTAAAATATCTGAGCTGAGCTCGACGAACTTCGTTCTCAAATCGACTAACTCTTCAACACTCAGCGCCATAATTCACTCAAAACCAAGGCTGACTCAGAGACAAAGAACACTCGATTCCAGATGTGCTATTCACTCAACACCGACAGATTGACCAAGTTCTTAGGTCGACTAACTTCACAGTCTCAGGTCGACGAACATAGAGCGAAGAATTAGTCGTTTTATTCACAGCATTTTATTCACATAGCACAGGTCGACGAAAGCTGATTTCAGTTCGACGAAGGCTGATCAGAGGTCGATGAAATCTCAGGTCGACGAAAGCTGATTAGAGGTAGACGAAAGGTGATCTCAGGTCAACAAAAATTGTATGACATTTTGTTATTTATTCTTTCTATTTTTATCTCATCATTCTATATCAATTATAGGCTTTTAATTCCCTTGTAAATCAATGCACTTATATTATCTGAATAGAGAAGCATTGATTGCTAACATCCTCTATGGAATTAATTGCTAATATCTCGGGACAGACATAGAATAGAATAATTGACAGCATTCTTGCCATTTTTCGTTCACAAGATTTCGGCTGAACATTTATTGCAGGGTTTTCTTTTGAATTCGATGAAGTTGCAGTTATCTGATACACATCTCCCTGCCATGAAAACTACAGGACACAAGAGCAAAGATTGATCATCAACTAGAGTCACAGCAAAGGAAACATCCCAAAGTGCAGTGAAAAACATCTCTCAGAAAATTTGCTGCTCTCAAGAGAAGAAGAAAGTACAACCATCACCATCAAGAGTCTTTCTTTCTCTCCCTCTTTTTTTTCAGGGATCTCAAGTGACAGCAAAATTCAAATAAGTCAAGGATCTCTGAAAAGTTGAAGGCCTACTCACCCTTTTACAAAGCTTCCTCTCCTTAACCATTCAAGATCTTAGGGGGAGATTTTTCATCAACAACGAAGAATCCACATAGTCTTCTCACTGTATTTTGAGAAAAGTTTACTTTCATCAAACTCTGATCCCACCTCTGTACAGGGTTATAATTCCCTTCAAAATTATTCTGGTTGCAAGTCTCCTACCAAAAAACTTGAGGTTTGGTTTTTGAGCACCTGATTTAAAGCTCATTAGTGGCAGTCACCTGATCAAAACCTGTAGTGGATTCCTACCTAGGGTGGTAGAAGAGTGGATGTACCCAAGTTTAGGGAACCACTATAAAATTCTTGTATTATCTGTGTGTCTGTGATCTTCTCTTATTCTTGTGCTGTGATATAATGTTTGCTGTATAGCTTAGTAAATTTTCTCTAGTTCACTTACTGCACTTGTACACTTACCTTTTATTTCAGCAAAAGGGAAAAGTTTTCAAAAACTCTATTAACCCCCCCCCCCCCCCTCTAGAGTTTTTCAGAGCTTACCCTATCTTTTAGTAGCTAATAATAACTTCGAACTAAATCCTAGCATAAATCAAATAGTGCAGCAGTATGTGCAATATGACAGACTTCAAGATGAAGACCAGAATGCGACATCACTAGCTTTCTTGACATTTGTGACACCATTAAAATAAATGGTGTTATAAATGATGGTATTAGGCTAAGAATCTTCCCCTTCTCCCTTAAAACCAAAGTTAAGCAATGGATGAATACTTTACCAAAAAATAGCATCACCACTTGGGATCAACTAACCGAAAAATTTCTGATTAAGTATTTTTCGCTAGCTTAAACTGCAGAACTTAGGAACGATATTTCTACCTATGGAAAAATAGATTCTGAAACCTTTTATGAAACCTGGGAAAGATTTAAAGAACTCTTAAGAAGATGCCCCCATAATGCTCTATCTGTATGGTTGCAAGTGCAGTCGTTTTACAATGGGCTAAATCAAAGCACAAAGCAAATGATAGAAGCAGCTTCCGGTGGTACCTTAAACCACAAAACCCAGGAATCACCTCTTGAGCTTTTCGATGACTTGGCCATTAACACATATCAGTGGAATGTGCATAGGTCCCTCCCAAACAAACCTGCATGTATATTTGAAGTAGACAACGTCTCCCAGTTGGCCCTATAAGTGGAAATACTATGCAAAAAGATAACGGAAATGTTTGCTGCCTCCGTCCCTCAAATATGAGAATCAGCAACTGTTGCCCTTGAACAAATAGATTATGTTAACAATATGCGTAAGAATGCTTTTAATAATTTTTCTGCTGCAAATTTTGCTGTGGCGGGCTTTGCTTTTCCGAATAATTATAATCCCGCTTTTCGAAACAACCCAAATTTCTCGTGGAGTTACCCTTCAAACGTGATGCGTCGCCACCACAAAATTATTTTTCATCACCACCTCCACCTATTAAAAATTACCAAAAAACTCCAAGCTTGGCGGAAATGTTTTCAAAATATATTAATGTTAATGATGCGACTATTAGAAGCGTAGCTGGAACTGTTAAAAATCTAGAGAATTAACTAGGACAACTTGCTAAAATTTTATCTGAGTGACACACTGGGTCTCTTCCTGCCAATAATGAGCCCAAACCGAGAGAGCAAGCAAAAGCTATAACTCTTCGGAGTTGGAAGAAAGTTTCTGGTATAGTTAGGAAAGAGCCCGAGGCAAGCTCTGCCCCAGTTTTGAATATTCCACCATCTGCTGAAAAAGAAGTTATCACTCCGCTCTTTTATTTAGAAAAAGATCTCGCTCCACCACCCATTTTTAAAAATGATCAAACTCCACCATACACTTCCAAACTTATCAAACACCGTCTTGATGATCAGTATACCAGCATCTTAGAAATGTTTAAACTAATCAACACAAATCAACCATTCCATGAAGCAATTTCCCAGATGTCAAAGTATGCTAAGTACCTAAAGGAACTCCTGACTAATAAGAAGAAGTTAGAGAACGTATCGCACGTCACATTAAATGATGAGTGCTCTGCTTTCTTGGCAAAGGGTTTACCAAAGAAGATCAATGATCAGGGTAGTTTTTCTATACCGTGTGTCTTTGGTGTTCTTTTTGTCAAGCATTCATTGGACACTTTAGGTGCAATTATCAACCTAATGCCCTTCTAATTATTTAGGAAGTTAGGAATTGGAAGCCTCAACCATATGAATATTAGTATCCAGCTCGCCGATAGATCCGTTATGTACCCGTTAGGAATAATGGTGGATGTTCTAGTCAAAGTCAATAAAATAATCTTCTCGGTGGATTTTGTCATATTGGACATCAAAGAAGACGTCGAGGTTCCCCTGATCCTTGGCAACTACCGATATATCATTGACGTAAGCAATGGAAAGCTCTCCCTTCGAGTAGGCGATGATGAAGTAACTTTCTCTATCACAACTTCAATGAAGAACACCCTAGGGAATGACGACTCCTATTTTTTCATAGATTCCATAGGTGAAGATCTTCTTACTACCTTTCTGAAAGTGAAAGTGAGATTTCTAATTTTTGTTTTTCTTCAACACTTCCAAATGAATTTATGCAAGAAACGGCCATGGCCGCGGACTACACCCTTTCCAATTTTACGTATAAAGTTAAAGTCTACGAAGATATTATTTTTGAAAAGGAAAGAACTTCCAAATCATCGTATGAATAACCCCCTACCCTAGAATTAAAAGAACAGCCTGAACATCTTATGTATGCCTTCTTAGAAAAAGATTCTAAACTACCAGTAATAGTTTTGTCCTACCTAATTGAAGTGCAAAATTATAAACTCCTTCTAGTTTTACGTAAACATCGCCGAGTTATTGCTCGGTAGATTTCTGATATCAAGGGCATAAGCCCATTTTCCTATACCCACAAAATCTTAATGGAAGATAATTTGTATAACTCCATCTAACCTCAGCTCCGCATAAATCCCAATATTAAAGAAGTAGTTAAGGGCGACGTTATGAAGCTGTTATATGCAATTATTATCTATCCTATTTCTGAGAGTAAGTGGGTTTGCCCTGTTCAGGTAGTGCTAAAAAAGAGAGGAATAACTGTAGTTAGAAATGATAATACTGACTTAATCTCGATACGGATGGTGATGGGGTGGAGAATGTGTATTGACTATCGTATGTTAAATGATGCCAGCGGCAAGGACCATTTTCCCTTTCCGTTAATCGATCAAATCTTAGAGCGACTATCCAAACATAGCTTTTATTTTTTTCTCGATCGCCTCTCGGGGTATTTTCAAATCCCCATCTCTCCTGAGGACCAGGAGAAAACTACGTTTACTTGTCCCTTAGGCACCTTCGCTTACCGGAGAATGCTAATTGGGTTGTGTAATGTTCTAGCAACATTCCAGCGATGTATGCTCGCTATCTTTTACAAGTACATATAAAGCATAATAGAGTTATTTATGGATGATTCCTCCATGTTCGGCAAGGCCTTTGATAGTTTTTTTTGAAAACTGAGAAAAAGTCTTTGAAAGATGTGAAGAAACTAACCTCGCCCTAAATTGGGAAAAATTCCATTTTATGGTGAGGGAGGGGTTAGTTTTGGGTCATAAGATTTCTACCCGAGGATTTGAAGTAGATATAGCTAAGATAGAAGTTATCGAGAAACTTCCGCCACCTACGAACGTAAAATCTATAAGAAGTTTCCTATGTCACGCTGTCTTTTACCGTCGTTTAATTAAAGACTTCTCCAAAATAAACAACCCCCTTACTCATCTTTTGGAAAAAGACGCCCCATTTTTTTGACTATCCTTTCCTATCTACCTTTGAATTCATAAAAGAAAAGTCAATTAATGACCCAATTATGATAGCTCCGGTATGGTACCTTCCTTTTTAGATTATGTGCGAGACGAGTAGTTTCACAGTGGGACACGTATTAGGTCAACACATATCTATGAATGTCCACCCCATCTATTATGTAAGTAAAACACTCACATCTACACAAGAGAATTACTCCACGACCGAGAAGGCGTTCCTAGTTGTTGTCTTTACCGTCGATAAATTCAGACCATACATCACGCCTTCAAAAATTATGATTTTCGTGGACTACTCGGCCCTTAAGTATCTACTTGCTAAGATGGATGCCAAGCTGCATTTGATTCACTGGGTCTTACTCCATCAGGATCTTTAGTTAGAAATCCCTTATAAGAGAGGTGCCGAGAATTTATCCGACGACCATCTCTCATGATTAGATAATCCGTATATAGAAAATTTAGATGAAAATTTTTTTAATGATTATTTTCCTAATGAGAAGCAGCTTTCAATTAACACTTTTCCTGCCCCCTTGTTTGTAAACAATGCCAAATATTTAGTGGCCTATTTCCTCAAGAAGGAGTTCTCCACTCAACAAAAGAAGAATTTTTTTCTGAGTTGAAGAATAATTTTTTGGAGGACCTGCATCTTTTTCGAGTTTTTCTTGACCATGTAATAAGGAGATGTGTTTCTTTTGAAGAAAGACCAGATATTCTAAAACATTTGCATGAAGGACTTACTGGTGTTCACTATCAAGCTGCTCGTACCGCTCACAAAGTTCTTTGTGCAGGCTTTTACTGGCCTAGCCTCTTTAAAGAAGCGCAAACTTTTGTGAGTAGGTGTGATAGTTGCAAACAATCGGGAAACATTTCCAATAAAAATGAAATGACTCAAAATAATTTACTTGAGTGTGAAGTTTTCAACCTCTAGGGAATTGATTTTGTTGGCCCTCTTCTTTTTAGCTTCGGGAACATGTTTATTTTAGTTGTTGTAGATTTTGTTTCAAGATCTGATAAGGCCCAAGCTCTTCCTAATAACGACTCCCGAGTAGTAATTACTTTAAAAAAAAATTAAAAATTTCTTGATTCGGTATGCCACGAGTCATCGTTAGCGATAGGGCTTCACATTTTTGCAACGTGTAGTTTTCCAAAAGTCTTATAAAATACAGTGTTACACATAAGATTTCAACTGCTTACCACCCTCAAACTAACGGACAAGTAGAAGTAGTTAACATAGAGATAAAAGGTATTTTAGAAAAGACCGTTTCCACCTCTAGAAAAGACTTGTCAACCAAATTAGACGATGCTCTATGGGCCTACCGAACAACATATAAAACCTCCATCGGATGTACGACGTATCGGTTATTTTATGCAAAATCTTGTCATTTACCTGTAAAATTAAACACCATGCTTTTTGGGCATTAAGGTTTTTAAATTTCGATCACCCACTCTGTAGGCGATTTTCAAAAATTTCAACTTAACGAACTCGACGAGGCGCGCTCCTACGCATACAAAAATAATAAATTTTATAAAGTGCGGATGAAACGTTTTCACGAGAAACACTTAAGGCACCCAAAAACCTTCAAACCTGGCGACCATGTTCTTTTATACAATTCACGATTACGTTTATTTCCTCGCAAATTAATGTCACGATGGTATGGGCCGTTTTCTGTTAAAGAATTTTTTTCCATATGGCACTGTGTTATTTTCACACCCTGATAAGGGTGATTTCAAAATAAATGGGTGGCGTCTTAAACTCTATATCTCTGGTGATGATGATATCAGTCCAAACAATGCTAAGTTTCTTCTGCAAGAAATTTAACTAAATTTTTTTTATTATTTTTGTTAAAAAATTTAAATATTTTTTTGGAAAAATAATCTTTCGGATAATATTATTTTGTTGCATCGAGCTCAAACTACATTTTAAATAAAGGGCGCTCTTGGTAGGCAACCTAAGTTATTTTTCTATTTTCTTTATTTTACACTTTTTGCCCTATACAGCTCCGACAAGCTAAAGCTTCTGCGATCTCCTGCTCTAATGCTGTTGAATCCATCATGAAGTCAAATTATGACATTTCAAGAAGTTCCAATGCGAAAGCATGGCGGAGCAGCATCACTCAACATTCGTGACACATAAATCCGGGGAAGTACCTATTTTTCAATTATGAACTTTCATCTATATTTTAATTTCTCTCTTTTCTTCCCCTCCTTTCTCTTTTGAGGACAATGTCCTTTTTAAGTTTGGGGGAGGATTTCCTCATTTTTTTATCTTTATTTTGATTCCTTTAAAAAAATCAAAATCAAAAAAATTCTTTTATATATCTTAAAAATAAATTAAAAAATATCTTAAAAATCCAAAAAAAGAGAATATTTGATGAAATTTTTTGTTATGTTATTTGTTTTTTACTTTAATAGTTTAAATGAATTTTGGTATTTCATTAATACCCCTTGGTTTTTGTTTTATTTTTCTCAAAATTCCCTATAATAACTTAAGTAATTATGATCTTTCTAATCGTTCTTTTTAATTATGTTTCACAAGTAAAATGTTGACAATGTTGTGTTTCTAATTCAAGGTAGTATCTTAATGTGAAACGTTTTTCTAAAATACTAATTTTTATTATGGTTTTCGTTCTTTATTTTCTTAAAAATCTTTCACCCACTATTTTCCTTTTTATTTTTGGATAATTTTTGTAATGTCAACTTTTGATTAGCTTAGTACATGTCAACAATCCAAGTCGCTTATTATTTCTATTTTCAAGATAACATCATTAGTGTTCATTTACTATCTATGATTTGCTTTCTGAAAATTTTCAAAGCTAATGCTTTAGATAAATTTAAACATGAAAATGATTTAGGCCATTTTTGTTTTCGTTTAAGCCTTTTTGCTACCCTAAAAACTTTTATCCCTAGTTAGCCGCTTTTGAGCCTTTTTCAGATTTCAATTGATAGCTCCACTTATCATTTCATTTTCACCAAAGCAAAAATTTTCCAACCTATCTAATCACACTAACCTTTTGAGTTTCATTAAAAACTTTCATAATTATGATAGGGTTGTTTTGTGATATATTTGGAAAACTTTTTGAAAAATATGCTCAAAAGAAGTGTTTACTTTTGTTTGGCCAATTTCAAAATGAATAGAAAAATTATTTATGGCCATTGATTTGAAAAGAAAAAAAGGAAAGAAAAGAAAATAGAAAAGAAAAAGAAAGAAAAATATTTTATTTATTATGAAATGTTTTTAACTCTTTATTTTGGTTTAGTGTGATTTTAAAGCCTCCTTTTTTTCTTTGAATTTCTCTCCTAATCATAATCCTAAATCAAATGTTTTTGTCCTAATAAGCCCTTTTGATTCATGTTTTTTAATTTTATTTATTAGCTAAGTGAAGAAGAAAAGTAGATTAGAAAAGTTTTGGATTTAAATTTAAATTTTTGTTATTTGGTTGATATTGTTATAATGTGTCTCTTGGATCTAGTAACAATTCATTGCACTTTTTCATTTAGTTGCTTTGCTTAAATTTATTTAAAGAGTTTTGTTAAAATTTTGGATGATTTATTTTCGTTAGTAAAGTTTATAAATTGTTAATCCATATTTAAGTAACTGTTTTGGGTTTACATTTCACCTTCTCCCTACTTAAAATTTTGCATAGTACTTGTGTAAGCATAATTGGAACTTTTTTATTAGTCACTTTTTGAGTTAGCTAGTTTTTATATCTTTGCTTGGGGATAAGCAAAGCTTATATTTGGGGGAATTTGATAGTACGTTTTGTAGTCTAAACTATTAAGGTATTTTAAGGTTTTTAATACACAAATCATGTCTTGTAAGCTTATATATTGACCTCCTTCTGTATATATTATTGCCACTAATGTTTTCTTCTCTTTATGCAGGTTTTCATAGCTTTCATCCAAAATGACCGGACATGCACTCCCCCCCTGACACGCCCTCCCTGGGCGTGTAACCCGATCCAGATTAAATTTGCTGCCAGAAGCTAGATCCTGAGAAAACACCTAACAAACCCCCTTACACAACCTCCATAGGCTTATCTCTGGGTGTGTCTCTAGGAGATTCACCCTCATCCCGAAGACTGCAGGCTGCGATTAAAGATTTTCCATTACTGCATGTTAATAGTACTGGCACGCCCCCCAACATGGGCATGTCACCGGGAATGTACCACCTTTTTGGATGATTGATGGATTTCCGACCAATGTTTGTGATGTGACGTGACATACACGCCCCCTCCCAATATGGTCTTGTCCTAGGGCATGTCCACAGTTGTACAAAAGTAATCATCATTCCTGCCCAAATCCTGAGCCCGAGTTCAACTCCGTACCTGAGATGCCCCCCTAATAGGCCCTCCCTGGGCATGATAGGGGGTGTGACCTACCTAGAGAAAAATTTTATAAATTCAGTTGCTCCCCCTTATGTCCAGAAGAATTCGGTTGAGAGGGGAGGTGTTGCCCTTTTATTTCTTGAAGTATTTTAGTGTTCTTCCTCTCTCTTTTTCTCATTTTAAGCTTTTCTAAATCCTAAGCTTAGTGTACCCCTTTTGTAATGGCTTTTGTAACTGTTTCAGTTTCTTAATGTTAATGCTAGCCTTGGTTTTTAATTTTCATTCACTTGTAATCTTTTATTTCAAGTTTTAGCTCTCTTTTAACATTAATATAAAGTGCCCTTTCTCTTTGTTTTCTTAAGGTTCTTCTACCCATCTCTCTTTATCAACTTCTCCATGATTAACTAATTGTTCTTGTATTCGATCTTGATGATCTGAGGTTCAATTTGATTAAGTTATGATGCTTTAAGTTTACTTTTCTTTTTAGGGTTTAGGCCTTCGATTTACTCTTGATTATTCATGTTTAGAGTTATATCATCAATAAATAATTTCCATCTTTGTTTTCACTATTAGCTAGCCAAGAGGCTCGTAGTTTGAAGTGAACACTCAAGAGTAAAGAGAGTTGCATGCACCCCTAGAGAGAGACAGACGTTAAATCTCCCGGATTGGAGTGAAATCGTAAATTCACTTCAGCTACTCGCATTATATTTAAAATTTAACTACTTTTGGCCTCTCTTTTGCAGAGATTAGTAGGAGTTCGTTAGTTTATTTATGGTACATGTGTTATATTTTAAATTTACCTACTTTTGACCTCTCTTTTGTAGAGATTAGTAGTTGTTCGTGAGTTCACTTCAGGTACTCCTATTATATTGTTAAATTTACAAGCTTTTGACCTCTCTTTTGTAGAGATTAGTAGGTTTTCGCAAGTTCACCTAAGGTATTCGTATTATATTTTATATTTACATGCATTTGACTTCTCTTTAATAAAAATTAGCAGGTGTTTGTGAGTTAACATTCGGTACTCATATGATATTTTAAATTTAACTACTTTTGACTTCTCCTTTGTAGAGATTACTAGGCATTTATGAGTTCACTTCAGGTACTCGTGTTATATTTTAACTTTACCTTGTTTTGACTTCTCCTTTTCATAGATTAGCAGAGTTCACGAGTTCACTTCAGGTACTTGTGTTATATTTAAAATTTACCTATTTTTGACTTCTCTTTTGGAGAGATTAGCAAGTGTTTGTGAGTTCACTTCAGGTACTCGCATTATATTATTAATTTACCTGCTTTTGACTTCTCTTTGGGAGAGATTAGTAGGTGTTTGCAAGTTCACTTATGGTGCTCGCATTATATTTTAAATTTATTTGCTTTTGACATCTCCTTTGAAGTGATTTGCAGGTGTTCGCGAGTTCAATTCAGGTACTCGTGTTATATTTTAAATTCACTTACTTTTGACTTCTCTTTTGGAGAGATTAGAAGTTTTTCACGAGTTCACTTCAGGTACTCATGTTATATTTT
The DNA here is from genome assembly GCA_039513925.1 of Platanthera zijinensis. Classification (NCBI taxonomy): domain Eukaryota; kingdom Viridiplantae; phylum Streptophyta; class Magnoliopsida; order Asparagales; family Orchidaceae; genus Platanthera; species Platanthera zijinensis. The sequence continues at coordinate 124,982,983 of CM077087.1, forward strand.
AAATTTAACAACTTTTTACCTCGCTTTTATAGAGATTAACAAGTGTTCGCGAATTCACTTCAGTAACTCGCGTTATATTTTTAATTTACCTACTTTGACTTCTCCTTTGCATAGATTAGCAAGTATTCATGAGTTTACTTCAGGTACTCATGTTATATTTTAAATTTACCTACTTTTGACCTCTCTTTTATAGGGATTAGCAGGTGTTCACGAGTTCAATTCAGGTACTCGCATTTTATTTTAAATTTACCTGCTTTTGACCTTTCTTTTATAGGGATTAATGGGTGTTTGTGAGTTCACATCAAGTACTCGTGTTATATTTTAAATTTACTTGTATTTGACTTTTCTTTTATAGAAATTAGCAGGTTTTCGCGAGTTAACTTCAGGTACTTATGTTATATTTTAAATTTACCAGCTTTTGACTTTTCTTTTGTAGAGATTATGAGGCATTTACAAGTTCTCTTCAGGTACTCGTGTTATATTTTAAATTTTGCTGGTTTTGACTTCTCGTTTGCATAGATTAGCTGGAGTACACAAGTTCACTTAAGGTACTCACATTATATTTTAAATTTACATGCTTTTTACTTCTCTTTTGTAGAGATTAGTAGGTGTTCATGATTTCACTTCAGGTACTCGTGTAATATTTTAATATTACCTTCTTTTGACTTGTCATGTACAGAGATTACTAGGTGTTCACGAGACCACATTCAGTACTCACATTATATTTTGAATTTATATTGTTTTGACTTCTCTTTTGTAGTGATTAGCTGGTATTTGCAAGTTCACTTTAGTTAATCGCATTATATTTTAAATTTACGTGTTTTTGACTTCTCTTTTGTAGAGATTAGCAGATGTTCATGAGTTCACATCAAGTACTCGTGTTATATTTTAAATTTACATGCTTTTAACTTCTCCTTTGAAGAGATTTGCAGGTGTTTGCGAGTTCACTTCAGGTACTTGCGTTATATTTTAAATTTACCTTCTTTTGACTTCTCCTATGTCGAGATTAGTAGGTGTTCACCATTTCAATTACGGTACTTTGGTTATATTTCAAATTTAGCTACTTTTTACTTCTCTTTTGTAGAGATTAGCTAGTGTTCACGAGTTCACTTTTGGTACTCACATTATATTTTAAATTAATCTATTTTTGACTTATTTTTTGTAGAGATTAGCGGGTGTTCACGAATTCAAGTCGGGTACTTTGGTTTATTTTAAATGTACCTGCTTTTGACTTCTTTTTTGCAGAGATTTGAAGATGTTCACGAGTTTACTTCAGATAATCTCTTTATATTTAAAATTTACCTATTTTTGAATTCTCCTTTGCATAGATTAGCAGGTGTTCACGAGTTGACTTTAGCTGCTCGCGTTATATTTTAAATTTACCTGTATTTGACTTATCTTTTACAGAGTTTAGCAGGTGTTCATGAGTTCACTTCTGGTACTCACAATATATGTTAGATTTACCTGATTTTGACTTCTCGTTTGTAGAGATTAGTTGGTTTTCGCATGTTCACTTAAGGTACTCAAGTTATATTTTAAAGTTACCTACTTTTGACTTCTCCTTTGTAGAGATTTGTATGTATTCTTGAATTCACTTCAGGTACTAGCATTAAATTTTCAATTTACATGCTTTGACTTCACTTTTACAGAGATTAGCAGGTATTTGTGAGTTCACTTCAGGTACTGACATTATATTTATAATTTACTTGCTTTTAACTTCTCCTTTGCAGAGATTAGCAGGTGTTCATGAGTTCACTTTAGGTACTTGCGTTATATTTTAAATTTACGTGATTTTGACTTTACTTTTGAGTTATTAAAAGGTTTTTGTGAGTTCACTTTAGGTACTCGTGTTAAATTTTTAATTTTGTTGGAACCCTTGTTTGGATTTGTCCTAGGTTCACTCTTAGAATGTCTTGACCCCCATGTATAGCCAGGGTCTTGGTCTAGTCTAAGTTAGGTCCTTTTAGGTCAGGTTTGTGTAGACGATCATTGTAGTGGACTCAGACTTAGACTCAAAAATTTTATGTGGATTTTCTATATCAGTTCGACTATAGTCGAACTCAGATCGATGATCGTCAATCTCCCATAGACGATCTCAGAGTCTTGTACTCTGAACTGAGCTCGATGATCTATGAGCTCAGGTCAACGATTTGGTTTTCTCGACAGTAATCTCTATTCTACGATAGTTGTTCTCAGGTCGACGATCTCTAAACTCAGCTTGACGATCTCTGAACTAGGCTCTACGATTTTATGCTGCTTTCAGTTATGAGTTTTTCAGATCGGTCAGAAGTATATTTTTTTGGTTAATGATCAATTTTTTAAAGGCAAATATATTTTGGTAATTCATGCTGTTATTCCCAATGCTGATAGCCGTATTTCATGAAGTATTAATTATAGTATTCACAGAATATTTCTTTAGCATATTTTATGAAGGCAGATATGGAAGTGCATTTATGTTGCCAGCATTTCAGCCGTTAGGGCTCCTAAAGTATTGCAGAATATTATGCACTGTCCAAGGAATTCAAATTCTTGTCATTTTTTATTCTGACTGAATTTATAATTCAGAATATAATAAGGATATACAAGAGAACAATCAGACAGACATTAAAAGGATATATATAGAGAAACTTTTCTTCAGCAAGACTGATTATTATTATTACTCTTACTCTCAAGGACTTTTGCTCTGTTATAATAAGGAAAAAGGAGAACAATTTCAAAAATCTCTCTTGAGTCTTCTTCATTCCTCAGGCTTCAAGGACTTAAAAAGAGCTCAAATCTTTTTCATTCTTATGATCTAAGAAAGCTCTACTATAATTTTTTAAGACCTACACCCAGGGCCAAGTTTCCTCTTCCTGAATCAATTCTACATCTCAGGAGGAGCTTGGACATTCTCTTTAATCCACATAGTCTTCTAACTTGATTGAGAATGATAAGATTTCTTTTAATTTTTTCCTTTTACCTCCATCTGTATAGGGTTATCTCTCCCTTCAAAAGTGAACTCTTGGTGAAGGGCACATGAACAAAAACCTATTGGATTTTGGGATCCTAATCAAAAGCTCAAAGGGTCTCTACATCTACCTGAAAGAGATCTTGTGGTGGCAGGGCACCTGAATAAAAACCTGTAGTGGATTCCCACCTTGGTGGTAAAAGAGTGAATGTACCCAGATTTTTGGAACCACTATAAAATTACTTGTGTCATCTGAATGCTTTATGTTTTCTTTTTCTGCTGAGCTATGCTGTGATAGTTTATTTGTCTTTCCCTCTATTATATAAGTATCATTAATTTAATTCCGCAATAAAACAAAACAAATTTTTTATACTTTATTCACCCCCCTCTAGAGTAATGTATATATATCCCTCACTTTCCATTGGTATCAGAGGGTGTGTTTTAAGGTTATACAGGCTTACACCTAAACCTAAGATCTCTGATAGATATTATTTTTTACTCTACTATTTTTCTATTATACCATAGCACAGTACAAGGATTTTGCAAGCACCAGACCTCCTGTTTGCAACTTGCAAAAGTTTGGAATCTGGAAGGAAAGAATCAGACTCTATAGGAATTCTATTGATGAAGATATTTATGCTGCTCTCTTAACAGGAGTACCTCCACCAGCAGCCCCACCAAGTACTTCCACAGACATGACTGCAGTACCTCCTCCAGACTATAATGATGCATACAAGAAAGCAAAGATTGTTGATGCAAAAGCCATGAACATACTGGCCTAAATAATGTCTGATTACATATTTCAGAAGGTAGCTGAATGTGAATCAGCTAAGGCTATCTTGGGATTCCTTAAACAAGATGGTTGCAGGATCAGTAGATGAAAGGAATGACAGGAGAACTAATCTCATCTTCTAGTAAGAGAATTTTAAAAAGGAAGAAACTGAACAAGTTTCTGAGATGTACAACAGACTCGTCATCATTGTTAATGAGTTGAAAATGCTTGACAAAGACATCTCAATCACAGAATTAAATGACAAGATTCTCATGTGCTTTCCTACCTCATGGGACTCTAGAATCTCGCCAATTAGAGAGACTAGAAGTACTCATGAAATGACTACAAAATCAGTTCTAGGAAAGCTGAAATTTTTTTAACAGCTGCTAAAGACAAGATAAGCAGAATAGCAAAAGACTGCTACACCAACTACGAAGGAGCAAAATATTGCTTTCAAAGCTTCTGAAGAATCAGAAATTTATCCATCAAATGAAGAGATGATGAGTCTCTTTGCAAAGAGATTCTTCAAGATGGGGAGAAAAGAATTGAGAAGGAAATCATCAAGAAGTGATGATAAACTAATGTATGACAAAACCTCTTCTAAAGAGTTTATCTGTTTTGGTTGCAGGAAACCTTGACATATTCTTCCAGAGTGTCAAGAAAATAAGCACAAAGAAAGAAGAAAGGAGAAAGACTCCAAGAAAGACTCCAGCAAACCATCCTCTTACAAGCGCAAGAAAAAGGAGAGAGGGTTTATTGCAGAAACATGGAGTGATACTGAAGAATCATCTTCCTCTAGTTCTAGTGAAGATGAAGAAGAAGCAAAGGCCAAAGAAATTTGCTTGATGGCCATCAATGCTACAGGACATGTTTTAGAAGAAGGAGAATCTGAAGAATGTTCATATTGTGATCAGGTATTGGAAGACTTTGATTTTACTTCTAAGGAATTTAAAAATGATTTTAAATCTATGTTTAGTGATCTAATTATATTTGATAAGGAAATCAAACTTCTCAGAGATAAACAACTTAACTATGATAGCTTATTATCAGAAAATATCAAATTGAAAATGAAATAGATCTATGTAATGAACAAATCAATTTTCTGAAAATTGAATTGAGTAAAACAAAACACCTAGAGGAATCACTAAATGGTACAAGTAAACAACTTATAGAAATTACCAGTACACATAATGCTAGACTTAATGGAAGTAAGTTAGGATTAGGTGCATCATCCAGTGAACCACCTATTATTAAGAAAAACAATCTTTCACAACCTATAAAATTTATTTCAGATAAAGGAAAGAAAAATACAAAATAAATTAAAACAGTAAAAAAAATGTTATAACAAGTTGAGATAAATAAAGAAAAACAAAAAGCTAAGTCAGAACAAAAATCATCGAACCAAGATCGACGATCTCAGCATTATTCATCGAATGACGATCGACGATCTCAGAACCTAGAGATTGAGTTTAAACACTCTAAAAATGGGGATCGACGATATCATTATGTATCGTCAAATAGAGATCGACGATCGTGGAACCAAGATAATAACCAATATTATTCTGAGAACCAAGATCGAAGATATCAATGTTGGTCATCGAACGCAGATCAACGATCTCAACATAAATTGTCGAATTTAGAGCAATTTCATCAAAATTATAATTTCAACAGAAATTTCTTTAACAATTCTATCTCCAAACCTTTCCATCCCTTAACTAACTGGATAATCACACCTAGGAGATTTCATCTCTTAGGTTATAAAAGTCAACCTGAATACTCTTATATTTCAAGTTTTAAGTATAAAAAGAAGGCAGGACCCAAGGTTACCTTGGTCCAAAATATATGAGTTGTTATTTTGTAGGTGAAGACCTATCCTACCATACAGGATAAGTAGTATCTGGATAGTGGGTGCTCCAAGCACATGATAGGAAATAAGGCAAATCTGAGTAACTTGAAGGCAAAGCTAGGTACAAAAGTTATATTTGGAGACTCATTCTTTGGTCAGACAGAAGGATATGGAGAATTTACACTTGGACTTATCACATTCAGGAAAGTGGCATATGTATGTGGCCTGAAACATAACTTGAAATCCATTGGTCAGCTATGTGATGCAGGTTATGAGGTATGTTTCACTTAATCACAATGTAATATTTTTTTAGATAGCAATATTGTTTTATTAGGTATTAGGTTTGGAAATATTTACTTAGTTGATTTCAATTCTGCCTGTTCAAAAAGTTTCTTGTTCAACCAGGTTAGCAATAATAATACCTTGTGGCATAAAAGGCTAGGACATGTAAATCTTAGAAACATTGCTAGGTAATCTAGGGTCATCCTTGTTAGAGGATTGCCTTCTTGCCCCTATAATAAAGAAAGCCTTTGCAAGGATTTTCAAGAAGGCAAGCAAACTAAAAATAGTTTAAAATCAGTTAATAAGAGTGATTCACCTAGGATTTTGTATCTGCTTCATTTCGACCTTTTTGGACCAATTGCTGTAAAAAGCCTGGTAGGGATGTTCTATACTTTAGTTGTTTTAGATGACTTCTCTAGGTTCTCTTGGGTTTTCTTTTTGAGAAATAAGTCTGATAACTTCAAAGTTCTTATAGATTTTCTAAAATGCATAAAGATTGAGTACTCTACTCTAGTTGCATTGATAGGAAGTGGTTATAGAACTGAGTATGAATTTCATCCTATGCAAGAATTCTGTGAGAAGCAAGGTATCAGGATCTGATTCTCTGCTCCCAAAACTCCTCAACAAAATGCGGTAGTTGAAAGGAAAAATAGAAAACTAATTGAAATTCCAGGCACATTGCATGCTGATGCTCACATGCCTTTATCCTATTGGGCAGAAGCTGTAAGCAAAGTAAATTATGTCCTGAATAGAAGTTTTATACACAAACTTAAGGGCAAGACTCCCGATGAATTACTCAAAGGGAAGAAACCTAAAATATATTACTTTAGAATTTTTGGTTGTATCTGTTACATATATAATAATAACAAAAATTATCTTAGAAAGTTGAAGACAAAGCTATAATAGGGATTTTTCTAGGATATTCCCAAGTTAGCAAGGCATATAGGGTTTTCAATAAATTATCTCTGAAAATTGAAGAATCAATACATGTTACATTTGATGAAGCTAATATGTTTTACAAGGAGAAGGAAGCTTCTACCTGTAATTATTTGCATATACCAAATCTATGTAAAAAGTTGGATGATCTAAATCTCACTCAGAAGGTGATATCTCATCCATCTCTACAAATAGATGAAGACAGTAAAAAAGAATTTCTGGAAATTGCTGAAGCCCCTCCAACAGCAAACTTAATTTCACAAGAGGAATTGGTTCATAATGCTTATGGTGTTGAACAAACTCCACCTCCAAACTATGTTACACTTAGAAATCATCCCATATCTCAAGTGATAGGAGACAAGTCAGTGGGTGTGTAGACAAGAAATAAACTTAACCAAGATGTGATGCATGCCTGCTTCCTATCTCAAATAGAGCCCTCATCCATTAAAGATGCTAAACAAGATCCTCACTAGATTATTGCAATGTAAGAGGAGCTCAACCAGTTTGAGGGATGTAAAGTTTGAAACTTGGTTCCTAGACCCAAAGGACATCTAGTTATTTTAACTAAATGTGTCTTCAGGAATATATTGGATACTCAATGAATAGTTGTCAGGAATAAAGCAAGACTAGTGGCACAAGGGTACAAGCAAGAAGAAGGTATTGATTATGATCATACCTTTGCACCTGTTGCAAGGCTTGAAGCTATCAGGATTTTCTTAGCTTATGTTGCTCACAAGAAATTCAAGGTATATCAAATGGATGTCAAAAGTGCTTTCCTCAATGGGGAACTTAAGGAAGAAGTATATGTGGAAAAAACACCAGGTTTTATCTCTTCAACCCATCTCTCTTATGTTTTCAAACTGCATAAGGCTCTATATGGTCTAAAGCAAGCTCTAAGAGCTTGGTATGAAACCCTAGCTAGCTTTCTTTTAGAACATAAATTTTCTAGAGGCATTGTAGATAGGAATTTATTTATAAGATATCATCATGATGGGATTCTATTAGTTCAAGTATATGTTGATGATATTATATTTAGATCTACTGAATCTAAACTTTGCAAAAGGTTTTCTGACCTGATACACTCCTAGTTTTAAATAAGTAGCATGCGTAATCTTTCTTACTTCCTTGGTCTTCATGTGAAGCAAGCTCCTGATGGCAACTTCATATCTCAGTCCAAGTATGCTAAGGAATTAGTAAAAAGGATTGGGATGGCTGACGCCTCAGCTATGAAGACACCCATGGCTTCCAATGCAGTAATTGATTTGGATGAAAAGGGTAAACCTATTGATCAAAAAAATTATAGGGCCATTGTTGGGTCCCAATTATATCTTACTGTAAGTAGACCTGATATAATTTTTGCAACATGTCTTTGTGCTAGATTTCAAGTCAACCATAAAGAATCTCATTTAATTCTCCTCAAGAGAATTTTAAGATATTTAAACGGTTGTCCTAATCTAGGACTTTGGTATCTTACAGAGTCAGAATTTGAATTATCTGGATATTCTGATGCTAACTATGTTGTATGCAGAGTTGACAAAAAAAGCACTTCAGGAACTTATTAGTTCCTGGGTGATAAGTTAGTATCCTAGTTTTGCAAGAAACAATCTTCTGTGTCTACATCAACTGCAGAAGTTAAAGATATAGCAGCTGGTAGTTGCTGCTCACAGATCTTGTGGATTCAAAATATATTACTGGATTATGGTTACTCTCTCTAAAATACCACCATATTTTTTAACATTACCAGTGCCAAATCAATTGCACAAAATCCAGTCCTGCATTCCAGGACCTAGCATATAGAAATAAGGCATCATTTTCTTAGAGATTGTGTAGACAAAAACAAGATTAATCTCAAGTTTATCCACACTGATTTTCAAAGATGAGATATTTTTATCAAGCTTTTGATGAACAAAACATCTATTCTTTTTGAATCAGCTTGGAAGGATAAATGGAATTGATTAAAATTGAATTTTTTCTTTGGAAAGATTTGTTCAACAATCGTCGAACAGTGATCGACGATCTTCGAACTCATCTTGAGCTCAATCATCGACCTGAGCTCGACGACAGCTCTGTGTGAAGAAAAAAATTATCGATCGGAGTTCGACAAATTTGCTTCAGTAAATTAATCATCGACCTAAGCTCGACGATCAATTTATGCTACTGAAATCTGAGACCAACGATACTATTTATTTAAAAATTAATCGTTGACCTAAGATCGATGTTTCTTATTTTATCGTCGGACAGAGATCGTCTTTTCATATTCCAAAAACCTATATGTAGGTTTCTCTTCGATCTCTATCCCGCGCTTTCATAATTTCCCTTTGCTCGTGATCTCTTCTCTCTTCAGTCTACTGGTTTTCTATGGCGATATCTCCAGCAGTTCTTTCAACGAAGAATTTCGATAATGGCTTCGATGTCGAATTCGAATCATTCAGTCACTGTGATCCAATTTTTCAAGAAATGATAAAGTTATATGATTATAAGGGCTTGAAGAAGTTCTTGACTACAAGGATAAAGTTATCTGTCGCAGAAATCAAAGAATGGGTTTTCTCTTCTTAAACTGATGACGGTTCAATGATAAGATCCATCTCAGGACAGCAGGTGACTGTAAACCCTGTGATTCTTACTGAAAATTTTTAATTAAAAAATGGAATAGATAAGCCTGAAGAGTATAGCTCTGAGTATAGCAGGATGTTATTAGAGATGTGTCATGCTAAGGGCATCCCATATAATCTTTTAAAGAAAAACTTATCTGTTGCTTTTAAGTTTCTTGCTGATTTAGTGGGCAAGGTGCTGTTGGGTAAGCATTCAGCGCATGACAATATAAATAGGAAATAGTTTGCCATTATGTCTGCCTTAGTTAATAAAATGTCCATAGACTGGGCTGAGTTATTCTTTGATTTAATTTAGAGAAAGAACAGTAAGAAAGAAGTCTGCCTAGGAAGGATTCTGGGAATCTTCCTTCAAAAGAAAGCTCTAGAGCTGTTGGTTCCTTCAACCATAGCCATCAATGTCAGCAAGTGGTTGGACTCCTCCTTTTTTGGGAAGTAGGAAGGGACAATTCAAAAGCCCTACAAGGCTGGAACTTCCTCAAACTTATCTGAGGAGACAAGGGTAATAACAACCACTCCTCACCCTAATGAAGAAGTTCCTACTCCTCTTCCTCCTCCTCCAGCTTCCCCAATCATCCCCAGTATCTCTTCTATACCTATTACTGTGATTTAAACTTCTACTTCATCCCCACGTACCATCTCTTCTCAAACTCAGTCACCACTTCCCCTCAATCCTATTGAATTTCAAAACCCCCAGACCATATCTTTTCCAAATTTTTACCTACTCTCACCACACTCACCCCCTTCAGGTAAAAATGATTCACCCATCAACATTTAATCCACTCCACTAAATTCGCCACTCAATACCCCTCTAATCTCTCCCAAAAACTCACCTATTTAGGATGAAATCATGACTTATTTCAGTATTCCTCCCTCACTTTATTCTGTCTCAACTCAGACTCCAACTGAGTTTCTTCAAGTTGATCCCTCTTTTCTTTCTCATCTTCTGGAGCTCATCACTCCAACTCTCAAAACCTTAATAGTAGAGGCAATTTCACCTCTTTCTCTCTCTATATCAACTCTATCTACTTCCCTTACTACTTCCACTGTCCCTTCTTCATCTAGTGGCCTTGTTCCAATTCTCACAGAAACCAGGTAGGGGGAGATGTCCAATGAAGATGCAGCAGGTTCAGTCTCAGCAGAACTTCAAGATCAGTCTCCTCCAGTAGTGCAGGAAGAAGAAGCTTTTTAGAAATTCTATGCAGATATAGTTTCATATTATGACTTCATGACTTCAGATGAGGACACTGATGTGTCATTACCTACCATCTCTATTGGTGATTGTTTCATCAATCCCACCATTGATCTTCAAATTCTTTTGAATTCTTTTTCTATGCTTAAAACAGTTCTGCCTCAAGTTGATTTGTATACTTCCAAGGCCATAGTCTGTTATACCAGACCAATGAGCCCCTCATGTAACGACCCTAGCCGATCCAACGTGGCAGTGCCACGGCTCCGCTCTAGGCGTCGCTACCGGGCTGCAGCCCAAGCACCCCAACCCCTCTCCCTCCACAGGCGGGTTGTTGGTGGCCACAGCCTCCCTTTGATGAGCGAACTCGACAGTTAAGTTGGGCCGTACGGGGACCTCCTGGCCCAACTTAACTGTCGAGTTCGCTCATCAAAGGGAGGCTGTGGCCACCAACAACCCGCCTGTGGAGGGAGAGGGGTTGGGGTGCTTGGGCTGCAGCCCGGTAGCGACGCCTAGAGCGGAGCCGTGGCACTGCCACGTTGGATCGGCTAGGGTCGTTACAATAAAAAGTGCACGGCCCAACTTAACTGTCGAGTTCGCTCATCAAAGGGAGGCTGTGGCCACCAACAACCCGCCTGTGGAGGGAGAGGGGTTGGGGTTCTTGGGCTGCATCCCAGTAGCGACGCCTAGAGTGGAGCCGTGGCACTGCCACGTTGGATCGGCTAGGGTCGTTACACCTCAGCTATGGAACAACTCTTGCAGATCAAATCAGTTCCAGTATGTACAGAAATTCAGACAGTTACAATCTGTATAGATATGCCATCTCCAATGGCTGTTGAGCTTATGTCTGTTATAGAAGATAAGGATGAGCTATATTCTCTCTTAATTGTTGATGAACTTATTTATCTAGTGGATGCCAGAAATTTGAGTTCAGCCCTAGAGACAAGTTTAATAAACTTTTGTTAGCCAAGTGCTCCTATTGCTGAAATTTCCTCTATAGATATTGATATATTTCAATGTCCTATTGGACCCTCCTATCTAATAGATTATAGTCCTATTCCCTCTCTAGATTATCTTATTGCACTTGATATCCAGGAAGAAGCCATAGAGAAGGCTGCTAAAAAGATTGCTAATAAAAAAATATAGGAAATAAATAAATTGTATGACAATCATCCTAATTCATCTGATGATGATGAGGATGGTTATTCAGAGGATTCTGATTCCAAGAAAAAGAAAATATCAAAGAAAAGAAAGGCTGCTCCTAAGGTTTCACCCAAGCCAAACAATACAAATGATACTCCTTATTACATTTTGAAAGGAATCACACCATATCCAGGCATGGAAAGATGGATGTGGTTATCTAAAAATGAGCAGAAAGCCAGGAAGAAGAGAAGGAGATATTCAGCTCCTCATCAAAAGTTAAAAAGAGGTCCTCCTCCTCCTCCTCCTCTTGCTGCTGGTGATTCTGGGGTTGCTCCTAATGCTTCTGATGCATCTTCCAAGCCTTCCTCCTTTACTAGGACATATCAAAGGTAAGATAGATCATCCAGATCTCAGTCCAAAGGAAGAAGTCAACAACAAAGTAATCAGAGTTCCACAGAAAAAGTCAAAGAAGTTATCTATCAGAAACCCTCCTTCTCTCCTCCTCAACAACAGAAAGTTCTACCCAAAGTTCAAAAGACAGCCACCTATCAGTCTAGAAGACATGATGAGTCTCACAAGCCCAAGGGAATGTATAGTGATGCTGCTCCTCCAAGATCCATTTATTCTCAGAGTGATGATCAGTATAGTACAACAAGCTTTCATGCTCGATCCACTCAGTTCAAAGTAGTTTCAGTGTTTATACCTCAAGATGATCAGCCACCTATCGAATAGGAAGTTGATCCTAACTTTAGGATACTCAGGCTTCAAGAATTGATTGGTCTTTCACAGATTAGAAAAGCTGTAGAAGAAGGAGAAGATCCATCTAGGTTTACTACAATGTCCTCCTATAGAGAAAAAGAGCTGGAAAAACTCAAAGTTAGCAAGAAGGTTTTCAATCAAGTTGATTATATGGCATTGCATCTAGAAGTAATTGTGCCCAGGACAAGCACTCAGACATCTCTTTGTGGACAAGACCTGATGACTTCTAAGAAGGATGTACCAGATCCTACCAGAAAGATAATCTTCTTTAAACCCTCCTCTAGTCCTTCTGATAAATTATAGTTTGTCCTCTGTTATGTTTTATTGCTTAAACTTATTATGTACAATGCATTGCTATAACATATCTGCTGATGTTATTTCATCCCTACAGATATTTATGGACTTTGTATTTCTATTGCTTTTCAGTTTTGTTTTTGAGTGACCTAACACAAATAGGGGGAGATTATTAGAACTCTTGTTTGGATTTATGCTAGGTTCACTCTTAGGATGTCTTGACCCCCATGTATAGCCAGGGTCTTGGTCTAGTCTAAGTTAGGTCCTTTTAGGTCAGGTTTGTGCAGACCAGTATTGCAGTGGACTCAAACTTAGACTCATAATGTTTATGTTGATTTTCTATATCAGTTCGACTATAGTCGAACTCAGCTCGATGATCGTTAATCTCTCATCGACAATCTCAGAGTCTTATACTCTTAACTGAGCTCGATGATTTACGAGCTCAGGTCGACGATTTGGTTTTCTCAACAGTAATCTCTGTTCTACGATAGCTATTCTCAGGTCGACGATCTCTTAACTTAGCTCGACGATCTCTGAACTGGGCTCTACGATTTTTTGCTGCTTTTAGTTATGATTTTTTCAAATGGGTCAGAAGTATTTATTTTTTGTTAATGATCAATTTTTTAAAGGTAAATATATTCTTATAATTAATGATGTTATTCCCAAGGCTGATAGTCGTATTTCTTGAAACATTAATTATGGTATTCACTGAATATTTCTTTAGCATATTTTATGAAGGCAGATATGGAAGTGTATTTATGTTTCCAGCATTTCTAGCCGTTTGGGATCCTAAAGCATTGCAGAATAATATGCACTGTCTAGGGAATTCAAATTCTTGCCGTTTTATATTCTGACTGAATTTATAATTCAGATTATAATAATGATATAGAAGAGAACAATAAGATAGACAGTAATAGGATATATATATACAAAAACTTTTCTTCAGCAAGACTGATTATTTTTATTACTCTTAATCTCATGGATTGTTCCTCTACTGTAATAAGAAAGAAGGAGAACCTTTTTAAAAATCTCTCTTGAGTCTTCTTCATTCCACAGGGTTCAAGGATTTTAAAAGAGCTCAAATCTTTTTAAGTCATCAGATCTAAAAAAGTACTACTACAATTTTTGAAGACCTATACCCTGGGCCAAGTTTCCTCTTCCTGAATATATTCTACATCTCAGGGGGAGCTTGGACATTCTCTTTAATTCACATAGTCTTCTCACTTGATTGAGAAAGATAAGATTTCTTTTAATTTTTCCTTTTACCTCCATCTATACAAGGTTATCTCTCCCTTCAAAAGTGAACTCTTGGTGATAGGGCACCTGAACAAAAACCTATTGGATTTTGGTCTCCTGATCAAAAGCTCAAAGGGTCTCAAGATCTACCTGAAAGAGATCTTGTGGTGGCAGGGAACCTGAACAAAAACCTATAGTGGATTCCTACCTTGGTGGTAGAAGAGTGGATGTACCCATATTGGGGAACCACTATCAAATTTCTTGTGTCATCTGGATACTGTGTTTTCTTTTTGTGCTAAGTTGTGCTGTGATAGTTTATCTGTCTTTCCCTCTATTATATAAGTATCATTAATTTAATTCCGCAAAAAAACTAAATTTTTTTTTAATCTATTCAACCCCCCCCCCCCCTCTAGAGTAAAGTCTATTTATCCCTCACTTTCAAATTTACCTGATTTTTACTTCTCTTTCGCAAAGATTAGCAGTTGTTTGTTAGTTCACTATAGGTTCTCTAGTTATATTTAAAATTTAACTGCTTTTTACTTCTCATTTAAAGAGATTAGTAGGTGTTCACAAGTTCACTTCAGGTACTCGTGTTATATTTTAAATTTACATGCTTTTGACTTCTCCTTTGTATAGATTAGCAGGTGTTCACGAGTTCACTTGAAGAACTCGCATTATATTTTAAATTTTCGTGCCTTTGACTTCTCCTTTGCAGAGATTTGCAGTTGTTTGCGAGTTCCCTTCAGATACTTGTATTATATTTTAAAATTTACCTGCTTTGAACATCACTTTTGGAGAGATTAGATGGAATTCATGAGTTCACTTCAGGTACTCGTGTTATATTATAAATTTACCTGCTTTTAACTTCTCTTTTGTAGAGATTAGCAAGTGTTTGCAAGTTCACTTCAGGTACTCACATTATATTTTAAATTTACCTAATTTTGACTTCTCTTTTGTAGAGATTAGCTAGTGTTCTAAAGTTCAAATCACATAATCGCGTTATATTTTAAATTTACCTGCTTTTGACTTCTTTTTTGTAGAGATTAACAGGTGTTCAAGAGTTCACTTCAGGTACTCGCGTAATATTTTAAATTACCTGCTTTTTACCTATCTTTTGTTGAGATTAGTTTGTGTTCACAAATTCACTTTAGGTACTCACATTGTATTTTTAATATACTTACTTTTGAATTCCCTATTTTAGAGATTAGTAGGTGTTCGTGAGTTCACATCAGAAACTATCATTATATTTAAAACTTACCTGCTTTTGACTTCTTCTTTGCTATATTACCTATGAGTTCACGAGTTCACTCCATGTACTTGCATTACATTTTAAATTTAACTATTTTATACTTCTCAATTGCAGAGATTAGCAGGTGTTCACTTTAGTTACTCGTATTAAATTTTAAATTTACCTTCTTTTGACATCTCTTTTCCACAGATTAGTAGGTGTTCATGAGTTCACTTGAGGTACTCACATTATATTTTAAATTTACATGTTTTTAACATAGCTTTTATAGAGATTAGCAGGTGTCCGCGAGTTCACTTTAGGTACTCACATTATATTTTAAATTTACCTACTTTTGACACCACTATTGGAGAGATTAGATGGTTTTTGCGAGTTCACTTCAGGTACTCTTGTGATATTTTATATTTTACAACTTTTGACCTCTCTTTTGTAGAGTTTAGCAGGTGTTCGCAAATTTTCTTCAGGAACTCGCGTTATTTTTTAAATTTACCCCTTTTTGACTTCTCCTTTATAGAGATTAGCAGGTGTTCGTGAGTTGACTCCTGGTCCTCGTCTTATATTTTAAATTTACTTATGTTTTACCTCTTTTTTGTAGATATTAGAATGTGTTCATGAGTTTACTTCAGGTACTACCGTTATATTTTAAATTTACATGTATTTGACTTCTCTTTTAAAGAGATTAACAGGTGTTCGCGAGTTAACCTTAGGTACAAGTGTTATATTTTAAATATATCTTTTTTTGACTTCTCCTTTGCAGAGATAAGCAGGCGTTCGCGAGTTCACTTTAAGTACTGACGTTATATTTTAAATTTGCCTGTTTTGACTTCTCTTTTGTAGAGATTAGCAAGTGTTTGCGAGTTCACTATAGGTACTCGCATTAAAGTTTAAATTTACCTATTTTTTAGTTCTCCTTTTGCATTGATTAGAAAGAGTTAACGAGTTAACTTCAGGTATTCGTGTTATATTTTATATTTACCTGCTTTTGAGTTCTCGTTTGTAAAGATTAGTTTATGTATATATGTTCACGTAAGGTACCCGCATTATATTTTAAATTTACCAGATTTTGACTTCTCTTTATAGAAATTAGAATGTGTTCACGAGTTCACTTAAGGTAATCACATTATATTTTAAATTTAGCTGCTTTTTATTTCTCCTTTAAGATATAAGCAGGTGTACGCGAGTTCACATTAGGTACTCGCGTTATATTTTAAATTTACCTGCTTTTGACCTCTCTTTTGTAGAGAATAGAAGGTGTTCGCATGTTCACTTTATGTACTCATATTATGTTTAAATTTACATGTATTTGACTTCTATTTTGTAGAGATTAGCAGATGTTCACGATATAACTTTAAGTACTCGTGTTATATTTTAAATTATCCTACTTTTGACTTCTCCTTTGTAGAGATTAGCAGGCATTAGCAAGTTCACTTCAGGTACTCGTGTTTTATTTTACATTTACCTGCTTTTGAAATATCCTTTGCATAAATTTGAAGGAGTTAAAGGGTTCACTTCAGGTACTCGCGTTATATTTTAAATTTTCCTGCTTTTGACTTCTCTTTTGAAGTTTTTAGTAGGTTTTTGCAAGTTCACTTCAGGTATTCGCGTTATATTATAATTTTACCTGTTATTTACTTCTCTTTTATAGAGATTAGCAGGTGTTTGCGAGTTCACTTTAGCTACTCACATAATATTTTAAATTTACCTGTTTTGACTTCTATTTTGTAGAGATTAGCTGGTATTTGCAAGTTCACATCAGGTCATCGCATTATATTTTAAATTTACCTATTTTTGACTTCTACTTTGTAGAGATTAGGAGGTGTTTGCGAGTTCACTTCAAGTACTCGGGTTATATTTTAAATTTACCTGCCTTTCACTTCTCCTTTGAAGAGATTTGCAGGTGTTTGAGAGTTCACTTCGGGTAATCGCATTATATTTTAAATTTACCTTCTTTTGACCTCTCCTATGCAGAGATTTAAAAGTGTACACGATTTCACTTCAAGTACTTGCGTTTTAATTTATATTTACGTGATTTTGACTTCTTTTTTGTAGAGATTAGCAGGTGTTCACGAGTTCACTTCAGGTACTCGCATTATATGTTAATTTTGCTTGCTTTTGGCTTCTCTTTTGTAGAGATTAGCAGGTGTTCACGAATTCACTTCAAGTACTTATGTTTTATTTTAAATTTACCTGATTTTCACTTCTCCTTTGCACAGATTTGATGGTGTTCGCAAGTTCACTTCAGATAGTCTCATTATATTTAAAATTTACCTACTTTTTACATCTCATTTTCATAGATTAGCAGGAGTTCACGAGTTCACTTAAGGTACTCGTGTTATATTTTTAATTTACCGACATTTTACTTCTCTTTTGTAGAGAATAATAGGTGTTCACGAGTTCACTTCTATTACTCATATTATATTTTAAATTTACCTGCTTTTGACTTCTCATTTGTAGAGATTAGTTGGTGTTCGCATGTTCACTTCAGGAACTCGCATTATATTTTCAATTTACGTGCTTTTTACTTCTCCTTTGTAGAGATTAATAGGTGTTTGTGAGTTCACTTAGGTTCTAGCATTATATTTTGAATTTATCTACTTTTAATTTCTCTTTTATAAAGATTAGCAGGTATTCAGGAGTTAACTTTAGGTACTCATGTTATATTTTAAATTTAACTTCTTTTGAGTTCTCCTTTGCATAGATTAACATGTGTTCGCGAGTTCACTTTTGGTACTCACGTTATATTTTAAATTTACTTGAATTTGACTTCTCTTTTGTAGAGATTAGCTGGTGTTCGCAAGTTCACTTTAGATAATCGCATTATATTTTAAATTTACTAGCTTTTGACTTCTCTTTTGTATAGATTAGCAAGTGTTCACGAGTTCACTTCAGGTACTCACATTATATTTTAAATTACCTTCTTTTATTTTCTCCATTGCAAGGATTAAAAAGTATTTATGAATTCACTTAGGTACTCATGTTGTATTTTAAATTTACTTGATTTTGACATCTCTTTTGTAGAGATTAGAAGGTATTCGCGAGTTCACTTCAGATACTCTCACTATATTTAAAACTTACCGGCAATTTTTACTTCTCCTTTGCATATATTAGTAGGAGTTCATGATTTCACATCTGGTACTCGCATAAAATTTTAATTTTACCTGCATTTGACTTCTCCTTTGTAAGGATTAACATGTGTTCGCGAGTTCACTTCAAGTACTCACGTTAAATTTTAAATTTACATGTATTTGACTTATTTTTTATAGATATTAGCAGTTGTTCGCAAGTTAACTTTAGGTACTCGAGTTAAATTTTAAATTTACCTGCTTTTAAATTTTCCTTTGCAGAGATTAGCAGACGTTCACGAGTTTACTTCAGTTAGTCATGTTATATTTTAAATTTACCTACTTTTAACTTCTCTTTGGAGAGATTAGCAGGTGTTCGCGAGTTCACTTTATATACTCGCATTATATTTAAAATATACCTATTTTTGACTTCTCCTTTTCATAGATTACCACGAGTTCAAGAGTTCACTTCAGGTACTTGTGTTATATTTTAAATTTACCAGATTTTGACTTCACGTTTGTAGAGATTAACAGGTGTTCGCGAGTTCACTTCAGGTACTCACTTTATGTAACGACCCCATCCATTAAATGACGTATAGTAGAAGGTCCGGCCGGGGCCCCACACTATATGCCACAAACAGACGGTGAGGTCACAGGATAATACCAAACCAAACACGAATCCTAACTCAGAGCATTCTAGCGGAAGCTTTAAGTGATAATTTGAACTCTAACCAGGAATGTCCAATATATAAACCACCTTTATATATAACCACGGAATGTACAACAAATACAAGAGTTTGGCCTTAAGGCCTTACAGTTCCTCTTTTCACAACGTATGGTTTACAAACCTCGGCGCGCAGGCCGGCCATACGTGAGTAAAAGCAAATAAGCAAAACATTCGCTTAGCCTTCAAGGGCTAGCCGCAGCAGCAGCAACAACAGCAGTAGGGCTTCAGCCCATCACTTACCACTTGGCTCTCCAGCACCTGCATGGGAACAATCCACCCAATCGGTGGCAAACAATGCAACGGTCAGCATTCAGCTGACCCAATTATAACAATCCTACACCTTTCTCGGGGCAAGAGCATTCTTTCCCTACAAAGCATGGCATCATCAAATAGCAACTATGTGCGCGCAGGCACATTCAAGCCATCACAACTATCGGCCATACGGCTCGATAGTCCGTGCACTCAGGGCACATTCTTGGTGTACCGGAATACCAGGGTCAACACCACCGTCTACACGGTATTTGAGCATTCTAGTCTTTCCGGCGCGCGGGCCTAAGACTCTCATTAGTCGCTCCAACAAAACCTATAACCAGGCTTCCAAGTCGGACGGACCTAACGCAGGTACGGATCAGCCACCCCCCATTGCTCAAGTCGTCGTGCCACCTCGAATACGGAAGTATCCATGGCTATTTATAGGCGCGGGTCGGTTTCACCTTTCCTGTTCGGCAATCTGCCTTTTCATCGAGTTGCAGCCCAACGGCTCAACCGCTCATAAAGTGGCAATGCACGGCCACAAGAGTTGCATCCAACCCTCTTCATTTCCTGGACATCATCCAGTACTTCCTACTGCACCAAGCAACAGGTACGCATAAGGCAACACAAGCCATAATCACGGAGCCTTCTCCGATATGCAAACAAGCATCACCAATCCAGACCATATCCAGATGGGCTTCACACAGCATGCCTAGAGCCGTACTCCAATTCCGGCCTCTAACAAGGGGGACTTCACATATCTACCCCAAGGGACACCACAACCCACCGCACACTCGCGGGGAAGGGTTTTCCCTATGCAATGCAGAAAAGAAGGACTTCACATGTCCAAGGAGGGAGATCGTTACCCTTGTCGATCTCTTGGGAGCCATCGCAAACTAGCTGGTGAGAAAGAACCGCAGCAGCTTTGCCTTCACAACGCCGGCTTCGGATCACGAATCGGACCACGGGAGCTCCGCCGGTGGCTTGATCTCCTCCTCCTTCTTCTTCCTCCTCTCTCTTTCTCTCTTCCTTAAGCAAAATGAAGAATGACTTCTTCATCAGCCTTCACGGATTAAATCCAACCAGGAAATCACCTAAGCCCTTGGATCAAAAGAGAGAAATCTGAACGGCCACGATTTGCCCAAAAACTCAATTTTTGGCTGACACGGCCTGTGACACGCCCGTGTCACAGGCCGTGTACCCTTAAGCGGCACACGCGGTATTCGAACCGACTGAGATTTACAAGAACACGGGCATCGACACGCCCGTGTCGAACCTGAAACGCCCGTGTCATTCCTGAGACACGCCCGTGTCATTCCTGCCTCATCGAGCTGCAATCATTACACGGGTAGGCACACGGTATCAGACACGCCCGTGTCTGAGCTGACACGCCCGTGTTCACGGCTTGGTTCAAGGCCGTGTACTTCTCTGACTCGAACAGGCCATTTTCAAAATTTAATTCGGACAAGCCCTGGGACACGCCCGTGTCCATGGCCGTGTCCCAGGCTCGACGATCGTCGACTATCGATCGTCGACTAACCTGAACATGCCCTGGGACACGCCCGTGTCCCAGGCCGTGTACCCCCGACACGCCCTGGGACACGCCCGTGTCCCAGGCCGTGTCAAATAGCCTGCACCTCAAATAAGTTTGAAAACTCATTTTGAGATTTCTAGGTTGTTACAATCCTCCCCCCCTTAACAAAATTTCGTCCCGAAATTTGCACGGTAAGGAAACAAGAACCAACAATGCTATAACTTGATAACTCGGTTATAACATAAAGTACACGGTCTACAGCTTATTCAAACAGTTCGGGAAATTCAGCTCGCATGGTCTGCTCTCGCTCCCATGTTAGCTCTTCACGGCCACAATTGTCCCATCGGACCTTGACCATCCAGATCACTTTGTTCCGCAACTATTTCTCGGCTCGATACTCGATCCGAATGGGTCTAACTCTCGTCGTTAGCCCATACTCGACCGGTACCCGATCATTCTCCACTACTTGAGCTGGATCCTTTACCGCCTTACGAAGGACTGAGATGTGAAATACATCATGTAATCCACCCAAGTCTGCTGAAAGTGCTAGTCGATAAGCAGCTTCCCCAACTCGCTCCACCACCTCAAATGGACCAAGATACCTCGGACTTAGCTTTTTCAAATGCCGAATCCTGGACACACCTTTGAAGGGTTTGATCTTCAAATATACCCAATCACCCACCGTGAACTCCACGTTCCGATGTTTGGCATTATAGTACTTTGCTTGACGATCTTGGGCTATCAATAGCCTCTCCCGAATAGAGCGTATGAGCGAGGTAGCTTCTTCGACTTCCTTTTTCCCACTCAGCTTAGATTTGCCTGCTTCTGCCCAAGCTAACGGTGTACGACATTTACGACCATACAACGCCTCAAATGGTGCCATACCAATACTCGCTTGGTAGCTATTATTATAGGCAAATTCGACAAGAAATATATAATCTTCCCATCTCTTACCAAAGTCTAGGGCGCACATGCGGAGCATGTCCTCCATCGTCCTGTTGGTTCGTTCAGTCTGACCATCCGTTTGGGGATGAAAGGCCGTACTAAACGCTAACTTTGTACCCAACATTTGATGAACGTGCCGCCAATCATTCGATGTGAACCGCCCATCACGGTCACTAACGATGCTTCGAGGAACACCGTGCAGTCGAACAACTTGCTCCACATAAAGCTTGGCCAAGGTTTCCACTGAATCGTCTCTTTTGTTTGGAAGGAAGTGTGCCACTTTCGTCAACCGGTCCACAATCACCCAGATTGAATCATGACCGCGTTGAGATCTCGGCAACCCGTGCACGAAATCCATCGAAATATAATCGAACTTCCACTCCGGAATAGGTAATGACTTCAGGAAACCTCCAGGCTTTTGGCATTCTGCTTTCACTAACGCACAGGTATTACATTCAGCCACATAACGTGCGACATCTTTCTTTAGTCCGGGCCACCAGAACAGCTTTTTCAGATCTCTGTACATCTTTGTGCTCCCTGGGTGAACTGAGTACTTTGCAAAGTGAGCTTCGTACATCAACTCTTCCCTCAATTTACCCACACTTGGGACGCACACTCGACCATTTCTTCGTAACAACCCGTTATCCCAAGAGAATTGGTCATCCGACCCATCTTTAGCATAGCGCTGGAGACTTTCATCAAGCTCCGTTGCTCGCCGAACTCTGTCCGTAAGGTCATATTGCACCTCCGTCCAGTTCAAGCACGCATCGATCGACGAACCCTTGTCAACACAAGATATCTCCAATGTTTCCAATTCCTGGATTAAACGCTGATCATGCCTCTGCAACCAGCTTGCCCGTACCGGAGTCTTTCGACTCAAAGCATCAGCGACCACATTTCCCTTCCCGGGAGTATAGTGAATCTCGAAGGTGTAGTCCCCAAGGAACTCCATCCATCTTCGTTGTCGCATATTCAGATCCTTCTGATCCAACAAATACTTTAGGCTTTTATGATCTGTATAGATATCCACTTTAACGCCATATAGATAGTGCCGCCACAACTTGAGCGCAAAGATTACCGCCGCCAACTCCAAATCATGGACGGGGTAATTCCGCTCATGCACTTTCAACTGGCGCGAGCCATAAGCAATCACTTTACCAAACTGCAGAAGAACGCAGCCTAAGCCGCTCCCGTGAGCATCACTATAGATCTCATACCCATCGGTACCACATGGCGATGTCAACACAGGCGCCGTGGTCAAACGACTCTTCAAGTCTTCCAAAGCTCACGCGCACTTCGGCGTCCAAATGAACTTTTGATCTTTCCTCGTCAGCGTGGTCAGAGGTAAAGCAATCCGTGAGAAGTTTTCCACAAACCGTCTATAGTAGCCCGCAAGTCCAAGGAAGCTCCTGACCTCGGCCACTGAAGACATCACTGGCCAATCTCGAATGGCACTTATCTTCAACGGATCCACCGCGATACCCTCTCCGCTTACCACATGGCCTAAAAAGGCTACTGAAGAGAGCTAGAACTCGCACTTTGAGAACTTGGCAAAAAGCTTATTCCTCCGCAGAGTATGCAAGACCAACCGCAAATGGTTTGCATGATCCTCTTCCGACTGAGAGTATACTAAGATGTCATCGATAAACACAATAACAAACAAATCCAAGTACTCTCGGAACGTTCGATGCATTAGGTCCATAAATACCGAAGGCGCATTACATAGGCCAAACGGCATTACCGTGAACTCATAATGACCGTAGCGTGTTCCAAACGCCGTCTTGGGAATGTCACCTTCCCTAATCCGCAGCTGATAATATCCTGATTTCAAATCCAATTTGGAATAGACCGTTGATCCTGCCAGCTGATCAAAGAGGTCATCAATCCGCGGGATCGAATATTTATTTTTCTCCGTCAGCTTATTCAACTCGCGGTGGTCAATACACAACCGTAAGCTACCGTCTTTCTTTTTCACAAATAGAACAGGCGCGCTCCAAGGTGACATAGTTGGGCGTATGTATCCCTGCTCCAACAACTCTTGCAATTGGACTTTCAACTCAGCCATCTCTTTTGGCGCGACGCGATATGGTGAGCGGGCCACAGGTTTCGCACCTAACACCAACTCAATAGAGAAGTCAATCTCCCGCTGGGGTGGTAACCCAGGAAGATCTTTTGGAAACACATCGGCAAACTCTGACACAACTAGCACTTCACCGACACTGGCCTTTGGCTCAACAGCCTGAATTAGCGTGAAGAATAACTCCGCGCCCTTCCGAACAGCATTGACGACTTGGAGCGCAGACAACAACGTCCTGCTAACTCCTCGCATACCAGCGAACTTCGTCACAAGCCCGGTATTCTGGCCCAGTGTAATCTCTTTGTAGTTGCAATCAATAAAGGCACGCTGCTCCGAGAGCCAGTCCATACCATAGATCACATCAAACTCCGATAACGGTAGCATAGCTGCACTCAGACCGAAATCCCGACTTCCTATTTGCACATCCACCTCGCAAGCCCTATCCGCAAGCATCACACAGCCATCCGGCAATAGCACCCTTGTACTATCCACCATCACATGACTCGGTACCCCAATTCAAGATACGAAATCCTCAGACAGAAAAGAATGTGAAGCACCCGTATCAAACAGGGCTCTCGCCAGATTATTCCGAATCAGGACAAAGCCTGCAGCATATACATCATGTACAAGCTAAACATAACCAAAAACAATAGCACGTAAGCAAGTAAGCTATAATCAACTCGTACCTGTGACGACGTCACTTTGCTTAATCGCTTCCTGTTGGCCAAGTTGATAGATTCGGGGCTGTGCTTGGGACGCAGAGGAATCAACCATCGCTTTGCCCTTCTCAGCATAAGACACACCCGTCTTCTTTTCCCCTTTGGGCTGCACAACCCGACAGTCACGAGCTATATGCCCCACCCGGCCACAGTTATAGCATGTACGAGAATCCGGCCTTGATGTCGCTCCCGACACAACGGTCGTAGTCACTTGCCCAGACGGCTTGGACCTCTTGCCCCCTTTCTTCTGGTAGAACGATTTGCTCGGGCGAGGTGCTTGAAACTCTGGCTTTGACACAACTAAGCCCTTGTTCCCTTGCACTCGCCTCATGTCCTTCTCCAACGCGCACGCAGTATCAACCAATGCCTGAAACCCTTGGTTCACTGAACTCGAAAGCAGGAACCTCAACTCATCCCGCAGTCCTTCATAGAACCGATTCGTTTTCCTTTGGTCATCCGCGAAGATTGTTCCCGCATACCGTCCCAACCTGGTAAACTCATGCAAGTAGATATCCAGACTATCTTCCCCTTGCTTTAACCGTTGGAACTCAATTTCCATAGCAATGCGTTGCGCTGCTGGGACATGTTTTGCCAGAAATATCCGAGAGAACTCCTCAATCGATACTTGCGTTAATTGCCTGCCCGCCAAATGGTGTACCTCAACCTCGTCCCACCACAACCGCGCCTCTCCTTCAAGCATGAAGGTGGCCAAAGTGACTTTGAGAGTTTCCTCCGCCCTGATCGCTGTCATTATCCGCTTGACACGCGATAACCAATCCTCTGCCTGCGTTGGGGATCCCATTCCCGTAAACGTAGGCGGACTGAAGCTCATAAATTGCTTCAACTGTCGGTCAGCTGCTCGTGGATCTACAGCCTCAACCGGCTCGGGTCGTACCACAACACGAACTGGGTCCACTGCCGGCTGCGCTTGCCCGGTCGGCTGAATCATGGCAAATAGAGCCTCAACAACTAATCGAACAGTTTCCGCAGATAGAGGAGGTGTTGGCACCTCAGCTGGTGCCGCACTCTCATCAGAGCGCTGGGGCTCAGACTGCCCAGCACCACTATGCGTCACCTATAGGTGGACAAGACACACATTAGCGAACGTATGCAAGCAAAACAACACAAAAAGGAACGCGCAGATTCCTCAAACAAGATTTTGTACATTCCTTAGTGGACATTCCAGAGTTCATTAGCGTTACAGCGGGGCGCATAAACACGCGCTCGCCACCCCATAAAAGAATTCGTCCACGAATTCGAGAGAGGAAGACCGAACGAAGCTGATACCAAAATGTAACAACCCCATCCGTTAAATGACGTATAGTAGAAGGTCCGGCCGGGGCCCCACACTATATGCCACAAACAGACGATGAGGTCACAGGATAATACCAAACCAAACACGAATCCTAACTCAGAGCATTCTAGCGGAAGCTTTAAGTGATAATTTGAACTCTAACCAGGAATGTCCAATATATAAACCACCTTTATATATAACCACGGAATGTACAACAAATACAAGAGTTTGGCCTTAAGGCCTTACAGTTCCTCTTTTCACAACGTATGGTTTACAAACCTCGGCACGCAGGCCGGCCATACGTGAGTAAAAGCAAATAAGCAAAACATTCGCTTAGCCTTCAAGGGCTAGCCGCAGCAGCAGCAGCAACAACAGTAGGGCTTCAGCCCATCACTTACCACTTGGCTCTCCAGCACCTGCATGGGAACAATCCACCCAACCGGTGGCAAACAATGCAACGGTCAGCATTCAGCTGACCCAATTATAACAATCCTACCCCTTTCTCGGGGCATGAGCATTCATTCCCTGCAAAGCATGGCATCATCAAATAGCAACTATGTGCGCGCAGGCACATTCAAGCCATCACAACTATCGGCCACACGGCTCGATAGTCCGTGCACTCAGGGCACATTCTTGGTGTACCGGAATACCAGGGTCAACACCACCATCTACACGGTATTTGAGCATTCTAGTCTTTCCGGCGCGCGGGCCTAAGACTCTCATTAGGCGCTCCAACAAAACCTATAACCAGGCTTCCAAGTCGGACGGACCTAACGCAGGTACGGATCAGCCACCCCCCATTGCTCAAGTCGCCGTGCCACCTCGAATATGGAAGTATCCATGGCTATTTCTAGGCATGGGTCGGATTCACCTTTCCTGTTCGGCAATCTGCCTTTTCATCGAGTTGCAGTTCAACGGCTCAACCGCTCATAAAGTGGCAACGCACGGCCACAAGAGTTGCATCCAACCCTCTTCATTTCCTGGACATCATCCAGTAATTCCTGCTGCACCAAGCAACAGGTAGGAACAAGGCAACACAAGCCATAATCACGGAGCCTTCTCCGATATGCAAACAAGCATCACCAATCCAGACCATGTCCAGATGGGCTTCACACAGCATGCCTAGAGCCGTACTCCAATTCCGGCCTCAAACAAGGGGGACTTCACATATCTACCCCAAGGGACACCACAACCCACCGCACACTCGCGGGGAAGGATTTTCCCTATGCAATGCAGAAAAGAAGGACTTCACATGTCCAAGGAGGGAGATCGTTACCCTTGTCGATCTCTTAGGAGCCATCGCAAACTAGCCGGTGAGAAAGAACCGCAGCAGCTTTGCCTTCACAACGCCGGCTTCGGATCACGAATCGGACCACGGGAGCTCTGCCGGTGGCTTGATCTCCTCCTCCTTCTTCTTCCTCCTCTCTCTTTCTCTCTTCCTTAAGCAAAATAAAGAATGACTTCTTCATCAGCCTTCACGGATTAAATCCAGCCAGGAAATCACCTGAGCCCTTGGATCAAAAGAGAGAAATCTGAACGGCCACGATTTGCCCAAAAACTCAATTTTTAGCTGACACGGCCTGTGACACGCCCGTGTCACAGGTCGTGTACCCTTAAACGGCACACGCGGTATTCGAACCGACTGAGATTTACCAGAACACGGGCATCGACACACCCGTGTCGAACCTGACACGCCCGTGTCATTCCTGAGACACGCCCGTGTCATTCCTGCCTCATCGAGCTGCAATCATTACACGGGTAGGCACACGGTATCGGACACGCCCGTGTGCGAGCTGACACGCCCGTGTTCACGGCTTGGTTCAAGGCCGTGTACTTCTCTGACTCGAACAGGACATTTTCGAAATTTAATTCGGACACGCCCTGGGACACGCCCGTGTCCATGGCCGTGTCCCAGGCTCGACGATCGTCGACTATCGATCGTCGACTAACCTGAACACGCCCTGGGACACGCCCGTGTCCCAGGCCGTGTACCCCCGACACGCCCTGGGACACGCCCGTGTCCCAGGCCGTGTCAAACAACCTGCACCTCAAATAAGTTTGAAAACTCATTTTGAGATTTCTGGGGTGTTACACTTTATTTTTCAAATTTTCCTTCTTTTGACTTCTCGTTTGTAAATATTAGTTAATGTTCACATGTTCACTTAATGTACTCATATTATATTTTTAATTTATATGTATTAGACTTCTATTTTATAGAGATCAGCAGGTGCTCGTGAATTAACTTTAGTACTTCTTTTATATTTAAAATTTACCGTCTTTTGACTTCTCCTTTACAGAGATTAGCAGGCATTCACAAGTTCACTTCAGGTACTTCCGTTATATTTTAAATTTACCTTTTTTTACTTCGCTTTTGTAGAGAATACCAGGTGTTCGCGAGTTCACTTTAGGTACTCGCATTATATTTTAAATTTACTTTTATTTTCTTCTCCTTTACATAGATTAACAAGAGTTCCAAGTTCACTTCAGGTACTCGTGATGTATTTTTAATTTACTTGATTTTGACTTCTCTTTTGCACAAATTAACAGGTGATCGCGAGTTCACTTAAGGTACTCACATTATATTTTAAATTTACTTGCTTTTGACTTCTCGTTGGTAAATATTAGTTGATGTTCGCATTTTCACTTCAAATACTTGCATTATATTTTAAATTTACCTGCTTTTGACTTCTACTTTGCAAAAATAAGTAGATGTTCCCGACTTCACTTCAGGAAATCGCATTATATTTTAAGTTTTACTGCATTTGACTTCCTCATTGTATAGTTAGCAGGTGTTCACGAGTTAACTTTAGCTACTCGCGTTATATTTTAAATTTACCTACTTTTGTGTGCTCCTTTGAAGAGATTTGCAAGTGTTCACACGTTCACTTCACGTACTCACATTATATTTTTAATTCACCTGCTTTTGATTTCTATTTTGGAGAGGTTAGAAGGTTTTTGAGAGTTCACTGCAGGCACTCGTGTTATATTTTAAATTTAACTGCGTTTGACCTCTCTTTTGTAGCAATTAGCTTGTGTTCGTGAATTCACTTTATATACTCGCGTTATATTTTTATTTTACTTAGTTTTAACTTCTTCTTTGTAAAGATTAGCATATGTTCACGAGTTTATTTTAGGTATTCATGTTAAATTTGATATTTACCTACTTTTGACCTCGATTTTGTAGAGATTAGAAGTTGTTCGCGAGTTCAATTCAAGTACTCATGTTATATTTTTAAATTTACCTGCCTTTGACCTCTCTTTTGTAGAGATTAGTAGGTGTTCACGAGTTCAATTCCGGTACTTGCATTATATTTTATGTTTACATGTATTTGACTTCGCTTTTATAAAGATTAGCAATTATTCGTGAGTTAAAATTAGGTAATAGTGTGATATTTTAAATTTGCCTACTTTTGACTTCTCCTTTGTAGAGATTAGCAGGCATTTGCGAGTTCACTTCAGGTACTCGCATTATATTTTTAAATACCTATTTTTGACTTCTCTTTTGGAGAGTATAACAAGAGTTCGTAATTTAACTTCAGGTACTCGCATAATATTTTAAATTTACATACTTTTGACTTCTCATTTGGAGAGATTTGTAGGTGTTCGCAAATCACTTTGGTACTCGCGTTGTATTTTAAATTTACCTTCTTTTGACTTCTTCTTTGAAGATATTTGTAAGTGTTTGTGATTTCACTTCAGGTACTCTCTTTATATTTTAAATTCACCTGCTTTTGACTTCACTTTTGGAGAGATTAGAAGGTTTTCATGAGTTCACTTATGGTACTCATGTTATATTATAAATTTAACTTCTTTTTACATATCTTTTGTAAAGATTAGCGGGTGTTCATGAATCCACTTCATCTACTCGTGTTATATTTTAAATTTACCTACTTTTGACTTTTCATTTGCAGAGATTAGCAGGTGGCCGTGAGTTCAGTCAGGTACTCGTGTTATATTTTTAATGTACCTACTTTTGACCTCTCATTTATAGAGGTTATTAGGTGTTCGCGAGTTCAATTCACGTAATCGCATTATATTTTAAATTTACCTAATTTTTATCTCTCTTTTGTAGAGATTAGCAGGTGTTCGCGAGTTCCTCTCAGGTACTCCTGTTATATTTTAAATTAACATATATTTGACTTCTCTATTATAGAGATTAGCATATTTTCGCGAGTTCACTTCAGGAACACGTGTTACATTTTTAATTTAACTGCTTTTGACTTCTCCATTGTAGTGATTAGTAGGCATTTGCGAGTTTACTTCAGGTACTCACGTTATTACCTGCTTTTGACTTCTCCTTTGCATAAAATAGCAGGAGTTCACAAGTTCTCTTCAGATACTCGCGTTATATTTTAAATTTACCTTATTTTGACTTCTCTTTTGGAGAGATTAGAAGGTTTTCATGAGTTCACTTTAGGTACTCGTGCTAAATTTGAATTTAACTGCTTTTAACATCTCTCTTATTGAGATTTTCAGGTGTTCATGAATTCACTTAAGCTACTAGCATTATATTTTAAATTTACCTACTTTTTGCTTCTCCTTTGCAGAGATTAGCATGTATTCGCTTGTTTACTTAAGGTACTCGTGTTATATTTTAAATTTATGTACTTTTGACCTCTCTTTTGTTGAGATTAGTAGTTCTTCGTGAGTTCACTTCAGGTACTCGTATTATATTTTTAAATTTACATGCTTTTGACTTCTCTTTTGTAGAGATTAGTAGGTGCTCATAAATTCACATCAGTTAAAGAATTGGTTACAAGAATGTCTAAACACCTAGAGGTGGGTGAGTAGGTTCAATTCTTTTTACTAAGGAAGATAATAGATTTTTCATATTATAGCTAAATTATAATGCGATCACAACATACAACACATCAATCACATCAGACATACCGGTTTATAGTGGTTCCCCAAGAGATGGGTACATCTACTTTCCCACTTCGCCTATCTAGCAATACACTAGATTAAGCCAAACTTCCTTCCACCTTCTCAGATCCTCAGATCTTATAACTCAGAACCCAAATTAGTTCCTATAACCCAGACTTCAAATAGTACTACACCTCAGGCTCTTCCCAAGAACCCTTCCTCAAGGTGAATCCACGCTCCTACCACTCAGGCTATCATGCCCTACGTTAACCCTTATCCCCAGTCCTACAGCTCAAAGATCTTAATATCCTACCTCAGGCAAACAACCCTACCTCAGCCTTTAAAATTACAGGCTTACAACTCAGAGATTGAAATCTATTACACTCATATCTAAAAATAGATCTTACAAAAAATTATATAAAGAATTACTTTTCTTCCTTCACCCAGATAGAGAGAAAAGAGGGGTGAGGGAATCTTCATAAGATCTAGATTAATCTTCTTCCTTCAGATCATTGCTGCAATGAATCAGATTCAACCTTACTTAGCTTATTCAAAGCTTCTTGAAAGAGACAACCTAGGTTGAATCTTTTTGAGAAGTTGATGTAGACTCAGCTTCTTCCTTCTTGCTGAATTGATTCTGCAAACAATGATAGATCCAAAGAGATGTTATCTCTTTCTCTAATTTAGAATCAGAACCTTCTTGCTGTATAGAATTCTGTGAATTCTTCTTGGAGTATTCCTACTTCTTTTTGGCTTCCCTCTAAATTTTCTCTGTCTCACTGTGTGTCTCTCTTTGTTGGGTATTGCATCCACAATAACCCAGATTTGCATGAAGTCGCGCTTCAACTAAGATGAATTAAGTTGTTTTTAATCTTCTATTTTAGTTATGTGTTTGTAGGACTCTATTGCTATGTATATACCAATGTCACTCTACAGTGGGTCATAAACACAGGACCATACAATGTAATCTCTTATTGTATGATCTAAGGTGTTGACTCATGTGTAGTCTCTCTATTGGGATACACTTCATATTCAAGCACTTGGATCAATGGATGAAGTGTTGGTGATTATTGTATTCAAGAAGGAAGAATTTCTGGAAGTCAGAAATTCTCTAAGTCCATTACTCAAGTAATCTTTTAGTTCTCGAGTAGTATAAGTTAAAGTTCTCGAGTAATTATTCTTATTACTTGAGTACAAAATTTAGTTCTCAAGTAGTATTAATTTAGTTCTCGAGTAACTAGGTTTAGCACTCGAGTATACTTTATCTCTACCTCTCTAGTATTCAGATTTTTACCTCTATATATTTCTATGTATAGTTCTTGAGAAGTTCCTTTTCTCAAGAGAAATACTATACCTTGTTCTCGAGAAGTTCCTTTTCTCTCGTGAAATTATTTCTTGTTCTCGAGTAACTTTCTTCCAGAATTAGAAATATTTTTCTAAGTCATTGTTCTCGAGAAGTATCATTCTACTTGTCGAGTAGATTTCTAGTTCTCGAGTAATTCTTTTGTACTCGAGAAATAATTCTTCTACCTCGAATACTTTCTGTTAGACTTCTTCTCGAGTAATTCAAACTAACCTCTAGAGAACCCATCTTGTACTTGAGTAATACATTCTTCTTCTCGAGTAATTTCAGAAATTCCTTTCTCGAGTAATCTTCATTCATCTTCTCGAGTAATAAACTTCACTTTTCGAGAAATACTTCTTCACTCGAGAAATGGAGTTCAGTCTTGCAGAATTTCTATAAAGTCCAGAATTGACGGGATTTTCAAATAACATGATGTGATTGGTCCACGTGTACGTCATTAAGATTAATTATGACCGTTAGGGAGATCGTATATATGGTCTTGTCAACCGACTTACCCTAACAAGAAGGATTTTCATGTCATCATAATTTTTCTAAGCTCATTAAATCTTGCTCTCTCTCTCCAAAAATGAAAGTCGCCGACGCCTCTGATCTTCATCATGCAAGAGCTAGGGTTTTCGTTTCAAAGGATTCAGACCAAGATTGATTTACAGATCGTGATTGTTGTTCGTTCTCCATCATCGTTCTGATTAGGTGAAATAAAAAGAAGTCTTCAGATCTCTATCTTTCCGAGATTTCTTCTTCAACAAATCTGATAGAGCCGCAATTTATAAAGAAGAAGATCCAGCCAGATTATTTCAAGATTTGAAGATCATTTGTTTGTATTTTCAATTTATCTCTATTCAATTCTTGAAGGAGATTTCTCTCCGAGTTATAAGTAGTTTTATCTTCCGAGTGTAGATCCGTTTGGATCGAGATTTTAGGAACTTGGTTTTGAGGCGTAGGATTGGTTTCTAATCCGAGATAGTGGAGTAGCTGAGTCTAGTGGTTTGCTAGATTGGTGAGGGAAAGTGGATGTACCAAAGATTGGTGAACAACTATAAATATTTGGTCATATGTGATTGCTTTGTTGATATTTGTGCATAGATCGCTAAATATTTTATTCTGCAAATAGATGCACAACTCACTTATTCACCCCCTTTAGGTGATTTAGGTAGAAAACTAAACTCATTTAATTTGTATCATAGGGAGGATGATCGCTAAAGGTTAACACCTTGATCAGTTCCTTCTCTAGTTTTCTCTTATTATGTTCCAAGCATGGACAAGGCTAAAGATTTTGCCAAGCTTCCTTTGTGCTCCAAGAATAACTTTCTCATGTGGAAAGAAAGGATTAAATTTTTAATGGATGTTGTGGATCCCAGGATCTTCATGATTATTGAAGAAGGTCCTTACATTCCCATGAATATCTCCACAATAGATTGAAAAAATAAAGTTCCAAAGAAATTGATGGATATAGATAAAGACGAGATTGCACTTGTCTCCTTGGACAAGAAATCAAAGAATATAATAGCTAGTGCAGTCGATGACTCAATGCTACAGAACTTGAACCACTGTAAATCTGCTAAGGAGATGTGGCAGTCCAGTGTCACTATGATGGAAGGAACAGAAGAAGTGAGGGATGATAGAAGATCCCTCTGGAATCAGAAATACGAAGCCTTCCGGCAAGGACCTAAAAATACCATTGCAGATACATTTGAAAATTTCTTCAAGATACTTAACAGGCTAAGAGTGTATGGCCTGTTCTTCACAAATGGGGAGCTAAATCACAAGTTTATGAGGTCACTCATAAATGAATGGGACACAAAAGTTTGTGCCATCCGAGAATTTGGCAAACTAGCTGAGAGAGACCCACAAAATCTATTTGGAAAGTTGATGTCCTATGAACTGCAGATAATCTCCAGAAAGGATGAAGAAGAGAAAAGTCAATTCTCTTCAAAGGAAAAGTATGTTACTTTGAAGGCAGATAATTCAAGGAAGGGCAATGCGGCCTCACCTTCACTTGCTCAAGAAGAAAGTGAACTAGAGTCATCTGAGCCAAGTACTTTAGGCTCAGAGCTATCTGAAAGAGAGTTCTAACTGCTCTCAAGACAGTTTAAGAAATTCTTGAACAAGAAGAAGCAATGGAGAGGAAAGGATGCCTCATACAAAAGATCACGACATGACGGTGATCGACGAAAGAAAGGCTTAAGTAGCCATGATAGGTATAATTCTAAAAATAACAGACACATTTCGACTGACATAGTTTGTTATTGTTGTAACAAGCCATGTCATGTCATTGCTGATTGCCCCCACAAGAAGAAGGAGGGTGGAAAGA
Organism: Platanthera zijinensis; assembly: GCA_039513925.1. Taxonomy (NCBI): domain Eukaryota; kingdom Viridiplantae; phylum Streptophyta; class Magnoliopsida; order Asparagales; family Orchidaceae; genus Platanthera; species Platanthera zijinensis. The sequence continues at coordinate 125,017,392 of CM077087.1, forward strand.
GAGAAGAAAAGAAGTCCTCATACAATAAGAAGAGGACAGAGACGAGACTAATAGCCAAGAAGGGCAAAACTCTTAGTGACTCTGACTCATCTTAGTCGAGTTTAGAAGAAGAAGCCTACATTGGGCTTATGGCTCAGACAGATGATGAACAAGATCCCCAGTTCACTAGGAAGGTAAACTGTCATACTCCTCTTTCAGAATCTGATGTCTCTGATCATGATTATGAGGACAGCTCTTTGGACGATGAGTCTGAACTCATGGTACAGTATAAGGAGTTGATCAAGGTATTTGACAAATGTAGAAAGGTCTTGAAAACTCAGGAAAAAGATATTAAGTCTCTAAAGGCCGTAGAAAGCTCTATGAGAGAGGAATTTGTTAAGACGGACTCACTCAGGGAAGACATAGATATTGTAGTTGATGAGTTCAATAAGGCTATCAAGCACCTCGATCTGAAGGATGGAATCATCAAGGGATTGGAAGATTTACTTGAAGCCGAAAAGAAACTTGTTGAAGGTTTCTCTAAGCCCAAGGTAGTTCTTCCTCTTATTACTGAGTTCTCTGCTCAGACTTAGGGTGCTGGGCTAGGCCATGTAAAAGCTCCTAGCAAATCTTCTACGAGGAATAAGGCTCAGACAAAGAATTTGTCCCCTAAGAGGGCCTCGAAAAAAGAAAAGGGTAAGGACCCTCAAGATCAAACTATCTTTAAGAAAGTAATATTTCCAACTAAGGAGTTTGATCTTGACTAATCCTACGTCCACTTGACTAGGCCTACTTATGTAGAGCCGAAGTCCCGTTACCAAGGATGGACTTGCCCCAAAAACATTGGTGAGAGTGTCTTTAAGGTACATTATAAATAATTCATTCTTCAGGGCTATGGTCCTTATGATCATGGTCATAACTTCAAGAAAGCACTAAAGGTAAAACCTATTGTGGAAAAGCGTGCGAAGATGAAGAAATCATGTAATTGTCATCATCATGAAGCCTCCTCCTCCAAGAATGCAACCCCTGCTAGACCACTATCCCAGAACGTCAAGCAGGAGAAATTAAGGCAAAGAAACAATATGTTCGACTGGTTGTGCTGTGACAGAATTTGTCATTTTGCCATCGATTGCTTGTTTAATCCGAGAAATATTGCAACTCCTCAGGTTAGCAACATGAGAATGACCACTCATAATGTTAATCCTTGTAGGGGGAGTGTTCTAACACAAGACCAAGGACCCAAACATGTTTGTGTTCCTAAGGCAAACTGATTATGATTGCAGGTATGTCCAAAGGCCACCAAAAATGCCTATATGGAATTTGGACAGTGGTTGCTCTCGGCACATGACCGGAACAAGAAGCCTACTTCAGATCTTTTCTCTAGTGTTGAGCGGACCAAAGGTTATCTTTGGGGGTTTAGACCAGGGAATCACTTAAGGCTACGGTATTATAACTAACGATAGTGTATCCTTTTCGGATGTAGATTATGTCGAGGGAGTGGAACACAATCTCATAATCATAAGAAAACTATGTGATAAAGGATACATAGTTGAATTTCATGCTAACAAGTGCTTGATAAAGTCTGTTGACAATATGGAAATGATTCTATCAGGCACTCAAAGAAGGAATATATTTTGTTTAAATTTCATTTGTATAGAATCTTCTACACAAGTGTGTCATTTAGCAAAAGATAGTGCGTCTCTCATTGACAAATGGCATAAGAGACTAGCACATATTTATTTTAAAACTATTAATAAATTTTTTTCACTGAACTTAGTACGTGATGCCCCGAATGTCAAGTACGTCAAAGATAGATCTTGTCGTGCATGCGTAAAAGTCAAGCAAACAAGGGCTACTTGTAAAAGTGTTATTGGCAAAGATTCTAATAGATGTCTACATCTACTTCATATGGACTTGTTCCGTCCTCAACAAGTTAGAAGTTTAGGAGGTAAGGATTATACGTTGGTTATCGTTGATTACTACTCGCGCTTTTGCGTTGGTATTCTTTCTGAAACACAAGTCAGATACCTTCGATGTCTTTACAAATTTTGTTAGGCAGATCTAAGAATGAATACAATTGTTCCGTAGTCAAGATCAGAAGTGACAATGGAACTGAATTCAAGTCTTGGGCCATGACAAAATTTTATGAAAGCCTAGGTATCTTTCATCAGTTTTCCTCTCCTCGTACTCCACAGCAAAATGGAGTAGCTAAGAGAAGGAATAGAACACTCATAGAGTCTTGCATGACAATGTTGAGTGATGCTTCACTACCAGAGTACTTCTGGGCTGAAGCCGTCAACACTACATGCCACGTGCAAAATCGAGCAATCATAAATAAGAACCATGATAAGACACCTTACGAACTTCTAATGGACAGGAAACCGACTGTCTCATATTTTAGAATTTTTGGCTGTAAATGCTTCGTGCTTAACAATGGTAAGTACCATACTACCAAGTTTAGCGAAAAGAGTTTTGAAGGTATTTTTGAAGGTTATAGTAGTAATATTAAGGCATACCGGATATTTAATAGAAAAACTCTGGTTGTAGAAAAATCAATACATGTTGTATTTGATGAGATGAGCCTTCTACAAAGCAACTCTTCTAGTGTGCTTATTGAAGATGCAGGTACAAAGTTGAAAGAAATTATCTTGGATGAACCAAACAAAGATGAAGGTGAAAAGTTCATCAAGATCACCACTCCAACCCCTATTGGAGAGGTAGATGATCAAGATGAAAAAGTAGTCCAAGTTGATGAAGTAACTCCACTTATTGAAGTTCCAGATGCAAGGACTCTAGAGCTCATAAATCTAAAGGATCACCCAATAGACCAAATCATAGGAGATCCCCGAGATGGTTTCAGAACCCGTAGAGGTATAACTAACGAGAATTTATATTTATGATTTCTCTCACAGGTTGAATCAAAAATGTTCTAGGAAGCAAACTCGGACGCAACATGGATCTTAGACATGGAAGAAGTACTGAACCAGTTAAAGCACTGCAAAGTTTTGAAACTAGTTGCAAGACCCAACGGTAAGAATGTCATAAGAACAAAGTAGGTCTACAGTAACAAGATGGACGAAGATGGAACGATCATAAAGAATAAGGCCAGACTTGTCGCCAAAGGATACCGTCAAGAAGAAGGAATCGACTTTGACCAAACATATGCTCTAGTGGCAAGGCTGGAGGCAATCAGGTTGTTCCAAGCATATGCTACACTGAAGGGCTTCACTGTCTATCAAATGGACGTTATGTCCGCCTTCATTAAATGTGACATAACGGAAGAAGTGTACGTGGAATAACCCACAGGTATTGTTCATTCTAACCTACCTGATCATGTTTATCTATTATCTAATGAGCTGTACGGTTTAAAATAAGCTCCTCGAGCTTTGTATGAAACGCTATCTAGTATTCTTCTTGAGAAGAAGTTCACAAGGGGAAATATAGATAAGACATTATTTCTTAGGGAAATAAAAGGCAAGATTTTGCTAGTGCAAATCTCTGTCGACGGCATTATATTTTTCTCTACTGACAACAACCACTTCAAGAAGTTCTCAATACTTATGCAAGGGAAGTTTGAAATGAGCAGCATAGGAGAACTCAAGTATTTCTTATGCCTTAAGGTGAAACAATCTGAAAATGGAATTTTCATCTCCCAGACTAAGTTCACCAAAGAGCTAATTAAGAAATTTTGAATGGAGAATGCAATCTCTATGAGGACTCCAATGGGTTCAGCCATGACTCTGGACAAGGATGAGAAAGGAAACCTTTTGATGAAACCAAGTATAGAAGCATAGTTAGATCCTTTCTTTACCTTACTGCTAGTAGACCAGACATAATGTTCTCTACATGTGTCTGTGCTTTATACCAAGTGAACTGTAAGAAATCTTACTACGCTGCTGCAAAGCGGATTTTGAGATACCTTAATGGTACACCAAATCTTGGCTTATGGTTCCCAAGAAGTAATGACAGCGTGATGATTGGTTTTTCAGATGCTTACTTTGCAGGGAGTAAATATGATAGAAAAAGTACTTCCGGGACTTGTAAATTCCTTGGAAGGAGACTTATTTCATGGAGTAGAAAAAAGCAAAATAGTGTCGCAATCTCAACGGCCGAGTCAGAATATATTTCTATCTGCAGTTGTTGTGCACAGTTGCTTTGGCTAAAGAATCAGCTGGAAGACTACGACATGAAGGTTAAAGACATTCCACTATTTTGCAACTCCACCAGCACAATAGCAATTGCTAATAACCTACTCTCGCACAATCGGATAAAGCACATCGAGTTACGATATAACTTCATTCGGGAGCATGTGGAGTAAGGGGACGTAGATCTACAGTATGTTCCAATAGATAGGCAAGTTATAGACATTTTCACGAAGCAACTGGACGAGTCAATATTCAACTTCTTCAAAACTGAGCTTGGCATGCTCAACATGGAAGAATAGACAAGGTGGAATAATTTCAAAGCTCAAAAATAAAGGACAAGTCAAAATGGTTAGAAATTTCTCTAAGTGGACTTAATTTCTCGAGACATAGAATAACTTCTCGAGAAGTAATTTCTTACTACTCGAGTAATTCCTTTCTTCTCGAGAAACAAAGAAATCTCACTCGAGTACAACTCACTCGAGTAATAACCTTCTTCTCGAGAAGTAAAGAATTCACTCTAGAAATAAATTTTAACTTCTCGAGAACTAAACTTCCATCTCTCGAGAACTAAGTATCCACTCGAGAAATGACATTTTGCATTTCAAAATTTTTCAATTTCTTCAGTTTCTCTTTACGCTTGATTTCCGCCCTAATCTAAGGCTTAATTTAGCCCTAATCATCATTACTAAACTTATATAAATAGAGAATCTTAGATTTCATTAAATCTACTCGAGTTCAAATCTTCGTCGTCACTGAACCAGAGCAATTCTTTGTCGTCGTTCTTTCATCTGTCGCACACCCATTTCTATAGATTCCATGGCGCCGCAGTCCAAGATTTGTGTTGGAACTGACCTAGTAGTTGCTGGAATCGCTGAACTTTCGGACGACTTCAAGAATCTGCTAAAACTCCTCGATAATGCCGGTTGACATTCATTCTAAAAGAACCTTGCAAAATCTTTTTTCCAGAGGTTGTAGAATTCTTCAAGAACATCAAGGTGAGGAGAAATGGCGAAGTTCTAAAGTCCAAGATATAAGTTATTAAGATTAAATTGAACAAGACCACTGTTGAAACCGAAAAATCGGTCTTTGTGGAGTTCGACCCTTGGGGAAGGGGTGGCCGCGCACCTACTTTGCTCCTGCGAGAAAATGACAAGAAAAAGAAGAACCAAGGACTAGACCAAGGGCCCGGCGTGGAGGTCCCACCACACACCCGGAAGATCTTAGAGCGCTTCGCCTCCTTAGCCAAGTGCCGGGCTAAGGTACCTCAGAAAGCGCTAGTAGACCTGAGAATTAGTGAGCATGCCTTCTGAGGTACCCCTTGCGTCCTATTTATAGGAAATGATGGCCTGCCAATATACAACCTTCACTGTTCTCGAGGAATATAGGCAGACCAAAGGGGCAATATGGTAAAAGTATATCATGGCCAAGATGCGAGCTGGATCTGAGGTAGCATCCGCTCGGCAGGGGCCTGACTCGCCTCGCCCTGGGCCTAGGCGAGCACGTACTCGGCAGGCTATGCTCGACTATCACCGAGCTAGGCTCGACTATCGCTGAGTTCCAACAGGAACGGAGCTCGGCACGACGATCGCCGAGCTCCAACAGAAACTGATCTCGGTGTGGAGATCGTCGAGCTCGGTTCGACTACCATCGAGCCCTGTTCCATTACCCGAGCTCGGTCTCGGCATGCCGGGCTCCGTTCGGCCATCATCGAGCTCGGCTCGACTATCGCCGAGCTCGGCTTGGCTATTACCGAGCTCGGGCTCGGCACGCCGGGTTCATATTGCGGTCTGAGCCGGCCGGTTTAACTCCTGTCGACCACTCGCTGGATACGGGGTTGTACATAATCCCCGCTCTTTGCGAGGTTGGGACAAGCTCGGAAAGAAACATCCAACCCCATAGAATCCTGCGAGTGCGACAGGGGCAAAAAGGAATCTTCTGGTAGGCCCCACAGACAGCTATATATATGGACCCCTGCGCATCTGGCTGGCCTTTTGTAACACCCCGTTTTTTTCAGCGATTATTTTTATTCTCGTTTGGCGTTACGATGACGCGTTTCTGTGGCTTGTGCCATTTGTGGAGTGTGGTTTAGCTCCTTAGAACTGAGTGCCCTATTCTGTAGCCTGTTGGCATGATCTCCCTAGCAAGCCGAGTCGTTTTGGGTGACCCGGTGTGGCCTCTCGGGGGGATGTTGGTGTTTGGCTTTATCTTGGTATAACTCGAGTTCTGTTCGTCGAAAGTTAATTTCGACTTCGCCGTTGTGTTCGTAGCGTGGGTATTTAGCTACGGTGCGAATTTCGTCGAATTCCGAGGTAGTTCGGTTTTCGCGTCGATGTGGTGCTTTATGTAATTTTGTAATTAATTATATAATTATTTAATTATATATATATATATATATAGAATGAAAGGAGCCGATCCATCATCTTCCCCACTCGAAACCGCCGCCCCTGTACGAGGAAACGGAGGAACCGCCTACCTTGCCTTCGGACGCCGATTCCCGGAGCGTTTGTGGACGGAATTCGATTCCGAGAGTGGATTCGGATTTCTCTCGTCAAGACCTTCATTCCTGCGGTAAGAAATTCGATTTTCGTGGAGTTCTGGGAGGATTGGAATTTTCGGTTTTGGAAGTTTTCCGCCATTAATGGCCGAGTTTTTGTTTTAGGTGTTGCGCCCGTTTTGATCCGTTTGAAGAGGAGGAAAGCAGTCCAAAGCTTCGCTGTGATTGAGGCAAGTGGTATTCTTGCCCTTGCCAAGTTTTCCTTTTTTTTGAATTTTCTTGATGAAATTGAAATCCCGGTTAGCCCAGGTTAGAGGCCTTGTTGTTCTCATTTTCTTGCTAACTATAGGGCTTAGTTCTTCCTACTGAAACACCCCCCCTATTTTTGTGATGATTGGAATCCAAATTGTCGGCGTGGAGCCGTTGTTTTCCTTTATTTTGATTGTTGCTCTGGTTCGGGTGTAGCCGAGAGGGAGAGTTAGGAGGGGGGGTGTGGTTGCTGATTTTCGTTATGGTATTACTCGAATGATTAGGCATAGTTCGTATGGTAGTGGTGCGCGACGTTGATAGTTGTCTGCTGCTACTGCAGTGGCGTGAGTCGTGTGCGCGTTCCGGTGTCGTTTGGGAAATTCCAAACGGTGCAGGTTGACCGCGCACGGTCATTAACCGTTAGGGCGCACGACCACTGGTCGTGTGCCTCTGCTCGTGCGCGGCTGTCTTTCAGTTTCCAAAGTTCTGTCTCGGAAAATCCCACGAGCGCTGGCAACAGTGCGCACGACCAGTGGTCGTGCGACACTGATCGTGCGCAGTTGCTAGGTTTTCTGTCAGGTTTTCAAGGTTCGCTTCGCACGATCATCAGCCGATGAGTGCACACGACCACTGATCCTGCCTCACTGATCGTGCGCTTTGTATATTTTCTGTTGCTAGGCGAATTTAGATGGTTTCGAGTGCGGGAGTTTAGACACTCAAGTGGAAGGCAACTACTCGAGTTCTGGATCTTCTGCCTTGGTCGTTCGACTGTCGTCGAGCTCCGCATTCTTTAGTGGGCTTGTGGGTAGTGGTATTATTTTGGCGGCGAGTGAGGCTTGCTCGCTCAACGCCAAAGTTTAGGTAGGCACTGAGTGGGTTTCACTCAATGCCTAGTCGTGTTGGTTTATTTCAACACTCTTCCTTTACCTTGTATTTCATTTCCGTGTGGATTTCCAGTTGTATTTCTGGGTTTTCCTTGTCGGTCGTTTTCTTTATTTTCCTAAAAGCCGAATCGTGGGTCGTGGTTAGTAGTGGTGGTTGTAGCTCTTTATGGGGGTGGAGTTGAGTGATATAGCCAAGGCCACCCATGTTTTCTTGCTCCAGATACGGGCTGGGCATGTCGGGTGGAAGGTCCCTTGTGTTTTCACGTGTTGACCCTCGAGCTTTTGACTTGGACATGGTGGATTGGGGGACTGCGTTTGCCTTCGATCCGGTTCCTCATTGTTGTTTTTGCTACTATCACTTCCCAGAGTTTAGGGTGTTAGAAGTTTCTTCTTTGGTAGTTTGCAACATTCTGGCTCTTGGTAGCCTAGTAGGCCCTGCAGGAAGTGGTTCCTGGGCTGGGTCGTTGTTGTTGCTTTGCACGTTGTGCATTTCTTGTGGTCCTGTTGTGGACAGTTGTGACTCTTTCTACTGCATGTTTTTCTGTTACTTTGTCCTTTGATTGACTCTTTCATGCAGTTTTTCTTTGTTTAGCTTGCTGAGGTATTCTGTTTTCTTTTGGAATACCCCAGGTTCTGAGCTGTAGCCAGTCTGGTGGCTAGTTGGAGGTGGTGTTGTTGGTGGACTTCCGGACCTTGGAGTTCTGTTTACCTTGTTAGTGAGGTTGTTTTCAGTACTTTCTTAAAGACATATATTTGTGCTAGTGGGTTCGTGTCAGGTTGTTGGCGCCCACTGGTAGTTTTTTACCTTGTACTAGATATATACTATTGCTGCTACCATTTTCTAGAGATAGTCTACTTGCTCTGAGAAGGTTTTATGCTAGGTTGCTAGTTATTTTTAAACTATAATTGTTATTATAAATAAAGCTCATGATCAGCATGTTTTATAAAGCGAAATCACTATTTTTCCAAATCACGTATAAAGACCGTTTTCTTATATATTATATAAATTAAATGTAGGATCTTGCATAGCATGAGTGGTTCTCTTGGGACCCTTATGTGCTCCTTAGGATGTCAAATCTAAATAAAGTATTTTTCCGCAGCGTATTAATATAGTTTTTCATTTGTGGACTAGATGATCCACTGAGCCGAGGGATACGGACTCTAATCATAACTGATTTTCTATTCATTAAGCACAGATTTTCTTGCATAAAGATTGTAGTTGGTTTTGCCTGAACGTCAGCAGTTATCCCCTGCTTGACGTGGCATCACGACGCGTGTTTTCTCTTACTCTGATAATTCTTAATTCGGAGAAAATGCGGGTTGTGACAGTTGGTATCAGAGGGAGGTTGCTTGACAAGTTAGTTGAGCAACCTTCCTTTGTTCGCTTTTAGTAGTTCTGCATCATGTCATTCACACACCGATATGTCATCAGCACGTCTTGGCAAAAGCACGAACACTACACTCATAGCATAACATGAAGTATACGGGGCATATTATGTAGTATGGGATGCATAATATGTGTTCGTATATGGATCCACCATAGGGGCTACATGTGAGCGTTATGTAGTATGGGATGCATAACCTCACCACATGGCTGCGACTAGCACGTTTCTTTTTCGTTGCATGGAAATGTTATGTAGTATGGGATGCATAACATTTTCATGCGTATGCCGCTCATAGCATGCATTAGGGCCTTTTTTTTAGAATGCATAGCACAATCATGCATATCATATCATTGCATAAGCACAACGCGCCGAGCTAAAGAATTGCAGGATGACATATGTACACACATGAGTTTTCAAATTAACATAAGTTCATGCATCCGATCTAGGCACAAGAGTTAGTAAGGTGGTGGTTAACCATCCTAGGATAGGGCATATCATCTAATTATTTTGAAGAAGATAAACTCTCAGAGCAAGTTTAGCACTTTAAGTCTATATCTACATATGTATTGTCTGTACTGGTAGTCGGTTCTAGTCGTGGGATTTGGATCTGTTTTGCATTGTAATGATTTTTAGGATGGCTAGGCGACCTGCGACTCGATCGACTCCCCTGTTTGAGGGTGAATCTTCTGGAGCTCAGAACGATGCGGTGATCGAGGGTCTGTGTCAGAGTAGCGAAGCTATGGGCAGGCAGTTGGAGGAGGTGCAAGCCCAGATTCAGTCTTTGGTGGCGGTTGTGGTAGGGCAGGCTCAGGGTGCGCAATTTCCTGCAGGGGGGTTAGCTGTTCCTCCTCCTCCTGCACCCTTAAGGCCTCCGTGGTGGTGCCAGCAGAGATGGCCTTCATCTCGCAGTTTCAGAGGCTGAGCCCTCCTACTTATGATGGGAAGGCAGATTTCATGGTGATAGACGACTGGCTGATCTCCATGGAGGAGATGTTCTCATACTCAGGGATTGCAGATGATCAGAGGGTGATGATAGCCTCCTATCAGCTTAAAGGTTTGGCTAAGAGTTGGTGGCTGAGAGAGAAGGAGAGCCTGGTAGCCAGATGCTCTTGGGAAGTGTTCAAGGAGATGCTGTTGAGGAAGTTCTTACCCTCGGTCGAGCGTGACCGCCTCATGAACGACTTCCTCCATCTGAAGCAAAGGCAACTCACGGTGGGTGAGTATGAGATAGAGTTCAGCAAGTTGAGCCGTTTTGCCCCTGGATTGGTCAGCGTTGAGGCTGATCGAATTAAGCGATTCCTCGGTGGTTTGAGGAGTGAGGTGCAGCAGTTGACCAGTGCTTATGGTTCAGTGTCTTATGCAGGTGTAGTAGAGGCTGCTCTGAAGATGGAGGCTATTGAGATGGCGAAGAGCAGAGGCCAGCAGTTGAAGAAGGATAAGAGGAAGTTGGTAGAGGAGAAGAAACCCCTGGTACCCGATGCTGTTCCGGGAAAGAGGAGCAGGGTGGTGTGCAGTTTTTGTGGCCGGTCAGGCCATCCTGTCGAGAGGTGTTTCAAGAAGGCGGCAGCTCAGAAGAAGGAGCAGGTTCATGCGATTCAGGGTGCTCCTAGGAGAGATGTCTCCTATTCAGTTTGCAAGCGATCCGGCCATGATGCGGCCCAGTGTTGGTCCAAGGATAAAATCTGCTTTCAGTGTGGGCAGAAGGGTCACATTAAGTCGAGGTGTCCTCAGTTTCAGCCAGCTCTTCCTGCAGTTCTATTACAGGCTTTACCTCCACCTCAGCGTGTGGACAAGGGAAAAGGGAAGCTGAACGTGATTTCTTCCGAGGAGGCTCAGACTTCGACCCAGGTGATCTCAGGTTAGTTGTTTGTTGTTTTCTTTCTACCCTGGTAGTTTAGTTGCTAGATTATTTGCGGTACTGTTGTGCTAGTTCCTTAGCTTTGTGCGCTCCTATAGGGAAATTTAAGGTGAAGAACTGCTGGGCGCGTGTTCTGTTTGACTCCGGCGCTACCCACTCGTTCGTGGCTAGAGCCTTTGTGGAGCGTCATCGGTTGTCTCTAGATCGTGTTCGGGATTCCTTCCGTGTCAAGTTTCCCTCTAGTGAATCTGTGTTGTCAGATTTGGGTATTTTGGATTGCCCGGTTTTGTTGGGGGATTTTCTTGCGAAGGCGGACCTGAAGATGATTGATCTAGAGGACTTCGATGTCATTTTGGGCATGGACTGGCTCTCTCGGTATGATGCGGTCATTCAGTGCAAAGGAAAGCGCTTGGACTTCATCAGGGACGACGGTCAGCCCGGCAGCGTGTATGCTGATCCGTGTCAGGGTTCTCCTGTTCTCTCTGCGGTATGTGTTCAGAGATTGTTTCTTTCTGATTGTTGTGTTTGTTTAGTCTCGGCGGTTGGAACCGTTGTTAGCGTGCCACGCTTGGAGGAGATTCCTATTGTTCGTGGTTTCGCCGATGTTTTTCCTGATGATCTTCCTGGTATCCCTCCTGATCGGGATGTGGAGTTTGTTATTGATTTGGAGCCGGGTACGCGTCCAATTGCTAAGGCGCCGTACCGAATGGCCCCTCGTGAGTTAGAGGAGTTGCGAATTCAGTTAGATGAGTTGTTGGCTAAAGGTTTTATCAGGCAGAGTTCGTCGCCTTGGGGTGCTCCTGTTTTGTTCGTAAAGAAGAAAGATGGGTCGATGCGGCTTTGCATCGACTATAGAGAGTTGAACAAGGTCACTATCAAGAACAGGTACCCTCTGCCGAGGATCGATGATTTATTTGACCAGTTGCGTGGTAGCTGTTGCGCGCTAGGGTTCGAAGAAAATAAACGCAACCGAACTAGCAACCCGATGAGGCAAGTATACCTATCGAATTGTAACAAGGGGACACAAGTGTCGTATTGAAATCCGGGAACTGTTGGCTAAGCTTACTCACACGAACGCTATTATCTTATCGACGGAAAAACTAGGGTTTTAGAAAATCTAAGCGCAATGGAGAAATTAAAGCAAACTAGAAAGAGAACTACCGCAATTAAGATACGCTATTAAGCAAACAACTAAGCTAGAAAGGAAATTACTGCAGTTAATTAAAGAGCACAATATATGAGATTACTACAAAAGGTAGAACAATATGAAATGGAAATGCACCCGATCGAGATTCACCTCGGCTAAAGACGATTAAGAAAATGCGATAAAAATCTAAACTTAATAGGATAAGGGTCCTTGACCGTGGAGGTTCCTAAAGCTTGAACACGCTTCTCTCGAAGTCGTGCCCAACTGAGTTTAGGAAGGTCCGACCGACTCTCGTCTAAATCGGAGGCCTAAAACTCGCTTTACGCGGTGAACCCCACTATTTGATTTTACTCCAATCCGGGAGATTTGGACGTCTGCCTCTCTCGAGGGGTGCGTACAACTCCCTTTACTCTTGAATGCTCACTTCATTCTTTCGGCCTCTCGGCTAGCCCAGAATGAAAGCAAAGGCGGAGAGTATATATCGAAAATATACCCCCAACCCGTGATTAATCCAGAGTAATTCAAGTCCCTAACCTAAAAAGAAAAGATTGATTAAAACATCATAACATAATCGCTCTAACCTCGGATCATCAAGATCGAGTACAAGGAGGATTAGTTAATCATAATGGAGTGGAGGGGGGGGAGATGAGTAGAAAAACATAAGAAGAACACAAGCTAAGGGAAGAACAATTTTATTAATGAAAAAGGGCATGTTACACTAATGAAAATAAAATTACAAGTGCATGAAAATTAAACCCTATTCTAGCCCTACATTACGCACTAAGCAAGAAGAAAATTACATTAAAAGCTAGCACAAACTAAGATTAAACTAGGGTTAACAAAAAAAGTACAAAGAGAGGGGGAGAGAAAGAGAGAAAGCATGAAAAAGGATCAAGAAACAAAGGGGCAGCACCTCCCCCACTCAACCAAAGCTTGCTGAAATGGGGAGGAGGGGGGCTCAATTTATAGAAAATTTCTCGGGTTGGTCACGCCCTCTGACACGCCCCCACACGCCCTAGGGGGGGCGTGTCAGGGGGCGTGACAGGTACAGATTTGACCTCGGGCTCTGGATTCTGGCGGGAGGGATGATTGCTTCGGTACGTCGGTGGTCACGCCCTAGGTCACGCCCGTGACAGGGGGGCGTGACAGGCATGTCATGTCCAAATCATTGGTCGGAAATCCGTCAGTCGCCGAAAAAGGAAGGTGTCACGCCCATGTCACGGGCGTGACATGGGGCGTGACAGTACTATTTGCGTGCTGAGGCGGAAGGGCATTTAATGCGGCGGCAGCTTTGCGGCAGAGGGCGACACGCCCCTGGTCACGCCTAGTGACACGCCCAGGGAGGGCGTGACAGGGGGGCGTGACAGTAGTTTTGACTGTTTTCTGTCCCTTCCAGCAGGTGTCCTCGGGATCGGGTGACACGCCCTAGGTCACGCCCAGGGAGGGCGTGACAGTGGGGCGTGACAGGCCATTTTGGCAATTTTTCTGAAAACCTGCAAAAAGACAGGAAAAAGTTAGTGGCAATAAAATTTACATAAAAAGGATAAAAATAAACTAATAATAGACATAATTTGTACAATATAAAATATAAAATACGATAATAGTTTAGGCTACAAAACGTATTATCAAATTCCCCCAAGCTTAAGCTTTGCTTGTCCCCAAGCAAAAATATAAAAACTAGATACTTATAAAAATGACTAATCAAAAAGTTCTAATTATGCCTACACAAGTACTATGCGAAATTCTTAGTAGGGAAAAGGTGAAATGTAAGTCTAAAACAATTATTTAGGTATGGTAAAACTTTTAAAAACTTTACTTAATAAAAACAAATCATCCAAAATTTTAGCGAGATTTTTTAAATGGACTTAAGTAAAGCAACGAAAATGAAAAACACGCATTGAGTTGTTACTAGATCCAAGCAACGCATTATAATTATATCAATTTAATTATCAAAAATCTAGGTTTAAATCTAAAACTAAAACTGATTTACTGTTTTTCTTTTCTTAGTTGTTAAATAAAAAATCAAAAAGCGTGAATCAAAAGGACTTAAATAGGACAGAAACGTTTGGTTTAGGAAAATAATTAGGAGTGGAATTCAAAGATAAACGTGAAGGTTTTAAAATCACACTAAACCAAAGCAAAGAGTTTCAAAAATTTTCATAAAAATATATACACATTTTTTTTCTTTCTTTTTCATTTTTTTTTCCATTTTTTTTCCTTTTTTCAAAATAAAGGCCATAAATATTCTTATTTTCCTTTTTGAGTTGGCCAAACAAAAAATAAACATCACTTTTGAACATACTTCTTTTTTTTCGAAAACCTTTCTCCACAAAAATCACAAAATACCCTATCAAAATCGTCAAAATAATTTATGAAACTTAAAAAGGCTAGTGTGATTCGATAGGTTGGAAATTTTGGCTTTGGTGAAACTGAAATGAAAGGAGGAGTTATCAAATGAAATCGGAAAAAGGCTCAAAAACGGCTAACTAGTGGTAAAAGTTTTTTTAGGTTGGCAGGAAAGCTCAAACGAAAACAACAATGGCCTAAATCATTTTCACGCTTTTGAATTTATTTAAAACAAAGGTTTGAAATTTTTTCAAAAAGCGAGTCCTAGATAATAAAAGAAGATTGATGAAATTAACTTGAAAATAGAAATAATAGGTTACTTGGATCGTTCACATCTACTACGTTATTCAAAAGTTGACTTTACAAAAATTATTCAAAAACGAAAAAGAAAATAGTGGATGATGAATTTTTGAGAAAGTAAAGGAAATAAAAAACAAAAAACCATAATAGAAATGCGAGTTTTAGAAAAATATTTCACCTTAACATGCTACTGCGAATTAGAAACACAGCATGGCCAACATTTTACTTGTGAAACATAATTAAAAAGAACGATTAGAAATATTATAATTAACTAAGTTGTTTATAGGAGATTTTGAGTGAAACAAAACTAAAAACTAGGAGTACTATTGAAATACCAAAATGTCTAAACTATTCAAAAACACATATATATTTTTTTAATTTTGAGAAATATTCTCTTTTTTTTTTGGATTTTGGAAAATTTAAGATATTCAATTTTTTTTTTTGGAAATATTTACAATATATACAAAAAGAAGATTATTTACACTACGCAAAAAAAAAGGAGGAAATCCTCCCCCAAGCTTAAAACAGACATTGTCCTCAATGGCTAAAGAAGGGGATTGGAGAAGGAGAGAAAAATAAAGTACAGAATTGAAAGACAGAATTGAAATACAGGTACTTCCCCGAATTTATTTGCTGCGAAAACTGAGTGATGCCGCTCCCCGAATGTCTTCTTTGGACTTTGTGATGGATTCAGCAATGTTGGAGCAGGCGATCGCAGAAGCTTCAGCTTGTCGGAGCCGTCCGAGGCAAAAATTGTAAAATAAAGAAAACAGAAAAAGATAACTTGGGTTGCCTCCCAAGAGCGCCCTTTGGTTAAAGCGTTGTTGAGCTCGACGCATCAAAAAAAATAATATTTTCCAAAAATATTGTTGTCCCGAAATAAAATTGTTTTTAGCAAAAAAATAAAAAGTTCAAGATTAAAGTTCGTGAAGCAGAAACTTAATAATGTTTGGACTGACATCATCATCACCAGAGAAATACAGTTTAAGACGCTGACCATTCACTTTGAAATTACCCTTATCAGGGTGAGAAATTAAAACAGTTCCATAAGGAAATACTTCTAAAACAGAAAACGGGCCAGACCAGCGAGATTTTAATTTGCCCGGAAATAAACGTAAACGAGAATTATATAACAGGACTTGGTCACCCGGCTTAAAGTTTTTAGGGTGCCTTAAGTGTTTATCGTGTAAACGCTTCGTCTGCTCTTTATAAAGTTTATTATTTTCATAAGCATAAGAGAGCCACTCGTCGAGTTCATTTAGTTGAAATTTTCGAAGGTCACCGACTGAGTGGGGATCGAAGTTTAAAAATTTTAAGGCCCAAAAGGCGCGATGCTCTAACTCTATGGGCAGATGACACGATTTTCCATAGACCAGGCGATACGGCGTACATCCGAGGGCGGTTTTGTACGCTGTTCGGTAGGCCCATAGAGCATTGTCAAGTTTGGCTGACCAGTCTTTTCTAGAAGTTGAAACAGTCTTTTCTAATATTCTTTTTATTTCTCTATTTACTACTTCGACTTGACCGTTAGTTTGGGGGTGGTAGGCAGTGGATAGTTTATGCTTAACGCCGTATTTAGTAAGGATTTTTGAAAATTGCGCGTTACAGAAATGGGAACCCCTATCGCTAACGATTGCGCGTGGCGTACCGAATCTAGAAAATAATTTTTTTAAAAACGTGACTACAACTCGGGAGTCGTTCGTAGGAAGAGCTTGGGCCTCAGCCCATCGTGAAACATAATCAACAGCAACTAAAATATATTTGTTTCCGAAGCTAGAAGGAAGGGGGCCAACAAAATCAATTCCCCAGAGGTCGAAAATTTCGCACTCTAAGAAATAATTTTGCGGCATTTCATTTTTATTAGAAATATTGCCCGACCGTTGGCAACAATCACACCTGCTCACAAAGGCTTGCGCGTCTTTAAACAGGCTAGGCCAGTAAAAATCCGCGCAAAGCACCTCATGAGCGGTGCGAGCAGCTTGATAGTGCCCACCTGTCGGACCTTCATGCAAATGTTTTAGAATATCAATTCCTTCATCAAAAGAAAGACATCTCCTTATCACTTGATCCGCACAACTTTTGAAAAGATGCGGGTCTTCCCAAAAGTAGTTCTTCAGCTCAGAAAAGAATTTCTTCTTCTACTGAGAGGAGAACTCTTTTGGGAGCACCCGGGCCACTAGATAGTTGGCGATGTGCGCGAACCAAGGAGAAGTAGATGTATTAACTAAAAGCAGCTTCTCATCAGGAAAATAATCATTAAAAGATTTTTCATTTAATTTTTCTATAAAGGGGTTATCTAATCTTGATAAATGGTCGGCGGCCAAGTTCTCGGCTCCTCGCTTATCACGGATCTCTAAGTCAAACTCCTGGAGGAGTAAGACCCAGCGAATCAAGCGAGGCTTGGCATCCGTTTTGGCAAGAAGGTACTTGAGGGCCGAGTGGTCCGTAAAAACAATGATTTTTGAAAGTGTAATGTAAGGGCGAAATTTATCAAACGCAAATACTACAGCCAAGAGCTCCTTCTCGGTTGTGGTGTAATTTTCTTGTGCAGATGTGAGGGTTTTACTAGCGTAATAGATGGGGTGGAAGTTCTTAGATATGCGTTGACCTAATACGGCTCCCACCGCAAAACTACTCGCATCGCACATAATCTCGAAAGGAAGGTCCCACACCGGAGCTATCATAATCGGCGCGTTAATTAACTTTTCTTTAATTAATTCAAAGGCAGAAATACAAGAGTCATCAAAAATGAATGGAGCGTCTTTTTCTAAGAGATGGGTGAGGGGCTTAGTGATCTTGGAGAAGTCCTTTATAAAACGACGATACAAACCAGCGTGGCCTAGGAAACTTCTTATAGCTTTTATGTTTGTAGGTGGCGGCAACTTCTCAATAACTTCTATCTTGGCAACGTCTACCTCAATACCTTTAGCAGAAATTTTATGACCCAAAACTAACCCTTCCCTCACCATAAAATGGCATTTTTCCCAATTTAGGGCAAGGTTAGTTTCTTCGCATCGTTCTAAGACTTTTTCGAGGTTTTCTAAACATCTATCGAAGGTATCGCCGAACACGGAGAAATCGTCCATGAATACCTCCATAATGCTTTCTACGTACTTGTCAAATATTGCGAGCATACATCGTTGGAATGTAGCCGGCGCATTGCATAATCCAAACGGCATTCTTCGGTACGCGAAGGTGCCGAAGGGACAAGTAAACGTAGTTTTCTCTTGGTCCTCGGGAGAGATGGGTATTTGAAAGTACCCCGAGAGGCCATCGAGAAAACAATAAAAGCTATGGCCGGAGAGACGTTCTAAAATCTGGTCGATAAACGGTAGAGGAAAGTGGTCCTTACGGGTGGCGTCATTTAACTTACGGTAATCAATGCACATACGCCAACCCGTCACCGTCCGTGTCGGGATTAATTCATTATTCTCATTACTAACTACGGTTATCCCTCCCTTTTTTGGAACTACCTGAACGGGGCTAACCCACTTACTGTCCGATATAGGGTAGATAATTCCTGCGTCTAATAGTTTCATAACCTCGCCCTTAACTACTTCTTTCATATTCGGGTTTATACGGCGCTGAGGTTGGATAGAGTTACGCGAATTATCTTCCATTAAAATTTTATGTGTACAGAAAGATGGGCTTATGCCCTTGATATCAGAAATTTGCCAAGCAATAGCCCGGCGATGCTTACGTAGAACTAGAAGAAGTTTATCGTTCTGCGTATCCGTGAGGTAGGCCGAAACGATAACTGGTAACTTGGAGTCTTTTTCTAAGAAAGCATACTTAAGGTGTTCGGGAAGTTCTTTAAGTTCTAGGGTAGGGGGTTCTTCATAAGAGGACTTTGAGATTCTTTCTTTTTCAAAAATAATATCTTCATAAACTTTTTTATAAGGAACGTAATAAGGGGTGGGGCTAGCAGCCAAGACGGCTTCTTGTACAGATTCAGTGGTAAGAAAAGAGGAAGAACAAAAATCAGAAAACTCTTTTTCAAAGTCGGAAAGACAATAAGAAGATTCATCACTTCCTTGCAGTGATTTTGTTGTAAGAGAAGAGGAGCAAAAAGTAGAAAATTCTTTTTCAAAGTCGGAGAGGCAGTAGGAAGAATCATCACTCACGGCGTCTACGAAAAAACATGAGTCATCGTTCGCTAAGGTGTTCTTCATCGAAGGGGTGATAGGAAATGTGACTTCGTCGTCGCCTACTCGAAGAAAGAGCTTACCATTGCTTACGTCAATGATGGCTCGGGAGGTGGCGAGGAAGGGTCGGCCAAGGATCAGGGGAACCTCGACGTCTTCTTCGATGTCCAAAATGACAAAGTCCACCGGGAAGATGAACTTGTCGACTTTCACTAGAACATCCTCCACTATTCCTAACAGATACTTGACGGATCTATCGGCTACCTGGATACTCATACGCGTGGGGTTAAGGCTACCAATCCCTAACTTTTTGAACAATGAAAAGGGCATCAGGTTTATACTTGCGCCTAAGTCGGCTAACGCGTGTTTAACAAAGAGATCACCGAAGACACACGGGATAGCGAAACTACCCGGGTCACTGATTTTCTTCGGCAAACCGTTTGTTAAAACGGCGGAGCACTCGGCGTTTAGCGTGACGTGCGAAAGATTCTCTAACTTCTTCTTGTTTGTGAGGAGGTCTTTAAGATATTTGGCATATTTCGGCATTTGCGAAATAGCCTCGTGGAAGGGAAGATTAATGTGGATTTGTTTGAAGATTTCTAAGAAGCGGGAGTACTGATCATCTTGACGTTGTCTATTAAGTTCAGAGGGGTATGGAGGAGTTGAATTATTTTTGAAGATGGGTGGTGGAGTGAGATTATTTTCTAATGTGGGGGTGATTACTTCTTCAGCAGAGGGTGGAAGCGGAGCGGAGCTTTGATTTTTAAAAGCGGAAGCGGAGCTTTGATTTTTAAAAGCGGAAGCGGAGCTTGCCTCGGGCTCTTCACTTACCATACCGGAGACTTGCTTCCCACTCCGAAGAGTTATAGCTTTCGCTTGCTCTCTCGGGTTGGGTTCGGTATTGGAAGGAAGAGACCCTGCGGGTCGCTCAGAAATTATTTTCGTGAGCTGTCCTACCTGATTTTCTAAACTTTTTACGCTTCCGGTTAAAGTTCTTATGGTAGCGTCATTTGTGGTGATATATTTAGAAAGTAATTCCTCCAAGCTCGGAGGTTTTGGGTAATTTTGAAGAAGTGGTGGTGGTGGTGGTGGTTATGCAGAAAAATCATTTTGCGGAGGTGGGCGCATCGCATTCGATGGATTACTCCATGAAAAGTTCGGGTGATTTCTTAAAGCGGGGTTATAACTATTCGGAAAATTAAAACCAGGCGGATGAAAATTCGCAGGAGAAAAATTATTAAAAGCAGTTCTAGGCAAATTATTAACATAATCTAAATGTTCTGGAGTAGGGGTTGCAGATTCCCATACCTGAGGGGCGGAGGCAGCAGTCATCTCCGTGATTTTTTTGCTTAGGATTTCTACTTGCAGAGCGAGCTGGGAGACGTTGTCCACTTCATAGATACCTGCAGGCTTGTTCGGGAGGGACCTAGGCACATTCCACTGATAAGTGTTCATGGCCATATACTCAAAAAGCTCAAGAGCGGCTTCCGGGGTCTTATGATTTAAAGTACCGCCAGAAGCTGCGTCTATCATTTGCTTCGTGCTTTGATTTAGCCCGTTATAAAACGTCTGCACTTGTAACCATACAGGCAGCGCGTGATGTGGGCATCGTCTTAATAATTCTTTAAATCTCTCACAGGTTTCATAAAGGGTTTCAGAGTCTATTTG
This sequence comes from Platanthera zijinensis, assembly GCA_039513925.1. NCBI lineage: Eukaryota > Viridiplantae > Streptophyta > Magnoliopsida > Asparagales > Orchidaceae > Platanthera > Platanthera zijinensis. The sequence continues at coordinate 125,037,992 of CM077087.1, forward strand.
TCCGAAGGCAGAGATGTCGTTCCTAAGTTTTGCAGTTTTAGCTGGCGGAAAATACTTCGCCAAAAATTTTTCAGTTAATTCATTCCAGGTGGTTATGCTATTTTTCGGAAGTGTGTTAAGCCACTGCTTAGCTTTAGTTCTTAGAGAGAAGGGGAAGAGTCTTAGCCTGATCGCATCATTTGTGACACAATTTATCTTGAAGGTGTCACAAATTTCAAGAAAGCTGTAACGCCCCCGAATTTTCGATGATTTATTTTAAAACCTTTTTCGGCGTTACGTTGACGTTTTCCGTCTCAAGCCGTTGTTAGAGTACCTCGTTAGGTGTTCTTAGAGGTTTAGCCTGTTTGCGGGTTTCCCCAGCTAGCCGGTGTCCGTTTTGGAGACCCGGTTGAGCCTTTCAGGGAATTCTCGTGTTTGGCTTCGGGCGAGGTTAGCTCGAGTTTTGTTCGTCGGAAGTCGTTTTTGACTTCGCCGTTGTTCTCGTAGCCCGGGTTTTTAGCTACGGTGCGATTTTGGTCGAAATCCGAGGACGTCGCGTTTTCGCGTCGTTTTGGCGGTAGTTATGTTTGCGAGTCGTCATTTTTCTATGTGACGGCACGTCTTTTGGCGCATGTGTCGCGTGGCGCGCGACTCGCGCGAGCCGGTGTGGGTTTTTGTTTGGTGTGCGTGTTGTACGTGTGAGGTTAATAATGTTTGCGTATGCGTGCGCGCGTGTGCGTGCGCGCGGGGTTGAGTAAATTTGCGCGTGCGTGTCGGCGTTTGTGTAGTATGTATATATATTTATATAAATGGGTGTTAGTATGTAAATACTTATGGGTGTTAGTGGGTTATTTGGTTAAGTTAGTTAGTAATTATATTAGTATAAGTTATATAATGTAGTTATTTAGTTAATTAAATTAGGGTTCATTTGTTATGTTAGATAATATTAGGTTTAAAATAGTTAGGTTTATAATAATCCCCTCCCCCTTAATAAAACCCGAACCCAGCCCCTATAAAATTAAAAGCAGCCGGCCCTCTCCCGTGAGATAGCAGCCGCCGCCCCCCTTTACCTTTTTAATTTCTGTTCTCCTGTGCGAGCCCGAGCCCGGCGACGACCTAGCCGCTCCTTCCACCGCCCGCCGCCGGCAGCCCCGGCCTCCCCTTTCCGATCCGAGGCCGGATCCGGACTCCCCTAGGCGCGATCTCCCTCCCGAGGTAATTTATTTTGAGTTTCACCGTAGATTTTTTTCGTGATTTGGAATGGATGTGGTTTGTTTTTCGCTCCTTGTGTTGATAGAATGCAATCTTAGGTTGGTTGGAGTGATTGGAAGCTTTCCGGAATTTTTGGGCGTCCGCCATAGCGCCGTTGTGCTGGCGAAATTTTTGGTGATTTAGCGAGGCAAGTGCTTCCCCTCTTTTCGCCGTTTGGCCTCCCTTTTTGTTAAATTCCTTGATAATTTCTGTTATTCGTGCAATTAGAAATTTTTAAGTGAAATTCTCCTAACCCTAACCCCTTTTGAAATCGCGCTAGAAAAAAATTAGGATTTCTACCCTCCCGCTAGTAGCTTCCGATTTAGGACGGCGTCGCGGTAGGTGTGTCGCGTAGATATGGGTTAGCGTCGGGTTGAGGTTATGTTAGGCCTAGGTGTAGGTCTAGGGTTTGGGATTTTTGCCTAGTTTGCCTATTTGAGGCGTTTAGGTGTAATTGTGCACGCACGGCCTATGGTCGTGCGTCTTTTAAATCGTGCGACCCGATGTCGGTGCTCGTACGCTAGGCTTAGAATCGAGTGAGTGTACTCACTCGCAGCGGCGTTGCGTAATCGCAACGGCTAATCCCTTAGCGTTGATTTCTCCCCGAGTGTTTTGCTCGTGTATCGAGAGTCCCTTGTCGGCTGTTACCTTTCGAAGGCCGAATCGTGGGTTGTGGTCAGTAGTGGTGGTGGATGGCTCTTTTAGGGGTTGTGTGGCGTGATGTAGCCTTGACCACGCTCTTTACCTTGACCCGAGTAGTTTCTGGGCAAGTGAGTGTTGGGTCTTTTGTGCCTTCACGTGTCAACCCTTGAGCAATTTGTTGACTTGGAATTAGTGGTTGGGCGTTTTGGAACGCTTTCAACCTGATGCCAAGTTTCTTGTTTTTGCTACTGCCGCCTCTCACAATTTAGGATGTTAGGCGTTTCTTCCGTAGGCGTTGCAGCATTTTTGGCATCATGGCCATGTTGACTCTACAGGTTTTTAGGCAGAGTAGTTGCTGTTTTCCCGCACTTGGTGCAGGTTTGCTTTCGCCCTTCCTTGGGCATTGTTGTTTTTACTCTACTTTGTACTCTCTTTACCTTACTTTACTTGCTTTTACCTTACTTTCCTTTTTAGCACTTGCATTCCTTGCTCTGAGGTGTTCTATTTTTTCTTCTGAACGCCTCAGGTTCTGGGCGGTAGCCAGTAGGTGGCTGTTGCTGTGGTGCTGTTGGAGGTCCTTTTGTTGCCTGTTGAGACTCTCTTGAGTCATTGTGAGGTAGTTTTACTGCACTTTCTACAGACATACATACTTGCCAGTGGGTTCGTGTCAGCTGTTGGCGCCCCTGGTAGTTTTACCTTTTTGTACTAGATATGTTTTCTTCTTACTGCTACCCTTTCTGGGAGATAGTCTATTTGCTCTGGGAAGTTTTATGCTAGGTTGCTAGTTACTTTAAAAGCTAAAAGTAAAACTATATTATGTATAAGCATATGATCAGCATGATTTCTAAAAAGAACTCACTCAACGTACTTTCTTAATTACGTATAACAAATGATTTTCCTATATATGTATAAATTAAAACTAGAAGTTTTGGTTCAGCGTAAGGGTCCTTCGGGATCACTTATGCGCTCATTTAGGATGTGGTCATAAATGAAGTATTTTCCGCTACGCATAAAAAAATCAGTTTTGAAAGCGTGGACTCTTTGGTCCACTGAGCCGAGGGATACGGCCCATAAATAAATCCAGTTTTTTTTTTATAATCAATAAAGTCATGATTTGAAAGGATTTGGAGTGTCGCCTGAACGTCGGCAGTTATCCCCTGCTCGACGTGGCATCACAGCGCGTAGATTTTCTCTTACTCTGATTTAATAAATAGTGAGAAAAATGCGGGTTGTGACAGTTGGTATCCGAGGGAGGTTGCTTGACAATTGGTCGGGCAACCTTCCTTTGTTTGTGTTAGATGTTTAGAGTCATATCATACACACACCGACATGTCATCGGCACGTTTTGGCTGAAGCACGAACACTGCACTACACGCATAAGCATAACATGAAGTATACGGGGCATATTATGTAGTATGGGATGCATAATATGTGTTCGTATATGGATCCACCATAGGGGCTACATGTGAGGGTTATGTAGTATGGGATGCATAACCTCACCACATGACTGCGACTAGCACGTTTTCTTTTTAGTCGCATGGGAATGTTATGTAGTATGGGATGCATAACATTTTCATGTGTACTCCGCCATGGCATGCACTAGGGCCTTTTTAGAATGCATAGCATAATCATGCATAGCATAACATCGCATAAGCACAACGCGCCAAGCTAAAGACGTGCAGGATGACATGTGTACACACATAATTTTTGAGTCAAAAATAATATAATTCATGCATTCCCGATCTAGGCACAAGAGTTAGTGTGATGGTGGTGAACCATCTTAGGCTAAGCATATCATTCCTTTTGTATTAAATAAAATAAAATCTCAGAGCAAATATAGCAGTAGAAGATCATATTTATGTATGTATTGTCTGTACCTTTTGTCTAATCCTAGGAGTTTAGCTAAGTTCTAATCGTTTGTTATGTTTTAATTTTCCTTATAGTATGCCGCCGAAGCGTAGAGTGACGAGGTCGACTCCCCAGTCTGAGGGTGAGTCCTCCGGTGCTCAAAGTGATGCGTTGGTGGAAAGCCTGAGGCAGAGTAACGAGGCCTTATCAAGGCAGGTGGTGGAGTTGCAGGCCCAGATGCAGTCCTTTTTATCCGGAGCGGCGGGTCAGACTCCGGGAGTTCAGGACCCCGCCGTGGGTACAGCTGTCCTAGCCCCTCCTGCCCCCCCTGCCCCTCTCGTGCCTCCAGTGGTGGTGCCCCCCGGGATGACTTTCATCTCCCAGTTCCAGAGGCTGAGCCCTCCCACGTACGATGGGAAGGCGGATTTCATGGTATTGGACGACTGGCTGATCACTATGGAGGAGATGCTTCACTATTCAGGTATCTCAGATGATCAGAAGGTGATGCTGGGCGTTTATCAGCTGAAGGGTTTGGCGAAGACCTGGTGGTTAAGAGAGAAGGAAGGCATGGTCGGAGAATGTTCCTGGAGTTCTTTCAAGGAGTTGCTGATGAGGAAGTTTCTACCGTCAGTAGAGCGAGACAGGCTGATGAATGACTTTCTTCATCTGAAGCAGCGTCAGCTCACCATCAACGAGTACGAGATTGAGTTTAGCAAACTCAGTCGATTTGCTCCGAGTTTGGTGGCTACTGAGGAGGCCAGAGCAAAGCGTTTTCTGGGTGGCCTCAGGAGCGATGTCCAGCAGCTTGCGGTTGCTCACGGCGCAGTTACTTATGCGGGAGCAGTTGAGGCCGCTTTGAAGGTAGAGGCTATCGAGAACGCGAAGCAGCGTGGGCAGCAGGCGAGAAGCGAGAAGAGGAGGTCAGTTGAGGAAAAGGGTCCCCAGGTTCTTGGTGCTGTTTCTGAGAAGAAGAGCAAGGTAGTGTGCAGTTTCTGTGGCCATCCGGGCCACCCAGCTGAGAGGTGCTTCAAGAGGGCAAGGGTCCAGAAGAAGGAGCATGTGCATGCTATCCAGGGTGCTCCTAGGAGGGATGTTCCTTGTCCTGTCTGCAAGCGACCCGGTCACGATGCTGCTCAGTGCTGGTCCAAGGATCGTGTTTGCTACCAGTGTGGCCAGAAGGGCCATATTAAGTCGAGGTGCCCTCAGGTTCAGTCCGCTCTTCATGCCGTTCCGCTCCAGGCTTTACCTCCGCCTCAGCCGGTGGACAAGGGTAAAGGGAAGCTGAATGTGGTATCTTCAGCGGAGGCTGAGACTTCGACGCAGGTCATTTCAGGTAAACCCCCTCGCTCGACTGTCTCTTTTGTAGCAGTTTTAGTGTTGTTATTGTTTTGTTTATTGCTTGTGCGTTTATGGTTTTGTTTGTGTATAGGGAAATTTAAGGTAAGGAACCGCTGGGCCCGCGTTCTGTTTGACTCAGGTGCTACCCACTCCTTTGTGGCTAGGGCCTTTGTCGAGCGGTGCCAGTGGGTTCTCTATCGTGTTGGTGGTGCCTTTAGCATCAAGTTCCCCTCGGGTGAATCCGTGATATCAGATCAGGGCATTCTGGACTGCCCTATTTTGTTGGGGGATTATCTGGCCAAGGCTGATCTGAAGGTGTTGGACTTAGAGGATTTCGATGTCATCCTGGGTATGGACTGGTTGTCCCGATATGATGCAGTGATTCAGTGCAGGGGAAAGCGCTTGGATTTCAGAAAGGACAGCGGTCAGCCCGGGAGTGTTTTCGGTGATTCGCGTCGGGACTCTCCGGCGATTTCTGCGGTATGTGCTCAGAGGGTTTTTCCTGCTGGTTGTTTTGCTTGTCTAGTCTCAGTGTTGGGGACTGTTAGCAGTGTGCCGCTTTTGGATGAGATTCCGGTTGTGCGAGAGTTTCCTGACGTGTTTCCTAGCGATCTTCCCGGTCTTCCTCCAGACAGGGATGTGGAGTTCGTGATTGATTTGGAGCCGGGTACGCGTCCGATTGCCAAGGCGCCGTATCGGATGGCCCCGCGAGAGCTGGAGGAGCTTCGTACTCAGCTTGATGAGTTATTGGAGAAGGGCTTCATAAGGCAAAGCTCGTCGCCCTGGGGTGCTCCGGTTCTCTTTGTAAAGAAGAAGGATGGTTCGATGCGCCTTTGTATCGACTATAGAGAGTTGAACAAAGTCACCATCAAGAACAGGTATCCACTGCCCAGAATCGACGATTTATTCGATCAGTTGCGTGGCAGTTCAGTGTTTTCGAAGATAGACCTCCGTTCGGGTTACCATCAGCTTAGGATCCGAGAGTCGGATTTTCCACGGACGGCTTTCCGATCGAGGCATGGTCATTTCGAGTTCCTGGTCATGTCTTTTGGGCTGACCAATGCGCCTTCAGCATTTATGGACATGATGAACGGGTGTTCAAGGACTTTCTGGACAAGTTTGTCGTCGTGTTCATTGACGACGTTCTGATTTATTCTCGGAATGCGGCGGAGCATGATCAGCATTTGCGGTTGGTGTTATCCGCCTTGAGGGATCATCAGTTGTATGCCAAGCTGAGCAAATGCGAGTTCTGGTTGCCTCAGGTTTCCTTCCTGGGTCATGTGGTGAACAAAGATGGTATTTCAGTGGACCCGGAGAAGATCTCAGCAGTGATGGATTGGAGTAGGCCGAGCACACCCAAGGAGATCAGGAGCTTCTTGGGGTTGGCCGGCTATTATAGGAGATTCGTCGAGGGCTTTTCTACCTTGGCAGCGCCCTTGACAAAGCTGACGCAGAAGCATGCGGCGTTCGTTTGGAGCGATAAGTGCGAGGAGGCCTTTCTGGAGCTGAAGAGCCGGTTATGTTCTGCCCCTGTGTTGACCTTGCCGGCGGAGGGGCAGGACTATGACGTTTATGTGGATGCCTCGCACGTTGGACTCGGTGGCGTGTTGATGCAGGAAGGGAAGGTGATCGCTTATGGGTCTCGGCAGTTGAAGACTCACGAGCGAAATTACCCTACGCACGACCTCGAGTTCGCAGCGGTGATTTTTGCCTTGAAGCTGTGGAGACACTTACTTTATGGGGCCCAGTGGAGGATCTTTACCGATCATAAGAGCCTGAAGTACGTGTTCACTCAGAAGGAGCTGAATTTGCGTCAGCGGCGGTGGCTTGAGTATGTTGCTGATTATGATGTTGAGATTCAGTACCATCCGGGCAAGGCCAATGTGGTGGCCGACGCCTTGAGCCGGAAGACGGGGAAAGTCTTCAATCTCACCGCGGATCGTTTGGTGGAGGAGTTTCTATTGATGGATATCACCGCAGGACGCTGTGAGTTGCAGAGCAGTTTGGTAGTGGCAGAGCCGTCATGGATTTCTCTCACCAGATTGCATCAGAAAGAGGATCCGGATTTGTTGCACTTGTACCTCAGAGCTGAGAGGGGAGAGTTGCCAGATTTCTCCATCGACGAGGCGGGTACTTTGAAGTACCGCGGCAGGTTTTGCATCCCCGCAGTTGGAGACATCAGAGTTATGGTATGCAAAGAGGCTCACGGATCCAGTGTTTCCTACCACCCGGGATCTACGAAGATGTACCATGATCTGAAGCAGATCGCCTGGTGGTATGGGATGAAGGGTGATATAGCTCGTTTTGTCTCGGAGTGTTACACTTGCAGGCGGGTGAAGGCCGACCATGGGAGGCCTGGTGGCAAGTTGGCACCTTTGGAGATCCCGACTTGGAAGTGGGAAAGCATCTCGATGGATTTCATTACAGGCTTACCGAGATCTCCGAGAGGGTTTGATTCTGTTTGGGTGATCGTGGACCGATTGACGAAGTGTGCGCACTTCGTACCTTATAAGATCGATTACTCGATGAAGAAGATTGCTGAGTTGTACTTGGATGAGGTCGTCAGATTGCACGGCGTTCCAGTTAGCATCGTTTCAGATCGAGACTCTCGGTTCACATCGCGTTTCTGGAGGAGTTTGCAGGAGGGTTTGGGCACTGATTTGAGGTATTCCACAGCTTACCATCCGCAGACCAACGGGCAGACCGAGCGTGTGAATCAGATTGTGGAGGATATGATCCGGTGCTATATTCTCGATCATGGAGGTGCTTGGGATGAGCGTTTACGGCTCATGGAATTTGCCTACAACAACAGCTACCAAGAGAGTCTACAGATGGCTCCCTTCGAGGCGTTGTATGGGAGGCGCTGCAGAACCCCTCTGTTTTGGGCCGAGGCCGGTGAGAGGCCTGTTTTGGGTCCTGATGCACTCGAAGAAATGGAGGTTTCCGTGAAGCTCATTCGGGAGAAGCTTCGAGTTGCTCAGGAGAGGTATGAGAAGAACGCCAATCGGCGCAGGTCCGATTTGGAGTTTTCAGTGGATGATCTGGTCTTCTTGAAGGTATCTCCGATGGTAGGAGTGAAGAGGTTTGGCAAGAATCGGAAGTTGGATCCGAGATTTGTGGGCCCGTTCAGGATTTTGGAGCGTATTGGTGTGGCTGCTTATAGGCTGGATCTGCCAGCTAGCTTCCCGGGGGTTCATAATGTCTTTCATGTGAGCCAATTGCGGAAGTGTGTGCGGAGCAGTGGGCAAGTCTTGGACGCGGTGCCCCAGTTGGAGCCTAATCTCTCGTATGTCGAGGTGCCGGTCCGCATCTTGGAAGCTCAAGCTCGAGTGTTGCGGACGAAGTCTATTCCTATGGTAAAGGTTCTTTGGAAGAATCAGGATTTGGAGAGCGCGACTTGGGAGCTAGAGTCGGCTATGAGGGAGGCTCACCCTCATTTGTTCCCCTGAGTTTTCGGGTATGTTCCCTCTCTAGTAGTTGGTTTCTTTCCTTCTGTTGTAGGAGTGGTATTCGCAAAGTTTCGGGACGAAACTTTTTGTTAGGGGGAGTGACTGTAACGCCCCCGAATTTTCGATGATTTATTTTAAAACCTTTTTCGGCGTTACGTTGACGTTTTCCGTCTCAAGCCGTTGTTAGAGTACCTCGTTAGGTGTTCTTAGAGGTTTAGCCTGTTTGCGGGTTTCCCCAGCTAGCCGGTGTCCGTTTTGGAGACCCGGTTGAGCCTTTCAGGGAATTCTCGTGTTTGGCTTCGGGCGAGGTTAGCTCGAGTTTTGTTCGTCGGAAGTCGTTTTTGACTTCGCCGTTGTTCTCGTAGCCCGGGTTTTTAGCTACGGTGCGATTTTGGTCGAAATCCGAGGACGTCGCGTTTTCGCGTCGTTTTGGCGGTAGTTATGTTTGCGAGTCGTCATTTTTCTATGTGACGGCACGTCTTTTGGCGCATGTGTCGCGTGGCGCGCGACTCGCGCGAGCCGGTGTGGGTTTTTGTTTGGTGTGCGTGTTGTACGTGTGAGGTTAATAATGTTTGCGTATGCGTGCGCGCGTGTGCGTGCGCGCGGGGTTGAGTAAATTTGCGCGTGCGTGTCGGCGTTTGTGTAGTATGTATATATATTTATATAAATGGGTGTTAGTATGTAAATACTTATGGGTGTTAGTGGGTTATTTGGTTAAGTTAGTTAGTAATTATATTAGTATAAGTTATATAATGTAGTTATTTAGTTAATTAAATTAGGGTTCATTTGTTATGTTAGATAATATTAGGTTTAAAATAGTTAGGTTTATAATAATCCCCTCCCCCTTAATAAAACCCGAACCCAGCCCCTATAAAATTAAAAGCAGCCGGCCCTCTCCCGTGAGATAGCAGCCGCCGCCCCCCTTTACCTTTTTAATTTCTGTTCTCCTGTGCGAGCCCGAGCCCGGCGACGACCTAGCCGCTCCTTCCACCGCCCGCCGCCGGCAGCCCCGGCCTCCCCTTTCCGATCCGAGGCCGGATCCGGACTCCCCTAGGCGCGATCTCCCTCCCGAGGTAATTTATTTTGAGTTTCACCGTAGATTTTTTTCGTGATTTGGAATGGATGTGGTTTGTTTTTCGCTCCTTGTGTTGATAGAATGCAATCTTAGGTTGGTTGGAGTGATTGGAAGCTTTCCGGAATTTTTGGGCGTCCGCCATAGCGCCGTTGTGCTGGCGAAATTTTTGGTGATTTAGCGAGGCAAGTGCTTCCCCTCTTTTCGCCGTTTGGCCTCCCTTTTTGTTAAATTCCTTGATAATTTCTGTTATTCGTGCAATTAGAAATTTTTAAGTGAAATTCTCCTAACCCTAACCCCTTTTGAAATCGCGCTAGAAAAAAATTAGGATTTCTACCCTCCCGCTAGTAGCTTCCGATTTAGGACGGCGTCGCGGTAGGTGTGTCGCGTAGATATGGGTTAGCGTCGGGTTGAGGTTATGTTAGGCCTAGGTGTAGGTCTAGGGTTTGGGATTTTTGCCTAGTTTGCCTATTTGAGGCGTTTAGGTGTAATTGTGCACGCACGGCCTATGGTCGTGCGTCTTTTAAATCGTGCGACCCGATGTCGGTGCTCGTACGCTAGGCTTAGAATCGAGTGAGTGTACTCACTCGCAGCGGCGTTGCGTAATCGCAACGGCTAATCCCTTAGCGTTGATTTCTCCCCGAGTGTTTTGCTCGTGTATCGAGAGTCCCTTGTCGGCTGTTACCTTTCGAAGGCCGAATCGTGGGTTGTGGTCAGTAGTGGTGGTGGATGGCTCTTTTAGGGGTTGTGTGGCGTGATGTAGCCTTGACCACGCTCTTTACCTTGACCCGAGTAGTTTCTGGGCAAGTGAGTGTTGGGTCTTTTGTGCCTTCACGTGTCAACCCTTGAGCAATTTGTTGACTTGGAATTAGTGGTTGGGCGTTTTGGAACGCTTTCAACCTGATGCCAAGTTTCTTGTTTTTGCTACTGCCGCCTCTCACAATTTAGGATGTTAGGCGTTTCTTCCGTAGGCGTTGCAGCATTTTTGGCATCATGGCCATGTTGACTCTGCAGGTTTTTAGGCAGAGTAGTTGCTGTTTTCCCGCACTTGGTGCAGGTTTGCTTTCGCCCTTCCTTGGGCATTGTTGTTTTTACTCTACTTTGTACTCTCTTTACCTTACTTTACTTGCTTTTACCTTACTTTCCTTTTTAGCACTTGCATTCCTTGCTCTGAGGTGTTCTATTTTTTCTTCTGAACGCCTCAGGTTCTGGGCGGTAGCCAGTAGGTGGCTGTTGCTGTGGTGCTGTTGGAGGTCCTTTTGTTGCCTGTTGAGACTCTCTTGAGTCATTGTGAGGTAGTTTTACTGCACTTTCTACAGACATACATACTTGCCAGTGGGTTCGTGTCAGCTGTTGGCGCTCCTGGTAGTTTTACCTTTTTGTACTAGATATGTTTTCTTCTTACTGCTACCCTTTCTGGGAGATAGTCTATTTGCTCTGGGAAGTTTTATGCTAGGTTGCTAGTTACTTTAAAAGCTAAAAGTAAAACTATATTATGTATAAGCATATGATCAGCATGATTTCTAAAAAGAACTCACTCAACGTACTTTCTTAATTACGTATAACAAATGATTTTCCTATATATGTATAAATTAAAACTAGAAGTTTTGGTTCAGCGTAAGGGTCCTTCGGGATCACTTATGCGCTCATTTAGGATGTGGTCATAAATGAAGTATTTTCCGCTACGCATAAAAAAATCAGTTTTGAAAGCGTGGACTCTTTGGTCCACTGAGCCGAGGGATACGGCCCATAAATAAATCCAGTTTTTTTTTATAATCAATAAAGTCATGATTTGAAAGGATTTGGAGTGTCGCCTGAACGTCGGCAGTTATCCCCTGCTCGACGTGGCATCACAGCGCGTAGATTTTCTCTTACTCTGATTTAATAAATAGTGAGAAAAATGCGGGTTGTGACAAAAGCTAGCTATATGTGCGTTCGGATCTTCATCTTGAAGTCTGTCAAATTGCACATATTGCTGCACCATTTGAATTATGCTAGGCTTTAGTTCAAAGTTATTATTTGCTATAGTAGGACGGACTATACTCAATTCTGTTCCCTCGAGGTTCGGTCGTGCATAATAGGACATAGTCCTTTGCACGGCCTCATCTACGTTAGGTTCTTCCATTCTTAAAGTATTAAATGACTCGGAGTCCTCAACCGGCACTTGGATGGTAGGACCTTGAAATCTCGATCTTCTCCGAAGAGTACGCTCAATTTCGTGGTCCAAGTCCAAAATAACCGACGGACTCCCGCGGGTCATGCACTAAAAGAACAGAAAAGAAGAAGAGAACGAGAAAAAGGATAAACTAGAAAGAAAAACTAGATTTAGAAAATTAAATTAAAACTTTTTTTTTCTTTTTGAAATAGATTTTATTTATAGATTAACTCCCGAACTTCCCAAGGACTACCCCGTGAAGGGTTCGCAAGGTACTAGACAAGACAGTGGCGCTTAAAGCCCTTTGCCCTTTCGAGAGAATTAGGTGGCGTAGAAAAATTGTGAGGTTGGTTTCTATTAAGAGCGGTGATAATTTTTTTTTGATTTTTTTTTTTAAAACTTTAAAGAAGAGGGGATGAGAAAGAGAAGAGATAAAATTAATAGGTTCGTGTTTTCAAAATATCAACGGAAGTTGGGTCCCCGGCAACGGCGCCAAAAACTTGTTGCGCGCTAGGGTTCGAAGAAAATAAACGCAACCGAACTAGCAACCCGATGAGGCAAGTATACCTATCGAATTGTAGCAAGGGGACACAAGTGTCGTATTGAAATCCGGGAACTGTTGGCTAAGCTTACTCACACGAACGCTATTATCTTATCGACGGAAAAACTAGGGTTTTAGAAAATCTAAGCGCAATGGAGAAATTAAAGCAAACTAGAAAGAGAACTACCGCAATTAAGTTACGCTATTAAGCAAACAACTAAGCTAGAAAGGAAATTACTGCAGTTAATTAAAGAGCACAATATATGAGATTACTACAAAAGGTAGAACAATATGAAATGGAAATGCACCCGATCGAGATTCACCTCGGCTAAAGACGATTAAGAAAATGCGATAAAAATCTAAACTTAATAGGATAAGGGTCCTTGACCGTGGAGGTTCCTAAAGCTTGAACACGCTTCTCTCGAAGTCGTGCCCAACTGATTTTAGGAAGGTCCGACCGACTCTCGTCTAAATCGGAGGCCTAAAACTCGCTTTACGCGGTGAACCCCACTATTGGACTTTACTCCAATCCGGGAGATTTGGACGTCTGCCTCTCTCGAGGGGTGCGTACAACTCCCTTTACTCTTGAATGCTCACTTCATTCTTTCGGCCTCTCGGCTAGCCCAGAATGAAAGCAAAGGCGGAGAGTATATATCGAAAATATACCCCCAACCCGTGATTAATCAAGAGTAATTCAAGGCCCTAACCTAAAAAGAAAAGATTGATTAAAACATCATAACATAATCGCTCTAACCTCGGATCATCAAGATCGAGTACAAGGAGGATTAGTTAATCATAATGGAGTGGAGGGGGGGAGATGAGTAGAAAAATATAAGAAGAACACAAGCTAAGGGAAGAACAATTTTATTAATGAAAAAGGGCAAGTTACACTAATGAAAATAAAATTACAAGTGCATGAAAATTAAACCCTATTCTAGCCCTACATTACGCACTAAGCAAGAAGAAAATTACATTAAAAGCTAGCACAAACTAAGATTAAACTAGGGTTAACAAAAAAAGTACAAAGAGAGGGGGAGAGAGAGAGAGAGAAAGCATGAAAAAGGATCAAGAAACAAAGGGGCAGCACCTCCCCCACTCAACCAAAGCTTGCTGAAATGGGGAGGAGGGGGGCTCAATTTATAGAAAATTTCTCGGGTTGGTCACGCCCTCTGACACGCCCTAGGTGGGGCGTGTCAGGGGGCGTGACAGGTACGGATTTGACCTCGGGCTCTGGATTCTGGCGGGAGGGATGATTGCTTTGGTACGTCTGTGGTCACGCCCTAGGTCACGCCCGTGACAGGGGGGCGTGACAGCCATGTCATGTCCAAATCATTGGTCGGAAATCCGTCAGTCGCCGAAAAAGGAAGGTGTCACGCCCATGTCACGGGCGTGACATGGGGCGTGACAGTACTATTTGCGTGTTGAGGCGGAAGGGCATTTAATGCGGCGGCAGCTTTGCGGTAGAGGGCGACACGCCCCTGGTCACGCCTAGTGACACGCCCAGGGAGGGCGTGACAGGGGGGCGTGACAGCGGTTTTGACCGTTTTCTGTCCCTTCCAGCAGGTGTCCTCGGGATCGGGTGACACGCCCTAGGTCACGCCCAGGGAGGGCGTGACAGTGGGGCGTGACAGGCCATTTTGGCAATTTTTCTGAAAACCTGCAAAAAGACAGGAAAAAGTTAGTGGCAATAAAATTTACATAAAAAGGATAAAAATAAACTAATAATAGACATAATTTGTACAATATAAAATACGATAATAGTTTAGGCTACAAAACGTATTATCAGTAGCACGGTGTTCTCCAAGATCGATCTTCGTTCGGGCTATCATCAGCTCAGGATCCGTGAGGTAGATATTCCACGGACTGTGTTGAGGTCGAGGCATGGACACTTCGAGTTTTTGGTGATGTCGTTTGGTTTGACCAACGCACCATCAGCTTTCATGGACATGATGAATCGGGTATTCAAGGATTTCTTAGACAAGTTCGTGGTGGTCTTCATTGATGACGTGTTGGTTTATTCTCGCAGTGCTGAGGAGCATGAGCAGCATTTGCGTTTGGTCCTGTCAGAGTTGAGGAACCACAAGTTATTCGCCAAGTTGAGCAAGTGCGAATTTTGGTTGCCTCAGGTTTCTTTTCTAGGCCACGTGGTGAACAAGGATGGGATCTCGGCTGACCCAGAAAATATTGCAGCAGTGATGGATTGGAGTAGACCAAACACTCCTCAGGAGATCAGAAGTTTCTTAGGGTTGGCTGCCTATTACAGGAGATTCGTGGAGGGTTTCTCTTCTCTAGCCGCACCTTTGACCAAGCTGACTCAGTAGAATGTGGCTTTTGTTTGGAGCGAGAAGTGCGAAGAAGCTTTTCAGGAGTTAAAGAGGAGATTGTGTACTGCTCCCGTTCTGACCCTTCCTACTGAGGGCGTGGATTATGATGTGTATGTGGATGCTTCGCATATAGGACTGGGATCCGTATTAATGCAGGATGGAAAAGTAATCGCTTATGGGTCAAGGCAGCTGAAGACTCATGTGAAGAATTATCCAACGCATGACCTTGAGTTTGCAGCGGTTATCTATGCGTTGAAGTTGTGGAGGCACTTACTTTATGGGGCTCAGTGCAAGATTTTTACTGACCATAAGAGCCTGAAGTACGTGTTCACGCAGAAGGAGTTGAATCTGCGTCAGCGGCGGTGGCTTGAGTATGTGGCGGATTATGACGTAGAAATCCAATATCATCCGGGCAAGGCCAATGTGGTGGCCGACGCCCTGAGCCGAAAGACGGGAAAGATCTTTAACCTCTCCGCCGATCGGTTAGTTGAGGAGTTCCTCCTTATGGATATTTCAGTGGGATGCTGTGGTTTGCAGAGTAGTTTGTCAGTGGCAGAGCCGTCCTGGATTTCTTTGACTAGACTGCATCAGAAGGACGATCCGGATCTATTGCACCTTTTTACCAGGACAGAGAAGGGAGAGTTGCCAGATTTTACTATTGATGATGCGGGTACTTTGAAGTACCGCGGCAGGTTTTGCGTTCCCGCTGTTGGGGACATTAGAGGTATGATTTGCAGTGAGGCTCATGGTTCCAGCGTTGCCTACCATCCAGGATCTACGAAGATGTACCGTGACTTAAGGCAAGTTGCCTGGTGGTATGGTATGAAAGGAGATATAGCCCGATATGTTGCTGAGTGTCACACTTGCAAGCGTGTGAAGGCCGATCATGGAAGGCCTGGTGGTAAGTTGACTCCGCTAGAGATCCCGACTTGGAAGTGGGAGAGTATATCTATGGACTTCATTACGGGTTTGGCAAAATCCCCAAGAGGATTTGATTCTATTTGGGTTATAGTGGATAGATTGACGAAGTGTGCTCACTTCGTGCCTTATAAGATTGATTACCCGATGAGGAGGATAGCGGAGTTGTACTTGAATGAAGTCATCCGACTCCACGGTGTGCCGGTTAGCATCATTTCTGATCGAGACTCCCGGTTTACTTCTCGTTTCTGGCAGAGTCTGTAGGAGGGTTTGGGTACGGATCTGAGGTATTCTACTGCGTACCACCCTCAGACCAATGGGCAGACGAAGCGGGTCAATCAAATTGTTGAGGATATGATCAGGTGCTATATTTTAGACCACGGTGGAGCGTGGGATGAGCGTCTGCGACTCATGGAATTTGCTTATAATAACAGTTATCAGGAAAGCTTGCAGATGGCTCCGTTCGAAGCTTTGTATGGGAGGCGCTGTAGGACTCCGTTGTTTTGGGCTGAGGCTGGTGAGAAGCCTTTGTTGGGTCCAGATGCTCTGGAAGAGATGGAAGTCATCGTGAAGCTTATTCGGGAGAAGCTTCGGTTAGCTAAGGAGAGGTATGAAAAGAACGCCAATCGGCGTAGGTCTGCTTTGGAGTTTTTAGTAAGGGATCATGTATACCTCAAGGTTTCTCCAATGGTTGGTGTGAAGAGATTTGGTAAAAATTGGAAATTGGACCCAAGGTATGTGGGCCCGTTTGGGGTCTTGGAGCGGATTGGTGTGTCTGCTTATAGATTGGATTTGCCAGCGAACTTCCCTGGTGTTCAAAATGTTTTTCATGTTAGCCAATTGCGGAAGTGTGTGCACAGCAGTGGGCAACTCTTGGATGTTGTGCCCCAGTTGGAGCCCAACCTCTCTTTTGTTGAGGTGCCAGTTCGTATTTTGGATTCTCAGGAGCGTGTGCTGCGAAAGAAGTCCATACCGATGGTGAAAGTTCTATGGAAAAATCAGGATTTGGAGAGCGCGACTTGGGAGCTAGAGTTGGCCATGAAGAGGGCGTACCCTCACCTGTTTCGCTGATTTGATCGGTATGTTTCCCTTTGTAACTTTTGTTTGTTACTTTTCCTTCTTTTGTAGGAGGGTTGTGCGTAAAGTTTCGGGACGAAACTTTCTTTTAGGGGGAGTGACTGTAACGCCCCGTTTTTTTCAGCGATTATTTTTATTCTCGTTTGGCGTTACGATGACGCGTTTCCGTGGCTTGTGCCATTTGTGGAGTGTGGTTTAGCTCCTTAGAACTGAGTGCCCTATTCTATAGCCTGTTGGCAAGATCTCCCTAGCAAGCCGAGTCGTTTTGGGTGACCCGGTGTGGCCTCTCGGGGGGATGTTGGTGTTTGGCTTTATCTGGGTATAACTCGAGTTCTGTTCGTCGAAAGTTAATTTCGACTTCGCCGTTGTGTTCGTAGTGTGGGTATTTAGCTACGGTGCAAATTTCGTCGAATTCCGAGGTAGTTCGGTTTTCGCGTCGATGTGGTGCTTTATATAATTTTGTAATTAATTATATAATTATTTAATTATATATATATATAGAATGAAAGGAGCCGATCCATCATCTTCCCCAATCGAAACCGCCGCCCCTGTACGAGGAAACGGAGGAACCGCCTACCTTGCCTTTGGACGCCGATTCCCGGAGCGTTTGTGGACGGAATTCGATTCCGAGAGTGGATTCGGATTGCTCTCGTCAAGACCTTCATTCCTGCGGTAAGAAATTCGATTTTCGTGGAGTTCTGGGAGGATTGGAATTTTCGGTTTTGGAAGTTTTCCGCCATTAATGGCCGAGTTTTTGTTTTAGGTGTTGCGGCCATTTTGATCCATGCGAAGAGGAGGAAAGCAGTCCAAAGCTTTGCTGTGATTGAGGCAAGTGGTATTCTTGCCCTTGCCAAGTTTTCCTTTTTTTGAATTTTCTTGATGAAATTGAAATCCCGGTTAGCCCAGGTTAGAGGCCTTGTTGTTCTCATTTTCTTGCTAACTATAGGGCTTAGTTCTTCCTACTGAAACACCCCACTATTTTTGTGAGGATTGGAATCCAAATTGTCGGCGTGGAGCCGTTGTTTTCCTTTCTTTTGATTGTTGCTCTGGTTCGGGTGTAGCCGAGAGGGAGAGTTAGGAGGGGGGGTGGTTTCCGATTTTCGTTATGGTATTACTCGAATGATTAGGCATAGTTTGTATGGTAGTGGTGTGCGGCGTTGATAGTTGTCTGCTGCTACTACAGTGGCGTGAGTCGTGTGCGCGTTCCGGTGTTGTTCGGGAAATTCCAAACGGTGCAGGTTGACCGCGCACGGTCATCAACCGTTAGGGCGCACGACCACTGGTCGTGTGCCTCTGCTCGTGCGCGGCTGCCTTTCAGTTTCCAAAGTTCTGTCTCGGAAAATCGCACGAGCGCTGGCAACAGTGCGCACGACTAGTGGTCGTGCGACACTGATCGTGCGCAGTTGCTAGGTTTTCTGTCAGGTTTTCCAGGTTCGCTTCGCACGATCATCAGCAGATGAGTGTGCACGACCACTGATCGTGCGTCACTGATCGTGCGCTTTGTATATTTTCTGTTGCTAGGCGAATTTAGATGGTTTCGAGTGCGGGAGTTTAGACACTCAAGTGGCAGGCAACTACTCGAGTTCTGGATCTTCTGCCTTAGTCGTTCGACTGTCGTCGAGCTCCGCATTCTTTAGTGGGCTTGTGGGTAGTGGTATTATTTTGGCGGCGAGTGAGGCTAGCTCGCTCAACGCCAAAGTTTAGGTAGGCACTGAGTGGGTTTCACTCAACGCCTAGTCGTGTTGGTTTATTTCAACACTTTTCCTTTACCTTGTATTTCATTTCCGAGTGGATTTCCAGTTGTATTTCTGGGTTTTCCTTGTCGGCCGTTTTCTTTATTTTCCTAAAGGCCGAATCGTGGGTCGTGGTTAGTAGTGGTGGTTGTAGCTCTTTATGGGGGTGGAGTTGAGTGATATAGCTAAGGCCACCCATGTTTTCTTGCTCCAGGTACGGGCTGGGCATGTCGGGTGGAAGGTCCCTTGTGTTTTCACGTGTTGACCCTCGAGCTTTTGACTTGGACATGGTGGATTGGGGGACTGCGTTTGCCTTCGATCCGGTTCCTCGTTGTTGTTTTTGCTACTATCACTTCCCACAGTTTAGGGTGTTAGAAGTTTCTTCTTTGGTAGTTTGCAACATTCTGGCTCTTGGTAGTCTAGTAGGCCCTGCAGGACGTGGTTCCTGGGCTGGGTCGTTGCTGTTGCTTTGCACGTTGTGCATTTCTTGTGGTCCTGTTGTGGACAGTTGTGACTCTTTCTACTGCATGTTTTTCTGTTACTTTGTCCTTTGGTTGACTCTTTCATGCAGTTTTTCTTTGTTTAGCTTGCTGAGGTATTCTGTTTTCTTTTGGAATACCCAGGTTCTGAGCTGTAGCCAGTCTGGTGGCTAGTTGGAGGTGGTGTTGTTGGTGGACTTCCGGACCTTGGAGTTCTGTTTACCTTGTTAGTGAGGTTGTTTTCAGTACTTTCTTACAGACATATATTTGTGCTAGTGGGTTCGTGTCAGGTTGTTGGCGCCCACTGGTAGTTTTTTTTACCTTGTACTAGATATATACTATTGCTGCTACCATTTTCTGGAGATAGTCTACTTGCTCTGAGAAGGTTTTATGCTAGGTTGCTAGTTATTTTTAAACTATAATTATTATTATAAATAAAGCTCATGATCAGCATGTTTTATAAAGCGAAATCACTATTTTTCCAAATCACGTATAAAGACTGTTTTCTTATATATTATATAAATTAAATGTAGGATCTTGCATAGCATGAGTGGTTCTCTTGGGACCCTTATGTGCTCCTTAGGATGTCAAATCTAAATAAAGTATTTTTCCGCAGCGTATTAATATAGTTTTTCATTTGTGGACTAGATGATCCACTGAGCCGAGGGATACAGACTCTAATCATAACTGATTTTCTATTCATTAAGCACATGATTTTCTTGCATAAAGATTGTAGTTGGTTTTGCCTGAACGTCAGCAGTTATCACCTGCTTGACGTGGCATCACGACGCGTGTTTTCTCTTACTCTGATAATTCTTAATTCGGAGAAAATACGGGTTGTGACACCTTTGCCCTTCCCCAAATTCTATCAAGATGCCGCTCCCCAAGGGAGTCCTAGAGCTGCTCGCACATTCCCGTGAGGAGATCGCTGCTCAGGCCGCGGGACTGACCAACCTAGAGGCCCCTGCTCGCCGTTTTGCTGATTTCGGCTCGGCCAAGCGGGCGAAACCCTTTCCACCGGGGGCCGAACCCATTCTGGCCGACTTTACTGCTGCCTTGGGGAACGGGGCCGGCTTCTCCAACCAGCCGGTTCTTGATTCTTCCACTAAAAATCTCGTGGAGCTATCTTCCGACCAGGAGAATAGCGGCGAAGCATCCACCCCGCGGGCCAAAAGTATTCCTGACAGCTCGCCAAAGCGGGATCCCGAGGTCAAGGAGCCGGGCTCGCAGGAACTGGCGTCGCCGAGTCGTCTCCCTTCCGGCAACCCTCCCCTGGGTCCATAGTCGTGGGGAGAGGCGCCAGGATTATCCCTGTCCCCGGCTACCAACTTGCCCCTCAGGAACTGCAGGGGCGTGGCAAGGACCTGCGCCACTTCTCTCCTCGCGCTAACCCAGAGGAGCCAGGCTCGCGCGGTAAGTTTTCAACTTTACACTTCTGTTCCGGGGGTATTCGCTTTTCTGATCGTCTCAGTTCTTCATTCAAAACTTCTCGGCCGGACGGAGGACGGCGAGTCCGTGGATCGACCTCCTTACTCGCCCCTCCCTTCTCCAAGCGCCCTGGACGCCTTCCTGGACCCCGAACTGGGTAGTCCTGAACGTGCAAAACGGGAGAGGAAGGTTCTCAAGAAGCTGGTGCGCGAGCTCCACGACCTGCGGAAGGACAACAACAGGCTGCAGTGGGAGTGCTCGCGTCTCGCGGACGGTGCTGGAGTCAGCTTGGCGTTCGAGGAGGCGTCTTCCTTGGTGCTGATGGATGAGATTGACGAGAACCTGCAGGTGATAAATAGGAACATGAGGCGACTTCGTGAACTTCACGCACGGCGACCTGCGACGGCGGGCCGGCGAGACCGGGGAGAATGAAACGGCTCCTATGTCAGCCGACCGGTACTCGCCCTCGCCCTCGCATGGTCCTCGCGCCCTTATTTTTATTGTCTCTGAATGATCTGCTTGTAATAACTCGAACAACTTTTCTACAACTTTATATATGTAGATGCGTTTTCAATATCCTGGTAAGTTTTTTCGAATTCCTTCTTCTGGGGTCTGGCCAGCTCGCAGGATTTGCGAGGAGAGGGTGGCGAGGTGGCGTGGAGAGACCGGGCCGATCGGTCGACTCACCTTCCCCCTCGCCCTTCTTTATCTTCTTCTATAAATAGGCCTTCTTACCTACCCCCAGGGTACGCTTTTATTGCTTTCGAATCCCTCTTTCCTCTCTGTCATCCCAAGCTCGCGATTTTCCTTTCCTTTGCGACTATGGTTAAGACCAACCCTGATGCAGATGGCCGGTCTAAGTGTGCCAAGCACTTCATCGACCATTTCTTCTTCGAGGGGCATATCACCGAGGAGGAGCTCGTCGAATTCGCGGCTGCATTCGTCCCCCCCGGCTTCCAGGCTCGCAGGCCCGCCGAGCATGAAGCCATCAATTCCTTCCCGGAGGGTGAGCTCGCCTTCCCCATCTCGCACTTCGAGGTGGGGCTGAGCCTCCCCCTCTGGCCAGAGATCCGCCAGATCCTGAAGTACTACGGCGCGGTGCCCGCGCAGCTGAATTCCAACGCCATTGCTATGATGGTGGCGTTCGCCTGCTTCCTCCGCCGAGAGCGGATTGAGTTCAACCTTGCGGTATTCCGTAAGTTGTTCTCCTACAAGGCTACCCCCGATGGAGTCGCCTACTTTGGCGGGTCCCTCATCAAGGTTCGCGAGCTCGCGAACAAGAACCATAACTGGATGACCCGGCTTGTCTTTATTAAGGGCGAGCTCGGCAACATCCCCTTTCGTCCCCTGCAGAAAAGCGAGGACATATACCGTCCTCCTTCCCTGTCTGGTAGCGATGCCGACCTCCACAAGTTTTTCCTCCACAAGGACTTCGAGGTCGCCTTCCTCTGCCGCGGCCTTGATTCGCTTCAACCCATTCTCCATGGTGAAGGTATATCTCGCCCTGCCTTTTCACGAACTCTGTCAATGTGGATCTCTATATTATATATATATATTTTTTATCAAGTCTCTCTCTGCAGGGGAACGGGTTCTGCCGGAGCACCCGCCGTTCGCCGACTCAGGGATATTCTCAGATCCCCTGGAGCTGGCCCGGGCGACGGCAGCGGCTTTTCGCGAGGAACAAGCGCGAGGCCAACTCCTCGGCAAGAAGCGCTTGGAGCCCGGGGGGTCAAGCTCGCACCCCGATCCTTCGCTCCCCAAGAAGAAGAAGGCGAAGGTGGTCTCGCGTGGACGGCTGCACCTTCCACCGTCGCCTACCAAATTTATGAGCTCGCCGGAGGCTTTGTCCGACGAGCCGCCTTTGAGTCTGGTGTAAAAGCAAAGATGCGGCCGGCGAGCCCATTTTGAAGTGGGATGAGGGGGCTCACCGAGTTTCTGTTTATACTCGCGCCCCCTCCTGGGGAGCTCGCCGGCCTCCTACCGCCCATGCCTTCGCCTTCGGCTTCGGCCTCTACAGCCGCGACAGCGCCGAATCGTACAAGAAACTCACCCCCAGTCAGCTCGGCCACGAGGGGTTACAAGCCCACCTGCGGGCCTTCGAGCTCCACCACATGATGGTCCGCCGCGGCTTCTAGCTCAGCAATGCCCTGCTGACTGCCGAGCAGGAGCGCTGTTACGCGCAAGGGTTTGAAGAAAATAAATGCAACCGAACTAGCAACCCAATGAGGTAAGTATACCTATCGAATTGTAGCTAGGGGACACAAGTGTCGTATTGAAATCCGGGAACTGTTGGCTAAGCTTACTCACACGAACGCTATTATCTTATCGACGGAAAAACTAGGGTTTTAGAAAATCTAAGTGCAAGGGAGAAAGTAAAGCTATACTAGAAAGAGAAACACCGCAATTTAGTAAAGCTATTCAGCAAAGAACTATGCTAGAAAGGAAACTACTGCAGTTAATTAAAGAGCACAAGATAGGCGATTACTACGAAAGGTAGAAAATATGAAATGGAAATGCACCCAATCAAGATTCACCTCGGCTAAAGACGATTAAGAAAATGCGAAAAAAATCTGATCTTAATAGGATAAAGGTCCTTGACCATGGAGGTTCCTAAAGCTTGAACACGCTTCTCTCGAAGTCGTGCCCAACTGAGTTTAGGAAGGTCCGACTGACTCTCGTCTAAATCGGAGGCCTAAAACTCGCTTTACGCGGTGAACCCCACTATTGGATTTTACTCCAATCCGGGAGATTTGGACGTCTGCCTCTCTCGAGGGGTGCGTACAACTCCCTTTACTCTTGAATGCTCACTTCATTATTTCGGCCTCTCGGCTAGCCCAGAATGAAAGCAAAGGCGGAAAGTATATATCGAAAATATACCTCCAACCCGTGATTAATCAAGAGTAATTCAAGGCCCTAACCTAAAAAGAAAAGATTAATTAAAACATCATAACATAATCGCTCTAACCTCGGATCATCAAGATCGAGTACAAGGAGGATTAGTTAATCATTATGGAATGGAGGAAGGGGGATGAGTAGTAAAGCATAAGAGGAACACAAGATAAACAAAAAAAAACACTTTTATTAATTCAAAGGGGCAAGCTACACTATTGAAAATAAAATTACAAGTGCATGAAATTGAAATCCTATTCTAGCCCTATATTAAGAACTAAGCAACACTAAAGATTACAAAGAAAGCTAGGGCAACTAAGATTAAACTAAGGTTAAAAAAAATTACAAAGAGAGGTGGAGAGAGAGAGAGAGAAAGCATGAAAAAAAACTCAAGAAACAAAGGGGCAGCACCTCCCCCACTCAACCAAAGCTTGCTGAAATGGAGAGGGGGGGCTCAATTTATAGAAAATTTTCTCGGGTTGGTCACGCCCTCCGACACACCCTAGGGGGGGCGTGTCAGGGGGCGTGACAGTACTATGTTGACCTCGGGCTCTGGATTCTGGCGGGAGGGATGATTGCTTCGGTACTTCGGTGGTCACGCCCTAGGTCACGCCCGTGACAGGGGGGCGTGACAGGCACGTCATGTCCAAGTCATTGGTCGGAAATCCGTCAGTCACCGAAAAAGGAGGGTGTCACGCCCATGTCACGGGCATGACATGGGGCGTGACAGTACTGATTGCGTGCTGAGGCGGAACGACATTTAATGCGGCGGCAAGCTTTGCGGCAGAGGGCGACACGCCCCTGGTCACTCCTGGTGACATGCCCAGGGAGGGCGTGTCAGGGGGCGTGACAGCGGTTTTTGACCGTTTTCTATCCCTTCCAGCAAGAGTCCTCGGGATCGGGTGACACGCCCTAGGTCACGCCCAGGGAGGGCGTGACAGGGGGGCGTGACAGGTCATTTTGGCCAATTTTCTGGAAACCTGCAAAAAGACAGGAAAAAGTCAGTGGCAATAATATTTACATTAAAATGATACAAATAAACTAATAATAGACATACTTTGTACAATATAAAATAGAAAATACGATAATAGTTTAGGCTACAAAACGTATTATCAAATTCCCCCAAGCTTAAGCTTTGCTTGTCCCCAAGCAAAAATATAAAAACTAGAAATTTATAAAAAGGACTAATAAAAAATGTTCTAATTATGCCTACACAAGTACTATGCGAAATTCTTAGTAGGGAAAAGGTGAAATGTAAGTCTAAAACAATTATTTAGGTATGGTAAAACTTTTATAAACTTTACTTAATAAAAACAAATCATCCAAAATTTTAACGAGATTTTTTAAATGGACTTAAGCAAAGCAACGAAAATGAAAAACACGCATTGAGTTGTTACTAGATCCAAGCAACGCATTATAATTATATCAATTTAATTCAAAAATCTAGGTTAAATCTAAAACTAAAACTGATTTACTGTTTTTCTTTTCTTAGTTGTTAAATAAAAATCAAAAAGCATGAATCAAAAGGACTTAAATAGGACCGAAACGTTTAGTTTAGGAAAATGATTAGGAGTGGAATTCAAAGATAAACGTGAAGGTTTTAAAATCACACTAAACAAAAGCAAAGAGTTTCAAAAACGTTCATAAAAATATATACACATTTTTTTTTCTTCTTCTTCTTTTTTTTTTCTTTTTTCAAAACAAAGGCCATAAATATTTTTATTTTCCTTTTTGAGTTGGCCAAACAAAAATAAACATCACTTTCGAACATACTTTTTTTTTTCGAAAACCTTTCTCCCACAAAAATCACAAAATACCCTATCAAAATCGTCAAAATAATTTATGAAACTCAAAAAGGCTAGTGTGATTCGATAGGTTGGAAATTTTGGCTTTGGTGAAACTGAAATGAAGGGAGGAGCTATCAAATGTAATCGGAAAAAAGGCTCAAAAATGGCTAACTAGTGGTAAAAGTTTTTAGGTTGGCAGGAAAGCTCAAACGAAAACAAAAACGGCCTAAATCATTTTCACGCTTTTGAATTTATTTAAAACAAATGTTTGAAAAATTTCAAAAAGCGAGTCCTAGATAATAAAAGAAGATTGATGAAATTAACTTGAAAATAGAAATAATAGGTGACTTGAATCGTTCACATCTACCACGTTATTCAAAAGTTGACTTTACAAAAATTATTCAAAAACGAAAAAGAAAATAGTGGATGATGAATTTTTCAGAAAGTAAAGGAAATAAACAACAAAAAACCATAATAGAAATGCGAGTTTTTAGAAAAATATTTCACCTTAACATGCTACCGTGAATTAGAAACACAGTATGGCCAATATTTTACTTGTGAAACATAATTAAAAAGAACGATTAGAAATATTATAATTAACTAAGTTGTTTATAGGAGATTTTGAGTAAAACAAAACTAAAAACTAGGGGTACTATTGAAATACCAAAATGTCTAAACTATTCAAAAACACATATATATTTTTTTAATTTTGAGAAATATTCTCTTTTTTTGGATATTTAGAAATTTTTTCTCTTTTTTTTTGGAATTTTAAGATATTCATTTTTTTTATTTTGGAAATATTTAAAATATATACAAAAAGAAAAATATTTACACTAAGCAAAAGTGAAGGAGGAAGTCCTCCCCCAAGCTTAAAACAGACATTGTCCTCAATGGCTAAAGAAGGAGATTGGAGAAGGAGAGAAAAATAAAGTATAGAATTGAAAGACAGAATTGAAATACAGGTACTTCCCCGGATTTATTTGCTGCGAAAGCTTAGTGATGCCGCTCCCCGAATGTCTTCTTCGGACTTCATGATAGATTCAGCAATGTTGGAGCAGGCGATCGCAGAAGCTTCAGCTTGTCGGAGCCGTCCGAGGCAAAAATTGTAAAATAAAGAAAACAGAACAAGATAACTTGGGTTGCCTCCCAAGAGTGCCCTTTGGTTAAAGCGTCGTTGAGCTCGACGCATCAAAAAATAATTTTGTCCAAAAATATTGTTGTTCCGAAATAAATTTGTTTTTAGCAAAAAAAACTAAAAGCTCAAGATTAGAGTTCGTGAAGCAGAAACTTAATAATGTTTGGACTGACATCATCATCACCAGAGAAATACAGTTTAAGACGCTGACCATTCACTTTGAAATTACCCTTATCAGGGTGAGAAATTAAAACAGTTCCATAAGGAAATACTTCTAAAACAGAAAACGGGCCAGACCAGCGAGATTTTAATTTGCCCGGAATTAAACGTAAACGAGAATTATATAAAAGGACTTGGTCGCACGGTTTAAAGTTTTTAGGGTGCCTTAAGTGTTTATCGTGTAAACGCTTCGTCCGCTCTTTATAAAGTTTATTATTTTCATAAGCATAAGAGCGCCACTCGTCGAGTTCATTTAGTTGAAATTTTCGAAGGTCACCGACTAAGTGGGGATCGAAGTTTAAAAATTTTAAGGCCCAAAAGGCGCGGTGTTCTAACTCTACGGGCAGATGGCACGATTTTCCATAGACCAGCCGATACGGCGTACATCCGAGGGCGGTTTTGTACGCTGTTCGGTAGGCCCATAGAGCATCGTCAAGTTTGGTTGACCAGTCTTTTATAGATGTTGAAACAGTCTTTTCTAATATTCTTTTTATTTCTCTATTAACTACTTCGACTTGACCGTTAGTTTGGGGGTGGTAGGCAGTGGAAAGCTTATGTGTAACGCCGTATTTGGTAAGGATTTTTGAAAATTGTGCGTTACAGAAATGGGAACCCCTATCGCTAACGATTGTGCGTGGAGTACCGAATCTAGAAAATAATCTTTTTAGAAATGTGACTACAACTCGGGAGTCGTTCGTAGGAAGAGCTTGGGCCTCAGCCCATCGTGAAACATAATCAACAGCAACCAAAATATATTTGTTTCCGAAGCTAGAAGGAAGGGGGCCAACAAAATCAATTCCCCAGAGGTCGAAAATTTCGCACTCTAAGAAATAATTTTGCGGCATTTCATTTTTATTAGAGATGTTGCCCGACCGTTGGCAACTATCACACCTGATCACAAAGGCTTGCGCGTCCTTAAACAGGCTATGCCAGTAAAAACCCGCGAAAAGCACATTGTGAGCGGTGCGAGCAGCTTGATAGTGCCCACCTGTCGGACCTTCATGCAAATGTTTTAGAATATCAATTCCTTCATCAAAAGAAACACATCTCCTTATCACTTGATCCGCACAAATTTTGAAAAGATGTGGGTCTGCCCAAAAGTAGTTCTTCAGCTCAGAAAAGAATTTCTTCTTTGGCTGAGAGGAGAACTCCTTTGGGAGCACCCGGGCCACTAGATAGTTGGCGATGTGCGCGAACCAAGGAGAAGTAGATGTATTAAATAAAAGCAGTTTCTCGTCAGGAAAATAGTCATTAAAAGATTTTTCATTTAATTTTTCTATAAAGGGGTTATCTAATCTGGATAGATGGTCGGCGGCCAAGTTCTCGGCTCCTCGCTTATCACAGATCTCTAAGTCAAACTCCTGGAGGAGTAAGACCCAGCGAATCAAGCGAGGCTTGGCATCCGTTTTGGCAAGAAGGTACTTGAGGGCCGAGTGGTCCGTAAAAACAATGATTTTTGAAAGAGTAATGTAAGGGCGGAATTTATCAATCGCAAATACTATAGTTAAGAGCTCCTTCTCGGTTGTGGTGTAATTTTCTTGTGCAGATGTGAGGGTTTTACTAGCGTAATAGATGGGGTGGAAGTTCTTAGATATGCGTTGACGTAATACGGCCCCCACCGCAAA
The DNA here is from genome assembly GCA_039513925.1 of Platanthera zijinensis. NCBI lineage: Eukaryota > Viridiplantae > Streptophyta > Magnoliopsida > Asparagales > Orchidaceae > Platanthera > Platanthera zijinensis. Next base: position 125,065,881 of record CM077087.1, read on the forward strand.
ACTACTCGGATCGCACATAATCTCGAAAGGAAGGTCCCACACCGGAGCTATCATAATCGGTGCGTTAATTAACTTTTCTTTAATTGATTCAAAGGCAGAAATACAAGAGTCATCAAAAATGAATGGAGCGTCTTTTTCTAAGAGATGGGTGAGGGGCTTTGTGATCTTGGAGAAGTCCTTTATAAAACGACAATAAAAACCAGCGTGGCCTAGGAAACTTCTTATAGCTTTTATGTTTGTAGGTGGCGGCAACTTCACAATAACTTCAATCTTGGCAACGTCTACCTTAATACCTTTAGCAGAAATTTTTTGACCCAAAACTAACCCTTCCCTCACCATAAAATGGCATTTTTCCCAATTTAGGGCAAGGTTAGTTTCTTCGCATCGTTCTAAGACTTTTTCGAGGTTTTCTAAACATCTATCGAAGGAATCGCCGAACACGGAGAAATCGTCCATGAATACCTCCATAATGCTTTCTATGTACTTGTCAAATATTGCGAGCATACATCGCTGGAATGTAGCTGGCGCATTGCATAATCCAAACGGCATTCTTCGGTACGCGAAGGTGCCAAAGGGACAAGTAAACGTAGTTTTCTCTTGGTCCTCGGGAGAGATGGGTATTTGAAAGTACCCCGAGAGGCCATCGAGAAAACAATAAAGCTATGGCCGGAGAGACGTTCTAAAATCTGGTCGATAAACGGTAAAGGAAATTGGTCCTTGCGGGTGGCGTCATTTATCTTACGGTAATCTATGCACATACGCCAACCCGTCACCGTCCGCGTCGGGATTAATTCATTATTCTCATTTCTAACTACGGTTATCCCTCCCTTCTTTGGAACTACCTGAACGGGGCTAACCCACTTACTGTCCGATATAGGGTAGATAATTCCTGCGTCTAATAGTTTCATAACCTCGCCCTTGACTACTTCTTTCATGTTTGGGTTTATACGGCGCTGAGGTTGGATAGAGTTACGCGAATTATCTTCCATTAAAATTTTATGGGTACAGAAAGATGGGCTTATGCCCTTGATATCAGAAATTTGCCAAGCAATAGCCCGGCGATGCTTACATAGAACTAGAAGAAGTTTATCGTTCTGCGTATCCGTGAGGTAGGCCGAAACGATAACTGGTAACTTGGAATCTTTTTCTAAGAAAGCATACTTAAGGTGTTCGGGAAGTTCTTTAAGTTCTAGGGTAGGGGGTTCTTCATAAGAGGATTTTGAGATTCTTTCTTTTTCAAAAATAATATCTTCATAAACTTTTTTATAAGGAACGTAATAAGGGGTGGGGCTAGCAGCCAAGACGGCTTCTTGTAGCGATTTAGTGGGAAGAAAAGAGGAAGAACAAAAATCAGAAAATTCTTTTTCAAACTCAGAAAGACAATAAGAAGATTCATCACTTCCTTGCAGTGATTCCGTTGTAAGAGAAGAGGAGCAAAAAGTAGAAAATTCTTTTTCAAAGTCGGAGAGGCAGTAGGAAGAATCATCACTCACGGCGTCTACGAAAAAGCATGAGTCATCGTTTGCTAAGGTGTTCTTCATCGAAGGGGTGATAGAAAATGTGACTTCGTCGTCGCCTACTCGAAGAAAGAGCTTACCATTGCTTACGTCAATGATGGCTCGGGAGGTGGCAAGGAAGGGTCGGCCAAGGATCAGGGGAACCTCGACGTCTTCTTCGATGTCCAAAATGACAAAGTCCACCGGGAAGATGAACTTGTCGACTTTCACTAGAACGTCCTCCACTATTCGTAACGGGTACTTGACGGATCTATCGGCTAGCTGGATACTCATACGCGTGGGGTTAAGGCTACCAATCCCTAACTTATTGAACAACGAAAAGGGCATCAGGTTTATACTCGCGCCTAAGTCGGCTAACGCGTGTTTAACAAAAAGATCACCGAAGACATACGGGATAGAGAAACTACCCGGGTCACTGATTTTCTTCGGCAAACCGTTTGTTAAAACGGCGGAGCACTCGGCGTTTAGCGTGACGTGCGAAAGATTCTCTAACTTCTTCTTGTTTGTGAGGAGGTCTTTAAGATATTTGGCGTATTTCGGCATCTGCGAAATAGCCTCATGGAAGGGAAGATTAATGTGGATTTGTTTGAAGATTTCTAAGAAGCGGGAGTACTGATCATCTTGACATTGTCTATTAAGTTCAGAGGGGTATGGAGGAGTTGAATTATTTTTGAAGATGGGTGGTGGAGTGAGATTATTTTCTAAAATAGGGGTGATTACTTCTTCAGCAGATGGCAGAATTTTAAAACGGGAGCGGAGCTTTGATTTTTAGAGCGGGAGCGGAGCTTGCCTCGGGCTCTTCACTTACCATACCGGAGACTTGCTTCCCACTCCGAAGAGTTATAGCTTTCGCTTGCTCTCTCGGGTTGGGTTCGGTATTGGAAGGAAGAGACCCTGCGGGTCGCTCAGAAATTATTTTCGCGAGCTGTCCTACCTGATTTTCTAAACTTTTTACGCTTCCGGTTAAAGTTCTTATGGTAGCGTCATTTGTGGTGATATATTTAGAAAGTAATTCCTCCAAGCTCGGAGGTTTTGGGTAATTTTGAAGAAGTGGTGGTGGTGGTGGTGGTGGTGCAGAAAAATCATTTTGCGGGGGTGGGCGCATCGCATTCGATGGATTACTCCATGAAAAGTTCAGATGATTTCTTAAAGCAGGGTTATAACTATTCGGAAAATTAAAACCAGGCGGATGAAAATTCGCAGCAGAAAAATTATTAAAAGCAGTTCTAGGCATATTATTAACAAAATCTAAATGTTCTGGAGTAGGGGTTGCAGATTCCCATACCTGAGGGGCGGAGGCAGCAGTCATCTCCGTGATTTTTTTGCTTAGGATTTCTACTTGCAGAGCGAGCTGGGAGACATTGTCCACATCATAGATACCTGCAGGCTTGTTCGGGCGGGACCTAGGCACATTCCACTGATAAGTGTTCATGGCCATGTCCTCAAAAAGCTCAAGAGCGGCTTCTGGGGTCTTATGATTTAAAGTACCGCCAGAAGCCGTGTCTATCATTTGTTTCGTGCTTTGATTTAGCCCGTTATAAAACGTCTGCAATTGTAACCATACAGGCAGCGCGTGATGTGGGCATCGTCTTAATAATTCTTTAAATCTCTCCCAGGTTTCGTATAGGGTTTCAGAGTCTATTTGTCCGAAGGCAGAGATGTCGTTCCTAAGTTTTGCAGTTTTAGCTGGCGGAAAATACTTCGCCAAAAATTTTTCAGTTAATTCATTCCAAGTGGTTATGCTATTTTTCGGAAGTGTGCTCAGCCACTGCTTAGCTTTAGTTCTTAGAGAGAAGGGGAAGAGTCTCAGCCTTATCGCATCATTTGTGACACCATTTATCTTGAAGGTGTCACAAATTTCAAGAAAGCTAGCTATATGTGCGTTTGGATCTTCATCTTGAAGTCCGTCAAATTGCACATATTGCTGCACCATTTGAATTATGCTAGGCTTTAGTTCGAAGTTATTATTTGCTATAGCAGGGCGGACTATACTTGATTCTGTTCCCTCGAGGTTCGGTCGTGCATAATAGGACATAGTCCTTTGCATGGCCTCATCTACGTTGGGTTCTTCCATTCTTAAAGTAGCAAATGACTCGGAGTCCTCAACCGGCACTTTGATAGTAGGCCTTGAAATCGCTATCTTCTCCGAAGAGTACGCTCAATTTCGTGGTCCAAGTCCAAAGTAACCGACGGACTCCCGCGGATCATGCACTAAAAGAACAGAAAAGAAGAAGAGGAAGAGAAATAGGATAAACTAGAAAAAAGATTAGAAATTTTTTTTTCTTTTTGAAATAGATTTTTTTTATAGATTAACTCCCGAACTTCCCAAGGACTACCCCGTGAAGGGTTCGCAAGGTACTAGACAAGACAGTGGCGCTTAAAGCCCTTTGCCCTTTTCAAGAGAATTAGGTGGCGTATAAAAATTGTGAGGTTGGTTTCTATTAAGAGCGGTGATAAAAAATTTTTTTGATTTTTTAAAAATTTAAAGAAAGAGGATGAGAAAGAGAAGAGATAAAATTAATAGGTTCGTGTTTTCAAAATATCAACGGAAGTTGGTTCCCCGGCAACGACGCCAAAAACTTGTTGCGCGCTAGGGTTTGAAGAAAATAAACGCAACCGAACTAGCAACCCAATGAGGCAAGTATACCTATCGAATTGTAGCTAGGGGACACAAGTGTCGTATTGAAATCCGGGAACTGTTTGCTAAGCTTACTAACACGAACGCTATTATCTTATCGACGGAAAAACTAGGGTTTTAGAAAATCTAAGTGCAAGGGAGAAAGTAAAGCTATACTAGAAAGAGAAACACCGCAATTAAGTAAAGCAATTCAGCAAAGAACTATGCTAGAAAGGAAACTACTGCAGTTAATTAAAGAGCACAAGATAGGCGATTACTACGAAAGGTAGAAAATATGAAATGGAAATGCACCCAATCAAGATTCACCTCGGCTAAAGACGATTAAGAAAATGCGATAAAAATCTGAACTTAATAGTATAAAGGTCCTTGACCGTGGAGGTTCCTAAAGCTTGAACACGCTTCTCTCGAAGTGGTGCCCAACTGAGTTTAGGAAGGTCCGACCGACTCTCGTATAAATCGGAGGCCTAAAACTCGCTTTACGCGGTGAACCCCACTATTGGATTTTACTCCAATCCGGGAGATTTGGACGTCTGCCTCTCTCGAGGGGTGCGTACAACTCCCTTTACTCTTGAATGCTCACTTCATTCTTTCGGCCTCTCGGCTAGCCCAGAATGAACGCAAAGGCGGAGAGTATATATCGAAAATATACCTCCAACCCGTGATTAATCAAGAGTAATTCAAGGCCCTAACCTAAAAAGAAAAGATTAATTAAAACATCATAACATAATCGCTCTAACCTCGGATCATCAAGATCGAGTACAAGGAGGATTAGTTAATCATTATGGAATGGAGGAAGGGGGATGAGTAGTAAAGCATAAGAGGAACACAAGCTAAACAAAAAAAAAACACTTTTATTAATTCAAAGGGCAAGCTACACTATTGAAAATAAAATTACAAGTGCATGAAATTGAAATCCTATTCTAGCCCTATATTAAGCACTAAGCAACACTAAAGATTACAAAGAAAGGTAGGGCAACTAAGATTAAACTAAGGTTAAACAAAAATTACAAAGAGAGGGGGAGAGAGAGAGAGAGAAAGCATGAAAAAAACTCAAGAAACAAAGGGGCAGCACCTCCCCCACTCAACCAAAGCTTGCTGAAATGGAGTGGGGGGGGGCTCAATTTATAGAAAATTTTCTCGGGTTGGTCACGCCCTCCGACACGCCCTAGGGGGGGCGTGTCGGGGGCGTGACAGTACTATGTTGACATCGGGCTCTGGATTCTGGCGGGAAGGATGATTTCTTCGGTACGTCGGTGGTCACGCCCTAGGTCACGCCCGTGACAAGGGGGCGTGACAGGCACATCATGTCCAAATCATTGGTCGGAAATCCGTCAGTCACTGAAAAAGGAGGGTGTCACGCCCATGTCACGGGCGTGACATGGGGCGTGACAGTACTGATTGCGTGCTGAGGCGGAACGACATTTAATGCGGCGGCAGGCTTTGCGGTAGAGGGTGACACGCCCCTGGTCACGCCTGGTGACACGCCCAGGGAGGGCGTGTCAGGGGGCATGACAGCGGTTTTTGACCGTTTTCTGTCCCTTCCAGCAAGAGTCCTCGGGATCGGGTGACACGCCCTAGGTCACGCCCAGGGAGGGCGTGATAGGGGGCATGACAGGTCATTTTGGCCAATTTTCTGGAAACCTACAAAAAGACAAGAAAAAGTCAGTGGCAATAATATTTACATTAAAATGATACAAATAAACTAATAATAGACATACTTTGCACAATATAAAATAGAAAATACGATAATAGTTTAGGCTACAAAACGTATTATCAAGCGAGACCTGGCGAAGGAGAGCGCGGCCGATGCGGAAAGGCGGTTCGGCCTTGCCGACGCTCTACTCGCGAAATCTGCCGGCGGCTTGGTAATCACTGGATATCTCTATTTACCTAACTTAGGATTATTCTTGTGCTTGTTCTGAACTTTTAACCCTACAGGATGCCGAGGCCGCCGATGCGCTGCGAGGCAAGGTGGCTCAGCTGCAGGCTCAACTTGTAGAGCGGGAAGTCCAGCTCGCCGAGCAAAAGATGTATTCCCACGAGCAAGAGGCTGTTGCCGCCCAGCTGGGGGTGGAGGTGGAGGAGTTGAAGGAAAAGAACAAGGGGCTCCTGGGTGAGGTCCTCCGCCAGGCCGATGCTCTCCTTCCCCCGGGCGCCGGCGAGCCATCCTTCCCCTACAAGAGGCCTCGGGTGTTTGGTGAGTCTGATGTCGCGGAGCGGCTGCGAGTCAACTCTATCGAGGCTGCCGAGTGCCTCCTGAAGGCCATGAGGGGGACGGGGATTTTGGCGGAAGGCTGCGAGGGGGTCACCGTCCCGGAGCTCCTGCCGACCCTGTTCCCACCTAGCCCGCTCAGCGAGAAGGAGGATAGCTTCGACTCGATCTTCGCGGGGTTGGGAGAGAAGGGCGCTCGGCTTGGCGGCGAGGAGGACCGTCATTCGAGGGGGGCGGGACGAGAGCTAACTTTTGCTCTCCTTTTCTTTTGTATCCTGCCGAGGCGAGCCTTTCCTTATACACTTGTAATGAAGAATCAAAGATATTTTTCATAATTTCTCTATCTTCTTTTTAAGCTCACTTGCGATATTATACCCGCGCGCTTGATGTCCCGACCTCGCCCGTAGAATGTTTTGAGTTAGGAACAGCCCCCGCGGTGAGATCATAGGCACCGGCCATGGCTAGACTCGCCGATGTTATCGGTGCTTGCGGCGAATCCCTTGAACACGTGCTCGTGCCATATCCTACTTGCTCCACACCTTCCCCAGCCATGTCTCGCTTCCGTTTCTCGACAACTCAGATAAGTGAAAATTTGTTTGGGTCGAGATGCTGCCGGCATCCGCCTTAGACACCAGGGCGTGTCTTCTGCCGAGTTAACTGGAGCGAGACTAGGCTCGCTGGAGAGAGCTGTTTCCTCTCCCTGAGTCTGGGACGGGGCCAGGGCTTCCTTAGTAGCGAGCTGGAGGGGGGCAGGGTATTCTGAGCTCGCCGTCTTGACTGGCGAGCTTGCACCCTGGTGCTTTTCTCGGGCCAACTCCCAATCTCAGCTAGGCGGGAAGAATTAGAAACTTTTGCCTCTCCCGAATGCTACCACCGGGCCAGTCAGCTAGGTGAGAGCCTGAGGGCGGGTGTTGAACATCATCCGGGCTCAGCCCCAGGGTCATAGCGATGTCCATCGAGACTCGGTCGTGCCAGCTAGGTGGGAGCCTGGCAGGGGAGTGACGAGACCTGACCCCAGAGCAAGAAGACTTAGAAACTTTTGCCTCTCCCGGGTGCTACCACCGGGCCAGTCAGCTAGGTGAGAGCCTAAGGGCGGGTGTTGAACATCCTACGGGCTCAGCCCCAGGGTCATAGCGATGTCCATCGAGACTCGGCCGTGCCAGCTAGGTGGGATCCTGGTAGGGGAGTGACGAGACATAACCCCAGAGTGAGAAGACTTAGAAACTTTTGCCTCTCCCGGGTGCTACCACCAGGCCAGTCAGCTAGGTGAGAGCCTGAGAGCGTGTGTTGAACATCCTCCGGGCTCAGCCCCAGGGTCATAGTGATGTCCATCGAGACTCAGCCGTGCCAGCTAGGTGGGAGCCTGGTAGGGGAGTGACGAGACCTAACCCCAGAGCGAGAAGACTTAGAAACTTTTGCCTCTCCCGGGTGCTACCACCGGGCCAGTCAGCTAGGTGAGAGCCTGAGGGCGGCTATTGAACATCCTCTGGGCTCAGCCCCAGGGTCATAGCGATGTCCATCGAGACTCGGCCGTGCCAGCTAGGTGGGAGCCTTGCAGGGGAGTGACGAGACCTGACCACTGAGCGAGAAGACTTAGAAACTTTTGCCTCTCCTGGGTGCTACCACCAGGCCAGTCAGCTAGGTGAGAGCCTGAGGGCGGGTGTTGAACATCCTCCGGGCTCAGCCCCAGGGTCATAGCGATGTCCATTGAGACTCGGCCGTGCCAGCTAGGTGGGAGCCTCGCAGGGGAGTGACGAGACCTAACCCCAGAGCGAGAAGGCTTAGAAACTTTTTCCTCTCCCGGGTGCTACCACCGGGCCAGTCAGCTAGGTGAGAGCCTGAGGGCGGGTGCTGAACATCCTCCGGGCTCAGCCCCAGGGTCATAGCGATATCCATCGAGACTCGGCTGTGCTAGCTAGGTGGGAGCCTGGCAGGGGAGTGATGAGACCTAACCCCAGAGCGAGAAGACTTAGAAACTTTTGCCTCTCGGGGCTTTAAACTGCGAGCCCCTCTACCCTCACTATTCTGCCAAAGCATGAGATATGATAATGAGATTCATTTTTATTTATGGGGCCAGAATATCTACAATATTTTCAAGGATAAAAACGTTTCAGATCGTCGCCACTCCAAGTATGGCTGAGGGTATCCCCTTTTACATCTTGGAGGCGATACCCCCCGGATTTCAAGACCTCCTGTACAATGTAGGGGCCCTCCCAATTTGGGTGGAGTTTTCCCACAGCGACTGATCTCCCTGCCGCGTCCACTTTTTTCAAGACAAGGTCCCCCTCCATGAACTGCTTGACACGGACGTGTTTGTCGAAATACTTGGCCATCCTTTGCTTGGCCTCTTCCTGCCTGACGACGGACAAGTCGCGTAGTTCTTCTACCATATCAAGGGAGAGTCGAAGCTCCTCCTCATTCTCTGACCTCCACTCTTCCCTTCCAGCTCCTGCCTCGACGACCCGAGGTGTCTGGACCTTGAATTCGATAGGTAGAACGGCCTCGCAGCCGTGAGAGAGTTTAAAAGGTGTCTCGCTTGTGGCTGTATTGGGGGTTGTCCTCAAGGCCCAAAGGACTGAGGGAAGTTGTTCTACCCAACTTCCCCTCAAATTTTCCACTTTCTTTTTTAAGAGGTTCACGATGATTTTGTTGGCCGCTTCCACCTGCCCGTTGCTCCTGGGGTGATGGACAGAAGCAAACCGAAGGTCAATCCCCAGCTGTTCGCAGAAGCGAATGAACTCCGTGCTGGCAAACTGAGGTCCGTTATCCGTGACGATAGCATGTGGTAGCCCATGCCTGAAGATGATCTCTCCCCAGATAAAGTTCCTGACTACCTGGGAGGTTACCTTGGCTAGAGCCTTCACCTCCATCAACTTAGAAAAATAGTCGACCATGACCAACAGAAACCTCCTCTGCCCGCTGGCCTGAGGAAAAGGTCCTATGAGGTCCAGTCCCCATATGGCGAAGGGCCATGGTGCCATGATGCTTCTTAACCTCCAAGCCGGCTGGAGCTGGAGCAGGGCATAGAGTTGGCACTTATGACATTTTTTGCGAATTCGGCTGCATCCTGAACGAGGGTGGGCCAGAAGTACCCTTGCCTGACGATTCTCCCCTCCAGGGTCCGACTCCCCGAATGACTTCCACATTCGCCGGAATGGACCTCCTCCAAATTTTATGCACCTCCCTTTCGGCCACGCAACGGGCCAACATCCCTGAGAGGGTCTTGCGGTACAACTGCCCCTCGGGTAGGAGGTAATACGCCGCCTTGGGCTTGAGCCCTCTTCGGTCCATTCCCTCCGGATACTCTCCGGTGGACAAAAAGGTGATAAAGGGATCCATCCATGAGGGGTGTTGTTCCACTTCCATTAGTTCCCCCTCTTCGATGGAAGGTCGGAAGAGGTCCGTAATGGTGCCTTCTATCCGGGGGCCGTGCTTTGCTAGCTGGTCGACTGGCTCATTTTCCTCTCGCGGCACGTGCTTGATCGAGAAGGTCTGGAAGGTCCCGATGACTCCCTTTACCTTCATCAAATAGAGCTGCAGGGTGGGCTCCCTCGCCTCAAACTCCCCCTTGACCTGGGAAGCCACCACCATGGAGTCGGTGAGGACCTCCACGTCATGCACCCCCAAGTCTCTCGCCAGGCGCAGACCTGCGATTACGGCTTCGTATTCGGCTTGATTATTGGTGATGGGGAAGTGCACTACCACAGTTTGCTCGATTCTTATCCCCTGAGGGCTTTCCAAGATGACCCCAACCCCTAAAGAATGCTTCCCCGAGGCACCGTCACCCCTGACTTTCCAGGGGAGAGGGCGAGTGAGTCTCTCCTCCGCCACCTCGACCACATACTCTGCCAGGAAGTCAGCCATAGCTTAGGCCTTGATTGAGAGGCGGGGAACGAAGGAGATGTCGAACTCGCTCAGTTCCACCGACCATTTGGCCAACCTACCTGAATGCTCTACCCCCTTGAAGATGTTGCGCAGGGGGTGGTTAGTCACTACTCGGATTGAGTGTGCCTGGAAATAAGGCCGAAGCCTCCGGGCTGAGATGATTAAGGCGAAGGCCAGTTTTTCCAGGATGGGGTAGCGGAGCTCGGCCCTCCTTAGTATCCGACTCACATAATAGACGGGAGTTGCCTCTTCCCTTCTTCCCGAACCAAAACCGAACTCAAGGCTTCAGCCCCGACCCCTAGATATAGGAATAAGTCTTCCCCTTCCTTGGGCCCTTGGAGCAGGGGGGCCTGAGTCAGCTGTTTCTTTAAAGCCTGGAATGCCTCCTCGCACTCCGATGTCCATTCAAACTTTCGACCCCCTCTCAAGGTTTTGAAAAACGAGGAGCATCTCTCCCCGGCCCGGGAGAGGAATCTACTCAACCCTGCCAACTTCCCTGTCAGTCGCTGTACTTCCTTGGTATTTTGTGGTGACCTTAGTTCCATGATTGCTCTCACCTTATCTGGATTAGGTTCTACACCGGCAGGGGTGAGGAGATGCCCCAGGAACTTTCCTCGGCTTGACCCGAAGACACACTTCAAGGGGTTCAGCCTCATCTTAAATCTGCAGAGAGTGGCGAAAGTCTCTTCCAAGTCCTGGATGTGGGAGTCGACATCCAAGCTCTTGACCATGAGGTCATCCACATACACTTCGAGATTCCTCCCCTTCTGGTCTCGGAAGACCCTATCCATCATTTTTTGGTAGGTGTCTCCCGCATTCTTTAGCCCAAAGGGCATCATTTTGTAACAGTAACATCCGTCTCCCGTGATGAACGAGACATATTTTACGTCAGGGGGGGTGCATTCTGATTTGGTGATAACATGAAAAAGCATCCAGAAAACTCATTACAGGGAAATCGACGGCTGAGTCAACCAGCGCGTCGATTCGAGGCAAAGGATAACAATCTTTCGGGAATGATTTATTAAGAAGAGAAAAGTCGATACACATCCTCCACCGGCCGTCTCCTTTTTTAACCATTACAACGTTGGAGACCCAGCCGGGGTATTGGATTTCAGATATGAAGCCAGCCTCGAGGAGCTTGGCGACTTCCTCCCTGATTGGCTCGGCGAGCTTGTCCGTGATGGATCACTTTTTCTGCTGTATGGGGGGAGCCTCCGGGTCCAGGTTGAGGCGATAGCAGGCCACGTCGGGGTCGATCCTTGGCATCTCCATGGCGCTCCAGGCGAAGATGTCCACGTTCCTCTGGATGCACTCCAGCATCCTACCTTGAGCTTCCGGGGTCAGGCCTCCGCTGACGCGGACCTTCTCCACCCTGTCTCCAATGGTGAGAACCTCCATCTCCACCACCTCTTCCGCTGCCTCCAGACGGGACTGCTCCCCCCATTCCTCGATACCTCCCCCTCTGGGGGCGAGGACCTCTTCCTCAGCCTCTTCCACGGCCATGGCCTCGGCCGACTCCCGAGTCTGTTCCGTGACCTCCTCCCGGGCACGGTACTCCACCTCCATCTCTTTGCCAGCTTCCTGCTTCTCCTCCTCCAACCTCCGCCCCATCTCCTCGGCCCCCTCCAGACAAGAGATGGAGTTTACCGCCGAGACGTAGCACTCCCTTGCCTCCTTAGGGTCTCCTCGGACCCGGATCTGGACCCCCTCGACGTTGAGCTTTAGACACTGGTGGAAGGATGAGTGGACGCAACGGAATGCACTGATGAGGGGTCTCCCGAAGATGGCACTGTAGCTGCTAGGGGCGTCCACGATGACAAACTTGCAGTTGCGTGACTGCCCCCCCAGAGTGACATAGAGTCCCACTCCTCCCTCGACTTCTTTCCTCTCTCCCGAAAAGCCGAACAGGGGCCCATCCGAGGCTAACACCCTCCTGGCCTCTATTTTCATCGCATCGAACGCCTTCTTGAAGATGACATTGACCGAACTTCCATTGTCCACAAGGATCCGGGAGACGGTAAAATCCTCGAAGGCTGTCTGGATGACCAACGCATCGTAAAAGGGGTCCTCGTGACCTGGCAAGTCCTCTCTGGAGAAGGTGATTTTCTCCTCTAGGGGAGGGGACTGGGATGTGGAGCCAACGCTCCTTCGGTACATAGTGTGGAGGCTTGACTTACGGGAGGCCTCAATCCCGCCCCCCCCCCCCCCCCCCCCCCCCCCCGTGGATCGCTCCGATCCTTCCTCGGGTGCCCACATCAACCCGGTCTTCACACCGATCCCGCTCCTCCCGAGGCCGGATCTCCTCTATCCGAACTTCCTGATGGTCTTGTTATTGCTGTTCCCTTCTCCCTCTAATCTGGAGGAACTCCGGGCACGTGGATGTGAGGTGCCCCTCCTCTCGATGAAAGTCACAATTGGGCAGGTCCACCCTGACCTCCCTCCTTCTCCTCGGTTGTCCTCTCCTCCTCCCCCTCATGGCAATTGCCATTGCTTCCTCCTGATCGGGGTGAGGGGGTCTTTGACCCTGCCTACCCCCCTGGGGATTGTACTTCCCTCGGCCACCCTGGCGGTTATCTCCTCCCTAATAACCTCGCCATGGTGCTGGTCTTGCCACTCGGGTCTCCATCCCAAATGGTGGGTCTGCTCCGGACGCACCCACCTGGGTTGCGGCTACTGCTGCGGCTGCTCCCTTTGCCGAGGTTCAGCCCTCCTCTCCTCCTGAATCCGGCCACCCCTTGGCCTCTCCTCCTCCACGGTCCACTTGGCCAACCTTCGCGCAAACTCCGGGTGCGCTGCCTCCATATCGGCCTCCCTGGCCGCTCTCTCCAGGAGTGCCTCAAAAGACACTGGAGGTGATCTCTTTAGTTCCATCACGAAGAACCCGGATTGGAGACCCAGGGTGAAGGCCACCATCATGGTGTGCCCTGGCATTTCCTGAACTAGGGACAGTTCCTCTTGGAACCTGTCCAGATAGCTTCCCAGGGTTTCTCCCACCCTCTGCTTGATGCGGAACAAAGACTCCGCCTCCTTCTTCCTCTTCTTGGAAGTGGTGAATCTCAGCATGAAACCCCGTCGCAGATCCTCAAAGCAGTAGATGGACCCGGTCGGGAGTTGGTGGAACCACTCTCTCGACTTTTCTCTAAGGGTGATGGCGAAGAGTCGGCACTTGAAGCCGTCTGACATCTGTCGAGTAGAGACCATGTCCTCGAACCACTGGATGTGGTGGACCGGGTCTCCTCTACCGGAGTAATAAGTCATCTCTGGCTCGCGAAACCCCTCGGGAACTGGGGCTGAAGAAACGAACTCGCTGAAGGGGCTCCCCCCCTCAGCCGGGCGAGACGGGAACTCCCTCCCTGCAGTCTCGCCGAAGTGGTACTCGGCGGCCGAGCCGGGGAACAGAACTTTCCCCTGGAACTCGCGCTCGCCTCTCTCGGCGGGTTCCTTCCCTGGTCGCCTGAGCGACGCGTTGTCGCCGAGTGCGGGAGCGGCGACCACCGGAACTGCCGGTGTCGCACTCTCAGCTCGCATGCCGAGGGCGGTCCTGACGAGCCCGAGGATCTCCTCCCTAAGCTCCGCCGGCACGCTCGCTGCTGGGGGTGGGGGAGGGCGTGGCGAGCTGCCCCTGCCTGATCCTTGTCCTTCTCCTCCAGTCATCGAACCTGCAGAAGGTTTTCTCTGCTGACAACTCTCCACGCTCACCGCACCAAAATGTTGAAACCGAAAAATCGGTCTCTGTGGAGTTCGACCCTTGGGGAAGGGGTGGCCGCGCACCTACTTCGCTCCTGCGAGAAAATGACAAGAAAAAGAAGAACCAAGGACTAGACCATTGGCCTGGCGTGGAGGTCCCACCACACACCCGGAAGATCTTAGAGCGCTTCCCCTCCTTAGCCAAGTGCCGGGCTAAGGTACCTCAGAAAGCGCTAGTAGACCTGAGAATTAGTGAGCATGCCTTCAGAGGTACCCCTTGGGTCCTATTTATAGGAAAAGATGGCCTGCCAATATACAACCTTCACTGTTCTCGAGGACTATAGGCAGACCAAAGGGGGAAACATGGTAAAAGTATATCATGGCCATGATGCGAGCTGGATCTGAGGTAGCATCCGCTCGGCAGGGGCCTGACTCGCCTCGCCCTGGGCCTAGGCGAGGACGTACTCGGCAGGCTATGCTCGACTATCGCCGAGCTCGGCTCGACTATCGCCGAGTTCCAACAGAAACGGGGCTCGGCACGACGATCGCCGAGCTCCAACAGAAACTGAGCTCGGCGTGGAGATCGTCGAGCTCGGTTCGACTACCATCGAGCCCTGTTCCATTAACCGAGCTCGGTCTCGGCATGTCGGGCTCCGTTCGGCCATCGTCGAGATCGGCTCGACTATCGCCGAGCTCGGCTTGGCTATTACCGAGCTCGGGCTCGGCATGCCGGGTTCATATTGCGGTCTGAGCCAGCCGATTTAACTCCTGTCGACCACTCGCTGGATACGGGGTTATACAACCACTGTCTCAGAACTTCTAACGATGCTAGTTGTGGATGAAGAAGATGATCTCACTGCAGAAGAAAATGAAAGGGCTTGCAGTTTTTGTGGAATCTCTACTGAAGTTACTTTAGTTAGAAGACCAAACCTGAATGCTGAAGGCAAACATCTAATAGATATTATTGGAGAAGTTGTCTGGTGCAGAAAGGTCCTATATGGTTCATATCTAATGATTTGTTTACTGTTCTAACATCTATAGTGTGCAGGAAGAGATTTCAGTTTGAAATGATGATTCTTGATAAGATAAGGGAGAGCATCAAGACTCCTAGTTTTGCGAAGATTATATTTCTGATGCTTCATGAGGTAAATCCTCAGGCATTTGACACTTCCAAAATTACTCCAATTCATCATATGAAGAAGGTTTCTATTTCTTCTATTCTGAGGTAGGAAATAAAATTAAAGAATCCAACTTAAGCTGCAAAGGCTCCTGAAGCCCCTGTCTCAGAGTACAAGACCCCATCTCCCTCTCTTCATGAAATTGCTGACATAGCTGGTGCAGCAAATGAGGGGAAGCCTGTCTCCTCTATTCCTTATGTAAGAACTCCCTCTTCTTATCCAGTCAGATCACCCCTGCCAGCCACTTCAACTGATTTCCATATAGATGCAAAAGTTCATAAAACCATTATTTCTGCAGCAGAAGATATTGATGAGATGATAGAAGAGCTAACTTCAAATGAGCCCATACCTCCACTGAATTCATGAAATGCTGAAGAGCCACCAAAGGTACCATATCCAATATAATCTCCTATATCATCTCCCTCATCAACCTTAGTTGAGCAACTAAAGCGAACCACTCTTGTGCATACTCTATCTACAGCCCTTACTGCATCACCTGTACAATAACCCAAGTCACCTCCTGGTGATTCTCAAGCTGCTGAAAAAGACAAACAAGACACAATCCTACTTTTTGATGAAGACAAAAGTTCTCTAGAAGCAGTTGATGCACCCTTGAGGAACTTAGAGTTCTCTCTTCCTATCTTCACTGGTGAGGAAGAAGTTGTTCTTTTTCATACTATAAGAGCTCAAAGCTCAGTAGTTATTAAAAATATTATTCCATGGATCGCTCCTCCTCCTCCAGCTCATGTTTCTCCTACTACTGTTACTATTTATGCTTCTCCTAATTCTTCTGATATAATATGTAAGATGAACAGATGTTGGCTTATCAAAGGAAGCACTTTGATGATTCTTTGAAAACTGTGAAAAATAAAGTTACTGCTCTTGAGAAAGAGATGAGCAGAGGATTTGCTGAGATACATCATAACACAGATATATTGAAACATCTTTTTAAAATTGGTGGCAAAGTTCTGGAACACAATATTACCAGTATTGGTGAAGTGATGAACCAATCTGTAACTATGGCCAACAATCAAATTCAGCTTGAGAAGAAAGCTCAAAAACATGTTATGAAAGTTTATGAAGAAGTTGGAACATTCAAAGATGACACCATAGATACCCTCTTTGTAGAATTCAGAAAGGGGGAGACTCGAGTGAAAAAACATGTACAAAAGTTTATAGATAAGTTTACTGTAACTGCTAACACTCTTTGGACTAAGAAGTTAAATGAAATCCACAAAAATGTCTTAGCTCAGATCCAGTCAGTAAATTTTCATACCAATGACACTATAATTTAGATGCTTAACCAGATCTTTCCAGAGTTTCAAGCAGATCCAAACATCATTCCTCATCTTCTAAATCCTCTTTCTGAAGGTCAGCCAGCTGCTCCTGCTCAGATGCCAGCTCCAATGCCTACATTCTCTCCTAGGCCTGATGATGAAACTCTTCCTCCAGAATCATATACTTAAGTATGGGAAGATGTTATTCCACAGGAATTACCTGAAATTCATATTCTAAAGAAAAGGAAATATGGAGAAGGTCCTTCTACCAGTAAGTCAGTTCCCAATCCAGAATTAGAAAAGAGAAAAGCTCAAGAATTTGTGGAAGTCTGGAGCCCTACTTCCAAGTCCTTGATTCTAAATACTCTGAAACTTGTAATAAACGACAATGAAAGCAAAGATCTCCATTACAGTTTTCTAAATGGGAAATGTACGAAATATCTCTCATGAAGAGAAGGATTTATGATAGAGAATATGGCAGGAACAACCCAAAGGAACCTCCAAGACCTCCAAAGTACAATCCTAAGCCATTCAACTATCAAAGGAGGCAACCGGAAAAGTTTGACAAGCAACATCATCAACAACATCAGAGCTAGAACTGATTTTTTTTTTATTTTTTGAGATTGTAGATTGAATGCTTGTAGAAATGAAATCTAAAACAATTCTAATTATATAATCTCTAATTTTGATGATTATTTATTTTTCTTTATTTATTGTATTTTATACTATTCTGATCTTTTCATATCTTGTTCTTTCTCTTGTGATATAATTCACCTTAGTGTAGAGGCTTCTGACTTCTAAAAATAAAGGGAGATTGTTGGGTATTGCATCCACAATAACCCAAATTTGCATAAAGTCACCCTTGAACTAAGATGAATTAAGTTGTATTTGATCTTCTATTTTAGTTATGTGTTTGTAGGACTCTATTGCTAAGTGTGGACCAATGTTAGTCTATAGTGGGTCATAAATACAGGAACATACAATGAAATCCCTCATTGTGTGATCCAAGGTGTTAACTCATGTGTAGCCTCTCTATTGGGGTACACTTCATATTCAAGCACTTGGATCAATGGATGAAGTGTTTGTGATGATTTGATTCAAGAAGGAAAACTTTCTGGAAGTCAGAAATTATCTAAGTCCATTACTCGAGTAATCTTTTAGTTCTCGAGTAGTATAAGTTAAAGTTTTCGAGTAATTAGTCTTATTACTCGTGTACAAAATTTAGTTCTCGAGTAGTATTACTTTATTTCTAGATTAACTAGGTTTAGTACTCGAGTAGACTTTATCTCTACCTCTCAAGTATTCAGATTTTTAACTCAGCAATTTTCTAAGTATAGTTCTCGAGAAGTTCCTTTTCTCTTGAGAAATCCTATACCTTGTTCTCGAGAAGTTCCTTTTCTCTTGAGAAATCATTTCTTGTTCTCGAGTTACTTTCTTCCAGAATCAGAAATATTTTTCTCAGTCTTTGTTCTTGAGAAGTATCATTCTACTTCTCGAGTAGATTTATAGTTCTCAAGTAATTCTTTTGTTCTCGAGAAATACTTCTTCTGCCTCAAATACTTTCTGTTAGACTTCTTCTTGAGTAATTCAAACTGACTTCTCGAGAATCCATCTTGTACTCGAGTAATAAATTCTTCTTCCCGAAAAATTTCAGAAATTCTTTTCTCGAGTAATCTTCATTCCTCTTCTCTAGTAATAAACTTCACTTCTCGAGAAATACTTATTCACTCGAGAAATGGAGGTCAGTCTTGCAGAATTTCTGTTAAGTCTAGAATGGATGGGATTTTCCAATCACATGATGTGATTAGTCCACGTGTACGTCATAAAGATTAATTATGACCGTTAGGGAGATCTTATATAAGGTCTTATCAACCGACTAACCCTAACAAGAAAGATTTTCATGCCATCATAATTTTTATAAGCTGTCTGAATCTTTCTCTCTCTCTCAAAAAATGAAATCCGCCGACGCCGCCGATCTTCATCGTGCAAGATCTAGGGTTTTGATTCAAAGGATTCAGACCAGGATTTCCAGATTGTGATTGTTATTCGTTCTCCATCATCATTCTGATCGGGTGAAATCAAAAGAAGTCTTCAGATCTCTTTCTTTTCGAGATTTCTTCCTTAAGAAATCTGATAGAGCCGTAATTCATAAAGTAGAAGATCCAACCAGATTGTTTCAAGATTTGAAGATCATTTGTTTGTATTTTCAATTTATCACTATTCAATTTTTGTAGGAGATTTCTCTCTGAGTTGTAGAAAGTTTTATCTTCCGAGTGTTGATTCCTTTGGATCGAGATTATTATAAATTGGTTCCGAGGCATAGGATTGGTTTTCAATCCGAGATAGTGGAGTAGCCGAGTCTAGTGGTTTGCGAGATCGGTGAGGGAAAGTGGATGTACCCAATGTTGGGGAACCACTATAAATCATTTGTCGTCTGTGATTGCTTGGTTGATATTTGCGCATAGATTGCTAAATTTTTTATTTCGCAAAAAGACGCACAACTCACCTATTCACCCCCCTCTAGGTGATTTAGGTAGACAACTAAACTCATTCACTCTTTCTCGGATTTCTCAGCTCTATTTATAGATCAAATTATAGGAAACTGGATGATCTGGTGGATGACTGACATTTTACAGTTCTGACATGTCTAACAGGCCTTAACAATCCTTGCAGCTGTCAACCCTTATGTGTGGAGATCTGGCACTTAGAGTTATCTAACTCAGCTGAATGTGTCGAGATATAAGGATAGTATGTGTCGACACAATTACCCGGGTGTCCACACACTTCCTTTGGTGTTGTCGACAAACTTCAGAAACTGTCGACACAATATTTGTAGAATGTGTCGACACAACTCCTTTGACATTGTCGACACTCTTTAGAAACTGTTGACATTACTCATCATTCAATCTCTACACTTCCTTTATAGAATGTGTCGACAAAACTCCTTTTACATTGTCCACACTCTTTAGAAACTGTCGACACAACTGATGTAGACCCAACTTCTATATGTCAACACAAGTCTTGTGTGTCGACATAGCTATTGTAGACTGAAACTCTTTATGTCGACATAACTCTTGTTTGTCAACAAAGCCCTTCTACTCATGCCATTACTTCAAATCTAGGTGTATCGACATTAGTCTTGAGTGTCGACACAACTGATGTCAACTCAAATTTCATGTGTCGACACAAGTCCTGTTTGTCGACACAACTTTGCTTTTGATCTTAATGCTGCTCCTTCAAAGATGTCAACAGATTATAAATGTCTCGATGTTGCGCGCTAGGGTTCGAAGAAAATAAACGCAACCGAACTAGCAACCCAATGAGGCAAGTATACCTATCGAATTCTAGCTAGGGGACACAAGTGTCGTATTGAAATCCGGGAACTGTTGGTTATGCTTACTCACACGAACGTTATTATCTTATCGACGGAAAAACTAGGGTTTTAGAAAAACTAATTGCAAGGAAGGAAGTAAAGCTATACTAGAAAGAGAACTACCGCAATTAAGTAAAGTGCTATTAAGTAAAGAACTATGCTAGAAAGGAAACTACTGTAGTTAATTAAAGAGCACAAGATAGGAGATTACTACGAAAGATTGAAAATATAAAATGGAAATGCACTCGATCAAGAATCACCTCGGCTAAAGACGATTAAGAAAATGCGATAAAAATCTAAACTTAATAGGATAAAGGTCCTTGACCGTGGAGGTTCCTAAAGCTTGAACACGATTCTCTCGAAGTCGTGCCCAACTGAGTTTAGGAAGGTCCGACCGACTCTCGTCTAAATCGGAGGCCTAAAACTCGCTTTACATGGTGAACCCCACTATTGGATTTTACTCCAATCCGGGAGATTTGAACGTCTGCCTCTCTCGAGGGGTGCGTACAACTCCCTTTACTCTTCAATGCTCACTTCATTCTATCGACCTCTCGGCTAGCCAAGAATGAAAGCAAAGGTGGAGGGTATATATCGATAATATACCTCCAACCCATGATTAATCAAGAGTAATTCAAGGCCCTAACCTAAAAAGAAAAGATTAATTAAAACATCATAACTTAATCGCTCTAACCTCGGATCATCAAGATTGAGTACAAGGAGGATTAGTTAATCATAATGGAGTGGAGGGGGGATGAGTAGTAAAGCATATAAAGGAACACAAGTAAAGAAAGAACACTTATATTAATGAAAAGGAGCAAGTTACACTATGGAAAAAGAGATTACAGTTGCATGAATTTAAAGTCTTATTCTTGCCCTACAAGTAGCACTAAGCAAGAGCATGATTACAACAAAAGCTAAAACAAACTAAGATTAAACTAGGGTTAAACAAAAATTACAAAGAGAGAGAGAGAGAAGCATAAAAAACTAGAAAAGGACCCAAGAACCAAAGGGGTAGCACCTCCCCCTATCAGCCAAAGCTTGCTGAAATGGAAGGGGGGGAGGTCTGAATTTATAGGAAAATAATCTCGGGTTGGTCACGCCCTCCGACACGACCTAGGGGGGGCGTGTCATGGGGCGTGACAGTACTATGTTGACCTTGATGCGTGGAAAATACGGCAAGCGCACCGGTCGCACAAGTAATAAAGTTTAGGAATAAATCCCCGAGTGTCGGTCTCTTGAGGAACACAGTAAAGGATGAGTTAATGTCGTGGAGGACTTGAGATTGAAGTCCTCGGGTCGGCTCAAAAAGGGGGGTTTTGATTGTTGCGGAAATAGGAAGTAAAATCTACAAGCTACTCCTATACAACGCCGCTATGCGATGCTTCGCCAGGCGGGATGGAAACTACACGGGCCGCTATGCACCGAATCGCTTGGCGGATGGACGAGTTGGCTAGCGGATGAGGTGTTTAGAATGGCGGAATGAGGGTCGTGAGCACCTCTTCGCAACGCACGCCACTAGCAATTGCTAGTGCGGCAAGGGTGGATGGTGGAGGATGTAATATGGCACACCTCAAGTAAATATAACAAAAACACTAACTCACATAGACATGAATACGAGTAAATGTTAACTACAAATAAGCATTCTTCATCAATACATGGAAAATAACTAACATAACAACAATAAGAGGAAGAGGTGTGCGAATCGACCGAATCCGAAGCCTTATTGAGGGTTCACGGTTGGAATCCCGGGTTATCAATCCGAGTCCAAGCTCGGTCCTCAAATGCGTCCGGGGTAGAGGAGGATGTCACTCACTCCCAATGGACCCGTCTTCTTCGTTGAAATGACCCGGTAGATTGCAGATCCAGCTCCTCCTAGCTTGATGGAGAAAGCTCGGTCAAAACTCCGCTTGAAGCTTGGGGATGAAGGAGGAGGCCGAGGGGATGCTCCGGCTTTGATTTGGCGTTGAAGGCTTGCCCGGAGCAACTCCCTATGGTGGAGGATGATGGAGGGCGGTGAAATCCCTCTTCGGAGCAGAAAACGGCGGAAAATCGCGGAAAGGGGCGATCTCCTGAAATTAGGGCGGAACCTGCGTATTTATAGAAAGCAGAATAAACAGCGCGCACGATCACTGGCGCACGACCAGTGATCGTGCGCCCTGTGGTCAGTGATAGTGCGCGAAGGCCAGGCAGAACTCCAGGAAAAAGTGGAATCAATGCACACGATCAGTGGCGCACGACTAGTGGACGTGCGCACTGAAGTCAGTGGTCGTGCGATTGCCCCGACAGAACTTTGGAAAGTGGGAATAGGTACGCACGATCAGCGGCGCACGACCAGTGGTCGTGCGCAACAAAGTCGATGATCGTGCGCAGTAAACCTATTTCCAAATAATCCCGGGACACGCACACGGCCCCTAAACCCAGCGCTGATATGCGCAGACATTCCAAACCAGCACAGAACGGAGTACAATAATAGAAGAACACAAAATAAACACAACCACGGGCCAAAAGTGCACTTCCTAAAGAAATAAGGATAAAATGAAATATGAGCGATAACGAACTCAAAGTGAAGTACAAGCGTACAAAAACAAGCCCAGATGAGTCCGAAAATCATTATATAAATAGGACTCATCACACCCCCAGACTTAACTGTTTGCGCGTCCCGAGCAAACAAAACCTAAGCAGACGGGGAAAATGAACTAGCTAACAAAGAAATTGCAAAACGGAGTACCATGCGAAGTCGCATGCTCGCGTGCATAAAAATAAAGTAGAGGAAATTTTTAAGTATACAAAATATTTTTTATTTTTCACAATGCGTATCAAAAATTTATTATTACTCAAAAGTGGAATCACGGTGAATCATCTGGTCCTACGTAGGAAGAAAGTAGGCAGGCCACTAAGGTGAGTATTGCCGAAGACCGGGGTTCAAGATTACCCCCAAAGGAATCCACCAATGTCGGAAACCATAAGCTTACCCGTTCGCACTCTCTCCACGGCACTAGTCAACTCAAGCACAAGTCCGTAGGACTTCGGGTAATAATGGGGCTTGGGTTACGGTGAGGAAAACAAGGATAAACATGAAGGGTATGCACCTAACCCAAATGAGCTAACGTACAAAAATAGTACCCGCTTCCCACAAAATAAACACGGGTGCACCACACCCCCAGACTTAACTTTTACTAAATGGGTGTGTGCACCGCCTACTCCAAATCCAAATCATCTCAAATAAAGATTTTCAATCAAACTTTTTCTTTTCACTTTTCATTTTCACCCCTTTTTTTGTATCATTTTCTTTTCTTGTTCATCTTTTTATTTTCATAATTTCAGCAGATATAACTTGAAAGCACTTCCACATTTTCACAAATAATAACACCACATCACAACCCAACATGAAAATATAAAACACTAAGATCGGCTTGGGTGTGCGACTAGGATCGGCTATGGGGCTTTGGCGAATATAGTGGAGCTTAATCAAAAGGAAGGGTAGGCACAAAGGGGCTTAGCGAGGATATGACGTTAGGAACGGTACAAAGCTCAACCGGGCCAAAATGATGGCCTACATCACTCTCACGCTAGACTAACCGTGTACCAATGCTTCAAGAATAGCTTGGGTCAAGTTCTTAGCAACCGAGAAAGATAATCCTTCCTCCCGACTCAAGCAATACGAGTCTAGTGGCAGCTACACACATTCCTAAGCTACCGTTTGATTCACACTGGATTCACCAACTTTTGAGTAGAATAAGAAATATTTACGCAAATAGAAAAATATAGAACTATAAGTATAAGAAAAAAATTAAATCTACACAAATTTCTATACAAAACGAGAGCAGTTGACTAGAAACACAACAAGGCCAACATTTTACTCCGTCGCACAATCATAAACTAGCACATAAATTTTCCAAATCTAACAATGATACAAGTTCAACTTGTGGCACGCTAACATCTAAGCTCGCGCTCATGTGGGTGCAGTGGTGTGCGAAGCAATGAACATAAAAAAAATAAAACACGAAAAGCTTCTAGTATGCAAAAGAAATGTGCACGTGCAAAAGGTAAACATGCTCTCCCCCAGACTTAGACTAAACAACACATCAAATGATAGAGAAATTAAAATCAGAATGAGCTAAGGGAAGAGGTTACCCAATGCTCAGCTAGTAAGCATACCAAAAGACGCGTGAAAACTAGAACAGCTCAACCATACGGAGAATCACGACCCCACCAATAAGAATGTCAAGAAAACCTGCAGGGGTGAGCTCCGCAAAAACAAAACAAAAGAAAAACAAAATACATATAAATTCTAAACTAAGCTAGACATAAAAAGTAAAATGCAGAAATTTAAGATAACTACTGGGGTTACTGTCATCCCAGCACGACTTATTCGAAGCAGAAAATCCTTAGCTAATGGGCCTATGGAAGAGAAGATGAATAGGTAACTGTTCCAATATCCGTTGCGGTAACGGGTACCGATACGGCGATAGAACAGTTACCCCTCTACGTAGATAATAATACCTGAAAAGCTCAGGTAGAGGAAGCAGGAAATAAGATGAGGAGGCGACCTGGTCCTCGCTCATCTCATCACAAAAAGAATCCTTGCCTAGCAAGGTATCGTCCACCACAAGCTCGTTGGGGGCAAAGGTGAAGGTAGAGGCTTCAACTGCAAAAGGAGTAGGAAACTCCTCATGCAAGCTGAGGCACTCGCCGACAACCTGAGTGCAAGGCTCAATGTCAACCCAACTCACCAGTAGGGAGTCAACCCGTATAGGCGCAGAAGGAGAAGGGGGGTCAAGGAATAAAGGAGAAGAAAAACTAAAAGAAGCGGAAATAGGGAGAGTGATCCCAGAATCACTCTCAGCAGGATCCAAACATAGATCACTGTCGGCGTCATATGAGTCATGATGATGGGGATCTGAGAATAGGAGGTCCTCAGTGGTGGTTTGGATCCCCTCATCCAACAAGGAAGTAGAAACCTCCTCACCGGCAAGGATTTCCTCATCACACCACGGTACGTCACGGTGTTCCAAGACATAGTACTCACCATTGATGAGAATAATGTCCTCGTCACACCATGGCGCATCCACATGTTCCCGATTCCCACAGGGCACAACATCATCGACCGACTCACTAGAAAGGGGAGTAGGTAATTCATGCAAAGAAAGCGGAGGAGCAACATCATCAGAGATAATATGCGCAGGTTCCTCCGGGGGTGAATCAAAAATAGGGGAAGAAGGCCCAAGGAGAGAAGGTGCCGCAATGTCGTCGCACTGCCTAGTGGAAGGTCTGATGGGTGTATCCACAGCAGTCCCCCATAGACAAGGTGGTACTGTGGATACATCATCAGAATCAGAAGGAGCGGCCATTTGAGAGGTGGATGAGACGATCCGGATATCCGGTTCATCATCCGCCTCCATCTGGCGCTGAAATTCTGCGCAATCTTTCAACACATGGTCGGTGCTATGACAACAGAAATACCATTTTACATTACCCCTCGGTCCAGAAGGGACCGGGGAGGAATATGAAAAAGGTGGAGGCAGAGACGAGTAGTGACCATAAGACTGTGGTACCGTGTATGGAGTACAGTGAGACAGCGGCGCTGCATATACGGGACAATGAGAATTATACTCAGTACCGTCAGTGGGGCACTCATCACTACCATTCCCATAATCCCCGCACCAATGGCACTTGATATACCAATTTGAATACATGGTGCAATAGAAAAGAATTCACCACAAGAAATTTTCTAAGCAGAAATTAAATACTCGCAAGCAAATAAAGAGTGGAACAGCCTGCTATAGCAAAATAAAAACTAGAAAGGGAATAAAATAAAAAAAAATAACAACTAAAAACCAAAACAAAAATAAAACATGAAATATACAAATGGAAAGGGCAACTATCTCAAATCTTCCTCTCCAAAAACTCAAACGACTGTGTTCCCCGGCAACGGCGCCAAAAACTTGATGCGTGGAAAATACGGCAAGCGCACCGGTCGCACAAGTAATAAAGTTTGGGAATAAATCCCCGAGTGTCAAGCTCTTGAGGAACACAGTAAGGGATGAGTTAATGTCGAGGAGGACTTGAGATTGAAGTCCTCGGGTTGGCTCAAAAAGGGGGGGGGGGTTTGATTGTTGCGGAAACAGGAAGTAAAATCTACAAGCTACTCCTATGCAACGCCGCTATGCGATGCTTCGCCAGGCGGGATGGAAACTACACAGACCGCTATGCACCGAATCGCTTGGCGGATGGACGAGTAGGATAGCGGATGAGGTGGGTAGAATGGCGGAATGAGGGTCGTGAGCACCTCTTCGCAATGCACGCCACTAGCAATTGCTAGTGCGGCAAGGGTGGATGGTGGAGGATGGAATATGGCGCACCTCAAGTAAATATAACAAAAACACTAACTCACATAGACATGAATACGAGTAAATGTTAACTACAAATAAGCATTCTTCATCAATACATGGAAAATAACTAAGCTAACAACAACAAGAGGAAGAGGTGTGCGAATCGACCGAATCCGAAGCCTTATTGAGGGTTCACGGTTGGAATCCCGGGTTGTCAATCCGAGTCCAAGCTCGGTCCTCAACTACGTCCGGGGTAGAGGAGGCTGTCACTCACTCCCAATGGACCCGTCTTCTTCGTTGAAATGACCCGGTAGATTGCAGCTCCAGCTCCTCCTAGCTTGATGGAGAAAGCTCGGTCAAAACTCCGCTTGAAGCTTGGGGATGAAGGAGGAGGCCGAGGGGATGCTCCGGCTTTGATTTGGCGTTGAAGGCTTTCCCGGAGCAACTCCCTATGGTGGAGGATGATGGAGGGCGGCGAAATCCCTCTTCGGAGCAGAAAATGGCGGAAAATCGCGGAAAGGGGCGATCTCCCGAAATTAGGGCGGAACCTGCGTATTTATAGAAAGCAGAATAAACAGTGCGCATGATCACTGGCACACGACCAATGATCGTGCGCCCTGTGGTCAGTGATAGTGCGCGAAGGCTAGGCAGAACTCCAGGAAAACGTGGAATCAACGCGCACGATCAGTGGCGCACGACCAGTGGTCGTGCGCATTGAAGTCAGTGGTCGTGCGATTGCCCCGACAGAACTTTGGAAAGTGGGGAATAGGTACGCACGATCAGCGGAGCACGACTAGTGGTCGTGCGCAACAAAGTCGATGATCGTGCGCAGTAAACCTGTTTCCAAATAATCCCGGGACACGCACACAACCCCTAAACCCAGCGCTGATATGCGCAGACATTCCAAATAAGCACAGAACGGAGTACAATAATAGAAGAACACAAAATAAACACAACCACGGGCTAAAAGTGCACTTCCTAAAGAAATAAGGATAAAATGAAATATGAGCGATAACGAACTCAAAGTGAAGTGCAAGCATACAAAAACAAGCCCAGATGAGTCCGAAAATCATTATATAAATAGGACTTATCAGACCTCGGGATCTAGACTCTGGCGGGAAGGATCATTGCCTATGTACGTTAGTGGTCACGCCCTAGGTCACGCCCGTGTAGGGGGGCGTGACTGGCACGTCATGTCAAAATCATTGGTCGGAAATCCGCCAGTCACAGAAAAAGGAGGGATTCACGCCCATGTCACGGGCGTGACATGGGGCGTGACAGTACTGTTTACGTGCTGTGGAGAAACGATATTTAATGCGGCGGCAGGCTTTGCGGCAGAGAGCGACACGCCCATGGTCACGCCTGGTGACACGCCCAGGGAGGGCGTGTCAAGGGGCCTTGATAGCGGTTTTGTTCGTTTTTCTGTCCCTTCCAGCAGGAGTCCTCGGGATCGGGTGACACACCCTAGGTCACGCCCAGGGAGGGCGTGACAGGGGGGCGTGTCAGGTCATTTTTTGACCAATTTTCTGAAAACCTGCAAAAGGTCAAGAAAATGTTAGTGGCAATAATATTTACATAAAAATGATAAAAAATAAACTAATAATAGAGATGATTTGTTCAATATTAAATAGAAAATACGATAATAGTTTAGGCTACAAAATGTATTATCAAATTCCCCTAAGCTTAAGCTTTGCTTGTCCCCAAACAAAAATATAAAAACTAGATATTTATAAAAAGGACTAATCAAAAAGTTTTAATTGTGCCTACGCAAGTACTATGTGAAATTCTAAGTAGGGAAAAGGTGAAATGTAAGTCTAAAACAATTATTTAGGTATGGTAAAACTTTTATAAACTTTACTCAATAAAAATAAATCATCCAAAATTTTAACGAAATTCATTAAATAGACTAAGCAAAACAACGAAAATGAAAAACACGCATTGAGTTGTTGCTAGATCCAAGCAATGCATTATAATTATATCAATTTAATTAACAAAAATCTAGGTTTAAATCCAAAACTAAAACTGATTTACTTTTTTTCTTTTCTTAGTTGTTAAATAAAAATCAAAAAGCGTGAATCAAAAGGACTTAAATAGGACAAAAACGTTTGGTTTAGGAAAATGATTAGGAGTGGAATTCAAAGATAAACGTGAAGGTTTAAAATCACACTAAAGCATAGCAAAGAGTTTCAAAAACTTTCATAAAATTATATATACATTTTTTTTTCTTTTTCTTCTTTTTTCCATTTTTTTTCTTTTTTCAAAACAATGGCCATAAATATTTTCATTTTCCTTTTGAATTGGCCAAACAAAAATAAATATCACTTTTGAGCATACTTTTTTCAAAAACCTTTCTCCCACAAAAATCACAAAATATCCTATCAAAATCGTCAAAATAATTTATGAAACTCAAAAAGGCTAGTGTGATACGATAGGTTGGAAATTTTGGCTTTGGTGAAAATGAAATGAAGGGAGGAGCTATCAAATGAAATCGGAAAAAGGCTCAAAAAAGGCAAACTAGTGGTAAAAGTTTTTAGGTTGACAGGAAAGCTCAAACGAAAACAAAAATGGCCTAAATCATTTTAACGCTTTTGAATTTATTTAAAACAAAGGTTTGAAAAATTTCAAAAAGCGAGTCCTAGATAATAAAAGAAGATTGATGAAATTAACATGAAAATAGAAATAATAGGTGACTTGGATCGTTCACATCAACTACGTTATTCAAAAGTTGACTTTACAAAAATTATTCAAAAATGAAAAAAAAATAGTGGATGATGAATTTTTGAGAAAGTAAAGGAAATAAAAAACAAAAAACCATAATAGAAATGCAAGTTTTAGAAAAATATTTCACCTTAACATAC
The DNA here is from genome assembly GCA_039513925.1 of Platanthera zijinensis. Classification (NCBI taxonomy): domain Eukaryota; kingdom Viridiplantae; phylum Streptophyta; class Magnoliopsida; order Asparagales; family Orchidaceae; genus Platanthera; species Platanthera zijinensis. The sequence continues at coordinate 125,094,838 of CM077087.1, forward strand.
TACCGTGAATTAGAAACACAGCATGGCCAACATTTTTCTTGTGAAACATAATTAAAAAGGACGATTAGAAATATTATAATTAACTACGTTGTTTATAGAAAATTTTGAGTAAAACAAAAACAAAAACTAGGGGTACTATTGAAATACAAAAATGTCTAAACTATTCAATAACACATATATTTTTTTTAATTTTGTGAAATATTCTCTCTTTTTTTGGATTTTGGAATTTTTTTCTCTTTTTTTAGAATTTTAAGATATTCATTTCTTTTTTAATTTTATTTTTTGGAAATATTTAAAATATATACAAAAAGAAAAAATTTTAAACTAGGCAAAAATGAAGGAGGAAGTCCTCCCCCAAGCTTAAAATAGACATTGTCCTCAATGGCTAAAGAAGGGGATTGGAGAAGGAGAAAAAAATAAAGTAATGAATTGAAAGACAGAATTGAAAGGCAGGATTGAAAGACAGGTACTTCCCCGTATTTATTTGCTGCGAAAGTTGAGTGATGCCGCTTCTCCGAATGTCTTCTTTGGACTTCGTAATGGATTCAACAACGTTGGAGCAGGCGATCGAAGAAGCTTCAGCTTGTCGGAGCCGTCCGAGGAAAAATTGTAAAATAAAGAAAACAGAAAAAGATAACTTGGGTTGCCTCCCAAGAGCGCCCTTTGTTTAAAGCGTCGTTGATCTCAACGCATCAAAAAAATAATATTGTTAAAAAATATTGTTGTCCAGAAATAAAATTGTTTTTAACAAAAATTAAGAGTTCAAAGTTAGAGTTCGTGAAGCAGAAACTTAATAATGTTTGGAATGACATCATCATCACTAGAGAAATAGAGTTTAAGATGCTGACCATTCACTTTGAAATTACCCTTATCATGGTGAGAAATTAAAATAGTTCCATAAGGAAATACTTCTAAGACAGAAAACGGGCCAGACCAGCAAGATTTTAATTTGCCCGAAAATAAATGTAAACGAGAATTATATAAAAGGACTTGGTCGCCCGACTTAAAGTTTTTAGGCTGCCTTAAGTGTTTATCGTGTAAACTCTTCGTCTGCTCTTTATTAATTTTATTATTTTCATAAACATAAGAGAGCCACTCATCGAGTTCATTTAGTTGAAATTTTCGAAGGTCACCGACTGAGTGGGGATCAAAGTTTAAAAATTTTAAGGCCCAAAAGGGGCAGTTTTCTAACTCTACGGTCAGATGGCACAATTTTCCATAGACCAGCTGATATGACGTACATCCGTGGGCGGTTTTGTACGCTATTCGGTAGGCCCATAGAGCATCGTCAAGCTTGGCTGACCAGTCTTTCCTAGAAGTTGAAATAGTCCTTTCTAATATTCTTTTTATTTCTCTATTAACTACTTCGACTTGTCTGTTAGTTTGCTGGTGGTATGCAGTGGAAAGCTTATGCGTAATGCTGTATTTGGTAAGGATTTTTGAAAATTATGCGTTACAGAAATGGGAACCCCTATCGCTAACGATTGCTCGTGGCGTACCGAATCTAGAAATTTTTTTTAAAAAAAAACGTGACTACAACTCGGGAGTCGTTCGTAGGAAGAGCTTGGGCCTCAGCCCATCGTGAAATATAATCAACAGCAAGTAAAATTAATTTGTCTCTGAAGCTAGAAAGAAGGGGGCAAGCAAAATCAATTCCCCAGAGGTCGAAAATTTTGCACTCTAAGAAATAATTTTGCGGCATTTCATTTTTATTAGAAATGTTGCCCGACCGTTGGCAACTATCACACCTGCTCATAAAGGCTTGCGCGTCTTTAAACAGTCTAGGCTAGTAAAAACCCGCGCAAAGCACCTTGTGAGCGGTGCGAGCAGCTTGATAGTGCCCACCTGTCGGACCTTCATGTAAATGTTTTAGAATATCAATTCCTTCATCATAAGAAACACATCTCCTTATCACTTGATCCGCACAAATTCTGAAAATATGCGGGTCTTCCCAAATGTAGTTCTTCAGCTCAGAAAAGAATTTTTTCTTTTGCTGAGAGGAGAACTCTTTTGAGAGCACCCGGGCCACTAGATAGTTGGTGATGTGCGCGAACCAAGGAGAAGTAGATGTGTTAACTAAAAGCAGCTTCTCATCAGGAAAATAATCATTAAAAGATTTTTCATTTAATTTTTCTATAAAGGGGTTATCTAATCTGGATAGATGGTCGGTGGCCAAGTTCTCGCCTCCTCGCTTATCACGGATCTCTAAGTCAAACTCCTGGAGGAGTAAGACCCAGCGAATCAAGCGAGGCTTGTCATCCATTTTGGCAAGAAGGTACTTGAGGGCTGAGTGGTCCGTAAAAACAATGATTTTTAAAAGTGTAATGTAAGGGAGGAATTTATCAAATGCGAATACTACAGCTAAGATCTCCTTCTCGGTTGTGGTGTAATTTTCTTGTGCAGATGTGAGGGTTTTACTAGCGTAATAGATGGGGTGGAAGTTTTTAGATATGCATTGACCTAATACGGCTCCCACCGCAAGACTACTCGCATCGCACATAATCTTGAAAGGAAGGTCCCACACCGGAGCTATCATAATCGGTGCGTTAATTAACTTTTCTTTAATTGATTCAAAGGCAGAAATACAAGAGTCATCAAAAATGAATGAGCGTCTTTTTATAAGAGATGGGTGAGGGGCTTTGTGATTTTGGAGATGTCCTTTATAAAATGACGATAAAAGTCAGCGTGGCCTAGAAAACTTCTTATAACTTTTATGTTTGTAGGCGACGGCAGCTTCTCAATAACATTTATCTTGGCAATGTTTAGCTCAATACCTTTAGCAGAAATTTTATGACCCAAAACTAACCCTTCCCTCACCATAAAATTGCATTTTTTCCCAATTTAGGGCAAGGTTAGTTTCTTCGCATCGTTCTAAGAATTTTTTGAGGTTTTCTAAACATCTATCGAAGGAATCGCCGAACACGGAGAAATCGTCCATAAATACGTCCATAATGCTTTCTACGTACTTGTCAAATATTGAGAGCATATATCGCTGGAATGTAGCTGGCGCATTGCACAATCCAAACGACATTCTTCGGTAAGCGAAGGTGCCGAAGGGACAAGTAAACGTAGTTTTCTCTTGGTCCTCGTGAGAGATGGGTATTTGAAAGTACCCCGAGAGGCCATCGAGAAAACAATAAAAGCTATGGCCGGAGAGACGTTCTAAAATCTGTTCGATAAACGGCAAAGGAAAGTGGTCCTTGCGGGTGGCGTCATTCAACTTACGATAATCTATACACATACGCCAACCCATCACCGTTCGTGACCGGACTACCAAGCTTTACTATCAAGCCGCCCTTTCGTGCAACAACTCGGGCGATGGCGTCGGGATTAATTCATTATTCTCATTACTAACTACGATTATCCCTCCCTTCTTCGGCACTACCTGAATGGGGCTAACCCACTTACTGTCCGAAATAGGGTAGATAATTCCTGCATCTAATAATTTCATAACCTCGCCCTTAACTACTTCTTTTATATTCAGTTTTATACGGCGCTGAGGTTGAATAGAGTTACGCGAATTATCATCCATTAAAATTTTATGGGTACAGAAAGATGGGCTTATGCCCTTGATATCAGAAATTTCCCAAGCAATAGCCCGGCGATGCTTACGTAGAACTAGAAGAAGTTTATCGTTTTGCGTATCCGTGAGGTAGGCCGAAACGATAAATGGTAACTTGGAATCTTTTTCTAAGAAAGCATACTTAAGGTGTTCAAGAAGTTCTTTAAGTTCTAGGGTAGGGGGTTCTTCATAAGAGGATTTAGAGATTCTTTCTTTTTCAAAAATAATATCTTCATAAACTTGTTTATAATGAACGTAATAAGGGGTGGGGCTAGCAGCCAAGACGGCTTCTTGTAGCGATTCAGTGGGAAGAAAAGAGGAAGAACAAAAATTATAAAATTCTTTTTCAAACTCAGAAAGACAATCAGAAGATTCATCACTTCCCTACAGCAATTCAGCGGGAAGAGAAGAAGAAAAACAAAAATCAGAAAGTTCTTTTTCAAAGTCGGAGAGGCAACAGGAAGATTCATCACTCACGGGGTCTACGAAAAAACATGAGTCATCATTTGCTAGGGTGTTCTTCATCGAAGGTGTGATATAAAAAGTGACTTTGTCGTCTCCTACTCGAAGGAAGAGCTTACCATTGCTTACATCAATGATGGCTCTAGAGGTGGCAAGGAAGGGTCGACCAAGGATCAGGGGAACCTCGACGTCTTCTTCGATGTCCAAAATGACAAAGTCCACCGGGAAGATGAACTTGTCGACTTTTACTAGAACGTCCTCCACTATTCCTAACGGGTACTTGACGGATCTATCGGCTAGCTGGATACTCATACGCGTGGGGTTAAGGCTACCAATCCCTAACTTTTTAAACAACAAAAAGGGCATCAGGTTTATACTCGCGCCTAAGTCGGCTAATGCGTGTTCAACAAAAAGATCACTGAAGACACACGGGATAGAGAAACTACCCGGGTCACTGATTTTCTTCGGCAAACCGTTTGTTAAAACGGCGGAGCACTTGGCAGTTAGCGTGACGTGCGAAAGATTCTCTAACTTCTTCTTGTTGGTGAGGAGGTCCTTAAGATACTTGGCGTATTTCGGCATCTGCGAAATAGCCTCGTGTAAGGGAAGATTAATGTTGATTTGCTTGAAGATCTCTAGGAAGCGGGAGTACTGATCATCTTGACGTTGTCTATTAAGTTCGGAGGGGTATGGAGGAGTTGAATTATTTTTGAAGATGGGTGGTGGAGTGAGATTTTTTTCTAAAATAGGGGTGATAACTTCTTCAGCAGAGGGTGGAATTTTTAAAATGAGAGCAGAGCTTTGATTTTTAAAGGTGGGAGCGGAGCTTGCCTCGGGCTCTTCACTTACCATACCGGAGACTTGCTTCCCACTCCGAGGAGTTATAGCTTTCGCTTGCTCTCTCGGGTTGGGTTCGGTATTGGAAGGAAGAGACCTTACGGGTCGCTCAGAAATTATTTTCGCGAGCTGTCCTACCTGATTTTCTAGACTTTTTACGCTTCCGGTTAAAGTTCTTAAAGTAGCGTCATTTGTTGTTATATATTTAGAAAGTAATTCCTCGAAGCTTAGAGGTTTTGGATAATTTTGAAGAGGTGGTGGTTTTGGTGGTACAGAAAAATTGTTTTGTGGTGGCGGGCGCATCGCATTCGAAGGATTACTCCATGAAAAGTTCGGGTGATTTCTTAAAGCAGGGTTATAACTATTCGGAAAATTAAAACCAGGAGGATGAAAATTCACAGCAGAAAAATTATTAAAAGTAGTTCTAGGCATATTATTAACATAATCTAAATGTTCTGGAGTAGGGGTTGCAGATTCCCATACCTGAGGGGCGGAGGCAGTAATCATCTCCGTGATTTTTTTGCTTAGGTTTTCTACTTGCAGAGCGAGTTGGGAGACGTTGTCCACTTCATAGATACCTGCAGGCTTGTTCGGGTGGGACCTAGGCACATTCCACTGATAAGTGTTCATGGCCATGTCCTCAAAAAGCTCAAGAGCGGCTTCCAGGGTCATATGATTTAAAGTACAGCCAGAAGCTGCGTCTATCATTTGCTTCGTGCTTTGATTTAGCCTGTTATAGAACGTCTGCACTTGTAACCATATAGGCAGCACGTGATGTGGGCATCGTCTTAATAATTCTTTAAATCTCTCCCAGGTTTGATATAGGGTTTCAGAGTCTATTTGTCTGAAGGCAGAGATGTCGTTCCTAAGTTTTGCAGTTTTAGCTGGCGGAAAATACTTCGCCAAAATTTTTTCAGTTAATTCATTCTAGGTAGTTATACTATTTTTAGGTAGAGTGTTAAGCCACTGCTTAGCTTTAGTTCTTAAAGAGAAGGGGAAGAGTCTTAGCCTGATTGCATCATTTATGACACCATTTATCTTGAAGGTGTCGCAAATTTCAAGAAAGCTAGCTATATGTGCGTTCGGATCTTCATCCTTAAGTCCGTAAAATTGCAAATATTGCTGCACCATTTGAATTATGCCAGGCTTTAATTCGAAGTTATTATTTGCTATAGCAGGGCGGACTATACAAGATTCTATTCCCTCGAGGTTCGGTCGTGCATAATAGGACATAGTCCTTTGCACGGCCTCAACTACGTTGGGTTCTTCCATTCTTAAAGTAGCAAATGACTCTGAGTCCTCAACCGGCACTTGGATAGTAGGACCTTGAAATCGCGATCTTCTCCAAAGAGTACGCTCAATTTCGTGGTCCAAGTACAAAATAACCGACGGACTCCCGCGGGTCATGCACTAAAAGAACAGAAATGATGAAAAGAAAGAGAAATAGGATAAACTAGAAAGAAAGCTAGGTTAGAATTTTTTTTTTTTTGAAATAGATTATTTTTTTATAGATTAACTCCAGAACTTCCCAAGGACTACCCCGTGAAGTTTTCGCAAGGTACTAGACAAGATAGTGACGCTTAAAGCCCTTTGCCCTTTTCGAGAGAATTAGGTGGCGTAGAGAAATTGTGAAGTTGGTTACTTTTAGGAGCAGTGATAAATTTTTATTTTTATTTTTAAAACATAAAGAAAGAGGATGAGAAAGAGTAGAGATAAAATTAATAGGTTCGTGTTTTCAATATATCAACGGAAGTTGGTTCCCCGGCAACGGCGCCAAAAACTTATTGCGCGGTAGGGTTCGAAGAAAATAAACGCAACCGAACTAGCAACCCAATGAGGCAAGTATACCTATCGAATTGTTGCTAGGGGACACAAGTGTCGTATTGAAATCCGGGAACTGTTGGCTATGCTTACTCACACGAACGCTATTATCTTATCGACGGAAAAATTAGGGTTTTAGAAAAACTAATTGTAAGGAAGGAAGTAAAGCTATACTAGAAAGAGAACTACCGTAATTAAGTAAAGTGTTATTAAGTAAAGAACTATGCTAGAAAGGAAACTACTGCAGTTAATTAAAGAGCACAAGATAGGAGATTACTACGAAAGATTGAAAATATGAAATTGAAATGCACTCGATCAAGAATCACCTCGGCTAAAGACGATTAAGAAAATGCGATAAAAATCTAAACTTAATAGGATAAAGGTCCTTGACGGTGGAGGTTCCTAAATCTTGAACACGATTCTCTTGAAGTCGTGCCAAACTGAGTTTAGGAAGGTCCGACCGACTCTCGTCTAAATCGGAGGCCTAAAACTCGCTTTACGTGGTGAACCCCACTATTGGATTTTAGTCCAATCCGGGAGATTTGAACGTCTGCCTCTCTCGAGGGGTGCGTACAACTCCCTTTACTCTTGAATGCTCACTTCATTCTATCGGCCTCTCGGCTAGCCAAGAATGAAAGAAAAGGTGGAGGGTATATATCGATAATATACCTCCAACCCATGATTAATCAAGAGCAATTCAAGGCCCTAACCTAAAAAGAAAAGATTAATTAAGACATCATAACTTAATCGATCTAACCTCGGATCATCAAGATCGAGTACAAGGAGGATTAGTTAATCATAATGGAGTGGAGGGGGGATGAGTAGTAAAGCATATAAAGGAACACAAGTAAAGAAATAACACTTATATTAATGAAAAGGAGCAAGTTACACTATGGAAAAAGAGATTACAGTTGCATGAATTTAAAGTCCTATTCTTGCCCTATAAGTAGCACTAAGCAAGAGCAAGATTACAACAAAAGCTAAAACAAACTAAGATTAAACTAGGGTTAAACAAAAATTACAAAGAGAGAGAGAGAGAGAGAGAGAGAGGGAGAAAAGCATAAAAAACTAGAAAAGGACCCAAGAACCAAAGGGGCAGCACCTCCCCCTCTCAGCCAAAGCTTGCTGAAATGGAAGGGGGAGTCTGAATTTATAGGAAAAGAATCTCGGGTTTGTCACGCCCACCGACACGCCCTAGGGGGGGGGGGGGGCGTGTCATTGGGCGTGACAGTACTATGTTGACCTCAGGGTCTTGACTCTGGCGGGAAGGATCATTGCCTTTGTACGTCGGTGGTCACGCCCTAGGTCACGCCCGTGTAGGGGGGCATGACAGGCACGTCATGTCAAAATCATTGGTCGGAAATCCGTCAGTAACCGAAAAAGGAGGGAGGCACGCCCATGTCACGGGCGTGACATTGGGCGTGACAGTACTATTTGCGTGCTGTGGAGAAACGACATTTAATGCGGCGGTAGGTTTTACGGCAGAGGGCGACACGCCCATAGTCACGCCTGGTGACACGCCTAGGGAGTGCGTGTCAGGGGGGCGTGACTGCGGTTTTGTTCATTTTTCTGTCCCTTCAGGCAGGAGTCCTCGGGATCGGGTGACACGCCCTAGGTCATGCATAGGGAGGGCATGACAGGGGGGCGTGTCAGGTCATTTTTTGACCAATTTTTTGAAAACCTGCAAAAGGTCAAGAAAATGTTAGTGGCAATAATATTTACATAAAAATGATAAAAAATAAACTAATAATAGACATGATTTATACAATATAAAATAGAAAATACGATAATAGTTTAGGCTATAAAACGTATTATCACTCGACACTTTGGTACTTAGAATATTTTCTTCATTCTTCTGTCTGCACAAACAAACTCAATACACCATCAAATATGCCCTGATGTATATTATTGAGTCAGGTTAGCCTTCTCCAAATCAGGTACACAATCTCCAATGTACCCAACAATCTCCCCCTATTTTGAGAAGTCATAACCCATAGTTAATGATATACACCAATATATAAAGAAAAGATAAGCCTGATGTAATTAGCAATTTCAAATTAATTCAATAGAAGTTCTAGCATGTCATACACAAATATTCAACATGAAGTATCAAAAGAAACTATGCAACTCAGAGACATAGGTATATAAACTACTGGCAATCAATAATTTCTTTATCACATAAGCAAAGTAGGATTACAATGTTTATGTGGTACAACAAAACAACAAAAGATCTACATAGTTCTCTTAGAACCATGTTAGTCTAAAATTAGGGTTGATCTTGTTCCCAAATTACAATCCCTTTTCCTAGCTGAACAGTAGCTTTGACTTCAGCTTCAGCATCAACAACCAGCTTCTTTCCATTTATGTCTTTGGCCTTAAGTTGATCTGCTTTCAGCTTTTGCCTTTCAAAGTAATGGAATGGTTTGGGGAAATACTTGCAATGCTATATGGAGTTTGCAGGAATTCTACCATCCTTCAAGTCCTTCCTGAATTATTAGATTTTTTCTTATTGTGTAAGATACTTATCCCATTCTTGTTTGGAGTACCACTTGCCCCTATCATACTAATTTTCAGACACTACATTTCATTTAATGAGGATGATGCTTCTGGAGGTTGGACTCCATTTCTTAAAGTCAGGCCTAGCCTCAGCCTGTTCTCTAAATCTTTTCTTGGATATTTGGGGCTCTTGTTCTTTAATCAAAACTGGATCAGGCATTTCAATTTCTTCAAAAATTAAAGGCACTTTATCCAGTGGAGGGATGTACATATCGTTGACTGCGTGGTGAATTTCTTCATACTCAAGAGGGGTATATATGACTTGAGCCACTTCAAGTTACATCCCCTCCAAGATTTCAGGTTGTCATCCTGATTTAGAAGTGTACATGTCATCACATAATGGTGGATATCCTAAGGTAGCTCTGATAGTATTGGATACCCATTTGGCATGATCAGAGCTAGCTTTGATAAGGACTCTCTCCCCCTTTATTATTTCTCGGGAAATATGATCCCTGAGGTCATTTTTCTGAAATCTGACTTTATCGACTTCATTATATTTTCTAGTTTTATAGTATGCTTTAAATTTTTGTATTTGAGCGAAATAACAGACTAAGAAGTTTTAATTGCAGTAACAACTACTTCCAAATCCAGTTTCATCTGTGCTTCTACAGCAGATACTTTGGTATCCATATGAGTTTCTATGGCCGTGGTAAGTTCAGTAAATTATGTCAATTTGATAGAATGTATGTCAAATAAGTTTTCATTCAGTGTTTCCTTATTTTTTAGCACACATCCTTGCTGAACAACTAGTTTAGCTACCTAAGTTTATTTTCCCTCCTGCTGCTTGGCAATGAATACCACAACATTACCTCCTTAATGGAAGTCGTCTGCCATCTCCTTCTTAAGCAAAGTTACTTCGTCATGTGCCAGATTAAGTTGGAGTTCCTTGTGGCTTTCATCAACATATTTTTAAGTGCACGCCTTTGTTCATCAAGTTTTTCTTGCATTTTCACAAGTACTAAACTGAAGTCTACTTATGGAGCAAGAGATGTCTTCCCAGGCTATAATGCCTTCTTGTAGAATGAACACTTCTTCATTAGCTCCATTATCTTCCTTTTCTTAAGTACTAAGGCTTCTTCCTAACTTTCAGAATAAGATGATATTTCTAGTTCCATTGTTGTGCATAGAACATCTATATCTAGTCTTGGGGCTAGGTCTGGCACCTCCCCCTCAACCCTTGCTGAACAGCAGAAATATCCTCCTTGTGTACCTCTTCTTCTTCCACCTGGAAGTCAGTCTAAAATCCATGGATTACATCATTCTTAGGAGTTTGAGGTTTCTCTAGCAGATCCAGAATATGCACATCTTGTGCCTCTTTTTCAGAAGTTTCTCTAGCTATGTTGATGTCCTGAACCACTTCCATCACAGTGAGGTTTGCAGTCGCACTATCTAAATCAGCTACAGTAATATCTCCCCCTTGGTTTTATATCTCCTGATTATCTAGCAGATGGGAAGTCTCCCCCAAGATATGAGCTTCATTTCCAGGTGTGTTAGTGGGATACTTCCTGGGTAGTTCAGTAGTGTCTTCATCAGAGCTGAATTCAACCCTTTCTTCTGAGTCACTGGAGGACTCCTCATCTTCTAATCTATCTTTCTTAGATTTTCTTACCTTTTTGGGCTTCTGCTTAGGTGCAGGGTCTTCTTTGGACAATACTCTGTCCCATCTAGTTAGGATTCTTATATCCATTCTCCTCATGTGATTAATCTTTGAACCAGCAGTTTGGTTCAGTACCTCAGGTATGTTGGCAGCCAGATACAAACTCAGTATTCTTCCTAGGTTAGGCTTCTTAATGCTTTCCTTAACCTTATTAAAGATAACAGTTGTAACACCCCAAAACTTGGAAGGGGAATCGACGGCGTCGTTTTAGCCAAGTTTGGGTTTTGGAGCAGGCGACACGGGCGTGTCAAGGGCGTGACACGGGCGTGCCAGGGCGTGGTTGATCGCGGAGCTTGTGGTCTACGTTTTGAGGGTCGACGTTCGTCGAGCTCAGGAACACGGCCTGGGACACGGGCGTGTCCCTGGCCGTGTCCTTCTCGGGCTATTTGCATGATTTATTCTGCTAGGCATGACACGGGTCACGACACGGCCGTGTCGGGTCTGACACGGGCGTGTCGAAGGCCGTGTCTTTGGCCGTATCTTTGGCCGTGTCCTTCTCTGACTGGGAAGGTTGGTCGGTGGGGGTGTGACAAGAGTCTCGACACGGTAATGTCAAAAGCGACACGGGCGTGTCGGAGGCCGTGTCAACAGCCGTGTGCTGGTTTTCGAATCGGTCGAGACGGCGAATGGTTGACACGGCCCTGCACACGGCCGTGTGCCAACCCGTGTTTGGCCCAGTTTTTGTTATTTTGGGTTCCGATCGTGGTCGTCCGTTTGTTTGGTATGAGATCCAACGGTGGGGAGCCTACCTGGGCGGTTTAAGGCCGGGAATAGGGTTTCAAACCCTCATTTTCCATTTGGCTTTATCTCTCTTGATTCTAGAGAGAAGGGAGAGCAAGGAGGAGGAAGAAGGCCAAGTTCCGGCCGCCTGCAAAGCTTCGGAGGTCCGTTTCGCGAGCGGAGTTCAGATCCACAAAGGTGGGAGCGTTGCGGTGGTTTTCAACCGAGCAAATCTTCTCCATGGCTAGGAAGAGGGGACGGAAGGTAACGACACTTCTCCTCTCGGTTTTTAGGATTTAGGATGCATGAATAGCATCCCCTTCCTTTCGTATTTTGAGCACCGAATCTCTCAAATGAGAGGGATTCGTGTAGCCTAGGTTCAAGAGGAACCTCCGGGTTGAGTATGTTCATCCCAGCATGCTTTGTATTAGAGATCCGCTCCGTTAGTGGATTAGGCATTGTGGGTGAAGCCGTGGTCGCGTCCGTTAGTCCGACCCGGTGATGTTGCATAGCGAGCTTCGGGGATTCAGTAGAAATCCGTTGCGGCAATACGCCATTGTATGTATGCGTTCCCCCCCTTATATTTGAGTGAGTACTCGTGGTCGGAACTAGACAAGGTTAGCTCCGCGTTGTGCGGTAGATGGTTTCCTTGGAGCACGGGAAAGACACGGTGCGAATGGTGATTGGGGTGGGGAAACCTTTGTTTGTGTTGTGCAAAGGCACGGCTATGTCTCCGTGGTCGGCTGGCTATCCCGTGACGCGCAAGTCATGTGGAGAAAGTGTCCCGGCGAGACTAGCCCCTTGTGTGGGGCTGACGAGAATGTCGAGCGGAGGGCAATCCCGGGCAATGTGGCCTTGAGCGGGTGGGGTCCAGCAAGGCTTCTTAGAATTGGTCAGTGTGAGACGGAACCCTGACGTGCGAAGTCAGAATGTGCGGGCAAGCCCGGGGTATATGACCCTTGTGCGGGTGGGGCCTTTGCGAGGTTCCGTGTGACGGCGTGTGTGCCGTTAGGGACATGGTGGTTCCCTTGTGTTTGCGGCTTTAAGCCAATGGGGAAACGGAAGTACCCAGTGTTTGATGTTGTGCTAGTTGCATACGAGCTAGGGTGCCTTGGGTAAAACCCGGGTTGCATTCATGTTGCATAGTAGACCCATTTCACTTTGTACAAAACATAGAGAATATGTATGCTGTATGAGACATCCAAGCCTGTTTTACCGTTATATTATATATACTCTTTTGGTATACGAAGTGCTAACTTGCAGGTGGAGTGGTACCCCGGGGTCCGTTAGGGACGGCCGGGAGGAGATGTGTTTGTTACACAGTTGAGGTCAGCCTTTGCTGACCCACGTTACTTCAAATCCTTACAGGGCAAGGATCACATGCAAGAGCTTCCGCGCCGGGCGAAAAGCCCTAAGCCTCATGAAGTGTTGTTGTGCTTGACTATTTTCTTTTCCTCATTTTGCTGCTGTTGTTTGACTATGTCCGACTTGCATGCCAAGGTAGCCTAGGGGTGCTTGGCACTTTTTATATTTGGACTTATATTGTGTAAGGCCTTAAGTCCATTTGATACTCTTCGGTTAGTGGATAACTTCTGTCTGTTAGTGTTCTGTTTCCGCTGTGTTTGTCTGGAGTTTTGAGATTGGGTAGTTTTATATCATCTTTTAATACTAAAGCTGTGGCGTCCGTATGTTGTGGGGCCCCGGCCGGACCCATATTATTTGGTCTTTACAGGGGAGGTGTTACAATTTGGTATCAGAGGGAGGTTGACATTCCAATGAGAAGTTTCGCGGTCGAATGTATAAGTCGAGTCGCGTATAAGAAGTTATCCACATAGGAGTATCGCGGGACCATGAGTGTTCTTGTGTTCGAGTCTTGCGATTAGAGACTGATTTGCGTTTTCTTGCTTGAGTTTAGAGTGCAAGCAACGAGGCTGGGACGTTGAGGCCAAGAGAAGAGCTTTCGGCAAGTAGTGCGACTGCGCAAGGTCCGCTAGGGATGGGGGTCACACCGGCCGACTTCTGTCGTATGCTTGCAGAAGCGATTGTGGCGGCCCAAGCTGCAGCGACAGCACAGGTAGCAGCTCCCGTTGCTCAAGTAGCAACTATTGCTACCCCTGACACGGCAGCGACTGTGTCGGTTGAGGAAGCCAGGCGGGCAGAGCCGCAGGCCGAGAGAGTGGTTGTCGGGCATGGGGACCGGCAAATGAAGTACTTTCTGAGTTTCCACCCTCCAACCTTCAAGGGAATCGGCACGCCCACAGATGCAGAGGATTGGTGGTCTAGAATTCAGGAGCTTCTGAGGGCAGCAGAGGCGCCAGATGAGAAAAAGGCAGAGTTCGCAGCCTTTATGTTGGAGGGAGATGCCAAGTTATGGTGGGTGAGCCACAGTGGTCGGCAGTTTCTAGGACGCACACCGTCCATCGAGGAGTTTGGGAATGCCTTCCTGATGAAGTACATTCCCGCCTCAACGAGGTTAGCCCTCCAGATGCAGTTTCTACATCTGGTGCAGCGAGACAAGTCAGTGGATAAGTATGTTCAGGAATTTACTCGCTTGGGTCGTTATGCAGGGACGACCATGGCAGACGATGAAGAGAGGGACAATCTCTTCTATCATGGATTGAGGGAGAATCTAAGACAACCCCTCATATCGATGAAACGTGCGGGTTTCAACGAATTGGTAGAGGCGGCCCGAATTTTGGAGAGTGACATGGAGCGATCCCAGCGTCGCAAGGGTTTCACACCCAAACAGGGAGAGGAGAAGAAGCCTGCTTAGTCCCATGGAAAGGCTGAAGGGAGCCGATGGAAGAAGAAGCCTTCCCCATATAAGTCGGGCGAGAAAAGTAATTGGACGTCTAGAGGGTCACGCTCTAAGGGTCCGCAGACGTGTTACAGTTGTGGCAAGCCAGGCCACATAGCAAGAATTTGTACCCAAGGGGGCGTTGAGCAAGAGCCATGGCAGGAGCAGACCGTACGCTCCGGACCCAGTGCAGCAGAGAAGGGGAAGATGGCGGAGTCGAGTGCTTCCCAGTTTCAACCATTGCAGCCAAGGGCCAACAACCTTGGGCAGTAGGAAGCAATCCGCCAAATCGATGTGGTGACAGGTATGAGAGTTCAACCTGCACCGTAGATTTCTTACTTTCAAGCCCTTTTTATGTTTGTTGCATGTGTGTAGGCTTTGTAGTGGTATCTGGGTACCCCGCTAGAGTACTTTTTGATACGGGAGCGTCGCACTCCTTCCTTGCGGAAAGTTTCACCCGGAGGATTAGAGTTGAGTCCTTCGCAACGGAATCAGAGTTGAAAGTGTGCATGCCCAATGGGTCGTATATGACAACCAGGGCTAAAGGGCGGATTTGTTGGAGTCTTGAGGGAGTTGACTTCATATTGGTAGTGGTGATCTTGCCATTGTCCGAGTTCGATGTGATTTTGGGGATGGATTGGCTAGCCGAGCAGCGTGCCAGTATCGACTGTTTGTCCAAGGTGGTAACCCTGAGGGGTGTGGGGCAAGCAGAAGTCAAGTTTGAGGGCCTGTTCCCTAGTTTTGGCACTTCAACTAGTGCGAGCTGTTAACCAGGGGGTGTAGCTCTAGTAGCGTTGTTGGAGGTTAGCCTTTCCGGGCTGTCTCTTGGAGAAGTGCCCGTGGTGGCGGAGTTTGGAGATGTTTTTCCTGAGGAGCTACCGGGAGCACCTCCTCGGCGGGAGATTGATTTCTCCATCGAGTTAGTGCCCGAGGCTAGACCGATGTCATGTCCACCCTTTAGGATGGCACCAAAGGAGTTGGCCGAGCTCAAGGTTCAGTTGCAGGAGCTTTTGGAGCAAGGGTATATCAGACCCAGCTCTTCACCGTGGAGTGCGCCGGTGTTATTTGTAAAGAAGAAGGACGGTAGTATGCGTCTGTACATAGACTACCGAGAGTTATACAAATTTAGTGTCAAGAATAAGTATCTGATTCCTCAGATAGACGATCTCTTTCACCAGTTGGTGGGGTCGGTGGTGTACTCCAAGTTAGACTTGAAGTCCGGATATTATCAGTTGCGTATTCGTGACGAAGACATACCCAAGACCGCGTTTGGTACGAGGTATTGTCATTTTGAGTACGCGGTGATGCCGTTCGGGCTGACGAACGCGCCGTCCGTGTTCATGGACTTGATGAACCGAGTGTTTTGCGAATATTTGGACTGGTTCGTAGTCGTCTTTATCGATGACATATTGGTGTATTCCAAGTCGGAAGCGGAGCACGAGTCGCACTTGCGGACAGTGTTTCAAGTATTGAGAGAGAACCAGCTTTATGGGAAGTTCTCCAAGTGCGAGTTCTGGTTGGAGAAAGTGGCATTTCTAGGCCATGTGATTAGTGGGGATGGGGTGGCGGTAGATCCAATGAAAGTAGAAGCCATCAGAGAGTGGCCAGTTTTGAGGACCGTGGCGGAAGTCCGAAGTTTTCTTGGACTAGCTGGGTACTACCGAAGGTTTGTGGAAAACTTTTCGCGGATAGCTCTACCCCTCACTTCACTAACTCGCAAGGATCAGAAGTTTGTATGGACTCAAGAGTGCAATCAGGCGTTTGAAACCCTGAAGGAAAGGCTAATGACGGCGCCGATCCTAAGTCTACCAAAGGGGACCGAAGGGTTCCAGATTTTCAGCGACGCATCCGGATGCGGTTTAGGGTGCGTGTTGGTGCAGCATGGTAGTGTGATAGCTTTTGGGTCGAGGCAGCTGAAGCCTCATGAGAGAAATTACCCCGTCCATGATTTGGAGTTGGCGGCGGTAATTTTTGCTTTAAAGTTGTGGAGGCACTACGTTTATGGTGCAAAGGTGTAGATCTTCACGGACCACAAGAGTCTGAAGTATCTCCTAGATCAGAAGGACCTAAATATGCGGCAGCGCAAGTGGGTCGAGTTCCTTGGGGACTACGAGGTGGCGATTCAGTACACGCCAGGGAAAGCCAATGTGGTGGCAGATGCTTTGAGTAGGAAATACTCGAGGTAAGGAAATTGGATTGAAGCTTACGATGAGCGGTTAAGGCGGGACTGGGAGTCCCTTGGTTTGGAATGTGTGGCAAGAGGCGAGTCTAGCGTGGCTCGACTAAATTGGATTAAGATGCAGAGTGACTTATGCGATCGTATTCGGGAAGCGACCCGTGTAGATGCGGAGTTCCAACCTTTCGTGGAGGAAGCTCTAAAGAGCGAGGGTAGCGCCTGGGAGATGGTTGATGGGATTCTGAGGAAGGGCGGATGGATTTGTGTACCGCAGTTCGGCAAGCTCTGCGAGGAGTTGATGTTTGAGGCCCACTTCACTAAGTACTCCATTCACCCGGGTAGTACAAAGATGTACTTGGATTTGAAAAAGTCCTATTGGTGGTCTGGGATGAAGCGGGACGTAGCTTTGTGTGTGAGTCGGTGCCAAACATGTGCCTTGGTGAAGGCCGAGTGTCAGAAGCCAGGCGGGTTCTTGAAGCCTCTTCCAATCCCCGAATGGAAATTTGATGACATCTCCATGGATTTTGTCCATGGGTTGCCTAGATCGCAGCAGGGTAATGATGCCATTTGGGTGATTGTGGACCGCTTGACCGAAGTGGCACATTTCATCCCAAACCGGAAGGAGGACGATGTGGAAAAGTTGGTGGAGTTGTATGTCCGTAATATTGTACGACTTCATGGGATTCCGAAGAGTATAGTCAGCGACCGGGATGGACGTTTCACGTCTAAGGATTGGCGGTTGGTGCAGAAGAGCTTGGGCACAAAACTCAAGTTCAGTACGGCCTTTCATCCTCAAACCGATGGGCAAACTGAGAGAATGAACCGTACTTTGGAAGATAAGCTAATGATGTGTACTCTCGACTTCGGCAAGAAGTGGGAGGATCACCTCTTCATGGTGGAGTTTGCTTATAATAATAGTTACCAAGCTAGTATCAAGATGGCGCCATACGAAGCTCTATATGGGAGGAGGTGTCGAACACTGATGTCTTGGACAGAGGCGGGAGACACCAAGCTTTTGGGGAAAGAAGTGGTAGACGACCCTATTGAGCTAGTGCGGACCATCCAAGAGCGCATAAAGATAGCTCAAGATCGGCAGTCGAAGTATTTCAATGCTCGCCACAGGCATGTGGAATTCGCTGTGGGCGACTGGGTGTATCTTAAGATCAAGCCGTTCAAAGGCATTTCGCGAATTCGCCGACTCAAGAAGCTGAGTCCGAGATTTTTGGGACCATTCAAGGTCATCGAGTGAGTGGGAGAGGCAGCATACCGGTTGGCATTGTCCACAGAGTTAAGTGGATTGCATGACGTTTTTCACGTCTCCGTCCTGAGGAAAGCTTTGTTAGAATCCAGCGTGGTGATTGAGCCGACGGCGGTGCCGGTAGAGGAAGACTTGAGGACGCGAGTTCATCCAATCGGGATAGAAGACTCAGAGGTTCGGCAATTGCGAAACAAGGAGGTCAGACTCGTAAAGGTCCGTTGGGACAACTGTGGCTGCGAGGAGCTCTCATGGGAGCGAGAGCAGGCCATACTGGAGGAGTACCCCGAGCTTTTCTCCTCAGGTACCGTTTAGTTTTGTTTACCTTCCATGTTTTAAATTTCGGGACGAAATTCTTGTAAGGGGGGGGGGGGGAGAATTGTAACACCCCAAAACTTGGAAGGGGAATCGACGGCGTCGTTTTTGCCATGTTTGGGTTTTGGAGCAGGCGACACGGGCGTGTCAAGGGCGTGACACGGGCGTGTCAGGGCATGGTCGACCGCAGAGCTTGTGGTCGACGTTCGTCGAGCTCAGGAACACGGCGTGGGATACGGACGTGTCCCTGGATGTGTCCTTCTCGGGCTGTTTGCAGGATTTATTCTGCTAGGCGTGAAACGGGTCACGACACGGCCATGTCGGGTCTGACACTGGCATGTCGAAGGCCGTGTCTTTGGCCGTGTCTTTGGCCGTGTCCTTCTCTGACTGGGAAGGTTGGTCGGTGGGGGGCGTGACACGGGTCTCGATACGGGCGTGTCAAAGGAGACACGGGCGTGTCGGAGGCCGTGTCAACGGCTGTGTGCTGGTTTACGAATCGGTCGAGATGGCGAATGGTTGACACGGCCCTACACACGGCCGTGTGCCAACCCGTGTTCGGCCCAGTTTTTGTTATTTTGGGTTCCGATCGTGGTCGTCCGTTTGTTTGGTATGAGATCCAACGGTGGGGAGCCTCCCTGGGCGGTTTAAGGCCGGGAATAGGGTTTCAAACCCTCATTTTCCATTTGGCTTTATCTCTCTTGATTCTAGAGAGAAGGGAGAGCAAGGAGGTGGAAGAAGGCCAAGTTCCGGCCGCCGGCGAAGCTTTGGAGGTCTGTTTCGCGAGCGGAGTTCTCCTCTCAGTTTTAAACCCGGTGGGAGCGTTGCGGTGTTTTTCAACCGAGCAAATCTTCTCCATGGCTAGGAAGAGGGGACGGAAGGTAACGACACTTCTCCTCTTGGTTTTTAGGATTTAGGATGCATGAATAGCAACCCCTTCCTTTCGTATTTTGAGCACCGAATCTCTCAAATGAGAGGGATTCGTGTAGCCTAGGTACCAGAGGAACCTCCGGGTTGAGTATGTTTATCCCGGCATGCTTTGCATTAGAGATCCGCTCCGTTAGAGGATTAGGCATTGTGGGTGAAGCCGTGGTCGCGACCGTTAGTCCGACCCGGTGATGTTGCATAGCGAGCTTCGGGGATTCGGTAGAAATCCATAGTGGCAATACGCCGTTGTATGTATGCGTTCCGCCCACTCTTATATTTGAGTGAGTACTCGTGGCTAGAACCGGACAAGGTTAGCTCCGCGTTGTGCGGTAGATGGTTTCCTTGGAGCATGGGAAAGACACAGTGCGAATGGTGATTGGGGTGGGGAAACCTTTGTTTATGCTGTGCAAAGGCGCGGCTATGTCTCCGTGGTCGGCTGGCTATCCCGTGATGTGCAAGTCATGTGGGGAAAGTTTCCCGACAAGACTAGCCACTTGTGTGGGACTGACGAGAATGTCGAGCGGAGGGCGAACCCGGGCAATGTGGCCATGAGCGGGTGGGGTCCAGTCAGGCATTCATAGAATCGGTCAGTGTGAGACGGAACCCTGACGTGCGAAGTTAGAATGTGCGGGCAAGCCCGGGGTATATGACCCTTGTGCGGGTGGGGCCTTTGCGAGGTTCCGTGTGACGGCGTGTGTGCCGTTAGGGACATGGTGGTTCCCTTGTGTTTGCGGCTTTAAGCCAATGGGGAAACGGAAGTACCCAGTGTTTGATGTTGTGCTAGTTGCATACGAGCTAAGGTGCCTTGGGTGAAACCCGGGTTGCATTCATGTTACATAGTAAGCCCCTTTCACTTTGTACAAAACATAGAGAACATGTATGCTATATGAGACATCCAAGCATGTTTTATCGCTTTATTATATATACTCTTTTGGTATACGAAGTGCTAACTTGCAGGTGGAGTGGTACCCCGGGGTCCGTTAGGGACGGCCGGGAGGAGATGTGTTTGTTACACAGTAGAGGTCAGCCTTTGTTGACCCACGTTACTTCAAATCCTTACAGGGCAAGGATCGCATGTAGGAGCTAGCGCGCCGGGCAAAAAGCCCTAAGCCTCATGAAGTGTTGCTGTGCTTGACTATTTTCTTTTCCTCGTTTTGCTGCTGTTGTTTGACTATGTCCGACTTGCATGCCGAGGTAGCCTAGGGGTGCTTGGCACTTTTTATATTTGGACTAATATTGTGTAAGGCCTTAAGGCCATTTGATACTCTTCGGTTAGTGGATAACTTCTGTTTGTTAGTGTTCTGTTTCCGCTGTGTTTGTCTGGAGTTTTGAGATTGGGTAGTTTTATATCATCTTTTAATACTAAAGCTGTGACGTCCGTATGTTGTGGGGCCCCGGCCGGACCCATATTATATGGTCTTTATAAGGGAGGTGTTACAACAGTACTGCAGTCAGTCTTTATATTGAAGATGATTCTGGTCATTAGGTTGAATATATAGGAATAAATCCTATCATGCCCCCCGATTTTACAAAGGACAACTTTCCCAACTACTTCAGACAGAAACTTCCCCTTGGAGTTTATCCATTTCCTGGTCATGGATGATCCAATGTTTGTGGTTGAGGTTAGCCTACACCATTTGAGGGCTTCTGCAGTCAGTGCAGAATGAATCTCCATTTCTTCTTTAACCCTTGGTTTTTGAAGGGATTTGCTCAGATTTTTGGAAGTTATTTTTTACTATTTCTCCATGAATAATTGATTTAATATTGTTCCCCTTTGAATTAATTATAGTATTGGAATAGAATTCTAAGACTTCTTTCTTTCATATCCTTGTTGGTTTTGAAACTACATAATCTAGTCCTGCTTCCTTGATTAGGTCCACCACCGCCTTAATATAAGGTTTTGCATTAGTGAATACACTCCGAACAAGCTCATAACCTTCATTGATGTTGTTGTCCATCTTGGGTGCCATTGGAGATGAGAGAAGTAGAAGTTGAAAAGAGAGAAATAGAATTTCTTTATTGACACTAATGGTTTAGTCTTGAAATTTAAGAGAGCGTAGTCGAGAAGGTCTCGCTTCCTCCTATTTATATATTTTTAAATAGTGTATGTCAAAAGGCGGGCTAGAATTAGAGTTTTGTATGTCGATACAATTTTGTTAGTATCGACACTGTCCTCTATAAGTTTTGACTAAGGGTTTTGAGTCTCGACAACCCTATGTGTCGACACCAATTTCTGTCTGTCGACACAGACTTCTAAAGTCTCGATAGAGGGTTTAGTGTCTCGATAAAACTATGTGTATACACACTCAATGGCTATGTGTCGACACATATTTCTATGTGTCAACACACTAACCGACTTTGTATTGACATCGACTACTAAGGATTCGACACTTATAACTTGTGTTGTCACTTATTCATATGTTGAAAAGAAAATTTCCTTTAACCTACCATCTCATTCTAGGTTCAACATTCGTAATTCAATTTTAAAATAGTTGAATTTACTTTCATCTAGAGGTTTAGTGAATATGTCTGCTACTTGATAGTTAGTAGAAAAAAAATTCTAGACTTATGTCCCTGTTCTTAACATGTTCTCTAATAAAATGATATCAAATTTCAATGTATTTTGTTCTGCTATGTCAAACATGGTTTCTAGCAATTGATATAACACTAGTTGAATCACAATATAAAGGTGTTTGACATATCTTGATGTAATAGTCTTCAAGTTTATGTTATATCCAAAGCAACTGGGTACAACAGCTTCAAACTGCTATGTATTCTTACTCTACTATGGATATAGCAACACTTATCTGCTTTTTGCTGCTCCATGACACCAATCATCCACCAAGGAATTAGCATGTACCAGTGATACTTTTCCTGTCTTCCTTGCAGCCTGCAAAGTCTGCATCTGAAAAACCTATTAGTAGAAAATCTCAATTCCTAGGGTACCATAGACCAAGATCTGGTGTCCGCTTAAGATATCTTAAAAATCTCTTTGCAGCAGAATAATAAGACTCCTTAGGGCATACTTGGTATCTAGCACAGACACATGTAGCATACATGATGTTAGGTCTAGTTGTAGTCAAGTATAGTAAGGAGCCAATTATAACTCTCTATAAAGACTCATCAACAGGTTTCCCTGCCTCATCTTTTCCTTTAAGCATACTTGATCCTATTGGAGTTTTCATGGTGGAGGCAGTCTCCATTCCATATTTTTTAATCAACTCACTGGTGAACTTAGACTGACATATGGATAGTCCATCATCAGTCTGTCTTTCTTGGAGTCCCAAGAAGAATTTTAGCTCACCCATGCGCCTCATCTCAAACATCCCTTCCATAAGTTCTGCAAACATCCTGCAAAGGTTGTTTTCAGTAGATCCAAAGATTATGTCATCAACATATATCTGAACTAGTATGATCTTGCCCTTTGATTCCCTTAGGAATAGGGTCTTGTCTATTTTCCCCCATAAAAATTTGTTCTTAATGAGGAATGTAGACAATGTCTCATAGCATGCTCTAGGGGCTTGTTTCAACCTATATAGAGCTTTATTAAGATTGAAAACATGATCACGAAAGTGTGGACCTACGAAACCTTATGGCTGATCTATATATACTTCCTCTTTTAGATCTCCATTCACGAATGCTGACTTGACATCCATCTGGAAGATCTTGAATCCTTTATGGGCTGCATAGGTAAGGAATAGAAATATTGCTTCTGGCCTTGTTACTGGGGCAAAGGTCTAATCAAAGATTTTTCCTTCTTCCTGCCTGTAGCCTTTTGCCACCAATTTGTCTTTATTCTAAACAATAATGCCATTTTCATTTAACTTATTTCTATAGATCCATTTAGTCCCTTTGACATTATGTCCCTTAGGTCTGGGAACCAATTTCCAGACTTTGCATCTCTTGAATTGGTTCAGCTCTTCCGACAAAGCACAAATCTAGTGAGAGTCTTGGATAGCCTCTTCAAACTTCTTTAGTTCCATTTAAGACAAGAAGCTTGAGCATAGTGATGAATTCAAGATCTTGCTTCTGGTCATCATACCATGACATGGTTCACCAATAATTTTGTGAGGTGGATGATATCTTAAATGTCTCATAGCTAGTGGCAATCTTTTTTCAGCTTGGTGTTCTTCATTTCCTTCAGCTTTTTGATCCTCAATGTCTTCAGCTGGTTTTTCTTCAATCTCAGTTTGTAAGTCTTGAGCTCCCCGTAGAAAACATCCATCATCTTTAATCCCTTGGCCTACTGGTGTATCTTCCCTGATGGTCAGATTTTTCATCTTGTCTTTTAAACCTGCAGAACTTGAAGGAGTACTTGGCAGCTCACAGTTGATCAACATAGACTCATCAAAGACAATATGGACTGATTCTTCAACAACTTGTGTAGTCAAGTTATAGATTCTATATGCTCAACTATTGTTGTTGTACCCAACAAATATCCCTTCTTGGGACTTGGCAGCAAACTTTGTCAAATGAGACTTACCATGGTTTAGTACATAACACTTGCTACCAAAAATCCTAAAATAGGATAAATTTGGTGTTCTGTCTTTCAGAATCTCATAGGGAGTCTTTTTGTGGATTTTGGTGATGGAAGGTCTATTAAGAACACGATAAGCTGTATTTAATGCCTCTGCCAAGAAATATTCTGGGAGGGAAGTGTCATTTAACAACATCCTACCTTTCTCAATTAGAGTTATATTCTTCTTTTTAACAATTCCATTTTGCTGGGAGTTCTAGGAAAAGAGAATTCTTGATGAATCCCAAGCCCTTCACAGAACTTTGTCATGCATTCAGACTGAAATTAGTTCCATGGTCACTTCTGATTTTGACCACAGAACTATTAAGTTCATTCTTAATTTGCATGACAAAAGTCTAGAAGATATCTAGAGTTTCAGACTTTCTCCTAGGAAGAATACCCAAACAAACCTGGAAAAATCATCAACCACCACAAGAGTATAGACTTTCCTACCTATACTATGAACTAGCATAAGACCAAATATATCCATATACAGGAGGTATAAACACCTCACAGAGTCTTTAGTATCAAGACTATGGAAGGAATACATGATTTTCTTACCCTTTTGACAAGCTGAGCAAATTATCTCCATAATGCACTTAACTTAAAGACCATTCCTTACCAACTCTTCACTAAAGAGTCTACATATGGTCTTGTAGTTCAGGTGAGATAGCCACTTATGCCATTTGATAGAATGAGAAACTTTCTCATCTGCAACTAGGCATATAGGAGTGTTCTCACTCTCACAGTCAAAGTCTAGACAATAAATATTTCCTCTCCTAGTGCATGTCAAGCTAACCTCTTGGTCAAAGTTCCTTCAATTTGACACTCATCCTTGAGGAAAGAAATATCATAGCCCAGATAACAAAGTTGACTTATTCTGATAAGGTTATATTTCAAACCTTTCACGTAAGCTACATGTGAGATAGTTACTATGTCATTTATTATCTTACCCAAACCTTTAGTTACCCCTTTTTTGAACCCCCAAAGATAACTTTAGGACCATTCTTAATAGGAATGAATTCCTTTAGCATGCTTCTTATTTCAGTCATGTGTCTAGAATATCCACTATCCAAGTATCGTGTAGGGGTATGACCACTTGGACAAACCTGCAACTAATATATTATCTAAACTTAGGATCCAATATTTTATTGGGTCCTAGGTGCAAGTTAGATCTAAACTGAACATGTTTACCTTCAGATCTTCTGACAGATAGGCTACTATTACTTCTTTGGACACTCTTATTATGCCAGCAATCAATGGAATAGTTGCCCACTTTTCCATAACACCAACACTCATGCACATTGTACCTTCTTTTAAGAATTGCCTTAATAGCAAAGTTATTTGCAGCTCATAAATCAGCCGGTACATCAGCTCTTTTCTTAAGTCTTTATGTCAGGGCATGCTTAGGGATTTTTCTGGCAGCAGAAGTACTTGTGATATCTTGAACCCAATCTACAGCAGCCTTCTTTTCAGAATGCATACTTCTCATTGCTTCAAATATTGCTAAGTCTGCTTTGCTAACAGATTTTCCCTTAACTTGATGATAAACTAGTTGACTTTTTTAGTCAGCTGATACCTTGTCCTTGAGTGTTAGGGATGTACACCAAACACAAATGGTCTATTATGGGCCATTTTGGTTTTCTCATAGACTGCCCAATAGGCACTAACACCCTTGCCATTTCTATTGCCTTGCTCACAGTGAACATAAATACTATCATGGTCATATTTGTTAGAATGTTGATCCACATTTTTAAAAGAAATTGGAGGCTTGGAAGCAAGTGACTGAGCTGGAGCTTTGCATTTCCTATTGGAATTTGTAGCTTTTGTTCTTCCTTTGAAACCTAAACCATTCTTACCCTTTTGGGAAAAGAAGGAATTTATCAAAGGTAACACTCAACTAGATTTTGAGAACTTGGCCATCAGCTCCCTCTCCTTTTTGAGTCTACTTTCAAGATTCCTAATACGGTTTATTTTTAAAATAATGGAATCCACTTGAATAAAAGTTATATTCTTCAATTTACTAATTTCTTTTAACTTTAGATCAAGCACTTTTGCTGAGTCTAAGGCAACCAACTTCAGAGTAACATTTTGCTTTTGCCAATTTTTTGGCTAGGAGCCTGCTTTCCTTAAAGGCTTGCAGGAGCTCTCCATAATCATCAATCAATTGATTGATGTCTCCTTCGGATTCAAAGCCACCTTCATCTCTTTATGAAACAGCTTCTGACTCTGGTCTAGTAACATAATCTGATATAAAAGGTGATGAATGTACCTTACTAGGACCAGGCTACTCTTGGTTATGTCCATCCTCAGCTATGGCCATCAGCCCTATGCATTGGCTGTCTTTTTCTTTGTTGATATCATTCAGCAACTACAAGAATTCTATTTCTACAAAATCTTCCTCAGTTGAGAACAACCCAATATAGGCCTCAACATCCTCTTCATTTTCTGACTCTGATGAAGAAGAGTAAGTCCAATTTTTCTATTTCTTGGCCACCAAGAATTTCTCTTTCTTGTCTTTATGCTGTTTTTTTTTTCTCACCAGACTCCTTTCTTTTGACAAGACAGTCTGCTATAACATGTCCTGTCTTGCTGCAACAATAACAAACAATTTTATTAAAAGTTTCTTTATCAGGTTTATAACCATACCATTCCTCTTCAGTGGTTTTCTTCTTTCCCTTGTAGTAATCGCCCTTGGAGTTAGAAGAAGAGGAAGGTCTGCTCCTCCAGTACTTTTTCTTCTGGAACCTCTGGAATTGCCTAGAAAAGACAACAAAATCCTAATCAGAGTTGTGGCAATCTGATGTACATGAGTCTAAACTTTCTGGATCAGTATCAGTAACTTTTCTAGGAGGAGAAGGAGTCTTTCTCATGCCCTTCTTTGTAGGTTCAACTTTGAAATACACAGACTTATCTTTGTTATATGACCTGCTATTATTTTTCTTTTCCTTTCTGGCAATCAATTGTATTTTATATAATAGCTATTTTCCAAACAAGATAAGTGGAGGAGTATTTGCAAGTGTGACAACTTCTCTAATGGCACAGACCTTGGTATCCTAGTCCTTGGTCAAAGACCTAAGAAACTTATCATTAAGTTCATAAGTGTTGAAGACCCTTCCATAAGTCTGCAGCTCATTAAAAATCCTGAAAAACTTTTCATAGTACATAGTTATGCTATTTGTCTTAGTTTGTTTGAAGCTTTCATACTCTTGATTGAGCATGGAATTCCTATCCTCACTTACTTCTGTTATCCCCTCATTGTAGAAAATCAAAGTGTCCAACATTTCCTTTGAGGTTTTATAGTGGATCAAATTTTGAAATGTGGAATCATCTATGACACTGACAATTATGTTCTGTTCCCTCTTATCCAAAGTTGCTAAGATGATCTCTTCTTTTGTCATCTCAGAATAATTCTTTTTAGTTTGTAAATTTGCATAAAGAACTTGTGTCTTCATTAGGATGAATGGACCTTTCAGAATTGTGATGTAAATTCTTGGATCAGATGCCTTCATGAATAATCTTACCCTGTCTTTCCATAGGCCAAAAGTTTCCTTTCTAAATATAGGAAGCTTCATTGATCGAAGTTCTTTGTGATTTTAACCTGAACACATCTTGGCTATCTTATTACTGCATTGGAGATATACTCAGACTGTTAAGTCTATTTTGAGAAACATCCCTCTGTTACCACTTGAAAGAATTTGTATCCATAATTTCTAAACACTTAGAGGGGGGTGAATAGGTTCAATTCTTTTTTTCTTATGCTGATAATAGATTTTTCACAGTATTACTAAATTCTAAAACAATCACAGTATACAATACATCAATCACAATAGACACACAAGTTTACAGTGGTTCCGCAAGAGATGGGTACATCCACTTCCCCCTTTGCCTATCTAGTAACACACTAAATTAGGCCAAACTTCCTTCCACCTTCTCAGATCCTCAGATCTTATAACTCAAAACCCAAACTGGTTCCTACAACTCAGACTTCAACAAGTCCTACACCTCAGGCTCTTACCAAGATCCCTAACTCAGAGTGAATTCACACTCCTACCACTTAAGCTATCAAGCCCTACCGCAGCCCTTATCCCCAGGCCTACAACTCAAAGAACATAATCTCCTATCTCAGACAAATAGTCCTACCTCAGCCTTTATAATTATAGGCATACAACTCAGAGATTGAAATCTCTCACACTCAGATCTAAAAATAGATCTTAAAAAAATGTTTAAAGAATTATTGTTCTTACTTCACCCAGATAGAGAGAAAAGAGGGTTGAGGGAATCTTGATCAGATCTTGATTAATCTGCTTCCTTCAGATCATTGTTGGAATGAATTAGATTCAACCTTACTTAACTAATTCAAAGGTTCTTGAAAGAGAGAACCTAGGTTGAATCTTCTTGAGAAGTTGATGTACACTCAGCTTTTTCCTTCTTGCTGACTTGATTCAGTAAATAATAACATATCCAAAGAGATGTTATCTCCTCTGATTTAGAATAAGAAACTTCTTTCTTTATAGAATTCTGTGATTTCTTATTGGAGTATTCATCCTTCTTTTTGTCTTCCCTCTAAATTTTCTCTGTCTCAATATATATCTCTCTTTCTCTGATTGCTCGGCTCTATTTATAGATCACATAAGAGGCAACCGTCTGATCTGGTGGATGACTGACATCTGATAGTTTTGACATGTCTAATAGGCCTTGACAATCCTGGTTGTTGTCAAGTCTTCTGTCTATAGATCTGGTACTTAGAGTTATTTAACTCTGTTGAATGTGTCGAGACACAAGGATAGTATGTGTCAACACAGATGAAGTATTTGTCGACATAATTACTCTGGTGTCGACACACTTCCTTTGGTGTTGTCGACAAACTTCAGAAACTGTCGACACATTATATATAGAATGTGTCGACACAACTCCTTTGACAATGTAGACACCCTTCAGAAACTGTTGACACAACTCATCATTCAATCTCTACACTGCCTTTGTAGAATGTGTTGACTCAACTCCTTTGATATTGTCCACACTCTTAAGAAACTGTCGACACAACTTATGTATGCTCAACTTCTATATGTCGACACAAGTCCTGTGTGTCGACGTAGCTATTTAGACATAACCTATTTATATCGACACAAGTCTTGTGAGTCGACAAAGCCCTTCTACTCATGTCAGCACTTCAAATCTAAGTGTGTCAACAATAATCCTGAGTGTCGACATAACTTATGTCGACTCAAATTTCATGTGT
This sequence comes from Platanthera zijinensis, assembly GCA_039513925.1. Classification (NCBI taxonomy): domain Eukaryota; kingdom Viridiplantae; phylum Streptophyta; class Magnoliopsida; order Asparagales; family Orchidaceae; genus Platanthera; species Platanthera zijinensis. Next base: position 125,123,678 of record CM077087.1, read on the forward strand.
CGACACAATTCCTATGCGTCGACAAAACTTTGCTTCTGAACTTGACGTTGCTCCTTCAAAGATGTCGACACATTATAAATGTCTCGACACTTTTGTACTTAGAATATTTTCTTCATTCTTCTGCCTACACAAACAAATACAATACACCATCAAATACACCGTTATGTATATTATTGAGTCAGGTGAGGCTTCTCCAATTCATGTACAAAATCTCCAATGTACCCAACAATCATGTACTCGTATTATATTTTATTTTTACATGTATTTGGCTTCTCCTTTATAAAGATTAGTTGGTGTTGTGAGTTAACATTAGACATTCATGTGAAATTTTAAATTTAACAACTTTTGACTTCTCCTTTGCAGAGATTACTAGGCATTTACGAATCCACTTCAAGCACTCGCGTTATATTTTAAATTTACCTGCTTTTGACTTCTCCTTTGCATAGATTAGCAGGAGTTCAAGAGTTCAATTAAGGTACTCGCGTTATATTTTAAGTTTACATTTTTTTTACTTCTCTTTTGGAGAGATTAGCAAGTGTTCGTGAGTTCACTTCAGGTACTCGCATTATATTTTTAAGTTACCTGCTTTTGACTTTTCTTTTGGAGAGATTAGGTGGTGTTTGCAAGTTCACTTCAGGTGCTCGCATTATATTTTAAATTTACCGGCTTTTGACTTCTTCTTTGAAGAGATTTGTAGGTGTTCGCAAGTTCACTTAGCTACTCGTGTTATATTTTAAATTCACTTGATTTTGAGTTCTCTTTTGGAGAGATTAGAAGGTTTTCGCAAGTTCACATTAGGTACTCATGTTATATTTTTAATTTAACTACTCTTGACCTCTCTTTTGTAGAGATTTGCAGGTGTTCATGAATTCACATAATCTACTCACGTTATATTTTAAATTTACCTACTTTTGACATCTCCTTTGCAGAGATTAGCAGGTGTTCGTGAGTTTACATAAGGTACTTGTGTTATATTTTAAATTTACCTATTTTTGACCTCTCTTTTTGAAAGACTTAATTCAAGAGCCTAAACACTTAGAAGGGGGGGTGAATAGGCTCTAATTTTTCCTTCAATTTTTAGGCAATTAAACAGATCTTACTTTGCTCAAACAAAAAAACACAACACAAAACATTTACAGCACAGAGAACACCGAATATATATTTGTTCCCCAAGATATGGGTACATCAACTTTCCCCCATCTCCTATCTAGTAGAGTACTGGATTCAGCCTAACTTCTTTCCTCTTTCTCAGATCCAAAGATCCTATAACTCTGAACCAAAATGGTTCCTACACCTAAGACTTTGGCATGTCCTACCTAAGATCCTTCCCAGAATCCTACCACAGGCCTCAGCCCTATCTAAGCCCTTATCTCTAGGACAATAACTCAGACTTTTGCAAGTCCTACCACTCAGGCTCACAGCCCTACCTCAGCCTTTATAAATATAGGCTTACAGCTCAGATCTAAAAAGGATCCTACAAGTAATTGTGTAATAAAAGATATACAAAAAATATCACCAGATAGATCCCTCTATTGATGTTATTCTAGATCAGTTCTTGATCTTCAGTCCCAACCAGACTTAGCTGTTTCAAAGCTTCTTGATACAAAAAAAAAGGTAGGACTGCTCTTGATGTAGAAGTTGATCCACTGTCAGCTCCTTCCTTGAATTCAAAATTAGATCTGAATCTTCTCTGCTGACTATTCTAGATCTGCCTTCTTTAATGGTTTCCACTTATCTTGTTGTGAATCTTATCTCTCTTTGTTGATGGCTTTTCTGGACTTCACTAAGTTGTTCTTGTTGGTTGTTAAGGATCAGCCCTTTATATAGTGATTCCTCATGGTTACCGGTTGATCTGGTTTGTAATAACCTTTTGTTAGTTCTGACAAAGATGTCAGACCTGTTGGAACTGACAACTGTCGACCCACCAGTCATAACAGTTGATTCCTTAGAGATTCTACAACACAGCATGATCCACTCAGCAATCAGCTTCTCATGTGTCAACTCAAGTAGACAAAGTGTCGACACAAGTCTTGATGATGTTGACACAATACTCCAAGTGTCGACACAGTCATTCTTCTGCTTCTCGACACATTATCTATTTGTATGTGTCGACACAAGTCCAGTATGTCGACACAACTGCTCTTGGTCTCAACATAACTATTGGGTGTCGACACAGCCTCTTCTTTAGGTGTCGACACAATCTTTGCCTCAGGTGTCGACATAAGCAAGCTTTTAGTGTCGACACAGTTGCTGCTTTTGGTGTCTACATAAGTCCTGCTTTAAGTGTCGACACAATTGCTGCTTTTGGTTTCAACATAAGTCCTGCTTTAAGTGTTGACAAAATTCCTGCCTTTGGTGTCGACATAGATTTTGGGTGTCGACACAGTTCCTGGGTTTCGACAGAATTTCTTGGTGTCGACACAAATCTAGCTTCTAGCATCGACACAACTTCTAGTTCGGGTGTCTACATAAGTCCTAGGAGTCGACACAAAGATTTGTTGCTAGTGTCGACACAAGTCCCGTGTGTCGACACACTTCTTAACAAGTGTCGACACTTGTACTTAGAATATTTTTCTTCCAATCCTTAACCCTGCACAAGGAAACTTAAACATACATCAAATACATATTGATGTATATCATTGACTAGGATGAATCTTCTCCAAATCTGGTACATACATCTAGTGTACCCAACACTTTTGTAAAGATTAGCAGGTGTTCGCGAGTTGAATTCTGGTACTCGCATTTTATTTTAAATTTACCTGCTTCTAACCTCTCTTTTATAGATATTAGCATAAGTTTGTGAGTTCACATCAGTTACTCGTGTTATATTTTAAATTTACAAGTATTTGACTTTTCTTTTATAGAGATTCGCGGGTTTTCGTGAGTTCACTTCCGGTACTCGTGTTATATTTTAAATTTACTAGCTTTTAACTTCCCCTTTGTCGAGATTGGCAGGCATTTGCGAGTTCCCTTCAGGATGATGCGTTATACTTTAAATTTACCTGGTTTTGTCTTCTCCTTTGCATAGATTAGTAGGAGTACATAAGTTCACTTCTTTTACTCGTGTTATATTTTAAATTTACATGCTTTTGACTTTTCTTTTGCAGAGATTAGTAGGTGTTTGTGAGTTCACTTCAGGTACTCTTGTTATAATTTAAATTTGCCTAGTTTTTTACTTTTCTTTTGCAGAGATTAGCATGTGTTCACGAGATCACTTCTGGTACTCGCATGATATTTTAAATTTACCTAATTTTGGCTTCTCTTTTATAGAGATTAGCTGTTATTTGAAAGTTCACTTCAAGTAATCACATTATATTTTAAATTTACCTGCTTTTGAATTCTCCTTTTTAGATATTAGCATATATTCACAAGTTAATATCAGGTACTCGTATTATATTTTAAATTTACCTGCTTTTGACTACATCTTTGAATAGCTTTGCAGTCATTTACGAGTACACTTCAGGTACTGGCATTATATTTTAAATTTACCTGCTTTTGACTTCTCCGATGCAGAGATTAGCAGGTGATCACGATTTCCCTCAGGTACTCGCGTTATATTTTAAATTTACCTACTTTTGACTTCTCTTTTGTAGAGATTAGCATGTGTTCATAATTTCACTTTAGGTACTCACGTTATATTTTAAATTTACCTATTTTTGACTTCTCTTTTGCAGAGATTAGCATGTGTTAACGAATTCACTTTTGGTACTCAGGTTTATTTTAAATTTAACTGCTTTTGACTTCTCTTTTGCAGAGATTAGAAAGTGTTTTTGATTTCACTTCAGATACTCTCTTTATATTTAAAATTTTCCTGCGTTTGACTTCTCCTTTGCATAGATTAGCAGGGGTTCACGAGTTCACTTCAAGTACTCATATTATATTTTAAATTTACCTGCTTTTTACTACTCTTTTAAAGATATTAGCAGGTGTTCACGAGTTCACTTCTTGTACTCACATTATAGTTTAAATCTACCTGCTTTTAACTTCTCATTTGTACAGATTAGTTGGTGTTCGCATATTCACTTCAGGTACTCGCATTGTATTTTAAATTTACTAACTTTTGACTTCTACTTTGCAGAGATTAGCAGGAGTTTGTGAGTTAACTTAAGGGACTAGCATTATATTTTTAATTTACATGATTTTGACTTGTCTTTTGTAGAGATTAGCATGTGTTCCCCAGTTAACATTCAGTACTCGTATTATATTTTAAATTTACACAATGTTTACTTCTCCTTTGCTAGGATTAACAAGTGTTCGTGAGTTCTCTTCAGGTACTCACATTATATTTTAAATTTTGCACATTTTGAATTCTCTTTTGTAGAGATTAGCTAGTATTCTCAAGTTCACATCAGATAATCGTGTTATATTTTAAATTTAACTGCTTTTGACTTCTATTTTGTAGATATTAGCAGGTGTTCACGAGTTCACTTCAGGTACTCGTGTTATATTTTAAATTACCTGCTTTTGACTTCTCTTTGGTTAAGAGTTGTTGTTGTTCAAGATTTCCCTTTAGGTACTCACATTGTATTTTGAATTTACCTACTTTTGATATCTGTTTAGTAGAGATTAGTAGTGTTCGCAAGTTCACTTTAGAAACTATCATTATATTTAAAACTTACCTCCTTTTGACTTTTTCTTTGCATATATTAGATTGAGTTCACGAGTTCACTTCAGGTACTTGCGTTAAATTTTAAATTTACATGTTTTAGACTTCTCCTTTGCAGAGATTAATAGTGTTCAAGAGTTTACTTTATGTACTCGAATTATATTTTAAATTTACCAGCTTTTGACATCTCCTTTGCATAGATTAGCGGGTGTTCATGAGTTCACTTATGGTACTCACATTATATTTTAGATTTACATGCTTTTGACATCACTTTTGTAGAGTTTTGTAGGCGTTCGCGAGTTTACTTCTGTTTAAACCGAAAAATCAGTCCCTGAGGAGTTCGACCCTTAGGAAAGGGGTGATCATACACTTACTTCTTTCCCCACGAGCCCAAATGACAAAGGAAAAGGACTAGGGAAAGGCCCAAGGCTCCAGCGCGGAGGTCCAACCACACACCCAGAAGATCTTAGAGCGCTTCCCTCCTTAGCCAAGTGTTGAAGCTACGGTACCTCAGAAAGCGCTAGAAGACCGGGAAAAAGAAAGCGCTTCCTTCTGAGGTACCCCTTGGGTATTATTTATAGGAAAAGATGGTCTACAAATATCCAACCTTCGCTGTTTTCGAGGACTATAGGCAATCCAAAAGGGGTAACATGGTAAAAACACACCACAACTGAGGGGCGAGCTGGCCTTGAGACAGCGTCCGCTCGGTAAGGGCGGTGAGTACTGGAGCGTGAAGGCTTCAGCCTATGCCGAGGTAAAAGGTGGTTAGGGCGCTCTCCCCACTAAATGCCATGGGCCCGGCTCGCCTCACTCAACGCCACAGGCCTGGCTCGCCTCACTCAACGCCACCGGGGAAGGTGCTTAGTGAGCTCGCCTTATTCAGCGCCACAGACCTGGCTCGCCTCACCTTGGGGCTGGGCGAGTTAGCTATGAATCCTCTGCTCGCGGGTGACAGGCATACTGGCACTCTCCCTCCCCTGCTCTCCCGTTCCATTGACTTCCTTTTGTCGGGATCAACTCCACGAACTCTGAGCTCTACCCAACGATTGCCGAGCCCGTACTCGACACACTGGGCTCGGCATGCTCTACTGAACTCACCTGGGGCTCTGCGGCGATCTGAGCCATCCAGTTTGGCTCCTGTTAGCCCACACACTGGATACAGGGTTGTACATAATCCCCGCTCTTTGCGAGGTTGGCATAAACTCGGAAAGAAACATCCAACCCCCTAGGATCCTGCGAGTGTGTCGGGAACAAAAAGGAATCTCTTGGTGGGTCCCACCGATGGATATAAATACATACCCAGCATACCCGGCTGGCCTCTTCCCTTCCCTTTACTTAAGCCCTACCGAGATGCCACTCCCCAAAGAGGTCATGGAACAACTCGTGAAAGCTCGCGAGGAGACCGCCCTTCGTGCTGTGGCCCGGACCAATCTGAATGTCCCGGCTCGCCGCTTCACCGAATTCAGCTCAGTCAAGAGGGCGAGGCCCTTTCCTCCCAAGGCCGAGCAAATCTTTGCTGACTTGAAGAATACCCTGGTCAATGGCTCCGACTCCTAAAACCGTCCTGCTCTGGCTCCCGATGGTAAAGACTTTGTGGACCTTACCACCGAACAAGACCATGGTGGCGTGATCTAATTACCGAGGGTCGAGAATCTTCCAGCCAATGCTCCTAAGCCATCCTCTGAGCAACGTCTGCAAGTCTCGCTCCATTTTTTACTTCTCATTTGCATATATTCGTAGGAGTTCTTGAGTTCATATCAGGTACTCGTATTAAATTTAAATATACCTTCTTTTGACTTCCCCTTTATAGAGATGTGCGTGTGTTTGCGAGTTCACTTCAGATACTCACGTTATATTTTAAATTTACGTGTATTTAACTTCTTTTTTATAGAGATTAACAGGTGTTCACAAGTTAACTTTAGGTACTCGTGTTATATTTTAATTTTACCTTCTTTTTACTTTTCCTTTATATAGATTAGCTGGTATTCGTGAGTTCACATTAGTTAGTCATGTTATAATTTAAATTTACCTACGTTTGACTTCACATTTTGAGACATTAGCAGGTGTTTGCGAGTTCACTTTAGGTACTCGTGTTATATTTAAAATTTACATGTTTTTTACTTCTCTTTTCCATAGATTACCAGGAGTTCACGAGTTCACTTCACATACTTGCGTTATTTTTTAAATTTTCCATATTTTGACTTCACCTTTGTAGAGATTAATAGGTGTTCGCGAGTTCACTTAAGGTAATCACTTTATCTTTTAATTTACCTACTTTTGACTTCGCGTTTATAAAGATTAGTTGATGTTCGCATGTTCACTTAATGTACTCGCATTATATTTAAAATTTACATGTATTTGACTTCTCTTTTATATAGATTAGTAGGTGTTCGCGAGTTAAATTTAGGTACTTCTTTTATATTTTAAATTTACCTGCTCTTGACTTCCCCTTTGTAGTGATTAGCAGGCGTTCTTAAGTTCACTTCAGGTACTCACATTATATTTTAAATTTACATGTTTTTACTTCGCTTTTGGAGAGAATAGCAAGTTTTCGCGAGTTCACTTTAGGAACTCGCATAATATTTTAAATTTACCTGTTTTGTCTTCTCCTTTGCATAGATTAGCAGGAGATCCAATTTCACTTCAGCTACTCATGTTATATTTTTAATTTACCTGATTTTGAATTCTCTTTTGTACAGATTAATAGGTATTCACGAGTTCACTTTAGGTAATCAATTTATATTTTAAATTTTCCTGCTTTTGACTTTTCGTTGGTAAAGAATAGTTGATGTTCGCATATTCACTTTAGATACTCACATTATATTCTAAATTTAAGTGCTTTTGACTTCTCCTTTCTAGAAATTAATACATTTTCTCTAGTTCACTTCAGGTAATTGCATCATGTTTTAAATTTACCTGCATTTGACTTCTCAATTATAGAGATTAGCAGGTTTTCATGAGTTAACATTAAGTATTCACATTATATTTTAAATTTACCTGCTTTTAACTAATCCTTTGAAGAGATTTGTAGCTGTTCACGAGTTCACTTCAGGTACTCACATTATATTTTAAATTCACCTTTTTTTGACTTCTCTTTTGGAGATGTTAGACGGTTTTCACGAGTTCGCTTCAGGTACTCGTGTTATATTTTAAATTTAACTGCTTTTGACTTCTCTTTGATAGTGATTAGCAGGTGTTCACGAATTAACTTCAGCTACTCGGATTTGAAAGTGCAGGATAAGATCACTCCTAACTCTAGAGGGGGGTGAATAGAGTTATTTAAAATAATTTTCCAAATAAAAACTTGTGTGTAGAGAAGGTTTGAATTTACTTAGTGTAAGGTGCTAGAGTAAATAATCAGAGTAAAAAGGTATTCACAGCACAAAGCAAAACACAAGGAGCATAAGCAATCTAGACGACACAAGGAGCTATAGTGGTTCCCCAAATCTGGGTACATCCACTCTTTTATCACCCTTGATAGGAATCCACTTCAAGATGAGTTGATCAGGTGTCTTGAGTACCAGAGAGTTTTTGATCAGGTTCTCACAAACCAACAGAGCTGATTTTGAACCAGTTTCAGCAAAACCAAAAAGTAACTTTTGAAGGGAGTTAAAACCCTGTACAGAAAGAAAAAGAGAAAGAGATGATGTTGTCTTCTCTATTCAACAAGCAAAGAGAAGCAGAAGTGGATCTGAAGTTGTTGTCAAAGCTCCCCCTGAGATATAGATGAGGTTCAGGAAGGAGAGCTCTGCACAAGGGTGACAGGTCTTCAAAGATCTGATTTGCTCCAGCAAAGGATGATCCAAGAGAGTTGGATGGAGGTGTCTGAAGCAATCAGATTTTCTGTGAGTTAGCTTTTCAACACAATGTCACAGAGAGCAACTAAAGTCCTGTATTGTTATTCTGTATTCTGTATGCTGTTCTTGTTTTTAAATAAAATGAATGAATATCTGAGTCTTCTTCTTCCTTTAACTTTGATAGCCGTTGGAAGACAGCATTAATTGCTTTCCTTAACTGTCCATGCCTCAAAGGAAATGACAGGCAGACATTCCTTAGAAAATTCCTTGAGCCATGCACCAGATATGTGCTGTAACGGCCAATAAATCTTCAGCATTAATTGTCTGTCAGAAGGAATTTGAATTCCTATCCAAAATCGACGGAAGTCTGGAAGGCGTCGAGCTCACAGAAAAACGTTGATCTGAGCACGACACACGTCGGCCAGAGAGTGTTTTCTGTAAGCAGAACTGGGTTCGACGGAACGTCGAGCTGAGGTCGACTCCACGTCGAGCTGAGGTCGACTCTGCGTCGAGCTGAGGTCGACTCTGCGTCGAGCAGAGGTCGACTCTGCGTCGAGCTGAGATCGACTCTGCTCGTCGAGCTGAAGTCGACTATGCGTCGATGAAGACTACTCTAACTAGCCTATGTGACCTTTATAACAACATGGAGGTCACAGCACACAATCCCTATAGAAATATAGTCATCCTGGTCCAAAATAGTAATAGGGTGTTCCAACAATCTCCCCTATTTGGATTAGGATTACTATTTACATGAATTTTAGGGATTCAAAGAAAAAAATAAAGCAGATACAACATAATATAATACAGCCAGACATGACAGAATAATAAGCAGCATATATAAAAACTATATAGCAGCAGAATTGTTCAAATGTCCTGAGTCCAGTATATAGAAAGTGTTAGAGTACCTTACTTTACTTGTCCTTTGATGCTTTGTCTTGATCACTCTTTTTGAAGATGATTTCTCGGTTTGGATTGGAAGCTTCCTTTTTGGATCTGTAGTCATATGCTGCACCTAAAGACTTTTGATCTCTAGCACCTGGTGGTACAGCTGCAGGGTGGAGTTCCATGTATCTGTCTGAATCAAAAAATTTCTTTGAGCTATACTTTTCCAATTCCTCTCTTCTTTGTTCTGACATAGTACTGATATGAGAGGTGTCCAGTCCTCTTTCTTTGGCTTGTTAATTTCATTTAGAGCAGCCATCTCTGTCATCCTAGCTTTCCAGTAAGCAGGAGTTTTGGTGGGATCTTCAAAAGGTACTGCAGGTTCAAATTTGTTAGAGGATGTTTCTTGAGAAGTTCTTGGGGTGAGGTCAACTCTAGGACTGTAAGGATAGGGCCCAGAGGTTGGATCAATGGATCTTCCCCTTTGATAAGGTTGAGAGCCTGATCTTCCTCTGGACTGCCTGCCTCTATAATTTCCTCTTTGTTGACCTCCCCTTTGCTGGCTATCTCCTTGATGTCTTCTGGCTTGATAAGTCTTTCCATGTAGAGCTGAAGGTGATGAAGAGGAAGATAGACCAGTACCTGCACCTGCATCTGGAGGAGGTGGAGGTGGAGGCTGATGGACTGGTTTAGTTGGTCCCTCATTGAATTTTCTCTTCTGTTTCATAGCTTTTCTCTGATTCTGAGAGTACTGCATCCATGGCTCTGTGATTTCACAATTATATTTGATGTAATAGGAATGTCATGATCTGTAGCTCTGGCAGGAGGTACTCTTTTCATGGCTTTTGATCTGGCTTTCCTCTTCCTTGCAATAGTTGCAGAGAGTCATCAGAATTCTGTAGCAAACTCATCTTCAGAACTTTGTGATTCTTCATATGGATCTATATACTTTCTTTTGGAGATGGGAAAGCTGATGGAGGCTGGAGCTGCTGAGGAGGAGACTGAAGGAAGCTCTACTGTCAGTGGGAGGAGGAAGCAACCACTGCAGGAGAGGGCACAGCCTCAAAGCCATAGAGCTGAAGAGGCTGGTTCCTGAAGGGCTTGGGAGATATGGGCCTCTACAGCATCAGGTGTCTCAATCACTTCACCTGAAGTCTCAACAGGAGCTAACAAATCAATTTCAACACTAGCAGGAGCCACTGCTACCACTGCTATATCAGAAGTCAAGGCCTTCTGAAAAGGGACAATAGCCCTGGACAGATCTTCTTGAAGCTGTTCTTCTGTTTGAGGAGGAGCCTCAGGTACCATGGTAGGTCTTCTTTATTGAAGCTGGAGGAGAGAAGCTCTGAACAGAAGCTGCCAAAGACTGAATGTCTAAGGAACTGCTGATTTGCTGAGCTGAAACTGGAGGAGGGGCCTCAGATACTATTTGATCTTCTGCAACAGACACTGTCTCTGAACAAGCAACTGATACTGTCTCTGAATAAGTCTGAGCAAGCTGAACTGAAGAAGGAGGCAGTTCTTCTTCTGCTGACATCTCCCCCTGCCTAGAATCAGTGGTAGCTGACTCTAGGCCCCCAGAAGAAGGGCATGCCAACTGAGAGGAAAGGGAGGAGACAGAGGCAGAAAGAGTTCTCAAGGAAAGAAGGAGAGGAGCTAGCTTGGCATCCAAAAGGGAGGAGAGCCTAGGGCCAAGAGGTCAAAGATCTGATTGGCCAAGGGCAAGAGAGCTACTTGCTCAAGTGGAACTTGAGTAGAGGTAGAGGGAGTAGCAGAAACTGAGAATGTAGAGGAGGTGGAGGGTGGGTAGACAGTGGAGGTGTAACTGGTTCCTGAATGGAGGAGAAGAGTAAGTCTGAAAAAGTAGAGGGATGGTGGAAGTCATGAGGAGAGGAGGTAGAGGCATCCATGAAGGAGTCTCATGCATGTCAAAAGAAAAGAGATCCTCATGAGGGGTGGAATCCAAGTTTATGGGAGAAAGTAGTGTGAGGTGGAAGAGAGGAGGCAATGATAGATATGGAGGAGGGAGAGTTTGAGTGGATGAGATAATTATGATTGAGGGGATGAAGGTGGATGGAAGGGTGAGAGAGGGGGCTGGCATGGTCCCTACTTCTGGACCAGTGGACTGAGGGTGAGAGACCTCTACAGTCCTGGTGTCTGCAGAGGATTTAATTGCTGCAGCAGCCCTGGGATTCACAATTCTCCTGTCCCATTTGCCAATTAAGCACATGTGAGCCTCTTGGAAGCATTGATGTGCTTCTTTGAGGACACAAGCAGTTGGGTGCAGCAGTGGTTGAGAATCAACCCAAGAACTCTTCCAAAATGGACAGAGTTTTTATCCAACTTTTTCTTAAGCATTTCAAACACAATTAATCCCCAGTTGGGATGTTTCTTATCCATTAGTGCAGCCATAAGGCAAAAACTGATGCCTTGTTATTGCATCATGTGCAGTCCTCTTTGCACAGATCACTTTTCCAGTTATATCTGCTAATAACCTATACTCAATTGCTAGGTTAATTTTAAGGAGTTTAGAGGGGTTACCAGCAGCATGCCCCATCCTGTCCAGCATCAAAGTATACTCTTCCACTGATAGTTCTATGTCATCATCTCCAGCAGCAAAGTTGAAAGCTTCTGTAATGACTTGAGGTGAGATGGCTACCTCATTTCCTGAAATCTTCCCAGTCAAAGAGTTGTTATCTGAAACGATTGCTGTAAGACACCATTCTTTAATTTCTCTGATTCTGGAAGGGGTATCCTGGTAGACATAAAGTGGACTAGTTACTGCTCCTTGAAAAGATTCAGTATATCCAGAAAGTGTTGTGGAGATCCATCAAAAGAATCGAAGTCAATGTCGAAACCAGAGTCGAACTTCATGGCCGCCAGAGCTCCTGCTGTGATTGCCATTGTCCTGCAAAAAGAAAGAATACCTTCAAGATCAAAGTATAGTATTTGGAGGGAGAAAGCTTGAGCAGTGAAATATGAATGCGCAACTGCGAACGACGGAGAAAAAATGATTTTTATACTTTTAGGGTTCGACGCAGAAAAGGAAAGAACGTCGAGCTCTGTTCGACGCTCAAAGGGCTCTAGGAGAACTGAAATGACTCAACAGCGTCCAGCTTAGGTCGACGTTCGACGCTTGGGCTTATGCTATACGTCAAAGCTCAGGTCGACGTTTGAACGAAGACGTCGACCGGGGAGAGAGAAACTCAGAAGCCAGGGAGGCTGTGAACTTAGTTCGACGCTAGAAGTTGAGTTCGACGTTCGACGCTTTGGAGTTCGACGGACCGTCGATCGCAGTTCGACGCAGCGTCGAGCTTAGTTCAGAGCTCAGAACAACCACTCAGACAGGAAATTTTGAAATGAAATTTTTCCTATTCCGTTTGTTATGGGTTTCAAAATCTTGGAGTTTTTATTTTAAGCTGTCTCCATCTAGCATTCCCAACTGATTGAGGAAAAAAGAAGTGCTTCTTTTCATCCAAGGGTTTGGTGAAAATATCTCCTCTCTGTAATTCAGTGGAAATGTATTCTAGTGCAATTCTTCTTTTCTACATTATCCTAAGAAGTGATGTCTGATTTCTATGTGCTTAGTCCTACTATGGAGAACTGGATTTTGTGCAATTGATATTGCACTGGTATTATCAAAAAGATTTTAGACATCTCTAAGTTGTAGCCATAGTCTAGGAGCTGGTTTGAATCCACAAAATCTGTGAGCAACAACTGCCTGCAGCCATATACTCAGCTTCAGCAGTGATGTGGACACAGAGGTTTGTTTCTTACAGAACAAGGAGACAAGTCTATCACCAAGAATTGACAAGTTCCACTGGTGCTTTTCCTGTCTACTCTACATCCAGCATAATCAGAATCTGAAAATCCAGTTAGATCAAATCCTGAGTCATGTGAATACCAGAGACCTAGATTAGGACAACTTTTTACATACCTAAGAATCCTCTTAACTAATGTGAGTGGGACTCTCTAGGGCTTACTTGGAATCTAGCACAAATGCATGTAGCAAACATTATATCTGGTCTAGTAGCTGTTAGATAAAGTAATGAGCCAATGATTGCTCTATAGTTTGTCTGATCAACTGGTTTTCCAGATTCATCAGCATCTAAAAACAGCATTTGTAGGCATAGGTGTTTTCATGGAGGATGCTTCAGACATTCCAAAATTTCTTAACCAGTTCTCTTTGCATACTTGGTTTGAGAAATGAAAATGCCATCCACATGTTGTTTAACTTGCAATCCAAGAAAGAAAGCAAGCTCACCCATGCTACTCATTTCAAACTTTGAGTGCATAAGTTGTGAGAACTTTTGCATAAGTTTGAATCAGTAGACCCAAATATGATGTCGTCTACATAAACTTATACTAGTAGGGTGTGGGACCTATGGGTTCTAACAAAAAGAGTTTGGTCTACTCTACCCCTTTTAAAATTATTTTTCAACAGAAAACAAGCTAAGGTCTCATACCATGCTCTAGGAGCTTGCTTGAGACCATATAAAGCTTTATGCAGTTTGAATACATGATTAGGAAAAGTTGGAGAGATAAAACCTGGAGGTTGCTTTACATAGACTTCTTCCTTGATGTCTCCATTGAGAATGCACTCTTGACATCCATCTGATATACCTGAATCTCTTGTGAGCTGCATATGCAAGGAAGATTCTTATGGCCTCCAACTTGCAACTGGTGCAAAGGTTTGGTCATAATCAATTCCTTCTTCTTGGCAATATCCTTGTGCAACAAGTCTTGCCTTGTTTCTCACAATTATTCCTTGATCATCCCATTTGTTCCTGAATACCCAATTTGGTCCAACAATTTGCTGGTTCCTTGGTCTTGGTACTAATTCCCAAACTTTATTCCTCTCAAATTGATTCAACTCTTCTTGCATTGCAATGATCCAGTTTGGATCTTGCTCTGCATCTTGTATGGTTTGGAGGCTCAATTTGAGAAAGAAAGCAGGTGTGCATAATATTTTGATTGACTGATTCCTTGTTTGCACACCCACTAAGATATCTCCAATTACATGTGAGATTGGGTGATCTCTTGTTGTTGCTAGATCAACAAGGGGTGTTGATGATACACCAACCTGTGTTGTTGTTTCCTCTTGTGGAACAACAACTGGTTCTTCACTCTGTTGGCCCTTGAACTTTCCAGAACTTGAAATTCCTTTTCATTGTCACTAAGTTCAGTGACTTGTTGAATGGTGAAGGTGATGACCCTTTGTCTGTGATGGTAAGCTGCCTCAGATTCTCTGAAATTGAGTGTTCCTGCAAATTGCTTATGGTAGAAGTCTCCTTCTCCTTATAAACATGTTAGTTTCATCAAATGTAACATGCATGGATTCTTCAATTTTATTTGTGCACTTGTTAAAAACCCTATAAGCCTTGCTAGTCAAGGAGTAACAGAAAAACACTCCTTCATCAGCTTTGGCTTCAAATTTAGCTAGGTATTTCTTGTCATTATTGTGAATGAAACAAATGCAACCAAAAATTTTGAAGTAGTTACTTTAGGTTTCTTCCCTTTGAGTAACTCATAGGGAGTCTTACCCTTTAGCTTATGTATCAGGCTTCTATTCAGAACATAGTTGGAGGTGTTCACAGCCTCTGCCCAAAAGGTTAGAGGAAGGTGAGCATCTGTCAACAATGTTGTGGCAGATTCAATAAGGGTTCTGTTTTTCCTTTCAACTACCCCATTTTGTTGAGGAGTTCTGGGAGCTGAGAAAGTATGCCTGATACCTTCATTCTGGCAGAACTCTAGCATAAGAAGAGAATCAAACTCTGTCCCATGATCACTTCTGATCAGGGCAATGTGAGTATTGAACTCAATCTGTATGCTTTGAGAAAATCTGTCAAAATCTTGAAGTTATCAGACTTCTTCCTCAGAAAGAACACCCAAGTGAATCTTGAGAAGTCATCTACAATTACTAAAGCATAAGATTTCCCTCCTAGGCTTTGTACATTAATTGGTCCAAAAAGGTCCATGTGCAGTAAGTATAAAATTCTAGGTGAGTCACTCTTATTAAGTGACTTGAAACTGTTTTTAGTTTGCTTGCCTAATTGACATGCCTTGCAAAGTCCCTCCTTTTGTAGGGACCAGAAGGTAGTCCTCTAACAAGGTTGTCTTGGGATAACTTAGCAATGGTTCTAAGGTTCACATGTCCTAATCTTTTATGCCACAAGATGTTTGGTTTTGAAATGGAGTTAAACAGGCAAATATCTACTACAGGTGAATGAAAATCCACTAAGTAAATGTTACCTCTTCTGTTACCTGTCAACACAGTTGTGTTGTCCACTGACTGGACTTTGCATATGGCTTTGTTAAAGGTTACTTGATATCCTTCATCACACAATTGACTGATACTTATCAGGTTGTGTTTGAGTCCTTCAACATATGCCACCTTTTTGAAAGTGACTGAGCCAATTTGGACTGCCCATATCCTTTTGTAGTTCCAAAGCTTGAGTCTCCAAAAATTACTTTGGGTCCAAGCTTGGCTTGAAGGAAGTGAGGTTGTCCTTGTCCCCTGTCATGTGCTTTGAGCACCCACTATCCAGATACCATTGATGGTTTGATGCTGGATAGGTCTTCACCTGCACAAAAACAGCTTATTTGTTTTTGACCCAGTTAACCTTGGGCCTAGGTTGATATCCCTTAAATTCTGAAATGAAGGACATCTCAGGTTGACTCTTATAGCCTACAGGTTGATATCTCCTAGGAGGTATGATCCATTCAGCATAAGGGTTAAAGTAATGAGATGTGGAGCTAGAATTGAAATTTGAATTAACCCTTGAGAACTGGGTTTTGCTCTGAACTCGGCTCGACGCACGTCGAGCTTCGGTCGACGGACTCAAGTGAGTGCGTCGAGCTCCGTTCGACGGCAAGGTCTTGCTTTGTTCAGAGGGTAGAGGGCGTCGACCTGAGTTCGACGTTTTCTTGCGATTACGTCGAGCTCTGGTCGACGTCGTCGAGCTTCGTTCGACGCTTTTTGTCCAGTTTCCTGGGTTAAGTCAGCATTCTTCCTAGCCACTATCAAGACTCCTTTACCTTTCTCACTGGTAAATTTGATTGGAGTTGTCAGCACTATGGTTGGCTGGATGAAGCACCCAAGCCCAGTGAACCATTCAATCTTGAGTTCACTGTACTTGTGATGTCCATCAATTTGATACTTCTCCCATTAAGGGTTTCTTCAAATTGTTTGGCCTTAGATAGCTCACCTTTCAGTGAAGCTATTCTCCTCCCCACACTGCTTCAACTCTTCTAAGAGTCTAAGATTATCTGAGTTAATGGATTTGCATTCAATTAATTGTTCTCTGAGAGTTTTAATCAACTTTTGAGATTCAATCAAGTCAATGCACATGGATTTGAACTCAGATTTAAATTCATCAGAAGTAAAATCAAATGAATCTATTACCTGATCCTCAGTAAGTTCCTGATCAGATAGGTAGTCAGCATCAGGCTCTGAATTAGTGTTCTTTTGAGATGCACTGATGGACATCATGCAATCCTTTTTCTTCTGCATCATCCTCATCATCACTAGAGCTGGATGATGAATCAGACTCATCTGAGTCACTCCAGGATTCAGCCACAAATCCTTTTCTGGTGTGCTTGCTGTTGTTGGAGGAAGGCTTGTCATGGTGCTTCCTTGACTCCTTATCCTTCCTTTTATCTTTTCTTTCCTTCTTATCCCTTCTGTCCTTATCTTGATTTTCTGGACAGTTGGGGAAAATGTGTCCTGGTTTCCTGCAGCCAAAGCAGATAATATCTTTATTAATAGATCTGTCATACCTTGGCTTGTCTTTGTCTTTGGATGACCATCTTCTGAAGTTCCTTTTATTCAGCTTATGAACCTTTTGACCAGTAGGCTCATAAGCTCTTCATTTCCCAACACCTTTCTTTAGGTTCTTCTTCCTGTGCTTTGAAGGCAATGGTTTTCTCAACCTTTTTTGTTGTGTGGATGTCTTCTGCTCTTCTTCTCTCTTCTTAATGAATTGCTCATAACTCTTGAGCTTCCCTAGAAGAGCTTCTGTGGATAACTCACAGACATTTCTTCCATCTTTAATTGACCATATTCTTGAGTCCCAAGAGCTAGGGAAACAAGTCAGTATTTTGTCATTTATCTCAGTGAGAGATATGTCCTTCTCTAGTGATCTAAGCTCACTTATGATCAGACTCAGTCTGTTGTACATGTCAGCAACTGACTCAGACTCTGCCTTCTTGAAATTCTCATACTGGGTGATGAGGTAGGATCTCCTATCCTTTCTTTCATCTGCAGAACCTGATACAATTTCTGAAAGTTTTTTCCCAGATCTCTTTAGCAGTATTGCAATCAGCTACTTTCTGAAAAATGTCATCTGACATGGTTTGAGCCAAGATGTTCATGGCTTTAGCATCTGCTGCCTTCCACTTCTTTATGTCAGCATCAGTTCCTGAAGGAGGAGGAACAGCTGATGTACTTGTTCCTGTGGGAGGTCTTGGACAATCTGTCAACACAGAATTAAAAATGTCTTCATCAAAAGAGTTCATGTAAAGTCTAATCCTTGCCTTCCATAGTGCAAACTTAGAGAGATTGCACATAGGAGGTCTGGTGCTAGCAAAGTCCTTGTTTTGTGCCATGATTTCAAAGATAAGTAAAACTAAAGAAACTAACCCTTTGAGGGAAATGATCTTATCAGGGATCTTTTGATCCAGGTGTTAGCTTGTATGAATGATCAACCTCCCTCTGATACCAATTGAAAGTGCAGGATAAGATCACTCCTAACTCTAGAGGGGGTGAATAGAGTTATTTAAAATAATTTTCCAATTAAAAACTTGTGTGTAGAGAAGGTTTGAATTTACTTAGTGTAAGGTGCTAGAGTAAATAATCAGAGTAAAAAGGTATTCACAGCACAAAGCAAAACACAAGGAGCATAAGCAATCCAGACGACACAAGGAGCTATAGTGGTTCCCCAAATCTGGGTACATCCACTCTTCTATCACCCTTGATAGGAATCCACTTCAAGATGAGTTGATCAGGTGTCTTGAGCACCAGAGAGTTTTTTGATCAGGTTCTCACAAACCAACAGAGCTGATTTTGACCAGGTTTCAGCAAAACCAAAAAGTAACTTTTGAAGGGAGTTAAAACCCTATACAGAAAGAAAAAGAGAAAGAGATGATGTTGTCTTCTCTATTCAACAAGCAAAGAGAAGCAGAAGTGGATCTGAAGTTGTTGTCAAAGCTCCCCTGAGATCAAGATGAGGTTCAGGAAGGAGAGCTCTGCACAAGGGTGACAGGTCTTCAAAGATCTGATTTGCTCCAGCAAAGGATGATCCAAGAGAGTTGGATGGAGGTGTCTGAAGCAATCAGATTTTCTGTGAGTTAGCTTTTCAACACAATGTCACAGAGAGCAACTAAAGTCCTGTATTGTTATTCTGTATTCTGTATGCTGTTCTCGTTTTTAAATAAAATGAATGAATATCTGAGTCTTCTTCTTCCTTTAACTTTGATAGCCGTTGGAAGACAGCATTAATTGCTTTCCTTAACTGTCCATGCCTCAAAGGAAATGACAGGCAGACATTCCTTAGAAAATTCCTTGAGCCATGCACCAGATATGCTGTAACGGCCAATAAATCCTCAGCATTAATTGTCTGTCAGAAGGAATTTGAATTCCTATCCAAAATCGACGGAAGCCTGGAAGGCATCGAGCTCACAGAAAAACGTCGATCTGAGCACGACACACGTCGGCCAGAGAGTGTTTTCTGTAAGCAGAACTGGGTTCGACGGAACGTCGAGCAGAGGTCGACTTCACGTCGAGCTGAGGTCGACTATGCGTCGAGCTGAGGTCGACTCTGCGTCGAGCAGAGGTCGACTCTGCGTCGAGCTGAGATCGACTCTGCGTCGAGCTGAAGTCGACTATGCGTCGAGATGAAGACTACTCTAACTAGCCTATGTGACCTTTATAACAACATGGAGGTCACAGCACACAATCCCTATAGAAATATAGTCATCCTGGTCCAAATAGTAATAGGGTGTTCCAACAGGATTATATTTTAAATTTACCTAATTTTGATTTCTCCTTTGAAGAGATTACCAGGTGTTTGCGAGTTTATTCAGGTACTCATTTTATCTTTTAAATTTTCCTACTTTTGACCCATCTTTTGTAGAGATAAGCACATGTTCGCGAGTTCACATTTGGTACTAGCATTATAATTTTAAATTTACCTTCTTTTAACCTCTCCTTTGTAGAGATTAGCAGGTGTTCGCAAGTTAGCTTCACGTACTCACATTATATTTTAAATTTACATGTATTTGACTTTTATTTTATAACAATTAGCGGGTGTTCGGGAGTTAACTTTAGGTACTTGTGTTATATTTTAAATTTTCCTCCTTTTGATATCTTTTTTGCAGAGATTAACATGAATTTGCGAGTTCACTTCAGGTACTTGCGTTATATTTTAAATTTCTTTCTTTTGACTTCTCCTTTGAAGTGATTTGCAGGTGTTCGCGAGTTCACTCTAGGTACTCACATTATATTTAATTCACCTACTTTTGACTTCTCTTTTAGAGAGATTAGAAGTTTTTCGTGAGTTCACTTTAGTTACTCATGTAATATTTTTAATTTAATTACTTTTGACCTCTCTTTTGTAAAGATTAGTAGGTGTTCGCGAATTCAATTTAGCTACTCGCATTATATTTTAAATTTACCTACTTTTGACTTATCCTTTATAGAGATTTTTAGGTGTTCGTGAGTTTACTTCAGGTAATCGTGTTATATTTTAAATTTACTTACTTTTGACCTCACTTTTGTAGATATTAGCAGGTGTTCGCGAGTTTAATTTAGGTACTCACATTATATTTTAAATTTACCTTCTTTTGACCCCTATTTTGTAGACCTTAGCAGTTGTTTGAGAGTTCACATAAGGTACTCGTGTTATATTTTAAATTTACCAACTTCTGACCCCTCTTTTGTAGATATTTGTAGGTATTCGCGAGTTAAGTTTAGGTACTCGCATTATATTTACACTTTACCTGCTTTTGACCTCCCTTTTATAAAGATTAGCATGTGTTCGCGAGTTCACTTCAAATAATCTCATTATATTTGAAACTTACCTGTTTTTGACTGCTCCTTAACAAATATTAGAAGTACTTCATGAGTTCACTTAAGTTTCTCACGTTTTTTTTAATTTGCCTTCTTTTGACTTCTCTTTTATAGAGATTAGCAGGTGTTCACGAGTTCACTTCAGGTACTCTCTTTATATTTAAAATTTACCTGCTTTTCACTTATTATTTGTAGAGATTAGTTGGTGTTCATATGTTCACTCCGAAAACTCACTTTAATTTTTTAATTTCATTGCTTTTGACTCCTCATTTGCAGAGATTAGCAGGTGTTCGCAAGTTCACTTTAGGTACTCGCATTATATTTTAAATTTACCTTCCTTTCACCTCTGTTTTGAAGAGATTAGTAGTTATTCATGAGTTCACATTAGGTACTCGCATTATATTTTAAATTTACATGCCTTTGACATCTCTTTTATATAGATTAGCATGTGTTTGCGAGTTCACTCCAGGTACTCACATTATATTTTAAATTTACCCACTCTCTACTTCTCTTTTGGGTAGATAAAAAGGTTTTCACGAGTTTACTTCAGGTACTCATGTTATATTTTAAATTTAACTACTTTTGATCACTCATTTATAGAGATTAGAATGTGTTCACGAAGTCACTTCATGTAGCCGCATAATATTTTAAATTTATAAACTTTTGACTTCTCAATTACAGATATTAGCCAGTGTTCGCGAGTTGACTTCAGGTACTCGTGTAATATTTAATATTTACCTACTTGTGACATCTCTTTTGTAGAGATTGGAAGGAGTTCACGAGTTCACTTCAAGTACTCGTGTTATATTTTAAATTTACCTGTTTTTGACTTCTCGTTTGTAGAGTTTAGATGGTGTTCACATGTTCACTTCACGTACTCGCGTTAAATTTTAAATTTACCTGCTTTTGACTTCTCACTTGCAAAGATTAGCAGGTGTTCGTGTGTTCACTACATGTACTCGCATTATATTTTAAATTTACCTGCTTTTAACTTCTCGTTTGTAGATATTAGCAGGTGTTCGCGAGTTCACATCAGGTACCCACATTATATTTTAAATTTACATGGCATTAACTTCTCTTTTGTAGAGATTAGAAGGTGTTTGCGAGTTCACTTCAGGTACTTGTATTATATTTCAAATTTACCTGCTTTTAACTTCTCTTTGAGAGATTAGATGGTTTTGCGAGTTCACTTCAAGTACTCTGGTTATATTTTAAATTTAAATGCTTTTTACCTCTCTTTTATAGAGATTAGCAGGTGTTCGACTATTTACTACAGGTACTCGCATTATATTTTAAATTTACCTACTTTTAATTTCTCTTTTGTAGAGATTAGCAGGTGTTCGCGTGTTAACTTCAGGTACTCGCATTATATTTTAAATTTACTTGTTTTTGACTTCTCTTTTAAAAAGATTATTAGGTGTTCACGAGCTCACTTCAAATACTCGCATTATATTTTAAATTTTCCTTCTTTTGACTTTTCTTTTGCAGAGATTAGTAGGTGTTCATGAATTCATTTTAGGTACTCGCATTTCATTTTAAATTAACCAGTTATTGACTTCTCTTTTGTAGATATTTTTAGGTGTTCACGAGTTTACTTCTAGTACTCGCATTATACTTTAAATTTACCTCCTTTTGAGTTCTCGTTTGTAGAGATTAGATGGTGTTCTCATGTTCACTTCAGGTACTCGCATTATATTTTAAATTTATCTTTTTTTTTCTTCTATTTTGTAGTGATAGCTTGTGTTCGCGAGTTCACTTCAGGTACTCCTATTATATTTTAAATTTACCTGCTTTTGACTTCTTGTTTGTAGAGATTAGGTTGTGTTCAAATGATCACTTAAGGTACTCACCTTAGATTTTAAATTTACCTGCTTTTGACTTCTCCTATGAAGAGATTAGCAGGTGTTCACGAGTTCACTTCAGGTACTAGCATTATATTTTTAATTTACATACTTTTGACTTCTCTTTAATAGACATTAGAAGGTGTTTGCATGTTTACATTAGGTACTCGTGTTATATTTTAAATTTACTTTCTTTTGAATTCTCCTTTGTAGAGATTAACAGATGTTCGCAAGTTCACTTAAGGTACTCACATTATATTTTAAATTTACCTTATTTTGACTTCTCTTTTGTAGTGATTAACTAGTGTTCCCAAGTTCACTTCAGATAATAACGTTATATTTTAAATTTACCTGCTTTTTATTTCTCTTATGTAGAGATTAGCAGGTGTTCTCGAGTTAACTTTAGGTACTCGCGTTATATTTTAATTTACCTACTTTTGACTTCTCTTTTTCAGTGATTAGTAGGTGTTCACGAATTCACTTTAAGTACTCACGTTGTATTCTAAATTTACCTACTTTTTACTTATCTTTTGTAGAGATTAGCAGGTTTTCGCGAGTTCACTTGATATACTCTAATTATATATAAATTTTACCTACTTTTAACTTCATCTTTGCATATATTATTAGGAGTTCACGTGTTTACTTCAGGTACTTGGGTTATATTTTAAATTTACTGGCTTTTAACTTCTCTTTTGTAGAGATTAGAAGGTCTATGCGAGTTAACTTTAGGTACTCAAATTATATTTTATATTTAACTGCTTTTGACTTCTTGTTTGAAGAGATTAGTTGGTGTTCAAATGTTCACTTCAAGTACTCGTGTTAAATTTTAGATTTACCTGCTTTTGACATCTCCTTTGCAGAGTTTAGCAGTTGTTCGCAAGATCACTTCAGGTACATGTATTATATTTTAAATTTACCTGCTTTTGACCTTTCCTTTGCAGAGTTTAGCATGTGTTCGCGAGTTAACTTCATGTACTCGCATTATATTTTAAATTTACATTCTTTTGATATCTCTTTTATAGAGATTAGCAGGTGTTCGTGAGTTCACTTCAAGTCCTCGCATTATATTTTAAATTTACCTGCTTTTGACTTTTCTTTTGGAGAGGTTAAATGGTTTTCGTGAGTTTACTTCAGGTACTCGTGTTATATTATAAATTTAACAGATTGTGATCTCTCTTCGATAAAGATTAGTAGGTGTTCGTGAATTCACATCAGGTACTTGCGTTATATTTTAAATTTACCTACTTTTGAATTCTTATTTGTAGAGATGAGCAGGTGTTTGCGAGTTCACTACAAGTACTCGTGTTATATTTTAAATTTATCTACTTTTGACCCCTCTATTGTAGAGATTATCATGTGTTCGCGTGTTCACTTCAGGTACTCGCACTATATTTTAAATTTTCCTGCTTTTGACTTCTCGTTTGTAGAGATTAGTTGGTGTTCTCATGTTCACTGCAAGTACACGCGTTATAATTTAAATTTACTAGGTTTTGACTTTTCTTTTGGAGATATAAGAAGGTTTTGCGAGTTCACTTTATGTACTCGTGTTATATTTTAAATTTAACATCTTTTGACCTCTTTTTGTATAGACTAGCAATTGTTTGCGAATTCACATCAGGTACTCGATTATATTTTAAATTTACCTACTTTTGACTTCTCCTTTTGAGAGATTAGTAGGTATTTGTTAGTTGACTTCAGGTACTCGCATTATATTTTTAATTTACCTTCTGTTAACTTCACTTTTATATAGATTAGCAGGTGTTCACGAGCTCACTTCAGGTACTCACATAATATTTTAAAGTTTCTACTTTTAACTTCTCTTTTGTAGAGATTAGTAAGTGTTCATGAATTCACTTTAACTACTCGCATGTTATTTTAAATTTACCTACTTTTGACTTCTCTTTTGTAGAGATTAGAAGATATTAAAGAATTCACTTAGGATACTCTCAATATATTTAAAATTTACCTGATTTGTACTTCCCCCTTGCATAGATTAGCAGGAGTTCACGAGTTCACTTTAGGTACTCGAGTTATATTTTTAATTTACCTACTTTTGACTGCTCTTTTATAGAGATTAGAAGTTTTCGCGAGTTTACTTCAGGTACTCGTATTATATTTTAAATTGACCTGCTTTTGACATCTTCTATGCAAAGATTAGCACGTGCTCACGAGTTCACTTCAGATACTCGCATTATATTTTAAATTTTCCTAGTTTTGACTTCTCTTTTGTATAGATTAGCTGGTGTTCACAAGTTCATTTAAGGTAATCCCGTTATGTATTAAATTTACCTGCTTTTGACTTCTCCATTGCATAGATTGGAATGTGTTCGGGAGTACATTTCAGGTATTCACGTTATATCTAAATTTACATGCTTTTGACTTCTCCTTTGAAGAGATTTGTAGGTGTTCGTGAGTTCACTTCAGGTACTCGCATTATATTTTAAATTTGCCTATTTGTGACTTCTCATTTGTACAGATTAGCTGTTGTTCACGAGTTCACTTTAGGAACTCACATTATATTTTAAATTCACATGCTTTTGACTTCTCTATTGTAGAGATTAGCATGTGTTTATGTGTTTAATTCAGGTACTTGTGTTATATTTTATATTTTCCTTCTTTTTACTTTTCTTTTGCAGAGATTAGCAGGTGTTCGTTAATACACTTCAGATACTATCATTATATTTAAAATTTACCTCCTTTCACTTCTCTTTTGCATAGATTAGCAGGAGTTCATTAGTTGATTTCAGGTACTCTCGTTATATTTTAAGTTCACCTACTTTTGACTTCTCTTTTGTAGAGATTAGTAGATTTCACGAGTTCACTTCAGGTACTCGCATTAAATTTTTAATTTACCTACTATTTACTTCTCGTTTATAGAGATTAGATGATGTCTACATGTTCACTTCAGCTACCCGCATTATATTTTAAATTTACCGGCTTTTTACTTCTCCTTTGTAGAGATTAGCAGGTGTTCGTGAGTTCACTTCAGTTATTCGCGTTATATTTTAAATTTACTTGCTTTTGACCTCTCTTTTGTAGTGATTAGAAGTGTTCGTGAATTCAGTTCAGGTTCTCGCGTTATATTTTAGTTTTACCTTCTTTTGAATACTCCTTTGCAAAGATTAGCAAGAGTCTGCGAGTTCACTTCATGTACTCGTGTTATATTTTAAATTAACCTATTTTTGTCCTCTCTTTTATATAGATTAGCAGTGTTCATTAATTCAGTTCAGGAACTCCCATTATATTTTAAGTTTACCTGCTTTTGACTACTACTTTGCAGAGATAAGCAAGAGTTTGTGAGTTCACTTCATGTACTCCTCTTATATTTTAAATTTACCTATTTTTGTCCTCTCATTTATAGAGATTAGCATGTTTTCACGAGTTCACTTCTGGTACTCGTGTTATATTTTAAATTTACATGTATTTGACTTCTCTTTTAAAGAGATTAGGAGGTGTTCACGAGTTAACTTTACGTACTCGTGTTATATTTTAAATTAACCTACTTTTGACTTCTCCTTTGGCGAGTTAGTAGGTGTTCACGAGTTCACTTCAGGTACTCACGTTATTTTTTAAATTTATCTTCTTTTGACTTCTCTTTTGTAAAGATTAGCAGGTGTTCGCGAGTTCATTTCAGGTACTCGCATTATGTTTTTAATTTACCAGCTTTTATCTTCTCCTTTGAACATATTTGAAGGAGTTCACGAGTTCACTTCTAGTACTCATGTTATATTTTAAATTTACTGTCTTTTGACTTCACTTTTGCATAGATTTGCAGGTGTTCACGATTTCACTTCAGGTACTCGCGTTATATTTAAAATTTACCTACTTTTGACCTATATTTTATAGAAATTAGCAGGTGTTCGTGAGTTCACTTCAGGTACTCGCATTATATTATAAATTTACATATATTTTTCTTCTCTTTTATAGAGATTAGCAGTTGTTCGCGAGTTAACTTTAGGTACTCGTGTTATATTTTAAATTTATTTACTTTTGACTTCTCCTTTGTACAGATTTGCGGGCATTTTCTAGTTCACTTCAAGTAATCGCATTATATTTTAAATTTACCTGTTTTTGACTTCTCTTTTGCATAGATTAGCAGGATTTCATGATTTCACTTCAAGTACTCAAGTTATATTTTAAATTTACCTCCATTTGACTTCTTTATTGCAGAGATTATCAATGTTTGTGAGTTCATTTCAGGTACTCGCAAAATATTTTAAATTTACCTATTTTGACTTCTGTTTTGAAGAGATTAGCAGGCGTTCGTGAGTTCATTTCAGGTACTCGCATTATATATTAAATTTACCTTATTTTGACTTTTCTTTTGTAGAGATTAGCTGGTATTGAAAAGTTCACTTTAGGTAATAGCATTATATTTTAATGTTATATGCTTTTGACTTCTCCTTTACAGAGATTTGTTGGTGTTCGCGAGTTAACTTCAGGTACTCGCATTATATTTTAAATTTACTTTCTTTTGACTGTTACTTTGAAGAGATTTTGAGGTTTTTGCGAGTTTAATTCAGGTATTCGCATTACATTTTAAATTTACCTGCTTTTGAATTCTCTTATGAATAGATTAGATGGGGTACATGAGTTCACTTCAAATACTCGAGTTATATTTGAATTTTACCAACTTGTGACTTCACTTTTATAGATATTAGAAGGAGTTCATGAGTTTTTTTCAGGTACTCGTATTATATTTTAAATTTACCTTCTTTTAACTTCTCATTTGTAGAGATTAGAAGGTTTTCACGAATTCACTTCAGGAACTCACGTTTTATTTTAAATTTACCTACGATTGACTTCTCTTTTGCAGAGATTAGCACGTGTTCACGAATTCACTTTAGATACTCTCATTATATTTAAAATGTACCTGCTTTTGACTTCTCCTTTGCCTAGATTAGCAAGAGTTCATGAGTTCATTATATTTTAAATTGTGCTACTTTTGACTTTTTTTTTGCATAGATTTACCAGCTTTTGACATCTCTTTTGCATAGAATTGAAGGAGTTCACGAGTTCACATCAAGTACTCGAATTATATTTTAAATTTACCAGTTTTAGACTTCGGTTTTGTAGAGATTAGTCGGTGTTCGCGAGTTCACTTCAGGTAATCGCATTATATTTTAAATTTACCTACTTTTGACATCTATTTTATAGAGATTAGAAGATATTCGTGAGTTCACTTTAGGTTCATGCATTATATTTTAAATTTACATATATTTGACTTCTCTTTTATAGAGATTAGTAGGTGTTCGCGAGTTAACTGTAGGTACCTGTGTTATATTTTGATTTTACCTTCTTTTTACTTCTCCTTTACAGATATTAGCAAGCATTTGAGAGTTCATATTAGGTACTTGCATTATATTTTAAATTTACTTGTTTTTGACTTCTCTTTTCATAGATTAGGAGATGTTCACGAGTTCACTTCAAGTACTCGAGTTGTATTTTAAATTTACCTGCTTTTGACTTTTCTTTGCAGAGATTAGCAATGTTTGTGAGTTATCATCAAGTACTCACATTATATGTTAAATTTTCCTGCTTTTCTCTTCTATTTTGGAGAGAATAGCAGGTGTTCGTGAGTTTATTTCAGGTACTCACATTATATTTTAAATTTACCTTGTTTTGACTTTCTTTTGTAGAGATTACCTGGTATTTGCAAGTTCACATCAGGTAATCGCATTATATTTTAAATTTACCTGCTTTTTTATTTCTCATTTGCAGAAATAAGTAGGTGTTCGCGAGTTCACTTAAGATACTCGCATTATATTTTAAATTTACCTTTTGACTACACCTTTGAAGAGATTAGGGGTGTTCACGAGTTCAATTCAGGGACTCGCATTATATACTAAATTTGCCTACTTTTGAATTCTCCTGTGAAGAGATTAGTAGGTGTTCAAAAGTTCACTTCAGATAATTGAGTAATATTTTAATTTTACCAACTTTTGACTTCACTTCTGTAAAGATTAGCAGGTGTTCACGAGTTCTTTTCAGGTAATTGTATTATATTTTTAATTTACCTGCTTTTGACTTCTCATTTGCAGAGAAAAGCAGGTGTTCACAAATTCACTTCAGGTACTCAAGTTTTATTTTAAATTTAACTACTATTTACTTCTCTTTTGCAGAGATTAGCAGGTGTTCGCGAGTTCACTTCAGATACTCTTATTGTATTTTATTTTAAATTTACATGCTTTTGACTTCTCCTTTTCCTAGATTAGCAGGAGTTTACGAGTTCATTATATCTAAAATTTACCTACTTCTGAATTTCTATGCACAGTGGTGTTCGCCTTGAAGATTTGGAGGCACTATCTATATGGCGTTCACTGCGAAATCTTTTCGGATCACAAGAACTTAAAGTACGTCCATACCCAGAAGGAATTGAATTTAAGACAACTACAGTGGTTGTAGTTATTGTGTGATTATAAATTCACCTTGAACTACCACCCCCGAAAAGTAAATTTCGTAGCTGATGCTTTGAGCAGGAAGGTACCGGAAACATGCCCCGAGTCCCGGTTGATGCATATGGAGTTAGGTCGGATGCTCAAAGATATGGAGATCACTCTGGTGTACAAAGACTAATCGGAAGGGTATACAGAGTACCTAACCACGTTGAGTATAGTCTATGACATTTGAGACTGGATTCGGGCAGAGCAAGGAAAGGATGCGACACTGGCCCTGACAATCAAGTCGATTGAAGATGGGACCGCTGATGAGTACTCTCTAAAAGACGGCCTCGTTCATCTCCGTGGTCGGCTTTACATTCCCGAGGGCGGTAAAATTCAAGAATATATCCTGAGAGAGGCACACTACACCCAGTATTCTGTGAATCTTGGAATTACTAAGATGTACGCCGACCTGTGAAAGACCATGTGTTGGCCGAGAAAGAAGAGGGATGTCCGATATTTTGTTACGAACTACGAGGCCTGTCAAAGGGTGAAGACAGAATGCAGGAGCCCCGGTAGATTAATACAGTCATTGCCCATCCCCGAGTGGAAGTTTGAGGATGTCTCTATGGACTTCATCCACGGTTTGCCTCTCTCATGCTCAGGGAATGATTCGGTATGGGTAATCGTTGACCGCCTGACAAAGGTAGCTCGGTTTATTCCTATGAAGAAAGAACCTAATGTGGATTTTTTGGTACGCCTCTTTGTGGAGAAGTTCGTGCGGTATCACAGCATGCCAAAGATGATTGTTTCTGACCGGGATGGTCGGTTTAACTCTAAAGAATGGATGGTGGTACAGGCGTATTTAGGTTCACGTATTACCTTTAGCATAGTGTTTCATCCTCAAACAGATGGCCAGTCTGAAAGGACTATCAGGATATTGGAGGATCTATTGAGGCTGTGTGTATTAGATAAAAGAGAGTCGTGGGAAAGGCTCTTACCCCTGGTGGAATTTTCATATAACAAAAGTCACCAAGACAGTATCGGATGGCGCCCCATGAAGCCCTTTATGGAAGAAGGTGTAGAACACCCTTGTCATGGGTGCAGGATGAAGACCCGAAGGCATTGGGAATTGAATACATTGATGACACTTACGCGGTTATTGATGAGTCCTCTTTATATACCTATTTTCGGACTCATCTAGGCTTATTTTCTTGTCTTTGCACACCGTTTAGCGTCATTTGCACTCCTTTTGCTTCGCTACGGTTTTCCACGTCTTGTGCACTCTTTTAGCCTATTTATGTGTGTGTTTGTATTTCCCTTTTTGCTTGCATATTATGTATATCTGTGACTGCCATGATCGACATCCCGTCCAGTTTTCCTGCAGGTTCTGGGATCGTGTGGGCGTCCGGCATCAGACTTTCCCCACTTTTGGCAAAGGAGTCAATGGTCGTGCGTTTTTACCCACGCACGACCATCGACCTCTTTGGCGCACGATCATCGGTCGTGCGCAGTCTTGACCTCGCCTGTGAAAGTTCTGTCCCGGCATATCGCACGATCACCAGCCATACCGCGCACGATCACTGCTCGTGCGCTGCCGGTCGTGCGCAGTCATTATATCTTTTTTCCACTTTTCTGCCTCCATATCGCACGATCACTGACTATATCGCGCACGACCACTAGTCGTGCGCCAGTGATCGTGCGCGCTGTTTAAATTCTGTTTTCTATAAATAGTGCAGGTTTCGCCCTATTCGAGAGATCGATTCAGATCCGCGATTTTCCGCCGTTCTTCGTCTCGGACGAGGGTTTCCCCCGTCCCCCTTCATCCTCCACCTTAGGGAGGGTCTCCGGGCAAGCTTTCAACGCCAAATCAACGCCGGAGCATCCTCTCGGCCTCCTCCTTCATCCTTGAGCTTCAAGCGGATTTTTGACCTAGCTTTCTCCATCAAGCTAGGAGGAGCTGGAGCCGCAATCTACGGGTCATTTCAACGAAGAAGACGGGTCCATTAGGAGTGAGTGACAGCCTCCTCTACCCCGGACGCAGTTGAGGACCGAGCTTGGACTCGGATTGATAACCCGGGATTCCAACCGTGAACCCTCAACAAGGCTTCGGATTCGGTCGATTCGCACACCTCTTCCTCTTGTTGTTGTTAGCTTAGTTATTTTCCTTGTATTGATGAAGTACGCTTATTGTAATTAACGCTTGTGCTAAATCATGTCTTTGTGATTTGTATTTTCGTTATTTATTGCTTGAGGTGCGCCTTATTACTCCACCATCCATCCACCCTTGCCGCACTAGCAATTGCTAGTGGCGTGCGTTGCGAAGAGGTGCTCACGACCCTCATTCCGCCATTCTCACCACCTCATCCGCTAGCCTACTCTTCCATCCGCCAAGCGATTCGGTGCATAGCGGCCCGTGTAGTTTCCATCCCGCCTGGCGAAGCAGTGCATAGCGGCCTGCATAGTAGGATTTCCGCCGTTCTCTCCACCTCATACGCTTGCCTACTCGCCCATCCGCCTAGCGATTCGGTGCATTGCGGCCCGACTAGTCTTTCATCCCGCCTGGCGAAGCATCGCATAGCGGCGTTGCATAGGAGTAGTTGTTAGATTTTTACTTTATTTTCCACAACCATCAAAACCCCCATCGTTACCTTCGCCCCGAGGACTTCAATCTCAAGTCCTCCTCGACATTAACTCATCCCTTACTGTGTTCCTCAAGAGACCGACACTCGGGGATTTATTCCCAAACTTTATTACTTGTGCGACCGGTGCGCTTGCCGTAATTCCACGCATCAAGTTTTTGGCGCCGTTGCCGGGGAACACAGTCGTTTGAGTTTTTGAAGAGGTAGATGCGAGATAGTCGCCCTTGTCCATTTGTTCATACCCTGTTTTATCTTTATTTTAGTTTTTGAAATTGTTTACTTTATTTTTCCTATCCCTTCCTTGTTTTCTTTTTTTTTTTTAATATTGCAGATCCGAGTTGTTTTATTCTTGTGTGTAGTAATTTCCGGTAAATATTTCTGTTCGCGATGGATTCTGCTGCCGAGTGCCGTATTTTTGACGCTTTGCGGAGATGCATCGATGCCATCGCTGTTTCTAATGCCGAGCACTGTTTTCGGTGTATTCTATGTCAAGGTGTGGGCCATATGTTGAAGGATTTCCCTCGCTTGTGCAAGCCTTCTACCTCTGTGGACGCATCCGCAGCAGTCCCCTGTTCGCGGGAGACTACTGTGGATGGGCCTACCAGGGTGTTGCCTGGCCCATACACTGACATGGCGCACCTTGCTCGATCTTTGCCCGTTGAGATTACGGAAGAATCTCTCTCCGCATATAGTTCCTTCATGGGTTCCTCAACCCCTTTTTACGAGCTCCCTTTGAGTGATCACTCTCACTCGGATGTTAGCCCGCAAGGAGTGGATCGGGAACTCATGGACGATCCTGTATGGGACGAGGAGAGTGTTCCGGTCGTCGACGGGGTGGCATCTGCGGATGATGTTGCGATGGGGCCTGCGCATTCTATGCCTGATTTTGAGAGCAGCTTTGCCCCTACGCAGTATTTGCCGGAGTTTTCTACTCCTTTTTCTTGTGAGTCGGCTGATGATGCCGTATTTGTGGATGATTCGGTGCCCGAGGTTGCGCCGAAGTGGGATGAGGATTCTACTATCTCCGACGGAGAATGTGGATCTTCGGAACACTTCTACGCACCCCGGTGGGACGAGGAATATCCTCTTTCCGATGCGGAGGTTTGCACCTCTTTGTTGGACGAGGTCGTTCTTCTTACCACCGTGGACCTCGAGTTGTCGGATTCCCCCCGATACGACTCGTATGATACCGACGATGATCTTTGTTTGGATCCTGCTGAGAGTGAAGCCGGAGTCACTCTCCCATTTTCTGATTATTTTAGTTCTTCATCTTTTTTATCCCTTGATCCCCCTTCCATATCTGAGCCTGTGCGGGTTGATTCTCCGCTGGTGTGCTGGGATGACGATGAGCCTTGTGCTCAAGCCGTTGACTCTTACGCACCTGTGTGGGATGACTCCTTGCTAGGCAAGGATTTGTTTTGTGGTGAGATGAGTGAGGACCAGTGCTCCTCCTCATCTTACTTCCTATTTCCTCTGCCTGCGGGGAGCAGGTATGATTATTTTGGCAGAGGGGTAACTGTTCTATCACCGTATCGGTACCCATTACCGACACGGATATTAGGACAGTTGCCTGTGCACTTTTCTTTTCATAGGCCCATTAGCTAGAACCGAATAGAATTTAATAAGTCGTGCTGGGATGACAGTAACCCCAGTACTTATCCTTTATTTTCTGCATTTTTATTTTTTTTTATGTCAGCTTAGTTTAGTATTTTCTTTTTGTATACTTTTCTTTTGTTTTTGTGGAGCTCACCCCTGCAGGTTTTCATGGAAACTACGCATTGGCGGGGTTGTGATTCTTCGTTTGGCGGGCCTGCTGCTACTTTTCACGCGTCTTCTGGTATGCTCACTAGCTGAGCATTGGGTAACCTCTTTCCTTAGCTCATTCTGATTTTAATTTCTCTATCATTTGATGTGTTGTTTAGTTTAAGTCTGGGGGAGAGAATGTTTACCTTTTGCACGTGCACATTTCTTTTGCATACTAGAAGCTTTTCGTATTTTATTTTGTTTATATTCATTGCATCGCACACCACTACACCCACATGAGCGCGTGCTTAGCTGTTACCGTGCCGCGAGTTGAACTTGTATCTTTGTTAGATTTGGAAAATTTCTATGCTAGTTTAGGATTGTGCGACGGAGTAAAATGTTGGCCTTGTTGTGTTTCTAGTCAACTGCTCTCGTTTTGTGTAGAAATTTGTGTAGATTTAATTTTTTTTTTGTATGCTTATAGTTTTATATTTTTCTATTTGCGTACATATTTCTTATTCTACTCAAAAGTTGGTGAATCCGGTGTGAATCAAACGGTAGCGTAGGAATGTGTGTAGCCGCCACTAGACTCGTATTGCTTGAGTCGCGAGGAAGGATTATCTTTCTCGGTTGCTAAGAACTTGCCCCAAGCTATTCTTGAAGCATTGGTACACGGTTAGTCTAGCGTGAGAGTGATGTAGGCCACCTTTTGGCCCGGTTGAACTTTGTACCCATTCCTAACATCGCCCTTGCTAGCCCCTTTGTGCCTACCCTTCCTTTTGATTCAGCTCCACTATATTCGCCAAAGCCTCATAGCCGATCCTAGTCACACACCCAAGTCGAGCTTAGTGTTTTATATTTTCATGTTGGGTTGTGATGTGGTATTTTTATTCGTGAAAATGTGGAAGCGCGCCCAAGTTTTTATTTGCTGAGATTTTGAAAATAAAAAGAAAAAGAAAAAGTTTACAAAGAAAAAAATATTTGAAAAAGAGAAAAAGAGAAAAGAAAAAATGATGAAAGAAAAAGTTTGATTGAAAATCTTTATTTGAGATGATTTGGATTTAGAGTAGGCGGTGCACACACCCATGTTGCAAAAGTTAAGTCTGGGGGTGTGGTGCACCCGTGTTTATTTTTTGGGCAGCGGGTGCAAGTTTTGTACGTTAGCTCATTTGGGTTAGGTGCATACCCTTCATGTTTATCCTTGTTTTCCTCACCGTAACCCAAGCCCCATTATTACCCGAAGTCCTACGGACTTGCGCTTGAGTTGACTAGTGCCGTGGAGAGAGTGCGAACGGGCAAGCTTATGGTTCCCGACATTGGTGGATTCCTTTGGGGGTAATCTTGAGCCCCGGTCTTCGGCAATGCTCACCTTAGTGGCTTGCCTACTTTCTTCCTGCGTAGGACCGGATGATTCACCGTGATTCCACTTTTGAGTAATAATAAATATTTGATACGCATTGTGAAAAATATAAAATATTTTGTATACTTAAAAATTTCCTCTACTTTATTTTTATGCACGCGAGCATGCGACTTCGCATGGTACTCTGTTTTGCAATTTCTTTGTTAGCTAGTTCATTTTCCCCGTCTGCTTAGGTTTTGTTTGCTCGGGACGCGCAAACGGTTAAGTCTGGGGGTGTGATGAGTCCTCTTTATATACCTATTTTCGGACTCATCTAGGCTTATTTTCTTGTCTTTGCACACCGTTTAGCGTCATTTGCACTCTTTTTGCTTCGCTACGGTTTTCCACGTCTTGTGCACTCTTTTAGCCTATTTCTGTGTGTGTTTGTATTTCCCTTTTTGCTTGCATATTATGTATATCTGTGACTGCCATGATCGACATCCCGTCCAGTTTTCCTGCAGGTTCTGGGATCGTGTGGGCGTCCGGCATCAGACTTTCCCCACTTTTGGCAAAGGAGTCAATGGTCGTGCGTTTTTACCCACGCACGACCATCGACCTCTTTGGCGCACGATCATCGGTCGTGCGCAGTCTTGACCTCGCCTGTGAAAGTTCTGTCCCGGCATATCGCACGATCACCAGCCATACCGCGCACGATCACTGCTCGTGCGCTGCCGGTCGTGCGCAGTCATTATATCTTTTTTCCACTTTTCTGCCTCCATATCGCACGATCACTGACTATATCGCGCACGACCACTGGTCGTGCGCCAGTGATCGTGCGCGCTGTTTAAATTCTGTTTTCTATAAATAGTGCAGGTTTCGCACTATTCGAGAGATCGATTCAGATCCGCGATTTTCCGCCGTTCTTCGTCTCGGACGAGGGTTTCCTCCGTCCCCCTTCATCCTCCACCTTAGGGAGGGTCTCCGGGCAAGCTTTCAATGCCAAATCAACGCCGGAGCATCCTCTCGGCCTCCTCCTTCATCCTTGAGCTTCAAGCGGAGTTTTGACCTAGCTTTCTCCATCAAGCTAGGAGGAGCTGGAGCCGCAATCTACGGGTCATTTCAACGAAGAAGACGGGTCCATTGGGAGTGAGTGACAGCCTCCTCTACCCCGGACGCAGTTGAGGACCGAGCTTGGACTCGGATTGACAACCCGGGATTCCAACCGTGAACCCTCAACAAGGCTTCGGATTCGGTCGATTCGCACACCTCTTCCTCTTGTTGTTGTTAGCTTAGTTATTTTCCTTGTATTGATGAAGTACGCTTATTGTAATTAACGCTTGTGCTAAATCATGTCTTTGTGATTTGTATTTTCGTTATTTATTGCTTGAGGTGCGCCTTATTACTCCACCATCCATCCACCCTTGCCGCACTAGCAATTGCTAGTGGCGTGCGTTGCGAAGAGGTGCTCACGACCCTCATTCCGCCATTCTCACCACCTCATCCGCTAGCCTACTCTTCCATCCGCCAAGCGATTCGGTGCATAGCGGCCCGTGTAGTTTCCATCCCGCCTGGCGAAGCAGTGCATAGCGGCCTGCATAGTAGAATTTCCGCCGTTCTCTCCACCTCATACGCTTGCCTACTCGCCCATCCGCCTAGCGATTCGGTGCATTGCGGCCCGACTAGTCTTTCATCCCGCCTGGCGAAGCATCGCATAGCGGCGTTGCATAGGAGTAGTTGTTAGATTTTTACTTTATTTTCCACAACCATCAAAACCCCCATCGTTACCTTCGCCCCGAGGACTTCAATCTCAAGTCCTCCTCGACATTAACTCATCCCTTACTGTGTTCCTCAAGAGACCGACACTCGGGGATTTATTGCCAAACTTTATTACTTGTGCGACCGGTGCGCTTGCCGTAATTCCACGCATCAAGTTTTTGGCGCCGTTGCCGGGGAACACAGTCGTTTGAGTTTTTGAAGAGGTAGATGCGAGATAGTCGCCCTTGTCCATTTGTTCATACCCTGTTTTATCTTTATTTTAGTTTTTGAAATTGTTTACTTTATTTTTCCTATCCCTTACTTGTTTTCTTTTTTTTTTAATATTGCAGATCCGAGTTGTTTTATTCTTGTGTGTAGTAATTTCCGGTAAATATTTCTGTTCGCGATGGATTCTGCTGCCGAGTGCCGTATTTTTGACGCTTTGCGGAGATGCATCGATGCCATCGCTGTTTCTAATGCCGAGCACTGTTTTCGGTGTATTCTATGTCAAGGTGTGGGCCATATGTTGAAGGATTGCCCTCGCTTGTGCAAGCCTTCTACCTCTGTGGACGCATCCGCAGCAGTCCCCTGTTCGCGGGAGACTACTGTGGATGGGCCTACCAGGGTGTTGCCTGGCCCATACACTGACATGGCGCACCTTGCTCGATCTTTGCCCGTTGAGATTACGGAAGAATCTCTCTCCGCATATAGTTCCTTCATGGGTTCCTCAACCCCTTTTTACGAGCTCCCTTTGAGTGATCACTCTCACTCGGATGTTAGCCCGCAAGGAGTGGATCGGGAACTCATGGACGATCCTGTATGGGACGAGGAGAGTGTTCCGGTCGTCGACGGGGTGGCATCTGCGGATGATGTTGCGATGGGGCCTGCGCATTCTATGCCTGATTTTGAGAGCAACTTTGCCCCTACGCAGTATTTGCCGGAGTTTTCTACTCCTTTTTCTTGTGAGTCGGCTGATGATGCCGTATTTGTGGATGATTCGGTGCCCGAGGTTGCGCCGAAGTGGGATGAGGATTCTACTATCTCCGACGGAGAATGTGGATCTTCGGAACACTTCTACGCACCCCGGTGGGACGAGGAATATCCTCTTTCCGATGCGGAGGTTTGCACCTCTTTGTTGGACGAGGTCGTTCTTCTTACCACCGTGGACCTCGAGTTGTCGAATTCCCCCCGATACGACTCGTATGATACCGACGATGATCTTTGTTTGGATCCTGCTGAGAGTGAAGCCGGAGTCACTCTCCCATTTTCTGATTATTTTAGTTCTTCATCTTTTTTATCCCTCGATCCCCCTTCCATATCTGAGCCTGTGCGGGTTGATTCTCCGCTGGTGTGCTGGGATGACGATGAGCCTTGTGCTCAAGCCGTTGACTCTTACGCACCTGTGTGGGATGACTCCTTGCTAGGCAAGGATTTGTTTTGTGGTGAGATGAGTGAGGACCAGTGCTCCTCCTCATCTTACTTCCTATTTCCTCTGCCTGCGGGGAGCAGGTATGATTATTTTGGCAGAGGGGTAATTGTTCTATCACCGTATCGGTACCCATTACCGACACGGATATTAGGACAGTTGCCTGTGCACTTTTCTTTTCATAGGCCCATTAGCTAGAACCGAATAGAATTTAATAAGTCGTGCTGGGATGACAGTAACCCCAGTACTTATCCTTTATTTTCTGCATTTTTTTTTTTTTTATGTCAGCTTAGTTTAGTATTTTCTTTTTGTATACTTTTCTTTTGTTTTTGTGGAGCTCACCCCTGCAGGTTTTCATGGAAACTACGCATTGGCGGGGTTGTGATTCTTCGTTTGGCGGGCCTGCTGCTACTTTTCACGCGTCTTCTGGTATGCTCACTAGCTGAGCATTGGGTAACCTCTTCCCTTAGCTCATTCTGATTTTAATTTCTCTATCATTTGATGTGTTGTTTAGTTTAAGTCTGGGGGAGAGCATGTTTACCTTTTGCACGTGCACATTTCTTTTGCATACTAGAAGCTTTTCGTATTTTATTTTGTTTATGTTCATTGCATCGCACACCACTACACCTACATGAGCGCGTGCTTAGCTGTTACCGTGCCGCGAGTTGAACTTGTATCTTTGTTAGATTTGGAAAATTTCTATGCTAGTTTAGGATTGTGCGACGGAGTAAAATGTTGGCCTTGTTGTGTTTCTAGTCAACTGCTCTCGTTTTGTGTAGAAATTTGTGTAGATTTAATTTTTTTTTTGTATGCTTATAGTTTTATATTTTTCTATTTGCGTACATATTTCTTATTCTACTCAAAAGTTGGTGAATCCGGTGTGAATCAAACGGTAGCGTAGGAATGTGTGTAGCCGCCACTAGACTCGTATTGCTTGAGTCGGGAGGAAGGATTATCTTTCTCGGTTGCTAAGAACTTGCCCCAAGCTATTCTTGAAGCATTGGTACACGGTTAGTCTAGCGTGAGAGTGATGTAGGCCACCTTTTGGCCCGGTTGAACTTTGTACCCATTCCTAACATCGCCCTTGCTAGCCCCTTTGTGCCTACCCTTCCTTTTGATTCAGCTCCACTATATTCGCCAAAGCCTCATAGCCGATCCTAGTCACACACCCAAGTCGAGCTTAGTGTTTTATATTTTCATGTTGGGTTGTGATGTGGTATTTTTATTCATGAAAATGTGGAAGCGCGCCCAAGTTTTTATTTGCTGAGATTTTGAAAATAAAAAGAAAAAGAAAAAGTTTACAAAGAAAAAAATATTTGAAAAAGAGAAAAAGAGAAAAGAAAAAATGATGAAAGAAAAAGTTTGATTGAAAATCTTTATTTGAGATGATTTGGATTTAGAGTAGGCGGTGCACACACCCATGTTGCAAAAGTTAAGTCTGGGGGTGTGGTGCACCCGTGTTTATTTTTTGGGCAGCGGGTGCAAGTTTTGTACGTTAGCTCATTTGGGTTAGGTGCATACCCTTCATGTTTATCCTTGTTTTCCTCACCGTAACCCAAGCCCCATTATTACCCGAAGTCCTACGGACTTGCGCTTGAGTTGACTAGTGCCGTGGAGAGAGTGCGAACGGGCAAGCTTATGGTTCCCGACATTGGTGGATTCCTTTGGGGGTA
Source organism: Platanthera zijinensis (assembly GCA_039513925.1). NCBI lineage: Eukaryota > Viridiplantae > Streptophyta > Magnoliopsida > Asparagales > Orchidaceae > Platanthera > Platanthera zijinensis. Next base: position 125,162,830 of record CM077087.1, read on the forward strand.
ATCTTGAGCCCCGGTCTTCGGCAATGCTCACCTTAGTGGCTTGCCTACTTTCTTCCTGCGTAGGACCGGATGATTCACCGTGATTCCACTTTTGAGTAATAATAAATATTTGATACGCATTGTGAAAAATATAAAATATTTTGTATACTTAAAAATTTCCTCTACTTTATTTTTATGCACGCGAGCATGCGACTTCGCATGGTACTCTGTTTTGCAATTTCTTTGTTAGCTAGTTCATTTTCCCCGTCTGCTTAGGTTTTGTTTGCTCGGGACGCGCAAACGGTTAAGTCTGGGGGTGTGATGAGTCCTCTTTATATACCTATTTTCGGACTCATCTAGGCTTATTTTCTTGTCTTTGCACACCGTTTAGCGTCATTTGCACTCCTTTTGCTTCGCTACGGTTTTCCACGTCTTGTGCACTCTTTTAGCCTATTTCTGTGTGTGTTTGTATTTCCCTTTTTGCTTGCATATTATGTATATCTGTGACTGCCATGATCGACATCCCGTCCAGTTTTCCTGCAGGTTCTGGGATCGTGTGGGCGTCCGGCATCAGACTTTCCCACTTTTGGCAAAGGAGTCAATGGTCGTGCGTTTTTACCCACGCACGACCATCGACCTCTTTGGCGCACGATCATCGGTCGTGCGCAGTCTTGACCTCGCCTGTGAAAGTTCTGTCCCGGCATATCGCACGATCACCAGCCATACCGCGCACGATCACTGCTCGTGCGCTGCCGGTCGTGCGCAGTCATTATATCTTTTTTCCACTTTTCTGCCTCCATATCGCACGATCACTGACTATATCGCGCACGACCACTGGTCGTGCGCCAGTGATCGTGCGCGCTGTTTAAATTCTGTTTTCTATAAATAGTGCAGGTTTCGCCCTATTCGAGAGCTCGATTCAGATCCGCGATTTTCCGCCGTTCTTCGTCTCGGACGAGGGTTTCCTCCGTCCCCCTTCATCCTCCACCTTAGGGAGGGTCTCCGGGCAAGCTTTCAACGCCAAATCAACGCCGGAGCATCCTCTCGGCCTCCTCCTTCATCCTTGAGCTTCAAGCGGAGTTTTGACCTAGCTTTCTCCATCAAGCTAGGAGGAGCTGGAGCCGCAATCTACGGGTCATTTCAATGAAGAAGACGGGTCCATTGGGAGTGAGTGACAACCTCCTCTACCCCGGACGCAGTTGAGGACCGAGCTTGGACTCGGATTGACAACCCGGGATTCCAACCGTGAACCCTCAACAAGGCTTCGGATTCGGTCGATTCGCACACCTCTTCCTCTTGTTGTTGTTAGCTTAGTTATTTTCCTTGTATTGATGAAGTACGCTTATTGTAATTAACGCTTGTGCTAAATCATGTCTTTGTGATTTGTATTTTCGTTATTTATTGCTTGAGGTGCGCCTTATTACTCCACCATCCATCCACCCTTGCCGCACTAGCAATTGCTAGTGGCGTGCGTTGCGAAGAGGTGCTCACGACCCTCATTCCGCCATTCTCACCACCTCATCCGCTAGCCTACTCTTCCATCCGCCAAGCGATTCGGTGCATAGCGGCCCGTGTAGTTTCCATCCCGCCTGCCGAAGCAGTGCATAGCGGCCTGCATAGTAGGATTTCCGCCGTTCTCTCCACCTAATACGCTTGCCTACTTGCCCATCCCCTAGCGATTCGGTGCATTGCGGCCCGACTAGTCTTCCATCCCGCCTGGCGAAGCATCGCATAGCGGCGTTGCATAGGAGTAGTTGTTAGATTTTTACTTTATTTTCCATAACCATCAAAACCCCCATCGTTACCTTCGCCCCGAGGACTTCAATCTCAAGTCCTCCTCGACATTAACTCATCCCTTACTGTGTTCCTCAAGAGACCGACACTCGGGGATTTATTCCCAAACTTTATTACTTGTGCGACCGGTGCGCTTGCCGTAATTCCACGCATCAGTTATGAGACTAATACGGGACCGCATGCTTGAGGCTCAAAGTCAGCATGCAAAATATTATAATGCAAAGCACCGGATGGTGGAATTTCAAGTGGGAGACAAAGTGTTTCTGAAGATCAGGCCGACGCATAGAATATCACGGGTACGTGGTGTGAAGAAGCTCAACCCAAGGTACGTTAGGCCCTACATTATTTTGGAAAGTATTGGCCCGTTGGCCTATCAGTTGGAGTTACCGTCAAAGCTAGATAATCTGCATGACGTATTCTATGTGTCTTCACTTCTAAAGGCATATTTGCGGCCCGATCAATATGTTCCCACCACTGACAGAGCTGTTGTGACTGATAGGTCAGTGCGACTAGAGCTTGTGCGGATAGTAGACAACGAAACAAGGATTTTGCGTCGCAAAAGAGTTCCTTTGGTAAAGGTGATATGGTCTAATCATGGGAAGGAGGAGTGAATGTCACACTAGTGTCAACTACCTTCACCTATGGGGGGGGATAGGTGATTTGCAATCTTTTTGCGTATTTAAAAATTTACCTACACAATAAAACAAAACAAGCACAACACAGAAACAGACAGGAAGTTATAGTGGTTCCCCGAATTGGGTACGTCCACTTTCCCCCTTTAACCTATCTCCCAACAAGGGATGACTCGGTCACTTCACCAACCGGATTGAAATCCAATCCTCACACTATGGAAGGAACCCTTCCACCTGAAGGAGTCACTACTCCTCCACCACAGGTTTCACCCAACCCTTACAATGAGGAAACAAAGTTCCTTTACAACAAAAGTAAAAAATGGAATGTATAAAAAATACAAACTACGTTTGAAGTGCTTGGTGTCCCTCTTCGTTCGATGAAGCATTCTTGAAGAAGATGAAGAGTCCACAACCTAAGAACTCTCTTAAAGAGGATCTCCCCGAGATCGGCGGCGGCAAGGATTGCGGAGGCGATTCTTTCGAGATCCAAACTTCGTAACAAAGCTAGCAAGGTCTACCAATGATATTTCTTGGATCGATCGTCTCAATCGATTCGGAAGAGGAAAGTATTCCCGTTCAACAAACCAAGAGACAAAGGATCTCAAGAAGAAACGTGAGACGCGTTGCTTGGCTAAGTTTCTGTCGCCGAGAGATCAAGAATAATCTGATCAGCTGCAGCGACGAGCTATCGAGTGGCGACGGCGGCGGAAGAAAATCCGCGATCTGCTAGGTCAAGTCGGCGGCTCGTTCTTTTTCGTATGTATTGATTTCCCTTAAGGTTCAAAATACACTAGTATTTATACTGTAGATCAACCTTTATGACCGTTGTGGGCCCCACCAGAAGAAACCCTAATTTCGGTTCAAACAGCCCCTGAACATTTTGTCCGGTCCAGCGAGCCAACGGAATTTGCTTAAGGCAAATTTGGAGGGAATCATTGGTGATTCTCGACAAATCGGCAAGAATCACTTATGATTCCTCTCGAATTCTCCTTAAAAGAATTCTAGCTGAACAGCAAGCCATCCAGAGAGAATTGGCGAGGATCACAATCCATTCTCGACGAATTGGCGAGAATGCAAAATCATTCTCGACGATTCAGCGAGAATCACTTTCACTTAGTGATTCTCGTCGATTCTGCCTTAGCTTAATTCTAGACGGCGTTGAGACACCTGGATGCATTCGGTGAGAGTAGGCCAGTGATTCTCGACAATTCGACGAGAATAACTAGTGATTCCCGTCGAATCGGCGAGAATCACTTAGTGATTCTCGTCGAATTTTCCTTGGACGATTTTTCGTCTTTCTTCCCGTGAGCTGTTCTTTGACCCATCCTTGCTCCTTGTCTGCTCTTGATCTGTCTCAGCCCTGTACTTGAATATAAGTACACTCCAATAGAGAGAGTACACGTAAGCAAACACACTGATCTGCTCAACGAGGGATTACGTTGTGCAAACCCGTGTATATTGACCCACTGCACCCTGACATTGGTGTGTACTTAGCGTGGAATAACTGCAAGCACATCTTGAAGAAAATCATCAAATACATTATCTATTCAACTTAGCTTGTTCAGGGGCTTCTTCAAATCAGGTACATTGTGGATACAATACCCAACAATCTCCCCCTATTTGAAGAAGCCTAAACCCTACAAGCTAAGGTGAATGGAGCATATGAAAATCATAAATTACTAATTCAGTTGAGAGAGAAATTCATTACCATTTTCCTGAGAGCATACTTGGAGCCACCTTAGCCTTCGCCGAGAGGGTAATCTCTACCTTTTCGGCTTCTGCAAATCTGGGACTTTACTTGGAGCCACATGCTCCCCCTCAGATCTTGCATCCATGCTCGAGCTTGAGTTCCTTGCTGATGCTCCCCCTTGATCCAAGATCCTTGAGCCGCACAGTCTTCATTCTTCATAGTTAAGCATGCCGAGTTCAGTTTTAAAGAGAATGAACTTGGCCTCGTCTAGGGGCTTTATGAAGATATCTGCAACATGCTTATCCGTGGGGACATAGCAGAGAGATATGTCTTTGTTTTCTACATGCTCCCGAATGATGTGATAGCGCACTTCAATATGCTTCGTTCTGCTATGTGACACAGGATTGTTCGCAATTGCTATTGCGCTCGAGGAGTCAAAACATAATATCTGGTCTACTAGCATTAAGATAGAGCAGGGATCCAATTATGCTTCTGTACTTGGTTTCATCAAAAGGTTTCCCTTTCTCATCCTTGTCCAGAGACACAGTGGATCCAATTCGAGTCCTCATAGAGGTTGCACTCTCCATTCCGAATTTCTTGAGGAGTTCATTTGTGAACTTTGTCTGACAGATGAAAATTCCATCCTCAGACTGTTTCACTTGAAGTCCCAAGAAATACTTCAGCTCTCCCATACTACTCATTTCAAACTTACCTTACATAAGTTTGGAAAACTTCATGTAAAGGTTGTTATCCGTTGACCCGAATATTATGTCATTGATATAGATTTGCACCAGCAAAATCATTCCTTTGACTTCCCTAAGAAATAATGTCTTATCTATTTTTCCTCTAGAGAACTTGTTATCAAGAAGAGAACTAGACAGAGTCTCATACCAAGCTCGAGGAGCTTGTTTTAAGCCATATAGGGGTTTATTAAGAAAATAAACATGATTGGGAAATGTAGGATTAACAAAATATGGGGGTTTTGCGACATATACTTCCTCTTTCTGATTTCCATTGAGGAAAGAAGATTTCACGTCCATCTGATAGACAGTGAATCCTTTGTGTGAAGTATACGCCAGGAACAATCTGATTTCCTCGAGCCTTGCCACTGGTGAAAAGGTCTGGTCGAAGTCAATCCCCTCCTCCTGTCTGTAACCTTGAGCCACCAGCCTGGCCTTGTTCTTTATGATTACATCGTGTTCATCCAGTTTGTTTCTGAAGATCCACTTGGTGCCGATCACATTCTGGTTCTTTGGTCTGGGACTAAGCGTCCGGACGTTGCATCTTTCAAATTGCTGCAGTTCATCTTGCATGGCCAATATCCATGCCGCATCTTTGTTTGCCTCGTCGACCTTCTTTGGCTCATTCTGTGAAAGGAAACTAAGGTGCAAAATCTTGTTAATTGTACCTCTTCAAGTTCTGACACCATCACGAGGATCTCCGATGATCTGATCTCTAGGATGATCCCTCACATGTCGGAGCTCTAGGAGTCTGGCATCTGGAGATCTGACGTCTTCTCGGGCTTCTCCTTCTTCCGGAAGATTTTCTCCATCCTGCTCATCAACTTCTCCAGCTGACGTCGAGGAGGAAACCTTGACGTACTTGGGAGTTGCACCCTTAGCAGTCTCATCGAGACTTAGCTGTTCAAGTCTTGCACCTGCATCTTCAAGAAAGCCACTGGAAGAATTGCTATTAAGCAAGCTTCCTTCATCAAATACAACATGGATGGATTCCTCTATCACTAGGGTTTTATTATTCAAGACCCTATATGCCCGGCTATGGCTACTATAGCCCATAAATATGCCTTCGATGCATTTTCACCAAACTTTATAAGCGGGTACTTCCTGTTATTTAGTACATAGCATCTGCAGCCAAAGATTCATAAATAGGACATGGTTGGTTTCCTGCCTTTCAGTAGCTCATAAGGCATCTTACGATGACTCTTGTTGATAGAGGCCTAGTTTTGTACATGATAAGCCGTATTGACAGCCTCTACCCAGAAGTATTCTGGGAGAGAAGCGTCATTCAGCATTATCGTGCAAGCTTCAATGAGCGTTCTATTTCTCCTCTCCTCAACTCCATTTTGCTGAGGAGTACGCGGGGAGGAAAACTCAAGAAATATACCATGTTCTTCACAAAATTTTGTCATAGCCCCAGACTCGAATTCTGTTCCATGGTCACTTCTGATTTTAACCACTGAGCAGTTAAGTTCGTTTTGAATTTGCTTGACAAAACTCGTGAAGATTTCAAACGTATCTGACTTTCGTTTTAAGAAGAACACACATGTAAACCGAGAGTGATCATCAATAATCACTAGCGTATAGGACTTGCCTCCCAAGCTATGAACTTGCACTGGACCAAACAAGTCCATATGGAGAAGATAAAGACATCTGGAAGAGTCATTGTCTACAATGCCCTTAAAGGTAGCCCGAGTCTGTTTGCCCTTCTGGCACGCAGGACAGGGGCTATCTTTGATGCACTTAATAATGGGAGCATCCCTTACTAAATTTTTAGGAAATAACATACTAATCATCTTGAAATTAATATGTTCCAATCTCTTGTGCCATTGTTCACAAAGCGATGCACTGCCTTTTGCTACCAGGCATATGGGGGTAGAAGAATCTACAGTAAGAAAATCTAAACAAAAGATATTTCTGCTCCTAATGCAAGTTAATACCGTCTCCGAAGAGGCACATGATATTATCAAGCATTTATCCTTGCAGAACTTAACGTCATATCCTTTATCACATAATTGACTTACACTGATCAGGTTATGATTTAAACCTTCAACATAAGCCACGTCGGTGATAAGGATTATTCCATTGGAAATCATACCATAACCTCTGGTGACACCTTGATCTGATCCCCCAAAGATGACTTTGGGTCCATTTTCGACTGGAGAGTAGTCAGGCAGCAGGCTTCTATTCCCAGTTATATGTCGGGAGCTTCAACTGTCCAAGTACCAGATTGGAGTTTTTGTGGCCTTTGGACATTCCAGCAAAACAAAATTAATTTCCCTTAGGAACCCAATCGAACTTGGGTCCAAGATTCCTTGTTAGAACACTCCCCCTCGCATGGTTAACCCTACGAATGGTCGGTTTCGCATTGCTAACATGAGGAGTCTCGTTATATCTCGGATTAAACTAGCAATCCACGGCAAAGTGACCAACTTTGCCACAACACCAACAGTCAAATCTGTTGTACCTTTTCCTAGGCTCCTGCTTCACCCTTGGAATGGTGGGTCCAGCCGGGGCCTTGGATCTGGAGGTGGAGCCATCATGATGACAACAGTCACATGATTTCTTCACCTCATGTTCCTTCAGTATAATAGGCTTGGCTTTTGGTGTCTGCTTCCTATTATGGCCGCAAGAGAAGTGGCCATAATCCTCCACTAGGATTTCCTCATAAGGTGCCTTAAAGATACACTCACCGTAGTTGTGGGGGAAGGCCCAACCATCATACCGGCTCATGGGCTTTTCAACCGAGGGCCGGAAGAAATGGACATAGGTTGACTCAAAGTCCTATTCATTGCAGGGAAAGCCAGGCTTCATGAATTCAATTGGGTTGAGTGGGGCCTTTCCCTTTTCTGCAGTAGAGGCCTTCTTAGCAACCTTATTTTTCCTCTGCTTTCTGTTTCTCCTTGATGATTTACCAGGCACACCCACATGCCCCAAGCCAGCCCCCGTAGCCTGAGCAGAGAAGGTATCAACCAGTGGAAGAACAGTCTTTGGCATAGAGAAGCTTTTGACAATCTTCGTTTCTGCCGCAAGTTATTCTTCCAACTTATTGATTTCTTCCTATTTAATGTCAAGGAGACTTAGAGACTCAGAGTGCTTAGAGCCCAGGTCTAGGTGCTCTTGTCGGAGAGAAATCAAGCTAGTGATCTCTTCCCTTAGGGAGACACCTTCGACCTTAAGGAATTTTACTTCCTTTTTCTTAGCCCTCAATCTCTTGCAGCTTCCTCGAAGGTGTTGAGCATAAGCTCATACTTTTCGAGGAGCTCGGCTTCTCGGGCAGAAGGGTTGTCCTCGAGATCATAATCAGGAGACTCATAGTCAGAGTCAGAGAGGGGGGTACGAGCTTTTACCTTCCCATTAAATGGGGGGCAGTCTCCTTCTGAGTCAGAGCGACCCACTAGCCCGAAGTAGGCTTCTTCATCATCACTGGAGTCTGAGGAATCAGACTCACTAAGTGTCTTTGGCTTTTTGGCGATGTAGCTCCTCTCTTTCTTCTTATCTCTAGAGGACTTGTGCTCCTCTCCCTTCCCCTTATCTCTCTTACCTTGCTGGCAGTCAGCCACAACGTGTCCTAGATTATTGCACCCAAAAAAAATGATGTCATTAGAGCGATGTTTGTTCTGTTTGGATTCGTACCTGTCAGAAGAATAATTCTTCTTCTGATGTCTGGAGGAGGAGCCGTCTCTCTTTCTTTGATTCCTCAACTTGTGGAACTTCGTGAACTCCCGAGTGATGAGGGAGAAATCTTCTTCAGACAGCTCTGAGCCGGAGGAGCATGGCTCGGAGTCTTCCTCCTAATCGTTTTTCCACGAACGGGGCGAGGCAGCACACTTGCCTTTCTTGGAGTGAATGGCTTTCAGGGCTACAATCTTTTATTTTGCTGCGGCTTTCTCGGCTTCTTCTTCTGCTTTCCTCGTGTTCAACTGAAGCTCATAGGACATAAGCTTCCCAAATAGTATTTGAGGATCAGTTTCTGTTAATCTGCCAAACTCTTGGATGGCGCAGATCTTCGTGTCCCATTCCTTAGTAAGGGACCTATTGAATTTATCATTAAGTTCACCATCAGTGAACACTCTTCCATATCCCTTTAGGGCATTGACTATCTTGAGGAAATTCTCGAAGGTAACTCCGATCTCTTCCTTAGGCTCTTGCCTGAATGACTCATATTTCTTGTTCAGGAGGGATCTCCGATCATCCCTTACTTCATCAGTGCCCTCCATTAGAATAATCTGGCAGTGCAGGATTTCCTTGGCTGTCCTGTAGTTGCAGAAGTTCTGCATCATGGAGTCATCGACTGCGCTAACCAAAATGTTCTGTACCTTCTTGTAAAGTCCGACAAATGCCATCTCGTCCTTGTCCATTTCAGAAAACTTCTTTGGCACCATTTTTGTAGGATCAATGGTGGAGGCCTTAGTGGGAATACAAGGTCGCTCCTCCACGATCATGAAGAGTCGGGGTTCAACTGCTTCCATGTAGAATCTAATCCTTTCCTTCAAGATAGAAAAGTTTAGCCTAGTGCACACTGGGATCTTGCCTGAGTAATTAAGTCCGTCCATAGAGATATCTGCCTTCTTCTTGACACTAGTGGAAAGAACTTACTCAAGGTGTTAATCTTTTTGATGAGTAACCTCCCTCTTATACCACTTGAAAGTCACACTAGTGTCAACTACCTTCACCTATGGGGGGGATAAGTGATTTGCAGTCTTTTTGAGGAATTAAAAATTTACCTCCACAATAAAACAAAACAAGCACATCATAGAAACACACAGGCAGTTATAGTGGTTCCCCGATTTGGGTATGTCCACTTTCCCCCTTCAACCTATCTCCCAACAAGGGACGACTCAGTCACTTCACCAACCGGATTTAAATCCAATCCTCACACTATGGAAGGAACCCTTCTACCCGAAGGAGTCACTACTCATCCACCACGGGTTGCACAAAACCCTTACAATGAGGAAACACAGTTCCTTTACAACAAAAGCAAAAATGGAATGTATAAAAAATACAAACTAAGTTTAAAGCGCTTGCTGTCCCTCTTCGTTTGATGAAGTGTTCTTGAAGAAGACGAAGAGTCCATGACCTAAGCACTCTCTTGGAGAGGATCTCGCCAAGATCGGCGGTGGCAAGGATTGTGGCGGCGATGCTTTCGAGATCCAAACTTCGTAACAAAGCTAGCAAGGTCTACCAACGATCTTTCTTTGATCGATCGTCTCAATCCATTCGGAAGGGGAAAGTATTCCTGTTCAACAAACCAAGAGACAAAGGATCTCAAGAAGAAACATGAGACGCATTGTTTGGCTAAGTTTTTGTCGCCGAGAGATCAAGAATAATCCGATCAGCGGCAGCGATGAGCTATCGAGCGGTGACGGCGGCGGAAGGAATTCCGTGATCTGCTAGGTCAAGTCAGCGGCTCGTTCTTTTTCGTATGTATTGATTTCCCGTAAGGTTCAAAATACACGAGTATTTATACTGTAGATCAACCTTTATGAACGTTATGCGCCCCACCAGAAGAAACCCAAATTTCGGTTCAAACACCGCCTGAACATTTGGTCCGGTCCAGTGAGCCAACGGAATCACCTAAGGCAAATTTGGCGGGAATCATTGGTGATTTTCGACGAATAAGCGAGAATCACTTATGATTCCCGTCGAATTATCCTTAGAAGAATTCTAGCTGAACAGCAAGCCATCAAGAGAGAATCGGCGAGGATCAAAATCCATTCTCGACGAATCAGCGAGAATGCAAAGTCATTCTCGATGATTCGGCGAGAATCACTTAGTGATTGTCGTAGATTCTGCCTTAGCTGAATTCTAGATGGCGTTGAGACAGTCGGATGCATTCGGCGAGAGTAGGCTTTTGATTCTTGACGATTCGACGAGAATCACTAGTGAATCCCCTCGAATCGGCGAGAATAACTTAATGATTCTCGTCAAATTTTCCTTGGATGATTTTTCGCCTATCTTCCCGTGAGCTGTTCTTTTACCCATCCTTTCTCCTTGTCTGCTCTTGATCTGTCTCAGCCCGGTACTTGAATATAAGTACACTCCAATAGAGAGAGTACACGTAAGCCAACACACTGATCTGCTCAACGAGGGATTACGTTTTGCAGACTCGTGTATATTGACCCACTGCACCCTGACATTGGTGTGTACTTAGCGTGGAATAACTTCAAGCACATCTTGAAGAAAATCATCAAATACATTATCTATTCAATTTAGCTTGTTCAGGGGCTTCTTCAAATCAGTTACATTGGGGATACAATACCCAACAAGGAGTATATATGGGAGCTGGTGGACTTGATGCAAAAGCGCTACCCGGAGCTGTTTCATCAAGGTAATCTTTAAAAGAATATTTTATTTAATGCTTTTCTCTCCCCATAACCTTAGCCTGATTTCGGGGATGAAATCATTTATTTTGTTTATAGGATTTGTAACATCCCGATTCGCGCTAGGCCCCTCGTGCGTGCTTCTGAGTCAGGAGAGCTAACTTTGGCTTAGGGAGTGCAAGGGACTAGGCTTACACTTGTGTGGAAAAGAGAAATTGGTCAAGAATAGGACACAAGTAGAGACACGGGAGTGTCCTTTCCCGTGTGCATTAAGTAGAACTCGAAAGGTGTTGAGTGGAACTCAATAGGGCCTGTCCCGAGAAGGATACGGGTAGAGATACAGGCGTGTACCTACCCGTATCGAGTGGCGTTGAGTGGAAATCGACAGTGCCTGTCCCGAGAAGGACACGGGTAGAGACACGAGCGTGTACCTACCCATATTTAGTGGCGTATAGTGGAACTCGATAGGTCCTGTCCTGAGCAGGACACGGGTAGAGACACGGGAGTGTCCCTACCCGTGTGCGTTGAGTGAAGATCAACGAACGTATCTCCCGAGAAAGACACGGGTAAGAAAACGGCAATGCAAACGGCCGTGTCCAGTAATACGGTCAGTGGACACAGGCGTGTCCATACCCATGTCTGTGTCCATACTACGCTATAACCGTCGACGGAGCTTCACCGAGCGGGACACGGGTAGGAACACTGGCGTGTTCCTACCCGTGTTGGTCCTATTTATATAGGATTTGGCCGTTTTTCATCCTATTCCCAAGACTTCTTTTCTGTTGAGAAACTGCTGGAGGAAGGAAGGAGTTGATGGAATCAACTATACTCCGTGAAAAACCACCGCCACTGCCAAGGAAAAGAAGATGCCGCCGCGAAGAGTGACGAGATCTATGGCCAGAAATAAGGAAAGAGCCAAAAACGAGGGGAGCTTCCTCCCCTCTCCCTTGGTGCTAGATCTGTAGTTAATCCTAAGCGAGATATCGACTCAAATGATTCTTGATGTGTGAGATGAAGATTTCCAAGAGAGGCCTTGCTAGGAGTTGTGTTCTAGGGTTTAGTCTTCTTCAACCTCTCCTTCATTCAATGTGATGATGGGGGATGGTCTCACAAAGGGGAATGTTCTGATGAGGGTGAATAAGGGAGGAGGAATTTCTGATGTGAATTGGGAAGATCGGCTGGAGGAGAAAGACTAACCGATGTCGTTCGTTCCGCCTTAAGATGCGCGCAGAAATCTACTTTCTGCGTGCATCGATCTTCATGGCCATTTTCAGATATGAAACGTCCAGATCTGGTCTTTCGACTAAAAACGAAAGTCGTAGCCCTTAGAAATACTTTTCCAAAGAGTGGTTACACATCTTTAAGCGAAGTCTGTAACCACAGGAAAGTCTGATCGAAGTAGAGGGCTGACAGGCTAAGCATGCACAAAATGTATTCTGTACGCAGTAGGATTTGGAGCCAATTTCATGTGTGATACATTCTGATCTGGGTTGCATACTGAACACGAAAGTTGTAACCCATGGAAAGACCTTTCCATCGAGGGGTTACACGCATTAACCGGATTCCTGTAGCCTCGGGAATCTCTGGTCGAAGTTGTTATCATGAAGGTGTTCTTCACCTGAATTTCCTGGGTTGGTGTTGAATCGGGTTTGGACTCGGTGGAGATCTTGTAACAAATTGTCGTTAGTGTTTTGGAAAATTATAATATGTCTAACCGTGATAATTCAATGAGTGAGGAAATTGTTGGATAGACCCCACACAAATAAATGGTGAAATGAATTGTAATTGAATGAAACGATTTGGTGGGAGTTTGTGAACGAATAGTAATTCGTCGATAAATAACAAGATTGTATTGAACTTGTGTATTCGGTCGTTGTTGATAATTAGATGATTAACTCATGTGCGCACGAATGATTGAGTTTGGTGAAAGAGTTTTAATTGGAGATGTTATAGTTAAGTGACCATAGCATAGACATAATCATGTTGGCCGAAAGAGTGATCCATGGTCTTGAGGCTTGTCATATAGGGAAGTCTAAGATGGTCCATTGTATGAGGTGGTTCGCCACTTGTGTTTGTGGCAGGTCTACGGGCTCGCCAATCATCACACCGATGGGAGTTGACAGTTAGACCTTTGGCGGTTGGGCTTGGTCCTCGGTGTTCACGTCCCGAGGCTCCTTCCGTGCAAAGTGAACGATTTGGCTTGGTCCTCGTGCTTATTTACAAGGCTCCTTCCGGGTGACATCATAGGCCAGTTCGGGGCTAGGATCTCGGTGCACATATACCCGAGACACCCGCTGAGCCGTAATACGCGTGTGAGCTCCGCTGTGTGTTCTTAGCGTTGAGGCATATGGAGGACTAGGCAAGGTAGTATGGAGACAAGCCTAGATGTGAAGATGCCCACTATACTGTCACCGTCCGGCCATGACAGTGGACGCTTGAGAGGTTAGCTACATGCTCGAAAAGTGGGAACTATAGAGTCTGTGTCGACACAGTAATTGCTTGTACATGTTCATGGGTGAGTCTTAACATATCATTCATTGCATCGCATTATATCGCAATTGCATAAGTGAGATCATTGGTGAGTCTTTGCATTGTATACATACCTTTACATTACATTGCATACTAAAGATCCTTATCGTATAAGTTTGTATGGGCACTCTTATACGATGAGTTACTTTCTGTTGAGCTGATCCTCAACATATATGTCTGTATGGGCATTCATATAAGTTGGGTTACTTTCTGTTGTAGCCTTACATTATTATACTGCTATAGTTGATAGAACTGCTAGAGTAATGATTAATCATTTATTGTGCTGCTATACTATTATAATGTTTACTTATCACACTATGCCACCTGCTTGTACTTATGCTTACATACTTTATATATATTGTACCTTTGTCCATTTCTCCGTTCGGTGCCGAGGAGTAATCGGGGGAGCGGATATAAAAGCCACTTAGTCTTTATGACTAACGGTTGCTACGTCTTCCTTTTTAGGAGGAAACCCTGGAGGTAGAGTAGCCGGGGATTATGCAGCAGGCCAGCCAGGCCAGGACAATAGGGCCTGAAGGGACGGTGTCGCCGCTATTGTCGGTTACTGATGTGAGTGTGAGAGAGACTTGACGTAGCCCTTTTGGGAAAATTATTACTCGTACTCTGATAGTTTAGAAGCTTGATGTAGCTTCTATATTTGTTATATTTGTACTTATATACTTATGTGTGCATATGACTTCTATTTTTATAACTCTTGTTGGGTTAGCATGTTGATATTGGTAAAAGCCGACAGAATAGGCGTCTTGTAGTACAGAATAGTCCGAGTGCTAGTGCTACCACAAGGCGGCTATTATGGGCATAATACCCCTCTCGTACTGTTGTATGTGTTCTGGGAAGGGGGTCTTACACCCTGTCCAATTTCAAGCCATTAGGACAAGAGATGAAGTGGGGGCACACATTTTAATCTTTGCATTTCCTTAGGTATATACCCCACCAAAATGGGTGCCATGGTCAAACCAGTTGTCCAAATTGACTCAATTAAATTTTAAAATAAATTAGACCCATAGGAAAACATATTATATGTTGACCACTATCCATGATTCAGCCTCAAAGTATTTTTTAATAAATACAAACATTAACTATACAATATGTGACAAAATTATTGAAATGAAATTATTTAACCTACGGTTAAACATATAAAGCGGCACAAATCTTGACGCAAAATAGGCGGCATCCGGTCATCTTCAAGCTCCAGAAAATGGCCAGGATTCTCCTGACCTGGAGCTGATTACATCCCAGTTTCACGGCCAACTAGCCACCGCCACGACAACCTCTGTGGAGGTGGTGGCCATCGCTGGGCGGTGGCACGGCCGCCGGAGGGGCAGATTCTGCCGATCCCGACGGGTTGTTTATCTCGGAAAAACAAGGAAAAAGAAAGGTTTGATCGGGCTCAATTGAGCCCGATCCTAATTCTAAATGAATCCTAGGATCTACCCATAGAGAAACGAGAGGAGGAGGACCTGAATTGCAGCTTGAGAGCGAGTGTTGTGCCTCCTTGCCATTTCCGACCGCCGGTTTCGGCTTCTGTGCAACCTCCACAAAAACAGTAAGGGAATTGGTATTGCAATGGGGGAAACACTTGCTCTTGACCTGGTGAAGGTTTTTTAAGAAGGAATTGAGGAGATGAGGTTTGTAACTCCCCAATTTCTCAAAATACCATTAATGGCCATTAAACCTAAGTTTCAGTTTCGGCCAATTTGAGGGGGCTGAGCCACCCCACTGGCCGGCCACCTCCTGGAAACTCTTCCCCTGCCTCCAAGGAGTAAATGCCCCATCAAAAAGATGGGTTATGAAACCTCCATGGCCATGATGGCAATTAAGCCCCCACTTTCTCTCTCCTCCAAAGTGGGTAAATCCTTCCTCTCTCTCTCCTAGTCCCCTTTCTGAATTTGGTTGGCTGAAAATGTGTCTCTCCACTTCCTTAGACTAATTGGCCACACCACTTGAACTTAGCCCACTTGAATTGAGTTATGTTAACCTAAGTTGACCACTTTGACCCATGAATTGACTTTGGTCAACATGACCATTTGGGTTGACCCCAATGGGTCCTTGGTGACCCATTGGCCTCCCCTAAGGTCTAGATGTACTTGGGTAGGGTTGGTTGGGCATCTTGGGGGTCACTTGACCCTTAGTTAGGGCACTTTGACCTTTTTAGGGCTAAGGTTGACTTGGGTCAAGTTAGCCTCTTTGGTTGACTCCAATGGGTCTTAGGTGACCCATTGACCTCACTTTAGGGTTAGGAGGACATGAGTGGGATCCACTTGGCTAAGGGAAGGTAAGTTGACCTTATGTAGGCCACCTGATGACGACGATGACCCGCAACATATTGAAGATGGCGACGGCGACGGCGTGCTTACGGATGACCATGTGGACCGTCTCCATAATATCTGTCCTGAACGCAAACCATTATATTGATAATTAATAATAATTATTAATAAATTATTATTAATTATTAATTCCCTTTTTATGTTTTGTTTTACTATTATTATCTTTTTCATTGTTATTTCATTTTCATGTCATGTGTAATATCATGGTTAGTTGTACAAACATGGGTTATGTTTCTTTTTATTTTGGGATGCATGTAGCCAAGTCTTGGATATAGCCTATATATAGGCAAGTATCATTCATATTGAGGATTATTGAATGAATGAAAAATTAACCCTAACATTGAGAAGTTCTCCTCCTCTTCCTCTTGACAAATTTATGCCACCCCCTTCTTCTCCCTCTCTTCAAGCCGCACCTCCTCTTCCTCTCCATTTCTCCTTCTCACAACCCGAACCCTTCCCTCCTTGCAACATCAAGATCGGCCACCACCACCCTCCCCTTCATTTAGCCAGCCACCAACCTCTTTGCAAAAACCGGCCACTAACATCCCCAACCCAAGCCGACCACCTCCATCACCATCAAACCCGAGCCCCCACCTCTCCAAAATACCGGCCCTCCACAAACACCAAAGCCGCCGACCCTCCAACAACCACCAAAGCCACCACCCTCATCCCCCCCTTACAAACCCGATCACCACCTCCAGTTTTAAACCCGACCACCACCCTCCTATCAATCCAGAATCGGCCAATCTTTTCCCTCCAAACCTAAACCGAGCAGCCCCCCTATTTTCCTATTTCAACTCATAGTATGCCACCTTTTCTCTCTCTTCCCATATATATATTATCATTCAAGAGGTTCCCTCCTTGTGGACTCCAATCCCAGCATGATGCGACAAAGTCGAACAAGTTTCTCTCCAACCGGCGTGACTCCGACGGACTTGTTGAAGAACGATCGACGCCGAGAATGCGAAATCATCCATTTTGGTTGGGTAACGAAAATTTCCACTCTCGTGTGTTTCTTTCCTTAGATAATCTTGTGGTGGATATTCTTGGCGTGAAATTTTGAAGCATTATTTAATCGTGGAATTTCTTTTCATTGTTTTGTGTTTATCTTGATTAATTTAATTTTGAAAAGGTTTGGCGAATCTTCATTTTCTTTTGTTGGGAGAGATCTACCCTTTCCGAATCGTATTTTATTTAGTAGATCACTTTTGGTACAACACCGCTCGTTCGGACCGTGTGCGTCCCTTTAGCTGGAAAGAACATTAGTCATATCCCTTATTCGATCCTTACTGGTTTGTCTACCCGTACGCTAGCATTAATTGATAGAATTAACAACGTGGTGCGGCGTAGAACGGTTGTGCGGTTATAGGATTTGGATCGTAGAGAGATAAGCGTGCTAGCCCGTAGATATATTTCGGTGTCAACCTGCAAGCCTGCATCAATTTGGTATCAGAAGGAGGTTCACGTCAATTTCCTAATTGGCCCCCTCTCCCTTTTGCTTTGAGCACCGACACACACTGTGCACGTTGCATTGCACCATATAAATCAATTTTAGATTTTTGGTCTGCAAATAGCGGCCTAAAATTTTCAATTTTTCTCAAAATTCAAAAAAATAAAATTATGGAAATTCTCCATCATTTTCTTAGTAAGAAATAAATTTTTTTTTTCATTAAGTCATTATTTGTATTAAATCGTTATAAAATTTTATTTTTTGTCTGTAAATAACGTCCAATATTTTTTATTTTTTCAGCAAAAAAATAAAAAAAAAATTATTTAATAATTTTCATATTATTTCCTGCAAGCAAATAAAAAAAAACTTGTATCGCCATAGTTATTAAATGGGAACAATTCCATCTTTGAAATTAAAATAGGGCCAGGTTCATTTCTCATTGCATGTGCACCCGTTCTTGGTGGGTTTTCTCTCCGGTTCTCACTAAAATGGCATATGATGTATATGCTTCCCGGTTAGACTATTCATATGCTAAGGATATGGCTAAACACACCCCTAGGGCACACAACATTTATCCTACTTATGACGGTTTAGGGTATCCCCAAAGTTTTAGAGACTGGCTTAAGGGTTTAGAAAATTATTTTAAGTGTCACGTAGCCCGAGATCGATTAGTAGATCAAGCCCGCGTGTTTTGGCTAAACAAAGACCGTCGTGTTGGTAGCTATAAACATTCTTGGCTGGCAATGCGTAGCCTACTTTCGGATCAATTTGATCCCGTCTATCTCCGCACTACTCACACCAAGCCTGTGAGTGAGTATCGTTATGGAGCTAGTCCCATACCTGCCTATGGGAATGATTATATACCTAATGCTAGATCATTTTCCGCAGAGGTCGGCCTTCCCATAAAGTACCTGCTACCACCTTTTAAGAAACCATTCCAAATATATCATATGTCTTAGACTCGAAAGATGTTACTACTAGAGCTTTGTCTCCTTTAGCCTCGACGTCTAAGCCCCTTGAGATAGTGACTGATACCTCTGAGGATTCTGATGTGGATATAGAATCTCTGGATGATGTAGTTGATCAGCTAGGTGAGATTATTCCTTCACTTACGATAGTGTCTGACGATTCTGATGAGTCTGGAATTGAGGGAATACCTAGTGATCTAGAAGACGATGTTTGGGATGATGATAGTCTGCCCTGTGAGAGTAGTACATTGCCTATTACTAGCCCTACTAGAGTTGTGACTGATCACCCTAGTAGTGAGGGACTCTCCAAACTATGACCCCCGTCATGTTAGAGCCTACGATTACACCTGCTGATAATATATCTGAGTTGTTTGAGGAGCCTGTGAGTGAGGATTTCCCTATTATTATTGATTACCCGGACTTAAAGAATGTTCCAACTGATTGGGAAGACATAACCCTTTATGATAAAGGGTTATGTTAGGAAGATGTTAGCACTGTGAATCCGAACAGTAGTTATTTGATGTCATAACCATTATCTGAAGATCAAATTGAATTAAATTTTCCATCGGGTTCGATTTTGCCATTTTCGGAGACCATTCCTGATCCTGAATTAAAAGAATTGTCTAGTGTGTTGGAAGAAAATGCAAGTGAGGAAGTATTATCTTTGGATGACTTTTTGGTTTTACCCCCGGATAAGAGTTCATTGATGTTAGCATCGATAGGTAAAATTTATTTCTTTTTGGGTTTTTCGGGTTTGATTTTACCGACCCGTCCTCTTAATTTTGTGCCCGCATTAGTAGATGTTTTAAGTAGTCGAATCAGTATGCCTAGAATGAGTTGGTTTGACACACCCACTATTTTAGTTCCTACCTTAGCATTGCCTCAGCGCTTAGATATAAGTAAGTTGAGCGCGCAAGTTTTTAGTCTGTTCACCGCTATGCGTAGATCTAGCTACGCGACACATTTGACTACAAATTTCTCTGCGTGTCCGGCTGCGGTTCCATCCTCGTCAGTTTTTGAGTCTTTGTCTATTGTGCTTCTGGATGTGTTGTCTCTTTCACACCCTTATATACCCCAGGCGTTCACACGGATTTATCCACCGCCCTTTGATTACCCTTTTTTCCACCCGTTAGTGACCACGGTTAGGCCACATGAGTTATATCGTTCGCATCTGTTGTCACACCCGGGAGCGTTCAACTCTATTAGTATTTATGCTGAGCGGTTTCCCTTGGCATATCTTCTTGCCAAGAGTGATTATATAAATTATAAAATTAGGACTGCGACTTTGAAGCCTATGAAAATCATCTTTGATTTTAAGGCACTCATACCCCCAGACTTAACTCCTTTATTCTCTATATTTGGGTTGAGTCACATAGCGCATGAGTTTACACCACACGGTAGCGAGAAATTGAGGCGCACTTGTAATAAGTTACTCTATATAGTCGCGTCTTATGATTCCCTATATGCTTGTTTCTCGCCGAATGAGATCGTGCACGGATTTAGAGCACAAGTGCCTTTTGACTTGACTTCGTTTGCACTGTCTGATAATCCAAGTCAACTCGCACTAGTTTATGCCTCTCATGTTCAAAAATTATATAATCATAGTAGTGAAGCGCTAGCCATACAAATTATATTTTATCAATTTCATGGTAGTTTACATAGAAGAGCGTCTCACTATATGATTTGCGATTTAGTTTTGGTGCGTCTCGTCCCTAAACGGTTTCCTTCAGGCACTATAGAAAGTTTGCGAGTTGGTGAGCTGGACCTTTTTCGGATATTATTGAAATTAGGAGAATACACATATCATTTCAAGTTTTCCACTGATTGAGATATTACCCCTATTTTTAATTTTTCTAATTTAACGCTATATGTTTCTCCATCACTTGAATTATCTATTTGTCTGTTTAGGTCCACTTTGTTTTCATATGGATTGGGTAGTGAGCTTGTGCCTGGGTCGTTCTCTTCATTGGTCTTAACTTGAGGTGTGTTGGTTGTTGATGTATAAATTTATTTTCCTTTATTGCCTAATGCTTTTCCAAGGTTCCCCAGGACCATCTTTTTGCATGACAGGAAACTACAGGTTGAAGTGCTCTCCTTTTCATGTTGTGATGTTTGCCACTCCTTGATTTGATGGCATGATCGCCCGGCCTCCGATGACTCTTGGCTTACTAGATCGGAGGTGTCTCTTTTGGATTTTGCTCTCCCGCGTTTGTGCATTCATCCCAACTCATCGATGATGAGTACTTTCTAGAGGGGGAGGATTGATGGCGACGACGACCCGCAACATATTGAAGACGACAACGGTGTGCTTATGGATTACCATGTGGAGCGTCGCCATAATAACCGCCCTGAACACAAACCAATATATTCATAATTAATTATAATTATTAATAAATTATTATTTATTATTAATTGTCTTTTTATGTTTTGTTTTATTATTTTATTTTGAATTGTTATTTCATTTTCATGCCATGTGTAATATCATGGTTAGGTGTACAACCATGGGTTATGTTTCTTTTTATTTTGGGATGCATGCAACCAAGTCTTGGATGTAGCTTATATATGGGCATGTATCTTTCATATTGAGGATTATTGAAAGAATGAAAATTTAACCCTAACTTTAAGAAGTTCTCCTCCTCTTCCTCTTGGCAAATTTCGGCCACCCCCTTCTTCTCCCTCTCTCCTACACACCCTCCTCTCCCTCTCCTTTTCTCCTTCTCATAACCCGAACCCTTCCCTCCTTGCAACATCAAGATCGGACACCACCACCCTCCCCTTCATAAAGTCGGCCACTAACCACTTTGCAAAAACCGGCCACCAACATCGCCAACCCAAGCCGACCACCTCCACAACCATCAAACCCGAGGCCCCACTTCTCCAAAACGTCGGCCCTCCACAATCACCAAAGCTGCCTGCCATCCAACAACCACCAAAGACGCCACACTTATACACACCTTTCAAACCCGATCACCACTTCCACTTTCAAACCATATGTTATGTATTGCATCCACAATAACCCAGATTTTCTTGAAGTCACCCTTGAACTAAGATGAATTAAGTTGTATTTGATATCCTTGTTTTAGTACTGTGTTTGCAAATTACCATTGCAAAGTATAGACCAATGTCATTCTACAGTGGGTCATGAACACAGGATCATAAAGTGTAATCCCTCACTTTGTGATCCAAGGTGTTGACTTAGGTGTAGCCTCTCCATTAGGATACACTTCATATTCAAACCGTGGATCATGGAATGAAGATTGGACTCTTTAAGAGAAGAGAAAGATTTTTTCTAAAGTTTAGAAAAATTCTCTAAGTCCACTTCTCAGGAAGTGCCTCTTAGTTCTCAAGAAGTGCTTAGTGTTCTCGAGAAGCTTAGCTTCAAAGTCTCGAGAAGTCCCAGCTTTTGGTTCTCGAGAAGTCCATACAGCTTCAAGAATTTTTCTAAGTCAGAGTTCTCGATAAGTCTGATGTAGTTCTCGAGAAGTCTTCTTTGTTTTCGAGAAGTCTTGGCCAGTTCTCGAGAAGTCTCAATTATAGTTCTCGAGAAGTCCAACTTGTTCTCGAGAAGCTTGTCTTAAGTTTTCGAGAACTGCCAGTCCTATTTCTCGAATAGTCAAAAGTTGCCTCAGAAATCTCTCTCAAGTGTTATTTCTCGAGAAGTCTCCATAGTTCTCGAGAAGTCAGTTTGTTCTCGAGAACAAAGCCTTTTTGTTCTCGAGAAGTCCAGACATCTTCTAAGTAGTATAGTTCTCGAGAAGTCTTGATAGCTCTCGAGAACTCAGTTTTGAGTTCTCGAGAACTAAAGTTACTTCTCGAGAACTGAAAGTTAAATTTTTCAGAAAATTATTTTAAGTCCAGATCGGACGAAATTTTCAAATGACTTGACGTGATTGCTCCACGTGTCGTCATTAATGTCTTTTCTATCCGTTAAGGGTAATCCTATATAAAGTCTTCTCATTAAGACAAAACCCTAACAATTACAAGGAGCGGAATTCCGTACAATCTAAATTTCTGGATCGGCCTTCTCTCTCAAAGAAGAACAATATTCTGAAGCCGTCGCCGCCGCCCAACGTGAGATCAATCTTTCTGCTTTTGATCAAGAAAGACCTGATATTCAAATAATCTTCTTCCTCTCCTTGATCGAGTAGGTCCTAAGTCTTCTCAGGTCATATCTACAGAGGTTCTTCTACATATTCTGAAAAAGCCGCCAAGTTTAGAAGAAGACCTAGAGTTCAATATTTCCATATCTGAGAGAATTTTTTGTTTGTATTTTCAAACCTCTTTGTAAATCTTGTAGGATATTATTCTACGAGTGTAGGAGCATTGTTGTCCGAGTTGTAGGAAGTTTTGTTTATCTTCCGAGTATAGATCCATTTGGATTGAGTTTGTAGGAATTTGGTTTCGAGGCGTAGGATTATTTTCAATCCGAGATAGTGGAGTAGCCGAGTCTAGTTATTTGCTAGATCGTTGAGGTAAGGTGGACGTACTCAAGATTGGGGAACCACTATAAATCTTCTTGTCTTTCAGTGATTGGTTGATTTCTTGTGCTAGTTCGTTAAAATTGTTATTCCGCAAATAGACGCACAATTAACCTATTCACCCCCCTCTTGGTGATTTAGATTGACAACTTTACACTTTTAATTGGTATCAGAGGGAGGTTTATCATTAAAAGGATAACACCTTAATTAATTTCCTCTCGAAAGTTGTCACTTGGATATTCAAGCATTTGACAAGGTCAAAGATTTTGCCAAGCTTCCCCTGTGCATAAAGAATAACTTTCCCATGTGGAAAGAGAGATTCAAATTTTTAATGGAAGCTGTGGACCCCCGGATCTTCATGATTGTTGAAGAAGGTCCTTACGTCCCCATGATTACCTCCACTATAGGTCCAACCAAGAAGATTCCTTAGAAATTGATGGATCTAGATAAGGACGAGATTGCACTTGTCTCTTTGGACAAGAAAGCTAAAAATATTATAGCAAGTGCAGTCGTTGACTCGATGCTGCAGAATCTAATTCATTGCCATTCGGCTAAGGAGATGTGGCAGTCTCTTGTAACTCTGATGTAAGGTACTGAAGAAGTGAGGGATGATAAAAGATCCCTACTAAACTAGAAATATGAAGCCTTCAGGCAAGGGTCAAAGGAGACCATTGCAGATACTTTTGAGAATTTCTTCAAGATAGTAAATGGCCTAAGAGTGTATGGCCGAGTCTTCACTAATGTGGAGCTGAATGATAAGTTTCTGAGGTCTCTCACAAAGGAATGGGACAACAAAGTCTGTTCCATCCGGGAGTTTTGCAGGCTAGGTGAGACAGACCCACAGAATCTAGTTGGCAAGCTGATGTCCTATGAACTACAGATCAATTCCAGAAAAGCTGAAGAATAGAAAAGTCGCTTCTCCTCAAAAAAGAAGTCAGTTGCATTAAAGGCTGAAAGTTCAAGGAAGGGCAAAGCTGCCTCACTAGCACCTGCTCAAGAAGTGAGTGAATAAGAAAACTCTGAGCCAAGCACCTCGAGCTCAGAACTATTTGAAGGAGAGTTCTCGTTGCTCTCATTGTAGTTCAAGATATTTTTGAACAATAAGAAGCAGTGGAGAGGCAAGGATGCCTCATACAGAAGATCACGACATGATAGTGATCAGCGAAAGAAAGGATCAACTAGCCATGATAGGTATACCTCCAAACAAAACAAACATATTCCTACTGACATTGTTTGCTACTACTGTAACAAACAAGGTAACGTCATAGCGGACTGCCCCCACAAGAAGAAGGAGGGTGACAGAAGAGAGGAAACGAAGTCCTCGTACCACAAGAAGATGACAGATAATAGCCTGTTGGCCAAGAAGGGCAAGACTTTCAGCAACTCCGACTCATCTGAGTTGAGTGAAGAAGAGGAAGCCTACTTTGGGCTCATGGCTCAATCAAATGACGAAAATGAGCCCTAGTTCACTTGGGAGGTAAAATCTCACACTCCTCTCTCTGAATCTGTAAGTTCTGAGCATGATCATGAGGACAGCTCTTCTGAATATAAGTCGGAACTTATAACCAAGTACAAGGAGTTTATCATGACTTACAAAAAATGTCATCGAGTCGTGAAAACTAAGGTAAAAGAGATTAAGTCTCTAAAGGCTATTGAGAGAAGCTTGAGAGAAGAAGTCGCTAAGACTGACTCTCTTCAAGAGAACTTCAATCTTGCTATTGAAGAATACAATCAAGGTCTTAAGCACCTCGACCTTAAAGAGAAAATCATCAAAGAGTTGGAAGAACAACTCGAAGCTGAAAAGAAACTTGTTGAAAGTTTCTCCAAGCCCAAGAATGTTCTTCCACTCCTTGCTGAATTCTCAGCTAAGGCCCAAGGAGCTGGACTATGCCATGTTGACGCTCCTAGTAAATCTTCTAGGAGAAATAAGGCTCAATGGAAGAATAAAGCTGCCAAGAAGGCCTTGACCAAAGAAAAAGGGAAAGCCCCTCTGGATCAGACTGTCTTTAATAAAGTTATCTTTCCAACAAATAAGTTTTATCTAAACTCGTCTTATGGTCACTTGACCATGCCTACTTATGTAGAGCCAAAGTCTCGGTACCAAGGATGGACTCGCCCTCGGAACTTTGGTGAGAGTTTCTTTAAGGCACCTTATGAAGAAGTGATTCTTCAGGGGTATGGTCCTTATAATCTTGGCCACAACTTGAAGAAAGCACCTAAAGTAAAGCTCATTGGGGAAAGGCCTCCGAAGGAGAAGAAATCATGTGACTGCCATAAACATGAAGCTTCCTCCTCCAAGAATGCTACCCCTGCTAGACCACCATCTCAAAAGGTCAAGAAGGAGTATATAAGGCAAAGATACAACAGGTTTGACTATTAGTGATGTGGCAAAATTGGTCATTTTGCCATCGATTGTTGGTTTAATACCCGGAAGGTCACTACTCCTCAAGTTTTCAACATGAGATTGACCACTAAGGATGCTAATATTCGTAGGGGGAGTGTTCTAACCCAAGACCAAGGACCCAAACATGTTTGGGTTCCTAAGGCAAAGTGATCATGAATGCAGGTATGTCCAAAGGCCACCAAAATGCCTATCTGGTACTTGGACAGTGGATGCTCTCGGCACATGACTGGGACAAGAAGCCTACTCCAAAATTTCACTCCAGTCTAAAATGGACCAAAGGTCATCTTTGGAGGTTAAGCTCGAGAAATAACCAAAGGCTACGGTATGATCACTAACAGTAGCGTATCCTTTTTGGATGTAGCTTTTGAGGAGGGATTGAAAAACAATCTCATTAGCATAAGTCAACTGTGCGACAAAGGATACATAGTTGAATTCCACGCTGAAAAGTGCTTGATAAAGTCTGTTGACAATATGGAAACAATTCTATCAGGCACTCAAAGCAGGAATACATTTTATATAAATTTCATTTGTATAGATTCTTCTACACTAGTGTGTCTTTTGGCAAAAGATAGTGCGTCTCTTGGTTACCAATGGCACAAGATTCTAGCACATATTAATTTTAAAACTATTAATAAATTATTCTCCCATAACTTAGTACGTGATGCCCCAAATGTCAAGTACGTCAAAGAGAGACCTTGTCATGCATGCGTAAAAAGCAAGCAAACAAGGGCTACCTTTAAAAGAATTATAGGAAAAAACTCTAATAGGTGTTTACACCTACTTCATATGGACTTGTTCGGTCCATTGCAAATTAGAAGCTTAGGAGGTAAGGATTCTATATTGGTAATTGTTGATGACTACTCGCTCTTTGCGTGGGTGTTCTTTCTAAAACACAAGTCAGATACCTTCGATATCTTTACAAACTTTGTTAGGCAGATCCAGAATGAATACAACAACACCATAATCAAAATCAGAAGTGACAATGGAACTGAATTCAAATCTGGGGCCATGACAGAATTTTTTGAAAGCCTAGGTATCTTTCATGAGTTTTCCTCTCCTCGTACTCCACAGCAAAATGGAGTAGCTGAGAGAAGGAATGGAACACTCATAGAGGCCTGTAGAACTATATTGAGTTATGCTTCACTACCAGAGAACTTTTGGGCCTAAGCCATCAACACTGCATGCCACGTGCAAAATCGAGCCCTCATAAACAAGAATCATGCTAAGACACCTTAAGAACTTCTAAAAGGCAGGAAACCAACAGTTTCATATTTTAGAATTTTTGGCTGTAAATGCTTCATACTTAACAATGGTAAGTATCATACTACCAAGTTTAGTGAGAAAAGTTTTGAAGGTATTTTTATTGGATATAGTAGCCATAGTAAGGCATATAGGATTTTCAATAGAAAAACTATGGTTTTAGAGGAATCCATACATGTTGTATTTGATGAGACGAGCTTGCTGCAATGCAAATCGTCTAGTGTGCTTCTTGAAGATGCAGGTACAAGGATTAAAGAGATCAGCTTGGATGAATCGACCGAAGGTAAAGATGAAAAGTTCATCAAGATCACCTCTCCAACTCCTATTGGAGAGGTAGAGGATCAAGATGAAAACGTTGCCCAAATTGATGAAGTCACTCCAGTGGCTGAAGAAGAAGTCCCAGATTCTAGAAATCTAGAGCTCAGACATCTGAAGGATCACCCAATGGACCAAATCATAAGAGATCCTTGGGATGGTGACAGAACTCATCGAGGTACAACTAACGAGAATTTTTATTTAAGTTTTAACTCACAGGTTGAACCAAAGAAGTTTGAGGAAGCAAACTTAGACGCATCGTGGATCTTGACCATAGAAGAAGAACTAAATCAGTTCAAGCACTACAATATGTGGACACTTGTTCCAAGACCCAAGGGTAAGAATGTCATCAGAATGAAATGGGTCTACAGGAAAAAGTTGGACGAGAATGGGAAAATCATCAAGAACAAGGCCAGACTCGTCGCCAAAAGATATCGTCAAGAAGAAGGGATCGACTTCGACCAGACATACGCTCCAGTACCACTTGAAAGTCCACCTAGTGTCAACTACTTACACCTATGGGGGGGGAATAGGTGTCTTTGCAGTGTATTTGCGGAATTAAGGTTTTACCTGCACAAGAAAACAAAACAACACAGCACAAAAAGTACACAAGCAATTTTTAGTGGTTCCCCGATTTGGGTACGTCCACTTCCCCCTTCAACCTATCTCCCAACCAGGGACGACTCGGTCACTTCACCAACAAGATTGAAATCCAATCCTTGCACTACCGGAAGGAACCCTTCCACACGTAGGAGTCAACACTCCCCCAACACGGGTTGCACCCAATCCTACAACTAAAGACCAATCGGTCCTTTACAAAGAATTAAAAATAGCTTGTAAGAAATACAAACAACGTATGGAGACTAAGGTGTCCCTCTTCGTTCGATGACGTGTTCTTGAAGTCAATGAAGAGTCCACAACCCTAGATCTCACTTGGAGAGAATCTCCCCGAGACCGGCAGCGGCGACGAGCGGAGGCGAGGCTCTCGGTGTTGGCGGCGGCAACTGAAAACAGCAGCAAAGCATTGGAGATCCAATCTTCTTAGCGAAGTCGGCAAGGTCTACCAACGGTCACACGAGGATCGATTGTCTCGATCGATTCGGACGAGGAAAGATTTCCCGATCTCAAATCAAGAGGCAAAAGATCTCTGGATAGACACGTGAGACGCTGTGCAGGACATGGCTTCTATCACCGAGGATCTGGAGGAGATCGAGATCGGCTTCAGTGATCGGCTGCGGCGACGGAGGCGGAGCAAGTTCACGAGATTAGGGTTAGTCGGCCGCTACGTTTTGTATATCGTCTGTCTGTATACTGTTCACAAATACAGAGTATTTATACACTAGGTCAAGAGATGACCGTTGTGGGCCCCACCAGCAGTAAGACCAAAGTCCGGTTCAAAATCCCGTAGATGTCGTGGACCGGTCCAGACAGAGTCAGAAAAATACCCAAGTCAAATTCGGCGAGAATCGTGAGTGATTCTCGATGAATCGGCGAGAATAACTTACGATTCTCGCCGAATTCTACTTATAGAATTCTTGCTGCACAGGTTATAGAGGCCGGCGAGAATCGGTGGGAATCACCTTGGATTCTCACCGACTCGTCGAGAATGCAAAGTCATTCTCGACGAATCGGCGAGAATCACTTGGTGATTTTCGACGAATCGGCGAGAATCACTTGGTGATTCTCGACGATTCTGCCTTAGATGATTTTTCTGACTGCGTCGAGACAGCCGGCCCAACCCGGCAAGAATTAACTAGTGATTCTCGACGACTCGTCGAGAATCACTGGTGATTCTCGACGATTTACACTTAGACGATTCTCGTCTTTCAACCCGTGAGATGGTCTTTGGCCCATCCTTGCTCCATGTCTGCTCTAGCTTTATCATACCCCTGTACTTGAAATTAAGTACACCCCAATAGAGAGAGTACACGTAGGCCAACACACTGATCTGCTCAACGAGGGATTACGTTGCACAGACCCGTGTATATTGACCCACTGCACCCAGACATTGGTGTGTACTTAGCATGGAATAACTGCAACCACAACTTGAAATATTTCTTCAAATACATTGTCTATTTACCTTAGCTTGTACAGGGGCTTCTTCAAATCAGGTACATTGTGGATACAATACCCAACAATCTCCCCCTATTTGAAGAAGCCTAAACCCTACAAGCTAAGGTGAATAGAGCATATAGGAATGAAAATCATAAACTTAAAATTGAGTTGACAGAGATATTCATTACCAATTTCTTGAGAGCAAACTTGGAGCCACCTTAGCCTTAGCCGAGAGGGTAATCTCCCCCTTTTCGGCTTCTGCAAATTGGGGACTGAAGCATGTGACACCATGCTCCCCCTCAGTACTTGTACCTTTGCTTTCACTAAATTCCTAGCAGAGGCTCCCCTAGACGCATGAGCCTTGAACTCCTGTATTCTTCATTCTTCGTAGTTTAGCATCCCCAATTCAGTTTTGAACATACTGAACTTGGCCTCATCAAGGGGCTTTGTGAAAATGTCTGCAATCTGCTTGTCAGTGGGAACATAGCAGAGAGAGATGTCCCTGTTCTCCGCGTGCTCCCGAATGAAATGGTAACGCACTTCAATATGCTTTGTTCTGCTGTGCGATACCAGATTGTTGGCAATAGCAATTGCACTGGAGGAGTCGCAGTACATCGGTACTTCCTTGAACTGGAGGTCATAGTCGGCTAACTGGTTTCTTATCCACAGGAGTTGTGCGCAACAGCTGCCAGCCGAGATGTACACAGACTCTGCAGTGGAGGTTGCTACACAATTCTGCTTCTTGCTGTTCCATGAAATAAGCCTTCTTCCGAGGAATTGACACGTCCCGGAGGTGCTTTTCCTGTCATCCCTATTTCCTGCAAAATCAGCATCTGAAAAACCTATTAGCTTGACATCATTGCTTCTCGGGTACCATAAGCCAAGATTGGGCGTACCTTTAAGGTATCTGAGAATTCGCTTTGCAGCGACATAATGAGATTCTTTAGTGTTCACCTGATATCTGGCACAAACACATGTGGAGAACATGATATCCGGTCTACTCGCAGTAAGATAGAGCAGAGATCCAATGATTCATCTGTATTTGGTTTCATCAAAAGGTTTCCCTTTCTCATCCTTATCCAGAGACATGGTGGATCCCATTGGAGTCCTCATAGAGGTTGCATTCTCCATTCCGAATTTCTTGAGGAGTTCATTTGTGAACTTCGTTTGAGAAATGAAGATTCCTTCCTCAGACTGTTTCACTTTAAGTCCCAAGAAATACTTCAGCTCTACCATACTGCTCATTTCAAACTTTCCATACATAAGTTTGGAAAACTTTTTGCAAAGATTGTTATCCGTTGGGCCGAATATAATGTCATCAACATAGATTTGCAACAGCAAAATCTTGCCTTTGACTTCCCTGAGAAACAATGTCTTATCTATTTTTCCTCTAGAGAACTTTTTCTTAAGAAGAAAGCTAGACAATGTCTCATACCAAGCTCGAGGAGCTTGTTTTAGGCCATATAGCGCTTTATTAAGAAAATATACATGATTAGGATAAGTAGGATTGACAAAACCTGGAGGTTGAGCAACGTATACTTCCTCTTTCAAATCTCCATTCAAGAAAGCCGATTTCACGTCCATCTGATAGACTGTGAATCCTTTGTGAGAGGCATAGGCTAGGAATAGCCGGATTGCCTCGAGCCGTGCAACTGGTGCAAATGTCTGGTCAAAGTCAATCCCCTCCTCCTGTCTGTATCCTTGAGCCACCAGTCTGGCTTTGTTCTTGATGATGACTCCATGTTCATCCAACTTGTTTCTGAAGATCCACTTGGTGCCAATCACATTTTGCGTCTTCGGTCTGGGAACCAGCGTCCAGACTTAGCATCTTTCGAATTGATGCAGCTCCTCTTGCATGGCCAAAATCCACGATGCGTCTTTGTTCGCTTCGTCGAACTTCTTTGGCTCCACCTGCGACAGAAAGCTAAGATGCAAGATCTCGTTAAGAGTACCTCAGCGAGTTCTGACACCGTCTCGGGGATCTCCAATGATTTGATGTCTGGGATGATCCCTCACGTGTCTGAGCTCTAGAAGTCTTGCATCAGGAGCTTCGACTATTTCTTAGTCATCTCCTTCTTCTAAAGGATTTGCCTCATTTTGATCTTTAACTTCTCCGATCGGCGTTGATGTGGAGACCTTGACATACTTTTGAGTTGCATCTTTCTCGGGATCATCCAGTTGTAGCTTTTCGAGTCTGGCACCTGCAGCTTCAGGAAGGAAACTAGAAGTCTTGCAATTAAGCAGGCTTCCTTCATCAAATACAACATTTATTGATTCCTCTACCACTAGGGTTTTCTTGTTGAAAACTCTATAAGCCCGGCTGTGGCTACTATAGCCCATGAATATGCCTTCGAAGCATTTTTCACCAAACTTAGTACGCGGGTACTTCCCATTATTCAGTAAATAACACTTGCAGCCAAAAATCCTCAGATAGGACATGGTTGGTTTCTTGCCTTTCAGTAGCTCATAAGGAGTCTTACGATGGCTCTGGTTAATCAACGCCCAGTTTTGTACATGACAGGCCGTATTGACAGCCTCGGCCCAGAAGTATTCTGGGAGAGAAGCGTCATTCAACATTGTCGTGCACGCTTCAATGAGTGTTCTATTCCTCCTCTACGCCACTCCATTCTGTTGAGGAGTGCGAGGGGAGGAGAACTCATGAAAGATACCAAGCTCTTCACAGAACTCTGTCATAGCCCCAGACTCAAACTCTGTTCCGTGGTCACTTCTGATTTTGACCACTGAGCAGTTAAGTTCGTTCTGTATCTGCTTGACAAAACTGGTGAAGATGTCAAACGTATCAGACTTGCATTTTAAAAAGAACACCCACGTAAACCGAGAGTGATCATCTACAATCACTAGCATATACGACTTCCCTCCTAAGCTATGAACTTGTATTGGACCAAACAGGTCCATGTGCAGAAGATATAGATATTTGGAGGAATCTTTGTCTAGGATGCCCTTAAAGGTAGCCCGAGTCTGCTTGCCCATCTGACATACAGGACATGGACTATCTTTGATGCACTTAATAATGGGAGCATCCCTTACTAAGTCTTTGGAAAACAACATATTAATTGTCTTGTAATTAATGTGTGCCAATCTCTTGTGCCATTGTTCACAAAGAGATGCACTGCCTTTAGCAACGAGGCATACTGGGGTTGAAGAATCTTTACTAAGAAAATCTAAACAGAAAATATTTCTGCTCCTAATGCCTGTTAATACGGTCTCTGAAGAGTCACATGATATTATCAGGCATTTATCCTTGCAGAACTTAACGTCATACCCTTTATCACATAACTGGCTTACGCTAATCAGGTTATGATTTAACCCTTCAACATTAGCTACGTTAGTGATAGAGAGTATACCGTTGGAAATCGTACCGTAACCTCTGGTGACTCCCCGATCAGATCCCCCAAATATGACTTTGGGTCCATCCTCGACTAGAGAGTACTCCCTCAGCAGGCTTCTTGTCCCGGTCATGTGACGGGAGCATCCACTGTCCAAATACCAAATAGGAGTTTTGTTGGACTTTGGACATCCCTGCAAAACAGAATTAATTTGCCTTAGGAACCCAATCGAACTTGGGTCCTAGATTCCTTGTTAGCATACTCCCCCTCGATTAGTTAAATCTACGAGTGGTCGGCCTCGCATTGCTAACATAAGGAGTCTCGTTATACCTTGGATTAAACCAACAATCCACGGCAAAGTGACCAATTTTGCCACAGCACCAGCAGTCAAACTTGTTATACTTCCTCTTGGGCGCCTGCTTTACCCTTGAAATGTGGGGTTCAGCTGGGGCTGAAGACCTGGAGGTGGAGGCAACATGATGACCACAGTCACATGACTTCTTCACCTCTTGGCTTTTCAGTGTAACAGGCTTGGCTTTAGGTGCCTGCTTCCTATTATGGCCGCTAGAGAATTAACCATAATTTCCCAAGTGGATTTCCTCATAAGGTGCCTTGAAGACACTCTCACTGAAGTTACGGGGAAAGGTCCACCCATCATATCGGCTCTTCGGCTTTGCAACCGAGGGCCTGAAGTGATGCCCATATGTTGACTCAAAGTCATGTTGGTTACAGGGAAAGCTAGGCTTTCTGAACTCAACAGGGTTGAGTGGGGCCTTTCCTTTCTCATCAGCAGAGGCTTTCTTGGCATCCTTATTCTTCCTCCTGTTCCTGTTTCTCCTAGATGAGGAGCTAGATACCCCTACATGCCCCAAGCCAGCTCCTTTGGCTTGAGCAGAGAAGGTATCAACTAATGGAAGAACAGTTTTTGGCATAGAGAAGCTCTTGACGATCTTCCTTTCTGCCGCAAGTAGTTCTTCCAACTTGTCGACTTCCTCCTGCTTAAGATCAAGGAGCTTAAGAGACTCTGAATGCTTTGAAGTCAGGTCCACGTGCTCCTGTCGGAGGGAGATCAAACTGTTGATCTCTTCCCTCAGGGATACACTCTCACCATTAAGGAGTTTTACTTCCTTTTTCTCAGCCTTCAGTTTCTTTCGACATTTCAGGAATGTATTGAGCAGAAGCTCATACTTATCGAGGAGCTCAGCTTCAAGGGCAGAAGGGCTATCCTCAGGGTCATCATCCTGAGACTCAGGATCAGAGTCAGAGTCGGAGAGAGGGGTGTGAGCTTTTACCTTCCCAATAAATGGGGGGCATTCTCCTTCTGAGTCAGAGCGACCCCTTAGCCCAAAGTAGGCCTCCTCATCATCGCTGGTGTCTGACGTGTCAGATTCACTCAGCGTCTTTGGCTTCTTTGCGATGTAACTCCTCTCCTTCTTCTTGTCTTTTGAGGAACTGTGCTCCTCTCCCTTTCCATTTTCCCTCTTGCCTTGATGGCAGTCGGCCACGATGTGTCCTGGCTTGTTGCAACCAAAGCATA
Source organism: Platanthera zijinensis (assembly GCA_039513925.1). NCBI lineage: Eukaryota > Viridiplantae > Streptophyta > Magnoliopsida > Asparagales > Orchidaceae > Platanthera > Platanthera zijinensis. Next base: position 125,196,676 of record CM077087.1, read on the forward strand.
TAATGTCAGAAGAGCAGTGTTGGTTCGGTTTGGAAACATACCTGTCAGAGGAATAGTTCTTCTTCTGATCCCTTGAGGAGGAGCCGTTTCTCTTTCTCTGATTCCTCAGCTTGAGGAACTTCTTGAATTCCCGTGTGATAAGGGATAAATCTTCCTCTGATAACTCTGAGCCGGAGGAGCTTGGCTCAGAGTCTTCCTCTTCATCCCTCTTCCACGCACGGGAAGAGGTGGCACCCTTGCCCATTCTGGATTGAATGGCTTTCAGGGCCACCATCTTTTCCTTGGCCGCGGCTTTCTCTGCTTCCTCTTCAGCCTTCCTTGTGTTCAACAGAAGATCATAGGACATGAGCTTCCCGAACAGAATCTGTGGATCAGTTTCCGCAAGTCTGCCAAACTCGCGGATGGCGTAGATCTTTGTGTCCCATTCCTTAGTGAGGGACCTAAGGAACTTATCATTGAGTTCACCGTCAGTGAACACTCTTCTATATCCTTTGAGTGCATTGACGATCTTGAGGAAGTTTTCGAAGGTGACTCTGATCTCCTCCTTTGGCCCTTGCCTGAAGGCCTCATATTTCTGATTGAGGAGGCATCTCCGATCGTCCCTCACTTCATCTGTGCCCTCCATTAGGACAATCAGACAGCTCTAGAGATCCCTGGCTGTCCTGCAGTTGCTGAAGTTCTGCATTATAGAGTTGTCAACTGCGCTTACCAGGATGTTCTGAGCTTTCTTGTCGAGTCCGAGCAGCACCATTTCGTCCTTGTCCATTTCCGAAAGTTTCTTGGGCACTTTCCTGGTTGGATCAATGGTGGAGGCCTTGGTGGGAATGTAAGGTCCCTCCTCCACTATCATGAAGAGCCGGGGGTCGATTGCTTCCATGTAGAATCTGATTCTTTCCTTCCAGATAGGAAAGTTCAGTCTTGTGCATACTGGGATTTTGCCGGAGTGGTTGAGTCCGTCCATGGAAGATATCGGTCTTCTTCTTGACACTGGTGGCAGGATTTTACTCAAGGTGTGAACCTTTTTGATGAGTAACCTCCCTCTGATACCACTTGAAAGTCCACCTAGAGTCAACTACTTACACCTATGGGTGGGGGGGGGGGAATAGGTGTCTTTGCAGTGTATTTGTGGAATTAAGGTTTTACCTGCACAAGAAAACAAAACAACACAACACAAAAAGTACACAAGCAATTTATAGTGGTTCCCCGATTTGGGTACGTCCACTTTCCCCCTTCGACCAATCTCCCAACCAGGGATGACTCAGTCACTTCACCAACAGGATTGAAATCCAATCCTTGCACTACCGGAAGGAACCCTTCCACACGTAGGAGTCAACACTCCCACAACACGGGTTGCACCCAACCCTACAACTAAAGACCAATCGGTCCTTTACAAAGAATTAAAAATATCTTGTAAGAAATACAAACGACGTATGGAGACTAAGGTGTCCCTCTTCGTTCGACGACGTGTTCTTGAAGTCAACGAAGAGTCCACAACCCTAGATCTCACTTGGAGAGAATCTCCCCAAGACCGGCGGCGGCAACGAGCGGCGACGAGGCTCTCGGTGTTGGCTGCGGCAACTGAAAACAGCAGCAAAGCACTGGAGCTCCAATCTTCTTAGTGAAGTCGGCAAGGTCTACCAACGGTCACACGAGGATCGATCGTCTCGATCGATTCGGACGGGGAAAGATTTCCCTATCTCAAATCAAGAGACAAAAGATCTCTGGATAGACACGTGAGACGTTGTGTAGGACTTGGCTTCTATCACCGAGGATTTGGAGGAGATCGAGATCGGCTTTGGTGATCGGCTGCGGCGACGGAGGCGGAGCAAGTTCGCGAGATTAGGTTTAGTCGGCCGCTCCGTTTCGTATATCGTCTGTCTGTGTACTGTTCACAAATACAGAGTATTTATACACTAGGTCAAGAGATGACCGTTGTGGGCCCCACCAGCAGTAAGACCAAAGTCCGGTTCAAAATCCCGCAGATGTCGTGGACCGGTCCAGACAGAGCCGGAAAAATACCCAAGTCAAATTCGGCGAGAATCGTGAGTGATTCTCGACGAATCGGCGAGAATCACTTACGATTCTCGCCGAATTCTACTTAGAGAATTCATGCTGCACAGGTTATAGAGGCTGGGGAGAATCGGTGGGAATCAACTTGGATTCTCGCCGACTCGTCGAGAATGTAAAGTCATTCTCGACGAATCGGCGAGAATCACTTGGTGATTCTCGACGATTCTGCCTTAGATGATTTTTCTGACTGCGTCGAGACAGCCGGCCCAACCCGGCAAGAATCAACTAGTGATTCTAGACGACTCGTCGAGAATCACTTGTGATTCTCGACGAATCAGGGAGAATCACTTAGTGATTCTCGACGATTTACACTTAGACGATTCTCGTCTTTCAACCCGTGAGATGGTCTTTGGCCCATCCTTGCTCCATGTCTGCTCTAGCTTTATCATAGCCCTGTACTTGAAATTAAGTAAACCCCAATAGAGATAGTACACGTAGGCCAACACACTGATCTGCTTAACGAGGGATTACGTTGCACAGACCCGTGTATATTGACCCACTACACCCTGACATTGGTGTGTACTTAGCATGGAATAACTGCAAGCACAACTAGAAATATTTCATCAAATAAATTGTCTATTTACCTTACCTTGTACAGGGGCTTCTTCAAATCAGGTACATTGTGGATACAATACCCAACAGTATAGTTCTCGAGAAGTCTTGATAGCTCTCGAGAACTCAGTTTCTAGTTCTCGAGAACTAAAGTTACTTCTCGAAAACTGAAAGTCAAATTTTTCTGAAAAAATTTTTTAGTCCAGATCGGCCGATATTTTCAAATGACATGACGTGATTGGTCCACATGTCATAATTTATGTCTTTTCTATCCGTTAAGAGTAATCCTATATAAAGTCCTCTCGTTAAGACAAAACCCTAACAATTACAAGGAGCCGAATTCCGTACAATCTAAATTTCTGGATCGGCCTTCTCTCTCCAAGAAGAACAATATTCTGAAGCCGCCGCCACCACCCAACGTGAGATCGATCTCTCTGCTTTCGATCAAGAAAGACCTGTTGTTCAAGGAATCTTCTTCCTCCCCTTAATCGAGTAGGTCCTAAGTCTTCTCAGGTCAGATCTACAGAGGTTCTTCTTCTACATATTCTGAAAAAGCCGCCAAGTTTTGAAGAAGACCTAGAGTTCAATATTTCCAGATCTGAGAGAAATTTTTGTTTGTATATTCAAACCTCTTTGTACATCTTGTAGGAGATTATTCTCCTAGTGTAGGAGCATTGTTCTCCGAGTGGTAGGAAGTTTTGTTTATCTTCCGAGTGTAGATTAATTTGGATCGACTTTATAGGAGCTCGGTTCCGAGGCATAGGATTATTTTTAATCCAAGATAGTGGAGTAGCCGAGTCTAGTGATTTGCTATATCGGTGAGGTAAAGTGGACGTACCCAAGATTGGGGAACCACTATAAATCTTCTTATCTTTCTCTGATTGCTTGATTTCTTATGCTAGTTTGTTAAAATTTTTATTCCACAAATAGACGCACGATTCACCTATTCACCCCCTCTAGGTTATTTAGGTTGACAACTTCACACTTTCACCAGACCACCACCCACCTATCCATAAGGAATTGGCCGATCTTTTCCCTCCAAACAAAAACCGAGCAGCCCCCTATTTTCCTATTTCCTCACATAGTCTACCACATTTTCTCTCTCTTTCTATACATATATATATTATCATTCAATAGAATGCCTCCTACTGGACTCCAATCCCGGCGTGACGCGACGAAGGCGAACAAGTTTATCTCAAACCGGCGTGACTCCGGCGGAGCCATTGAAGAACGATCCACGCTGAGAAACCGGAATCATCCATTCCATTTGGGTAACGAAAATTTCCACTCTCATGTTTTTCTTTCCTTAGATAATCTTGTGGTGGATATTCTTGGCGTGCAATTTCTAAGTGTTAATTAATTGTGGAATTTCTTTGTATTGTTTTGTGTTTATCTTAATTTATTTAATTTCGAAAATGTTTGGCGAACCATCATTTTCTATTGTTGGGAGAGATCTACCCTTTACGGATCGTATTTTATTCGGTAGATCTCTTTTGGTACAACACCGCTCGTTCGGACCGTGTGGGTTCCTTTAGCTAGAATGAAAATTGGCCCATAGCCCTTGTTCGATCCTAACCGGCTTGGCTACCCGTACGCTAGCATATAACTGATAGAATTAATAACGTGGTGTGGCGTAGAACGGTTGTGCAGTTATAGGATTTGGATCGTAGAGAGATAAGCGTGCTAGCCCGTAGATATATTTCGGTGTCAACCTGCAAGCTTGCATCACTAGTTTGACCCATTTAGGGTTGAGTTGACTTAGGTCAACTTAACTACTTTGACTACCCTCAATGGGTCCTTAGTGACCCTATGGACTAGCCAAGGTGTTAAGGGTGTTGTGGTAGGGTTATGGGGTCAAGTTGAAGCCCTAAAGTCAGATCTTAGGTCTGATGTTTAGGATATGCTATAAGCAGACCAAGGTGATTTCCACCTTGGTCGTTGCCCACTTGTTCTTGAGCTTCCGATGGTTTTGTCATGACCTAGTCATGACAAAACAAAGACCTAAGGGTCAAGTTGTTTGAGGGTTGTTACAAATCCCAATATATAAACAAAAAATTCGTCCTCAAAATTCTAGTTAGGCCTACAGGGTTTCAAGAATGAAAGGTAAATTATAATATCCCGAGAGGTTGTGAGTAATACCTGACATAAAAGCTCCGGGAACCTTTGTTGCATCAAGTCCTGGGCTCCCATGTGTGCTCCTCTCGCCCATGATTTCTCCACAGGACTTGACCAATGGAACGTTCTTGCAATGCAAGACTCGTATCCCCTTATCGTCAATCCGGACCGGTTCCAGGTGAACTTACCAATCAGATGCTACCGGCCCTTCTGTGGCCGTAATCTGCTGCTCCAGGCATAGTAGAGCCCTCCTAAGAGAGGATACATGGAACACATCTTACAGACTTGCCATCTCCGGTGGCAGCTCTAGCCTGTATGCTAAGGGACATATCTGCTCTACAATCTGGTAAGGCCCCATATATCTTGGGCTGAGCTTCTTCTTCCGACCACGCACCCGTGAAACTCCATGCATTGGTCGGATCTTCAAGAATACCCGATCCCCAACCTGAAACTTCACCTGACGATGCCGAGCGTCATAATACTTAGCCTGTCTGCTCTGTGCCTCTTACATCCTATCCCGTATCAGCCTCACCTGAGCCTCGGCGTACTCAACCAACTCCGAGCCCAAAACCTTCAGATCCTCATCTTGTACCCATGACAGTAGAGTCCTACACCTTCGTCCGTATAGGGCCTCATAATGAGCCATCCCTATGATGGATTGGTAGCTGTTATTATATGAAAACTCGATCAGTGGCAATAGCTTCTCCCAAGGCTCTCTGAAGTCCAGAATGCATAGTCATAGTAGATCTTCCAAAGTCTGATTGTTGCGTTCAGTCTGCTCATCTGTCTGGGGATGAAAAGGTATACTTAATGTAAGTCGAGTGCCCAAGTAAGTCTGCACTGATCTCCACTCCGTAGACGTAAACCGTCCATCCCGATCCAATACAATCGTCCTTGGTATGCTATGATTACAGACGAACTGCTCCACGAATTTCCAAACCAGCACACCAACCAAGTCATCCTTCATAATCGGGATAAATTTGGCTACCTTTGTCAGCCGGTCGATGATTACCCAGATAAAATCATTCCCTATCTGTGATCAGGGAAGCCCATGTATGAAGTCCATCGTGATCTCCTCAAACTTCCACTCCGGCCCTAGGAGTGGCAGCAAAAATCTTGCGGGGTTTCTGCACTCTGCCTTCACCAGCTGGCATATCTCGCAGTGGGTCACAAAGTAGGTGATATCCTTCTTCATACCTGGCCAGTACATTGTCTTCTTCAGATCTACAGTCATCTTTGAAATTCCCGGGTGTACTGAATACCGACTATTGTGGGCCTCCGTCATGATATCCTCCTGGTCCTTGCCTCTTTCTGGTATATAAACCCGTCCTTTAAAGCACATAAAGTCATCTCTCAATGTGTATTCCCCAACTTTACCTGCCTCCAAGGCCCGAAATATTTGCTCCAACTTGGCATCCTGCCTCTGCCCATCTCTGACTTGGTCTCGAATGTCATCAGTAGCGCTCATCGCAGTTTGATACTTCTCATAAAGCTCGGGGTCATTAGAGAACACCAACGTGATGTGCATATCCTCTAATCTCTGTACCAGCTCCATGGACATAATCTGGTGCTCCGTTGTGGGGGTGGCAGCTCTACGACTCAGTGCATCGACTACAACATTCACCTTCCCTGGGTGGTAATGCATCTCGTATTGATAATCTGCTAGAAATTCCAGCCATTGCCTCTGTTTGATGTTCAGCTCTTTCTGCGTGTCCACATACTTTAGATTTTTGTGATCGGAGTATATGTCGCAGTGGACACTGTACAGATAATATCGCCAGACTTCTAGAGCAAACACGACCGCTCCCATCTCTAAGTCATGAACAGGGTAGTTCTGCACATGCTTCTTCAGCTGGAGGAAAGCATAAGCAATCACATAGCCCTTCTGCATCAGTACTGCTCCCATGCCCTAGTAAGAAGCGTCGGTGTAGAAAATAAAGGTCATAATTTTTTAGTGGTAATTTATTAGTAAGAGCAGCTGAGTAGTCTGCATTGAGAGAGATATGCGAAATATTTTTTAATTTTTGTTTATTAGAAAGAAGTTTTTTTTAATATTTCCTATACTTAGGCATCTTCGAGAGTGCCTCGAAAAAGAGAACTTTATATGAATTTGTTTTAATAATGAAATAATTTTTTTGTATTAGGCATCCTTACACTCACTATCTAACTTATGTGGATACAGTAAGGGCATTTTAAAAATAATTTTATCGTTTAAAATTTATAAGGGTGGCATAACCGAAGAAGGGGAAGAGGGGTCGGAGGTGAAAAATGTACCCGCAGATCGATTCGTTTTGGATCGACTACCTCCTTTCCACTACAGAGGGTTATAATAATGATATTCTCTCGAGGATTGGGATCTTTGTTCCACGGTAGTGCCCCGAGAGCACGCTCGGACATCATTCACGCCAGCTGTCCAACCTATTGTTCTATGTTTTTTAACGATCCGGTGATGTTCTGAATATTTGATTTGTTGGACGCAATGTATCTATAAAAATTTCCTCAATCGGGGAGGGTTTTTGAAGAGGGGGAGGTGGAAAAAATCTGGCAGAAAAAGAGTTAGTAGGCGCTGCATGTTATTCACATTGCTCCATGAGTAGTTGGGGTGGTTCCTCCAACCCGGATTATAGTGGTTACTATAAGGGTTTTTGTTGGGGTTGAAGGAAGGCCAAACCGAATTTCCTATGTAGTCTACGAACTTTTCTACTATGCTGACGTTAGAGGGAAGCGCCCAAGGCAGAGTGGAGGAGGCAGCAGACATCTCTTCCACCTACTTCGTCAGCCTTTCACCTTGAAGGGCTAAGTGAGCAGTGGCATCCACTTCGAAGAGGTCATCTTCCTGCTTTGGATGTCCTCGCGGGACGTTCTATTGGTTGGTGTTCATGTCCATCTCTTCGATAATAGCTAGGGCAACCTCGGGGGTCATGTTATTCTCAGTACCCCCAACAACCGCGTTAATCATTTGACTCGTCGTATAGTTAAGCCCGTTGTTAAAGATTTTGACTTACAACCATGGTGGCAGCTCATGGTGCGGACACCTGCGGAGAAATTATTTAAACCTCTCCCAAGTCTTAAATAAAGACTCGGGATCGTTCTGCAGAAATGATGAAATATTTGCCCACAACTTTGCAGTTTTTGCGGGCAGAAAATACTTCGTTAGGAACCGTTCCGCAAGCTTGGCCCAAGTGGTGATACATCCATACGGGACTGTTATTCAACCGCGCCTTAGCTTTGGATTTTAAGGAAAACGAAAAAAGGATCAAGCGAATGGCATCATCAGTGACCCATCAAGTTTAAAAGTGTCGCAGATTTCTAAAAAAACTAGATAAATGCACGTTCGCGTCCTCATCCGGCAGTCCATCGAACTGCACAGCATTTTGGATCATTTGAATAACGCTATATTTTATTTCAAAATTATTGTTCTCTACGGTCGGGAAAATTATACTATACCCAATATCATCCAGGTTCGGCCAGGCATAGTAATACATTATACGCTCCACGACCGCGTTTGGGTTAGGGTCGGCCATAACTTCAGCGAAGGGTTATCTGATGGATTTTTCGGGTCTAAAAAAGGATTCCAGCATTGAGATCGAATACGCACAAGGGAGCGTTCGATCTCAGGATTGAAATCAAAATTTTCAAAATCCGAGGGTTATCCACGGGTCATACACCCTAAAATATATACTAAATAATTAACTTTTCTCTTTTTTTTTGGTTTTAAGTAGAGTTTTTTTTTATGATTTTAAATTTTTTTAAAAAATATGTTAAAGTAATAGACTTAGTAATTCAAAATAACAATGCGAGACTCCGCAACAATTGTGCCAAAAACTTGATGCACGTGAAGACCGGGCTTGAATTTATCTGATGAGCACACTAGGTTCGTATTTCGCATGATGAAAGGAGGCAAGTGCACCTATCGCGAGTAATACATGATATTTGGGGAGAATATCAAGGTCGTATATTTCCCAGGGCGGGTTGATTATTTCTACTCCTCCCAAAGGGACTATTATCTTACCAAAAAAATAAGATATCAGATAATCTAACTAAGTGACGGTTCTAAGAAAACGCGAAAAATAGTTTTAGAAAAAGTTCTTTTAATAAATAACGCTCGGTATTGAATTAAGTTAGGAATAAAATAAATTTATATAACTAGAGATCCTAGGTTTAAATTCAATTAAAGGGAAACTTGGCCGTGGAAGTTCCAAAAGAATGAGCTAACCAATTTCTTGGGCTATTGCTCACCTGAACATTAAGACTATTCGACCGAGATCTCGTTCGGCAAAGGATTCCTCCTAATGCCCTCTTTATGCTAAGAACCCCGCTATTTGGGAGGAACCCAATCAGGTAGAATTTTGTGCCTCCTCTCTTATGGTTTAGTGATAAAATCGTTTTACCCATGGAGGATCAGTCCATACGCATGGCCTCTCGGCTAGCTAGCATATGTATAACGGAAAAACAGCCCACATAATTATATGTGGTTCTACACGTCGTATACCGGGGGTAAACCTTAAGTTCTTAATTGAAGTGAAAAGGATGAACTTTAATTATTAAAAAAGATTTTTATTTCCCAATGCTCTTTGATACCGAGGGCTAAGAGCGATTAGCCACTCATCAGGATTGGTACGTCTTATGAGTTTTGTGAGGCATGAGTTCAAAACTTAGTGCTGAAGGGTTACAAAAAAAAGACAAAAAATAACTTAATATTAGAATGAGAAGTGCTTAATAAAATGGGAAACACACGCACTCAACCAAGCCCATAAGAATGGATAAAAGATAAGTTACAAAAAAGAAAATTACATAATTAAAATTACAAGTCCTACTCAAACGAGTAGGTAGGAAATGACAAGTCCTAGTCAAACGAGTAGGCGAGAAATGAAAGTGGTAAATTGACAAGTCCTACTCAAACGAGTAGGCGGGAAATGAAAGCAGTAAATTGACAAGTCCTACTCAAACGAGCAGGCGGGAACTCAAAGCGGTAAATTACAAGTTCTACTCAAACGAGTAGGCGGGAAATGAAAGCAGTAAAAGCTATCTCATACACGCACACACTTTACTTGAAGGAAAATAATTAAAACCTAACTTATACACTCACACACAACAAAAAAGAGAAAAACAAGGTTATTGAAAAATTAAAACAACTACTTTTCTACTCCTAGAATTTTATAAAAATGCATAAAAATTCAAAATATAAATTAAAGAAGGAAAAGTTTTTAAATTAAGTAAAAATCAAAGTGTTGCAATAATTAAAACAATAACTTAATCATTCTTATAACTTTATAAAAAAGCTTAAAAAAGTGGAAATAAAGTTAAAAAGAACAAAACGTTTGCTAAAAAAGAACTAAGTTAAAGAAAAATCAAAACCACTTTGAAAAACATTTTAATAAAATCATAACAATGAATACAAAGTACTAAAAGCTAAACCTAAACCTAAACGAAGAGAGAAGAAAATAAAAGCTATCATAACAACTAATAACTATAATAAAAAACTAGAAGAAAAACTAAGTAAAACAAAACTCTGAAAACATAAAAACATAAAACTAAACTCATACACAAACACACCCATTTTAAAGAAAGAAAGAACAATGATAAAATAAGGATAAAAAGAGAGAACACGTGTCAGGTCTGGCAGAATACAAGGCAAGTAGATAAAATTTTTAAATTTAATTAAGATGAAAATGAGTTACAAAAAGATAGAACCAACTAAGAGAGGGGGGGGGGAGAAAGTCTCCTTACATAGCATACAAATCCACTTAGGCAGCACTCCAACATCAAAATGGCTCAAAAATTTTCACCCTTAGACCTTACAAAAAAGTTCTATTTATAAGCAAAAAAATTGGATTACACGCCCAGGTTAAGGGCATTACTGGGGGGAGTGTCAGGTATAGCGTGCTGGTGAAGCAAAAAATATGGTCAGCTAGCTAGATTCTGGAAGGTTCGCGAAAGTCCATGTGTTAGTCATGGGCATGAAAGTGGGTCACCGGCGTGTAGATGGGGCATGAATGTGCACCTGACAGACATTTTATATCTGCAGTAACTATTGAACGGTGGTAAAAACAATATGACTGACACGGGCGTGTCGGAAAGGTCACGAACGCGACAATGTTTTTCCATTGAAGACAGCATCTTTCCACTGGAATCAAAGTGTCACGGCTGGTCAAGGGCGTGTAGTGCTAGTCATGAGTGTGTACTTTTAATTTTTGAGTTTTTCTGCAAAAATTCTGGAAAATAAAATAAAGCTAAGTTAGAAGAGTATATACAAAAAACTAAAAATTTATTGAAGAAAAATAACTAAAAACAATGAAAATAAACTAAAATGATCTAATTAAAGTACGTAAAAATACGAATATTTATAACTCCTCACTTACTCTCTGGGAAGGTTTTTTGCTATGTTGCATGATAGATATTTTAAAGTATAAAAATTTCTAGTATTACTTCATACAAGCCATATTTGAAATCTAAGTCACTATATTTAATGGTCGTAAAAGCTACTTCACTATTATAATAAATCTAGAGTCTTGCATAACATGATTTGTCCTCTGGGTATGTTTATACTCATATAGGGCGTCTAATATTGTAAATAAAGTATTTTTCGTTGCATATAAATATATTTTATCGTTAACTAGGTGAGCCACTGAGTCGAGGAATATTGTTAATGAAAGTTCACCTAGTGTCAACTACCTTCACCTATGGGGGGGGGATAGGTGACTTTTAGCGTATTTGCGGAATTAAAATTGTACCTGCACAAGAAAACGAAACAACATAGCACAGAAAATAACACAGGCAATTTATAGTGGTTCCCCGATTTGGGTACGTCCACTTTCCCCCTTCGACCTATCTCCCAACCCGGGATGACTCGGTCACTTCACCAACAGGATTGAAATCCAATCCTTGCACTATCGGAAGGAACCCTTCCACACGTAGGAGTCAACAATCCCACAACACGGGTTGCACCCAACCCTACAACTAGGAACCAAAAGTTCTTTTACAATGAAAAAGAAATTGGAGTGTATAAGAAATACAAACAACTTGAAGATCTAGGTGTCCCTTTTCGTTAGACTACTTGTTCTTGTAGGCAACAAAAAGTCCACAACCCTTGATCTTTTCTTGGAGAAAATCTCCCCTAGACCGGGGCGGCAAAGGGCGGCGGCAAGGCTCTCGGTGTTGGCGGTCGGCAACTGAAAACAGCGGCGATGCACTGGAGATTCAATCTTCTTAGCGAAGTCGGCAAGGTCTTCTAACGGTCACACTAGGATCGATCGTCTCGATCGATTTGGACGGGGATGAATTTACCTATCTCAAATCAAGAGACAAAAGATCTCTGATTAGATGCGTGAGACGCTGTGCAAGACTTGGCTTCTGTCACCGGGGATATGGAGGAGATTGAGATCCGCTACGGTGACTACTGCACGAGCGGCGGCGGAGACATTCGGTGGAGCAAGTTCGCGAAATTAGGGTTAGTCGGCGGCTCGGCTTTCGTATATCTTTTTGTTAAAAACACTATACACAAATACCTGTGTATTTATACAATAGGTCATGCAGATGACCGTTGTGGGCCCCACCAAAGCAAAGACCAAAGTCCGGTTCAAATAGCTGCAGGTACCATGGACCGGTCCAGGAATTCGGAAAAATCGCCCAAGGCAAAATCGGCGTGAATCGTAGGTGATTCTCGACGAATCGGCGAGAATCACTTACGATTCTCGCCGAATTCTACTTGGCGAATTCTGGCTACACAGGTTATAGAGGCCGGGGAGAATCGGCGGGAATCACATTTGATTCTCGCCGAATCGTCGAGAATGCAAAGTCATTCTCGATGAATCGGCGAGAATCACTTAGTGATTCTCGACGATTCTACCTTAGAGAATTTTCTGACTGCGTTGAGACAGTCGGCCCAACCTGGCGAGAATCATCTAGTGATTCTCGTCGGCTCGTCGAGAATCACTAGTGATTCTCGATGAATCGGCGAGAATCACTTAGTGATTCTCGACGATTTATACTTAGACGATTTCTCGTCTTTCCACCCGTGAGCTGGTCTTTGGCCCATCCTTGCTCCTTGTCTGCTCTTGCTTTATCATAGCCCTGTACTTGAAATTAAGTACACCCCAATAGAGAGAGTACATGTAGGCCAACACACTAATCTGCTCAACGAGGGATTACGTCGCGCAGACCCGTGTATATTGACCCACTACACCCTGACATTGGTGTGTACTTAGCGTGGAATAACTACAAGCACAACTAGAAATATTTCATCAAATACATTGTGTATTCATCCTAGCTTGACAGGTGGCTTCCTCAAATCCAGGTAATTATGGATACAATGCCCAACAATCTCCCCGTATTTGACGAAGCCAAAATCCTACTAGTTAAGATGAATACCACCATCCAGAGAATAAATAAGACATACGAAAACAAAAGCAAGCAGAACAATACTTGAGTTAAACATGAAATCATATAAATATATATAAATCCACAAGGCTTGTTCATATGATAATGTGAGAAAATTGATTTGCAATAAGAGGTGGAAAAGGTCCTAAGCCTATTTCTCCTTAGCAAGACTATCCTTAAGCTTCTGAGCCAGGAATTTCTTTCTTTGCCTTTCGAAATATTCCTTAGGCTTTGGATGATATCTGGGAGGAGGGGATTTATCTGCCACGGTGTTGTTCCTGAAGAATATGTTACGTTTAGCTTCAAATTCTTTATGCCGCTCCCATTCGTACTGGCTATATACATCACTTCGATTTATTTGCCCCCTCTGCTGTAACAAAAATGTGTCCAAGATAATGCTCTTTGATACAGGACTCCATTTTTCGTTCCTCACATCATCCTCCATCAATCTGATCTTCTTTTCAGCTTACATTTCCCTAAATGTCCCTTCTTGAAGTTTTATCTTGTTCTTGGCTTTTGCTAGGGCTTCTTTGTCAAACATAGCCATCAATTTCGCTTTGGACCTGTCCCTAGCATCCCCTTGAGTATCAGCTTCACTTAAAGGAACTCCTTCTGCACTTGCTTCCTCATCATTTACAGTATTATTCTCAGGAGTCTCAGGAGCAGGATTACCCTCAGGATTTTCAGGGATATTGGTGCCTAATACTTGTTTGAGCAACCACCGGCAACTGTCATAAACATAGACATTAGACTGGTCGAAATTGTCGATGATGATTTGCTGAAGCCCGGTCATTTTAGTAGTATATTCTTCCTCCCCCTTTTTGTCTTCGACTGCAATGGAGTTTGCATAGGAGTGCAGGGACTCATCTATGTGCTTTAGAGAGTTTGAGAACTCAGTCAGCAGGCCTTTTTGATTTGCATTTAGAAGCACCATGTTGGCATCAAATTTCTGTATGCTATCTGCCACAACATGTGCATTTTTATTGACTACTGCCAGGTCGTCAGTATTCTTCTCTAGTCCTTTCATGAGAAGAGATACGGCTGTGCCTGCCTCTGTATATTTTTCATCAAATTTCTTCTCCATCACATCTAGTTTATGGTTGATCTGAACCACATTCTTGAGCATGAGATCCTTAGAGTCCTTCAGTCTCTTTATCACTTTGTTGTGGGATTTCTCAAACGTATCCTTAAGCTCATCCAGCATCCCTTGGACAAAATTAACAGTGTGATTTGCTATGTTTGCTTGAAGTGGAGGAGCTGCAGGAAGACCCTGGTCAGGCTCCCCAGCAGAAACACTGGGAGAGCTGGACACTAGAATAGAGTCCATAGGGGGAACAGAGGGTTGCTGAGAGGGCTCCCCCTGCATTCCTGCATCCGACCTCTCAGGAGCTTGTTCCCCAGATGAAACAGCAGCATCCTCCCGAGGATCCCCCACTTTCTCCCTCTCAATTACTTCTTCCTCCATCTCAGTCTCCAAGTGCTCAGGCTTATCTGCAGAGTTGTGCATGTCTTCCTCTACTTCTTCCTCCTCCTCTTCATCAGCCACCTCATCTCCCAGGTAATTCATATCTTCCTCACCTTCCTCTTCCTCCTCGACATCTGCCACTTCATCTGCCACCACCTCCTTACCATCTTCTGGCACAGTCTCCACAACATCTTTAGCTATCTGAGAAATATCAGATATGATGTTTGCAGAAGAGTGTACAGGCTCCCCCTCAGTTCCTGCAATCAGTGCGTCAGGAACTTCACTGGGTGCTGCCATAGAATGTGCAGGAGTACTGGTATCCTCGGCAAGAGATGCTTCCTCTTGGTCTATTTCCCTGGCAACCTGCCCTATTCGCCGCCTCCACCGGTCGAATATGCTTACGTCCATCTTTTTCAGATAGTGCAAAGGCACTCCTTTGCTCATGTCGAATGTATCTCCTTCCAGCTGATTCAGATAGAGGCTGATGATTCTGCCAAAGCTGGGGTTTTGAGTGTGTCTTTAATTCCTTCAAAGAGCATGGCTCCCCAATTGAACCGCTTTCGGCAGACGATTGCCACCAGAGTCTTGAACATTTCCCCTGAAATATGGTCGTGGGATCCAAGTTTGCAGATTAGAGCCTTCCCAATGATGTCAGACAGCAATTTTCCCTCCTCATTCATGTCTTTCCTTTTGATTGACCTGGTCCCCTTGGCCAGTCCACAGAAGGATAGGGTCCTTGCTCTATCCTCTTCCTCCAGGTAATCTTCTTCCTCACAACTAGATAGCCGCAGGCATTGGGTCAGTTTCCTGGCGGATAACTTGATCTTCTTCCCAGCAACCTTGCTCTTGATAGAGGTGTCTTCGTGACGGAGCTTGGCAGTTTCAAAGAACTCCAATACTTCTTTATCCAAGATCTTGCACGGGTGCTCCAGCACGAACGTCAGTCCCGCTTCCTCGAGCATAATGATTATGTTCCGGAACTCGTCCGAGGCATGGGAGAATCCGGTTCTCACGAGCTCGCAACCAGTGATCAGGCCTGCAGAAGTCCGTGGGGCCATAGCAAACTAGAAAGAAAGGGAATACCAATTTCCAAGTCTAAGGATCTTCGAAACCAAGAGAGTGAGAACAAAATCTACACTAAGCTCAAGTCACAGGAAGGGACAAGATGGAGATTACCTAGTGTGGAGAGGCAGTGAAGGTTCCGGCTGCTTTACCGGAGAGACGGCAAGCCGATCCAAGGCGAGGCTTGGACGAGAGCTTGATTGCGAGAGGAAGTCTTCAGGAGGTGTCATTAGGTCACCACGCAGTGCCGAAGGAGGAACCCGCTGGGAGGAGAAGCCGAAGGGATTCTTGCGGAGCTTGGACAGGGTCTCGGCAAATCGCTGGAATTTGAAGAGTCGGCGGGATTTAGGTTGAGTCGGCGAGATTTAGTCCGAAGGCTTTGTTCGAAGGCGAGATTTAGGTTCCATGTTATAAGCGGGTTTATATATATATTTATGTCCGAAGGCTTTGTTCGACGGAAACTGCAATAGTTGAATATTGATCGTCGGGAATGGCGGAATTTGGTTCGACGATTTGGTGATACTTTTGTGCTACTGTTGGTTCGCACGGGTGAATTTTGTTCGATGATACCATGATGGAATTTAGTTTGAGGGAAATCGCTGAGATTCCAAATTTATGTCGTTGTCAAGTGTAGGAAAGTCTTAATAGGCATAATTGTTTCTTAATCCAACCAAGGGGTTCAAAACTTTCGAGGACGGACTTATGGCTGAAAATCTCAAACTAATCACTGCTAATGTAACTGAAGGTTATCTTACACTTATACTCCTTCCCTAAGTGACTGAGCATACGTGAATAATTTTTCTATATGACCATCTAATTTTAAAAGAAGTGAATTCATTACTTAGTGTGGATATGTAGACATACATATACATATATGTAAAAATCGCTGCACTATGGATCATATATTGAAGCTGATTGCGATTACCTATGATAACAAGATGTAACATTCACATTATCAGCACAGAGTATATCAGGAGGTCAGTATGCATATGCCTGTAATGATGGCACTGCTCCCATTCTCGACACTTTTTCCACATCATTCTTGGAGCATCTCCTGTCTGGTTCCCATCAGGATTGCGGAAACCTAGACCACCCTATAGGAAAGAGTTATCTTGCCTTAGGAACCCAATAAGTATTGGGTCCTAGGTCCCTGTCAGCATAATAATTGGAATGCCTCCCCTTAGGAATCCTGGTGGGAGGACTAACATTGCCTCGAGGATGTGGAAGTCCCCTTGCCTTTGACACAGAAGAGTTGTGCCAACAATCTATGGCAAAATGACCCACTTTGCCACAACACCAACACTCATAAATGTTGTATCGCCGTTTTTTACCTGATCTACTGACTGAGGTAGTCAGAATCTTGGGTCTAAACGGGACAGGGCAGGTTCTGCTCACAAATTTGCCTTTTCCACCGTGACATGTGGGAGGGTGGATAGAGAGCATGTGGTGAGTGTCATGAGGCCTGGGAGGTGGTGCCTTCCTTTCAGTCAGCACACTTCCAGAGGCCCCATGGGTACTTACCACATGTTTCCTGTCCCCCCTTTCCTGTGTCCTAGGGTGGAAAGTACTGCATTAAGAGCTGGTTCCTGCATATTCATGATGAGTTGGGGCTGAGGCTGAGAATACAAAGGGTTCAGAATGAGCCTTGGGAATTCTCTCATGGGTAGCCATGACAGCTCTGGCACTGTGGGTATTTCCACCTGAGGGATGATCATTCTTGCAGTGACCAACGTTGTTTCTATGGTCATACCTGAAAGCATGATGAGTGCCTTTCCTTCCTGTAGTGGGGGGTCTAAATACCGTTTCCCCATTTCTCCATGAATTGATAATTCGGGAGATCCACCCATTTTCTTCCTTTCTTTTGATAGCATCAACCTTGGAAAAGTTGGATACTATTCTCTTCTCATTCTCTAGACTACTCTCTAGATCTGAGATTTGAGAGTCCTTAACCTTATTGGATGCCAATTGGAGAACCAATAAGATTTTCAGCTGAGCAATCTCCTTAGCTTGCTCCTCCACAAGTAAGTTGCTCTTCTGAAGGGCACTCACAAGGGAATCATGATTTTCAATCTTTTGATTGAAGCTATCCATATCCCTTGCATTTTTGGAAGGACTACCCTCTGAATTGTTCCTGTATTTAGGAACTTCAAGAGGAGAGGGGCATGAGGAAGAAGTTACCTGCTCCTAGCTTTGTTGTGCAGGGTTACCGTTAATATTGGCAGAGACTGTTGAGTCAGCTTCATCAGAACTGCTTTCCTCAATTTCTTCTTCAGTCTCTGACAAGGACACAGGAGCCCTGATACTGACAGATTGCTCATGCCCTTCATCTTCAGAAATGAGGACCCCTACATAGGCTTCATCCTCTTGTTGACGACTGGTCCATGTTTTCTCTGATCCCTCCATGAGGTCTGAGATGGTTTGCCACATGGACTTGGCTATCCTACACTTGTCCACTCTAGAGCGAGATGGTCCAGACCAGACATCAGTGATGATCTGACGAATCACCTGGTCCAGGTTGAACAGTGAGAGCTCTGTCTCTGACATCTCTTTGGGACACATGGGGATTTGGAGATCTTTCCCCGAGTTGGAAGCCTTCATGGGAATGAAGGGACACTCTTCCAGAATGAGTGATGCTCGAGGGTCGATGGCCTCCAAATGAAATAGTACTCTCATCTTCCATACATGATAGTACTCCTTTGTACATGAGGGGAGTCTTAGAGGAGGGACATCATAATCCAACTCCATGCTTGAGTCTGATCTTCTTGTTGACACTGGTGGCAGGATTCTACTCAAGGTGTTAACCTTTTTGATGAATAACCTCCCTCTGATACCACTTGAAAGTTCACCTAGTGTCAACTACCTTCACCTATGGGGGGGGGATAGGTGACTTTTAGCATATTTGCGGAATTAAAATTGTACCTGCCAAGAAAACAAAACAACACAGCACAGAAAATAACACAGGTAATTTATAGTGGTTCCCCGATTTGGGTACGTCCACTTTCCCCCTTCGACCTATCTCCCAACCCGGGATGACTCGGTCACTTCACCAGCAGGATTGAAATCCAATCCATGCACTATCGGAAGGAACCCTTCCACACGTAGGAGTCAACACTCCCACAACACGGGTTGCACCCAACCCTACAACTAGGAACCAAATGTTCCTTTATAATGAAAAAGAAATTGGAGTGTATAAGAAATACAAACAACTTGAAGATCTAGGTGTCCCTTTTCGTTAGACTACTTGTTCTTGTAGGCAATGAAAAGTCCACAACCCTTGATATTTTCTTGGAGAAAATATCCCCGAGACCGGCAGCGGCAAAGGGCGGAGGCAAGGCTCTCGGTGTTGGCGATAGGCAATTGAAAACAGCGGCGATGCACTGGAGATTCAATCTTCTTAGCGAAGTCAGCAAGGTCTTCCAACGGTCACACTAGGATCGATCGTCTCGCTCGAATCGGACGGGGATGGATTTCCCTATCTCAAATCAAGAGACAAAAGATCTCTGGTTAGACGCGTGAGACACTGTGCAAGACTTGGCTTCTGTCACCGGGGATCTGGAGGAGATCGAGATCCACTACGGTGACTACTGCACGAGCGGCGGCGGAGACGATCGGTGGAGCAAGTTCGAGAAATTAGGGTTAGTCGGCGGCTCGGCTTTCGTATATCTTTTTGTTAAAAACACTGTACACAAATACCTGTGTATTTATACAATCGGTCATGGAGATGACCGTTGTGGGCCCCACCAAAGCAAACACCAAAGTCCAGTTCAAATAGCTGCAGGTACCATGGACCGGTCCAGGAATTCAGAAAAATCGCCCAAGGCAAAATCGGCGAGAATCGTAGGTGATTCTCGACGAATCGACGAGAATCACTTACGATTCTCGCCGAATTCTACTTGGCGAATTCTGGCTACACAGGTTATAGAGGCCGGGGAGAATCGGCGGGAATCATATTTGATTCTCGCCGAATCGTCGAGAATGCGAAGTCATTCTCGACGAATCGGCGAGAATCACTTAGTGATTCTCGACGATTCTGCCTTAGAGAATTTTCTGACTGCGTCGAGACAGCCGACCCAACCTGGCGAGAATCATCTAGTGATTCTCGTTGACTCGTCGAGAATCACTAGTGATTCTCGACGAATCGGCGAGAATAACTAGTGATTCTCGACGAATCGGCGAGAATCACTTAGTGATTCTCGACGATTTATACTTAGACGATTTCTCTTCTTTCCAACCGTGAGCTGGTCTTTGGCCCATCCTTGCTCCTTGTCTGCTCTTGCTTTATCATAGCCCTGTACTTGAAATTAAGTACACCCCAATAGAGAGAGTACACGTAGGCCAACACACTGATCTGCTCAATGAGGGATTACGTCGCGCAGACCCGTGTATATTGACCCACTGCACCCTGACATTGGTGTGTACTTAGCGTGGAATAACTACAAGCACAACTAGAAATATTTCATCAAATACATTGTGAATTCATCCTAGCTTGACAGGTGGCTTCCTCAAATCCAGGTAATTGTGGATACAATGCCCAACAGTTAACCCCTTAAACATTAATAAGATTTTCCTCTCAATAACTCATGGATTTTCATAAAAGTGTTAAGTTAGAGTTTTGCTTGAGCGTCTGCAGTTATCCCCTGCTGACGTGGCATCATGTAACGCATTTTCCCTTACTCTGGTATATCGTTAAATGCGGAGAAAATACGGGTTTTGACATATACTCCTATCAACAATCTCTCGTTAAATATAGGATATGGATCTAAGGTCGAAAACATATATATAAAATATGAACTCGACACAAATAAAGTCAAAGATAAATCTAAGTGATTAAAGAAACCTTGATAATTTGAGAAATAAAAATAAGTTTATTTCATCAAAAGTTCATCATGAACAAGTGCTAAATGGGAATTAGCTACTCAACTTGATGATGAAATTACATTATAAATTAAAGTAAGAAATGATTGTATAAAATAAAGATGCTTGAATTATAATTAAACAAAGCTAACAACTACTCTATAAAATGGAAAGAACCTAAAGAAATGCAAAATACTGAAAACTAAACTACTCCTACTAGCCCGCATTTACTCCCTGAGCTACTGACAATGTCTGGAATTTTTAGTGAATTTTCTGGAGATTCACGCCCCTAGGTAACTCCTGTGATTATGGGGCGTGTAAGGTGCAAAAGCGTCGTTTTGAAAGCACAGAAACATTGGAGGAAAACTGCCAAAATTCGATGTTCTGCAGGTCATGCCCCTAGGTCACGCCCGTGACCTAGAGCGTGTTAGGTACGGAACTGCCACCATAAAAAGCCCAGGAAAAACCACCAAAATTTGTTAATTTTCAGTTCACGCGCCCGAGTCACGCATTTGACTTCGGGGCTTGTACTGATCAAGTCAGTAAACTGTTGAAAACGGTGTAATCTGGCATCAATTCGGCATTTTTTGGATCAGTCACGCCCTAATCATGCCTTTGACTTGGGGGCGTGTACTTAGAAAAATTTCCAGAATTATCTTGGGAAGCCTTCTGGAGAAAATTGTATTTTAGCAGGAGACACGCCCGTGTTCATGCCTTGGTCACGCCAATGACTTCGAGGCATGTATTTGTGAAACTCTTCATATTTGTAGAGGACGGCGCCCTCTTTCCATTGAATGGTTGTACATCCCGTAAATCTTCCGGATTTGAACGTTATGAACATTTGATGTTCAGCTTTCCATGGCCAAAAATGTTAATTTCTACAAAATACCTCCAAATCATGGGCATGGACATAAATTTGATATTTAAAACCTAATGATACCTGAAATTAGAAAAGAAAGCAATTAATAAAAAAATTAATAGAAACTAAATAAAAATGAATTATTTATTAAGTTAAAATATATTAAAATAACTATGAATAATGCTTTATCAAATTCTTTCATACTTAAGCTTTTGCTATTACAGAGCAAAACAATGAAAAATATTTATAATAAATTAATATAATTTTCTATATTAAACTAAAAAACTATTAAATCAAAAGAAAGTTAAAAATAAAATTTAGGAATTTAAAATTGAAGTCCTAAAATATTAAATTTTAATGAGAAAAGTAAGATAATTTTAAAAAAATTCTCAAATAATTAATTATAAGTCAAAATTGAGTAGTTAAGCAAACTAAATAAGATTAGAATTGTTGAAACCGAAAACTCGGCTTCTGTGTAATTCATCCCTCGGGAAGGGGTGATTGCACACTTACTTCTCTCTCGCGAGCCAAATGATAAAAGAAAAAAAACAGGGGACGGACCTAAGGGCTCGGCGTGGAGGTCCCAGCACACACCCGGAAGATCTTAGAGTGCTTCCCCTCCCTAGACAAAGGCTAAGTACACACGCCAAGCCTAGGTCACGGGCATGACCTAGGGGCACAAGTAAGCATGCCTTCCGATGTACCCCCTTGGGTCTATTTATAGGTTTCATGAAAATGGCCTGCAAATAGGCAACCTCCTCTATTCTGAATAGCTATGTACAACCCAGCTGGGTCTGCCAACTGTGTAACTTCGCTATTCCAACAGGCTTTAGAAAGGCCAGCCGGGGTAAAACAATAAAAATACACTACAAGAGAATGGGCGACCGTCTCTATGGAGCCTCTGCTCGCCGGGCGTGGCGAGTGCTCGATGGAGCTGGCACTAGCCGCCTCTGCCATCCTTGTGTGAGTGTGGGCCCGACCTTCCCCACTCACCTGCTATACGTTGAACCTCCGGGGTAAGTGTGAGATGACCCGCTCCACTCGCCCGCAGCTCGCGGGCTCCTTAGGGTGAGTGCGAGCCGACCCGCTCCACTGACCCCTCCAACGATTCACCCCTATTTGTGCGATCCAGGTTACTGGTCTTTGGCCGATCTTCCCCTGTCGACCCGCTCCACTCGCCGGATTTGGGGTTATGCATAATCCTCGCTCTTTGTTAGGTTGGTCCATGCTCGGAAAGAAACATCCCACCCCTCAATATACGACTAGTGCAACAGGGGAAGAGAATCTTTTGGTGTGCTCCTCAAGGGGATATATATATAGGTCTGTGTACCTGGCCAACCTTTGACATTCCCTCTTACTTCAGCCTTGCTGAGATGCATCTCTCAAAAGAACTCAAAGTAAAGCTTAGTCGCGCGTACGAGATAAATGCCGCTTGCGATAACGCATTATTCAGCTTGCCTCCTATCACTGGAGCGCGGGAGCCACTAAAATCCAATACTGGCAAGAATGCCAATTCTATTCTAAAGGATACTGAATCCATCTACCGTGACATGGAGTCTACCTTGGCTCCCAGGCTCGCCTCCTCCGAACTAGATGTCGACCTCAAGGGGAAAGTACTCGTCAAGATTTCCGCCGGCCTAGAGGACCACCAATCTAATACCGAGACCTCCACACCGTGAGTCCACACCCTACACGACACTTGATGCCTTAGACTCACCATGACACTCGCCTACAAAGTAAATCCCCCCTTTAGTACCAGGGGGTTTGATTTGCTAAAAAACATATCGCCAGTTCGCATCCCTTCTCAGCAGCCTACAAATACACCTTCGCTCGTGGGGAAAAGAGCCGAGGACGTCCCAATCCCCAGCTTCAATCTCATCTCCCCGAGAATCCATCCTCCGACTCGTGATAAGAACCTGGCCGTGCCTCCCCGCACACCTTCCAAGAACTGTCGAGCTCATCCCGATAGCTCCATTTTCTATGGAATATTTTTCCTAAGTCTCTTTGCTGCTCGCACCCTCGTTCTTCGTAATTTGATTTTTTTTTGCAGGGCTCCTAGCTCTATCTAAGGTAAAAGAGCCTTCAGAACAGGCTATCCACTCGCCACCCCCAGAGCATGGGATGGAAAGCTTCCTGGATGACTTACTCGATCTTGACAAGCTGAGGCGGTGAATAGTTGAAGTATTGAAGAAGCAGGTTACAACTCTTCGACAACTTCGAGCGAACAACGCATACATCGAGTAGGAGCTGCAGGCACTGGAGAAGGATTATATGCTGCTCACGGACAAGGTTGGGCACAGCTCGGAGAGCGAGATGGTGTCTCCTACCCCAGCCATTTATAGAATTGATGAAAGCCTACAGATCTTTAGGAGGGACCTGGACCAATTTCGTGAGTTCCTCAACCCGCACCGACCTCCAGGGATGAGGGGGCAAGGCCGGTGTAGATGGAAATGGATCCCTAGTTGAGCCTACTGGCCCTCGCTCCTCAGCACCCCGGCTCATGTGGGTTGGCCTAACTTTTCTTTGCTTGCAATGAACTTATTATCCGGGGGTACGAATGTCCATGTTTTTAATAACTTAAACAATTTTTTTTAGATTTCAATTATTTTTGAATTAACAGAATTCGCTATCTAGGTTTAGCTCGCACTAGGATAGGCAAGACCGTCGGGTGGCGAGCTGGGATCGACGAGGTGGGGCTACCGAGCTGGACCGACCGGTTAACTCAGCCAAAAATCCAGTTTCAATAAATAGGCATCCTCACCAACCTCCGCCTATTGCCTTAATTGCATTCATACAACATATGCTGCTCCGCTTGCAACCTGCCCTCGCATCCCCACCTTCACCTGCTCTCTCACTCCAACATTTAGCAGATAAGGACAAGACATGACCCGACGCCGACAGGTGCTCCAAGTGTGGTCAGAAATTTGCCGAGTACCTATTTTTAGATGGAAACACAAGCGAGCACAAGCTCGCCGCCTTTAAGACTGAATACCTGCCCCCTACTATGAGGCGCGCTGGCCTAGGGAGGGCGAGGCAATCAACAACTTTTACCATGACGAGCTTGACTTCCCCATCTCGCATTTCGAGGTGGGGTTGCGCCTCCCCTATAGCCGGAAATCCACCAAATCCTCAAATACTTCGGCACGGTGCCCACGCAGCTGAACCTGAACGTGATCGCTATGATTGTTTCTTTGTATGTGACCTCCACCGCAAGCGGATTGAATTAAACCTCGCAGTCTTTCGCATGCTCTTCACTCATTGGGCAACCAAAGATAGTGTTGTCTACCTGATGGTCTCGCACATCAAGGTTCGCGAGACCGTGAACAAAAATCACAACTGTGTATCCAATATCGTCTTCATTAAGGGCGACGTGGGCAACATACCCTTCTCCCTCAATCAAAAGAGTGAGGAGGTATACCAGCCTTGAACTCTATACTGCGATAATGCCGAGCTACACATGTTCTTCCTAGAGAAGGACTTTGAGGTCGTCTTCCTTCGAAGGTTTCTCGACTCGCTTCCCCCCGTCCTCCCTGGCGATGGTATACTCTTTTTTCAGCCTCCTACCCTCTCGCTAACAATCCCCAATTTTCTAACTCCATATCCTTTTATGTAAGGCACAAATCAATTCCCAATCACCCACCTCAAGCGGACTTAATAGTCAGACCAGACCAGGTCGTGCGCTAGCGGGTTTCAGCGGTAGCCTGCCGAGGCGACTTGGGGTCTGGCAGACCCTCCTCCGGCCATAAACAACCGGGCAAAGAAAGGTCTGACTCGCCTCGCTACCCCCCCCCCCCTCCTTCGCCAAAGAAGTTGAAGGCGACGGGGGTTTCCCTTAGGGGACTAAAAATCATCAACAAGACCGGGGTAAACCACCATAATAACAACAAGTTAAGATAAGCTCGCCAGAGACCATGCTAGAAGGGTCGCCAAAGATCTTGCTGAGGGTCTCGCCAGAGAATGATATAGAGAGTGGAGAGCCCTCCACCTCCCCTACTGTAGTGGTGACTGTGGCCTTTGAGCTGGGCCTGCTAAAGAGCCACCCCCTTTCCGTCTTTGGGGGAATGTCAAAAGATTCGTCCTACGAGCCGATGGTGCGGTTGTATGAGAAGCCCCACAGGGTCTCCATCTCATCACTCCATCCCTCCTGGTCGGGGGGTCAGCCCACTTCCGGGCATGCTTATGCACTAAACTTTGACCTATATGGGCGCGAGGACGTAGAGGCCTACAAGAGCCCGACTCTTCGTCTGCTCAGTCGCGCGGGTCTGCAGGCCTAGATGCAGGCCCTGGAGCTACACCACATGGTGGTACGTCGAGGCTTCAACCTCAACCACAAGCTACTAAAGGCGGAGTAGGATCTCAACCTCGCGAAGGACAAAGACGCCGACCTGGCAGGGTGATTGCAAGTCATTGATAACTTCCTCACAAAAACTGCAAGCGGGATGGTAAGAGCCGGCTACCCCTTTAATTATTCCCTTAGTATCTTTCAAGCATATTAATATTACCTTTCCCTTCACAGGAGTCCGAATCTACGGACAAGCTACGAGCTCACGCTACCTAGCTGGAGGCTCATGCTGCCAAGCGGGAGGTTCACGCTGCAGAGTAGGATGCTTATGATACCGAGCTGGAGAAGGATTCTCGTGGCCTGAGGGAGTAGAACAGTGGGCTAAAGTGCGAGCTGATTTTGCGGACTGACATACCCTTCACTCAGTCTAGCGGCGAGCCGAGCATCCCTCCTAAATGTCCAAGTGTCTACAGTGAGGCCTAGGTTACCGAGATGTTGCGGATCAACTCCATATGCACCGCAAACTACACCCTCTAGATGATGAAAGACATGGAGGTTTTGGTGGATGGATGTGAGGTGATCACATCGAGGGACCTTGTGCCGAACTTGTTCTCTCCGGCAACACATCCAAGTGATAAGGATGAAATCTTCGAGTTGCTGTTCAAGGATGTCAAGGGATAAAAGGGCGGCCATGCATCCAGAGAGGAAGGCGAGAAGGATCACCCGTCTGGAGGGGAGGGCGAGAGCTGACTCGCATCCCCTTCCTATTTTTGCTTTTTTTTATAGTAATTCTCCCCCTTTTTGCAACATGTACTATTTATTAATGAAAAGTTCTTATATTCAATTTGTTTCCTTTCTATTTTTTATGGGAATAGTTAAAAGCACCGCACTTTTGGCTAATCGCACCGCATTTAGGTCTTTTAACACTTAAAATTTGTCACTCTAAAAATATACCCGCACCGCACTGTTGCTTCCTCGTACCGCAGTTCTAAAATCCCGAACTTCTCCTCACGCCTCCTGACACGTCGCTGGCTCCTCCCGCCTCCTCCAGCCCCCTCCAGCCCTTTCCGTCGCCGACACCGGCAGATATCAGCGCCAACGCCGTCTCTCCTCACGCTCAGATTTTACCCCTTTCAGAAATACTCCTTGTACATGCAATTTCCGGAAAAGTGTTCAACACGAAAGTTGTAGATCTCGACGAGATCTATAACTTTCGTGTTGAACACTTTTCCTTAAATTGCGTGTACAATACGTATTTCGAAAAGATGTGAAATGTTAGGAGATTTTTGGGTGCGACTAGCCAATAAAGAGTTGCGGCTAACAATCATCTATGTTAAAAGACTTCTGAAATTTCTCTGAGAGTTCATTACTGTTTCTATGTTTAGAAGTAAATTGTTGCAATATTATTGGTCCTCATCGTGAATTGTGCCCCAAATATTATTGGTCCATATTATAGATGTTGTTGATGAAGATCACAAATATTTGAAGAAAAGAGTATAACAATTTGGACAACACATTTGATGGTTTTTTTGTATCAAATTTCTATTGAGTATATATTAATATTGTAATTAAAATCTATTTTAATTCATAAATTAAGTGCGGTGCGTTTATCTCAATTGCGGTGCGGATAACAATGTGCGGTGTTTTTAACAATATGTGAAAAACTGCAGTGCTTTTAACAAAGGGCTGCGATTAGCCAAAAGTGCGGTGCTTTTAACAATTCCCTTTTTTAAATATATTGTGTTGTATTCTCCTGCGAGCTGACCTCCTCATTTGGCGACCTAGATAGGATAGAGCTTGCTTCTAGAATGTATCTGAGTTAGGATTCATTCACGCAGAGAGGCCTTGAGAGCTCGCCGACCCTAGATAATAGGGTGGTGGATCATCCGCCAAGCCAACCTTACGAGTACTCAGCTCGCCACGAGTTCCCCTATTTGTTTTCGTCAAGTTGAAATTATTAGAAAATTCCCAAGTAAAATTTTAAGAGGGTGAAAATTTACCATCGTTGACCGCCTCGTCTCGCCATCCTTAGTGGATGTCGAGACCACTGCTCTCCGCACTCTCATCTTGTTATGGGATGATGTTACCCCTAGGGTAATAGGCCCATACGAATTGTTGAGCGGGTCTCGCGAGTGCTCAGCTCGCCTGCAACAAATCTTCATCCTTAAAGCTGTATGTAGCAACCATTGCAAGCTCTCCCAAGGGTGAATAGATCCAACCCTTTATCATCTTTGCATTCTACAATTTTAGTTAAACTAGCTGATTCCTAAATTTAGACATAGCCCTGTCCACCGAGAATCTAAGCCTTGTCAGCCAAGTGATAGTCTGACAACAGGTGTGGAGCATCAGATAGCCTCAACCCTCCAAGGTCATAACGATGTCACTCAAGGATCCCGACCCTGCTAGCTAGGTGGAAGCCTGACAGCGGGAGCATCTCGAAACCTAACCCTAAAGCGGGAAAATTTGTAATCACTTATCCTCCGGGCACTATGATGCGTGAAAATACGGCAAGCGCACCGGTCGCACAAGTAATAAAGTTTTAGGGAGTAAATCCCCAAGTGTCGGTCTCTTGAGGAATGCAATTGGCGTGGAACGACGGACAATCCGAAGTTATTGCTAATGGAGTTGTAAAATGAAAGAAGAAACAAAAGGGGCTTTGAGATTTGTGTTCTTACAAACAAAGAAATTAAAGCTAACTATGCGGGTCGCATTCACCGCTTCGTAAGGCGAGATGGGTGTATCGGCCGCTATGCCGTACTTCGGTAGGGAGAGTGGACGGTGAGCCAGTGGGTGAAGTGTTTAGTGTGGAGTGCAATCACATGAAACGATGGAAGTGAGATGGGGCAAGGCGCATCACAACATAAATCCCACAAATAAGTTTAAACAACAAAAATCAAACTACAAATAACTAGGAATTCGAAGTTTATAACAAGCTTGAGTCATTCATACACTACAAGAAGGGTAGAGGAAGAGTAAACCAAAAGAGTGAAGATCCACCGCGGTTGTTGGCCGGAGGTGCGGGTTGTCAATCCGCTTCCACGCGCAGTCTGAGGAGGCTTCCGGTATCGTCGAGCTGTCACCTCGAGGGCCTTTGAGTCCGTTCTTTAGGTCGTCTTCTTCTTCTTCTTCTTCGGTAGAAAGCTCGGAGAAGAGGTCATTAATGGCCGGAGGGGTCACCGGAGGATGCAGAATGCTTTAGATGTGCCGGAAATCACCTCCCGATGGTAGGGATGAAGGTGGAGGTGGATGGAGCGTCTGGAATGCGGAAGGGCGAAGTGGCGGCTGAGTTCGATCCCGGTCTCCTTCCCTAATTCGGGGAACAGGCATATATATAGAAACAGGAATAAATAGCGCGCACGACCACCAGCGCACGACCAGTGGTCGTGCGCGAACAATGTCAGCGCCCGTGCAGCAACAACTTGTAGAACCTGCATCATGAAATTTAAGTATGCGCACGATCAGCAGCGCACGATCAGTGATCGTGCGCGGCAAGGGTGGTGATCGTGCGATATGGGACAGAAAAATGGAAAAAGATAGCATGACTGCGCACGACCGGCAGCGCACGAACAGTGATCATGCGCGGTATAGCTGATGATCGTGCGATATGCCGGGACAGGACAATAAAACGAGAGCTCAGACTGCGCACGACCAGAGGTCGTGCGCCAAAGAGGTCGATGGTCGTGCATGGGTAAAAACGCACGACCATTGACTCCTTTGCTACAAAAAGTGAAAGCCCTATCCCGGACGCCCACACTGTAAGACCCCAGCCTCGGAGATGATCGCGTTCGGGCATCGTTTTGAGGGTCAAAACGGTGTTGGGTGGAAAAATGGTCAACATGAATTTTGTTCGTCTCGACGAGATCTACAACTTTCATGTTGACCACTTTTCGATTTGAGGTCATCTCAGGGGCACACGGCCAGGCACACGGCCGTGTGCCTACCCGTGTTCAGTGGTCGAGTGCGTTTTTGTGCAGTCTCGAGTCAGAGAAGGACACGGCCTGAGACACACGGCCGTGTCTCAAGCCGTGTGTGGGGCACACGGTCTCGAACATGGCCGTGTCAGGAGCCGTGTCGATCGGCGAATGAGTTACACGGCCAGACACACGGCCGTGTGTCAAGCCGTGTTCGGCCTAGTTTTTGGGATTTTGGATCTAATCTCGGCCGTTCGTTCCCTTGGATCTGAATCCGACGGTGGGGGCTGCTCCTGGGGGGTTAATAGCCGGGAAATGGGGGGAGAAACCCTCATTTTCATCTTGAGTTTCTCTTTCTTCATCTTAGAGAGAGGGGAGAACTTCCTTGGTGGTGTGAGCCCAAGATCCGGCCGCCGGAGGAGTTTTGAAGCACCGATTCGCGATCCGAGTCCGGATCCTCGAAGGCAAGGGCGAGGCGAAGCTTTCCATCCGACTACATCTTCATGGCGCCGTGGAAATCTTCGAGGGTAACGATCCTCTTCATAGGGCATGTGTAGTCGCCCTTCTTTCTATGCATGGGGAAATCCCCCTCTCGCGAGTGAGCGTTGAGGTGCGGAATCCCTTCGGGTAGATATGTAAAGTCCCCGTTGTTAGAGCCCGGAATCGGAGTACGGGCGTAGGCATTGTGTGTGAAGCCTATTCGGGTTTAACCCGGATCGGTGATGTTTGCATTGCATGGCCGGAGAAGACTCCGCGCCGGTGAATTTAGTTTTCCGAAAATTCTACGCGGTAGATTGCATACAGGGATCCTTGGGGGTTAACCTCGAGGCGCACCCGGAAAGCTTGGGCGGAATCGCATTGCCGCCACGATGTTGCCTTGGAGGGCAAATCGGTACATAACGGGGTTATGTGCGTGTTTTGATCGACTGTGGGAATGAGGAGAAACTTGGCCCGCACCGATGGCTAAATGGCCGTGGTGAAGTGAGCAACGGGCGGGTGGAACTCTACCCATTCCAAGTGGTCTCGGTAGAAGCGACCTAAAGTACATGGGACTTCCCGGGGGCTGGAAACGAGCCTAGGCTTCGGCCGAAAGGGCTAAATGCTCACGAGTGTTGCCATCCGAGGGATGGTGGTGGAATCGCGGTGTCGGGCTGGGTCCGGACCGGGTTCACCGATTAGTGCCCTGAGAGCACGGAGTGTGCGGCCGTGCGTGCCGACACTTGTGGCCAATAGAATGCTTTTTATAATTGCTATGATAGTTTTATATGCAGGGAAGGAGCACCGCCGTCCCGAGAAACGGGACGGGGTCGTTATAATTTGGTCAGCTTTGCTGACCGTTGCCCTTTTGTATTGCCACCTCTTGGGTGGGTTGTTCCTGCAGGTGCTGTTGCGGAGCCAAGCGGCAAATAGCGGGCTAAAGCCCAAGTTGCAGCGCCAGCCCTCGAAGGCTTATTTATTAGCTTTTTCATATTCATGTATGGCCGGCCTGCGTGCCGATGTATGAAAGACGCTATCTTGTTAAGCGAACACTTTTGTAAGGCCTTAAGGCCGTGAACTCTTTTGTGTATGTACTCATTCCTGGGTTGTAGTGGACATTCATGCTCTGTGGCAGGGTTCTTATCTTTTTGCAACTTAATAAAATTGCTTCCGCTAGGTGTTGTGTAGGACGCTCTGATTGGTTGTGTGGTTTCAACGCGTAACCAACCGGTCTGTCCGTAGTATATGGCGTCGGGCCCCGGCCGGACCTACTGTTATATGCTATGCGACGGATAGGGGTGTTACAAATTGGTATCAGACTTCTGGTTTCGGTCAAGCTTAAATGAATTCGTGGACGAATTCACTTTAAGGGGTGGTGAGCACATGGTGTGCGTCATCGTTATAACATGAAAAGAACCCATGAATGTCCACTTAGGAATGAAAATACACATGATTGAGGAACCTGCGTGTTCCTATAATTGCTGTTTGCAGTAATTTTTGGGTCGCTTATCGGTGTTTTGCACGATTTTAGGTGACCAGAAGTGGTGCTGGGCCGTCTGAACGGCCAGGTTCTGAGGCGAGCAGTGCGCCAAGCGATGCGCCTGCAACACCTTTGTCTGCTGAGACCATTAGGTTGGTGGCAGAAGCGGTCATGGCAATGATCAATGCGCAGCCTGCAAGGCAGGTGCAGCAGCCTGCTCCTGCTGTGGAGCAAGTACCGGTTAAGACGGCAGAGCGAAGGAGGGTTGAGCAAGTAGTTTTGGAGCCAGAGTTGCCTAGGAGAGCAACTGAAAGACAACTGAAGCATGTCATGGGCTTTCACCCACCAGTGTTCACGGGGGCAGAAACCCCGACCCAAGCAGAGGATTGGCTCTCAAGGGTCAACAGGGTGATGACTGCGACGCAAACTGAAGAGTGGCAGAAGACCACTATAGCGACGTTCCTTTTGGATGGGGACGCAAGACTGTGGTGGGAGGGCCTAGAGCTGCATCAGTTGAGGGGAAGACCATTGGCCGAAGTCCCGATGGAGGAGTTTGCGAGACTATTTATGGCTCGATACCTCCCCTCGGCGCAGAGGATCGCGCTAGAGAGCGAATTCCAGAAGTTGGCGCAGGGTGATAGCACCGTTGATGAATACCTCCACGAGTTTACTCGGTTAGGGAGATATGCCGGCGCTACCTTCGCAGACGAGGAGCGCAAGACGAGCCGCTTTTATGAAGGGTTAAGGGATGATTTGAGGTTGCTGCTGTCGGGCCCCAAGACGCAGGGTTTCATGACCCTGGTCAGTTCGGCCCGGTCCTTGGAGAAGGATATGAGAAACGTGCAAGCAAAGAAAGAAAGGGAATCCGGTGGCAAGAAATCAGAGTTCAAGGCGCCGACTACATCGAAGTCGGGCTACCGTAAATTCTTCAAGAAGGCTAAGTCATCGGGTCCAGCTTCTTCTGCAGGTGCCTCGGGGGCAACTACCCATCGGACCCCGGGCACTTGCTTCACGTGTGGAAAGCCGGGGCACTTCGCCCGTGACTGCTGGAGTGGACGCTCAAAGTCCGAAAGGAAACAAGGAGCCACCTACGAGGAAAAGGGCAAAGCGGTGGAGTCAACCGCGTCCCACTATGCTCCGACTCAGCCTAGAGTCTACAACTTGGGCCAGCAGGAGGCCATCAAGCAAGCGGATGTGGTGACAGGTATGAGTTAATTTATGCAAGTTGACTTGAGAATACTATTACCTATTGCTTGTTAAGCTAATGTCTTTTGCTTAGGCTTTGTGTTGATTAGCGATAGTCCGGCACGAGCACTATTCGACACTGGTGCTTCGCATTCTTTCTTGTCCGAACAGTTTATATTGCGCATCGGAGTCCCTTCTTCGATGGCAAAGGACAAGCTAGATGTGTTGCTACCAAATGGGTGCTCGATGCGTGCGGACAGGGTGTGCGCCGTGAAGGTTCACATTGGGAGCCAAGAGTTCGACTTGCTAGCGTCATTGCTGCCGCTAGTAGAGTTCGATGTTATCTTTGGAATGGATTGGCTGTCAGAGCAGAAGGCTTGGATCAATTGCGACCGTAAGGAGGTCAGGCTGGGTGTAGGGCGGGAGACTACTTTCGAGGGGCTTAAGGGGTCGAGCAAGACACTAATGTCTGCTCTTCAGGTGGTGAAGGCGGTTCGTGCTGGTGCAGAGCTGTTCTTTGCGATAGTGGGGGCTGTGGAGCCAAAGTCCCCGTTGGATAGCATCCCCGTGGTTTGCGAATACCCCGATGTGTTCCCGGATAGCCTTCCCGGAGCCCCACCGCAGCGAGAGATTGATTTCACGATCGAGCTCGTGCCGGGTGCCAAACCCGTGTCACGTGCTCCTTATAGATTGGCGCCAAAGGAGATGGCGGAGTTGAAGGTTCAGTTGGAGGAACTGATGGAGCAAGGTTATGTGCGTCCAAGTTCGTCGCCTTGGAGCGCACCGGTCCTCTTCGTTAAAAAGAAGGACGGTAGTATGCGGCTGTGCATCGACTACAGAGAATTGAACAAGTTGACGGAAAAGAACAAGTACCCGATCCCGAGGATTGATGATCTCTTTGATCAGTTAGTCGGATCATCTGTATACTCCAAGTTGGACTTGAAGTCGGGGTACTATCAGCTGAGGATCAGGGAATGTGATATCCCAAAGACGGCGTTCAGTACGAGGTATGGGCATTTCGAGTTCACGGTCATGCCGTTTGGACTGACGAATGCGCCATCGGTGTTTATGGATCTGATGAATAGGACGTTCAGAGATTTCCTGGATCGCTTTGTGATCGTCTTTATTGACGATATTTTGGTATACTCGCAGTGCGAGGAAGACCACTTCAAGCATTTGCATTTGGTGTTGGAGACTCTGAGGAGGAATGAGCTTTACGCGAAGTTCTCCAAGTGCGAGTTCTGGCTACCCTCGGTAGCGTTCCTTGGTCATATAGTGAGTGGGGAAGGTATAGCGGTGGATCCGGCGAAGATTGTTGCGATACGGGAGTGGCCTGCGTTATCTTCTGTCGCGGAAGTCCGTAGTTTTCTCGGGCTTGCCGGATATTACAGGCGCTTCGTAGAGAACTTCTCGCGGGTAGCGTTACCTCTCACGAAGTTGACAAGGAAGGATCAGAAATTCTTGTGGACGCAAGAGTGCGTGCAAGCTTTTGAGGAGCTGAAGAGGCGGTTGACCACGGCGCCAGTGCTTAGTTCGCCGAGTGGGACCGAGGGCTTTGAGGTGTATAGCGACGCTTCGGGTAGTGGCTTGGGCTGCGTGTTGTTGCAGCATGGAAGTGTGATCGCGTATGGATCGCGTCAGCTGAAAGTGCATGAAAGGAATTATCCGGTGCACGACTTGGAGTTGGCGGCCGTGATTTTTGCACTCAAGTTGTGGAGGCACTACCTATACGGCGTAAGAGTCGATATATACACCGATCACAAGAGCCTAAAATACTTGTTGGATCAAAAGGACCTTAATATGAGGCAGAGGAGGTGGATGGAGTTCCTGGGGGACTACACCTTCAAGATACATTATGTACCCGGGAAGGGCAACGCAGTTGCGGATGCGCTGAGCCGCAGGGCTCCCGCCCGAGCCAACTGGTTGTCGGTGCATGATGAGCGACTAGTGCGGGAGTTGGAGGAGCTTGAGATCTGTTGCGTGGACAAGCAGACGAGCGCTAAAGCAATGTTAAACTGGACAGAGGTGCAGTACGACCTGGCTGACCGGGTTCGGCAGGCATTGGAGTTGGATGATTCCATGAAGGAGCTTTTGGAGGCCGCTCTGGATGGGTCAAATTCCCAGTTCTCGGTGGAAGATGGTTTGTTAAGGAAGGGTCATCGGTTGTGCGTCCCGAGTGGGGGTAACCTCCGGGCGGAGTTGATGTACGAGGCTCATCATACCAAGTACTCAATCCACCCAGGGAGCACGAAGATGTATCGTGATCTCAAGAAGTTGTTTTGGTGGCCGGGGCTTAAGAAAGATGTGGCGTTGTACGTGGCTAAATGCCAAACGTGCGCCTTGGTGAAGGCGGAGTGCCAAAAGCCAGGAGGATTTCTGAAATCCTTGCCTATACCGGAGTGGAAATTCGACGACATATCCATGGACTTTGTGCACGGGTTGCCAAGGTCACAGAAGGGGAACGACGCCATCTGGGTGATCGTAGATCGGCTAACTAAGGTGTCGCATTTCATTCCGCATAGGAAGGATGATCCAGTCGAGAAATTGGCAAAGTTGTACGTTGACAATATTGTTAGGCTGCATGGAGTGCCCCGTAGCATTGTGAGTGATCGCGATGGGCGGTTCACGTCAAATGATTGGAGGTTGGTGCAGCAGATGTTGGGAACAAAGTTAAAGTTCAGCACAGCTTTCCATCCGCAGACGGATGGGCAGACCGAGAGGGTCAATAGAACGATGGAGGACATGCTCCGCATGTGTGTTCTAGACTTCGGGAAGCATTGGGAAGACCACCTTTATTTGGTGGAGTTCGCGTACAACAACAGCTACCAAGCGAGCATACAAATGGCGCCCTTCGAGGCCCTGTATGGTAGGAAGTGCCGCACGCCGTTATCATGGCTTGAAACGGGTGAGGCAAGGTTGTACAAGAAGCAGGAGGTGGAGAGTGCTACCTCGTTAGTGCGGATCATTCGGGAGCGCTTGTTGATCGCTCAGGACCGGCAGGCGAAGTACTACAATGCCAAGCACCGGAACGTGGAGTTCGCGGTGGGCGACTGGGTGTACTTGAAGATCAAGCCGTTCAAGGGTGTCTTACGGATTCGACGCTTGAAAAAGTTGAGTCCGAGATACCTTGGGCCGTTTGAGGTCCTGGAGCGAGTCGGCGAAGCGGCATACCGTTTGAAGCTATCGGTGGAGTTGAGTGGATTACATGATGTGTTCCACATTTCTGTGTTGCGGAAGGCGGTGCAAGAGCCTTCGCAGGTGATCGCGGCTGATCAAGTACCGGTTGAGGAAGGGTTGACAACGAAAGTCAAGCCCATAACTATTGAGGATTTCGAAGTCAAGCGGCTTCGGAACAAAAAAATCAGAATGGTGAAGGTCCGTTGGGATAACTGCGGGCGCGAGGAGCTCTCTTGGGAGCGAGAGCAGACGATGCGCGAGGAGTACCCCGAGTTGTTCCCCTCAGGTACTCGTTATGTTTATTTTGTGTAGTCTCTGTTCTTAATTTCGGGACGAAATTCTCTTAAGGGGGAGGGAGTTGTAAGACCCCAGCCTCGGAGATGATCGCGTTCGGGCACCGTTTTGAGGGTCAAAACGGTGTCGGGTGGAAAAATGGTCAACATGAATTTTGTTCGTCTCGACGAGATCTACAACTTTCATGTTGACCACTTTTCGATTTGAGGTCATCTCAGGGGCACACGGCCAGGCACACGGCCGTGTGCCTACCCGTGTTCAGTGGTCGAGTGCGTTTTTGTGCAGTCTCGAGTCAGAGAAGGACACGGCCTGAGACACACGGCCGTGTCTCAAGCCGTGTGTGGGGCACACGGCCTCGAACATGGCCGTGTCAGGAGCCGTGTCGATCGGCGAATGAGTTACACGGCCAGACACACGGCCGTGTGTCAAGCCGTGTTCGGCCTAGTTTTTGGGATTTTGGATCTAATCTCGGCCGTTCGTTCCCTTGGATCTGAATCCGACGGTGGGGGCTGCTCCTGGGGGGTTAATAGCCGGGAAATGGGGGGAGAAACCCTCATTTTCATCTTGAGTTTCTCTTTCTTCATCTTAGAGAGAGGGGAGAACTTCCTTGGTGGTGTGAGCCCAAGATCCGGCCGCCGGAGGAGTTTTGAAGCACCGATTCGCGATCCGAGTCCGGATCCTCGAAGGCAAGGGCGAGGCGAAGCTTTCCATCCGACTACATCTTCATGGCGCCGCGGAAATCTTCGAGGGTAACGATCCTCTTCATAGGGCATGTGTAGTCGCCCTTCTTTCTATGCATGGGGAAATCCCCCTCTCGCGAGTGAGCGTTGAGGTGCGGAATCCCTTCGGGTAGATATGTAAAGTCCCCGTTGTTAGAGCCCGGAATCGGAGTACGGGCGTAGGCATTGTGTGTGAAGCCTATTCGGGTTTAACCCGGATCGGTGATGTTTGCATTGCATGGCCGGAGAAGACTCCGCGCCGGTGAATTTAGTTTTCCGAAAATTCTACGCGGTAGATTGCATACAGGGATCCTTGGGGGTTAACCTCGAGGCGCACCCGGAAAGCTTGGGCGGAATCGCATTGCCGCCACGATGTTGCCTTGGAGGGCAAATCGGTACATAACGGGGTTATGTGCGTGTTTTGATCGACTGTGGGAATGAGGAGAAACTTGGCCCGCACCGATGGCTAAATGGCCGTGGTGAAGTGAGCAACGGGCGGGTGGAACTCTACCCATTCCAAGTGGTCTCGGTAGAAGCGACCTAAAGTACATGGGACTTCCCGGGGGCTGGAAACGAGCCTAGGCTTCGGCCGAAAGGGCTAAATGCTCACGAGTGTTGCCATCCGAGGGATGGTGGTGGAATCGCGGTGTCGGGCTGGGTCCGGACCGGGTTCACCGATTAGTGCCCTGAGAGCACGGAGTGTGCGGCCGTGCGTGCCGACACTTGTGGCCAATAGAATGCTTTTTATAATTGCTATGATAGTTTTATATGCAGGGAAGGAGCACCGCCGTCCCGAGAAACGGGACGGGGTCGTTATAATTTGGTCAGCTTTGCTGACCGTTGCCCTTTTGTATTGCCACCTCTTGGGTGGGTTGTTCCTGCAGGTGCTGTTGCGGAGCCAAGCGGCAAATAGCGGGCTAAAGCCCAAGTTGCAGCGCCAGCCCTCGAAGGCTTATTTATTAGCTTTTTCATATTCATGTATGGCCGGCCTGCGTGCCGATGTATGAAAGACGCTATCTTGTTAAGCGAACACTTTTGTAAGGCCTTAAGGCCGTGAACTCTTTTGTGTATGTACTCATTCCTGGGTTGTAGTGGACATTCATGCTCTGTGGCAGGGTTCTTATCTTTTTGCAACTTAATAAAATTGCTTCCGCAAGGTGTTGTGTAGGACGCTCTGATTGGTTGTGTGGTTTCAACGCGTAACCAACCGGTCTGTCCGTAGTATATGGCGTCGGGCCCCGGCCGGACCTACTGTTATATGCTATGCGACGGATAGGGGTGTTACACACACGATCCCAGGACCTGCAGGAAAACTGGACGGGATGTCGACATGGCAGTCACAGATAGAAATAAAAATGCATAACACGATGAGAATAAATACACGCACAAAAATAGGCTAAAAGAGTGCACACGACGTGGAATGTCGTAGCGAACCAAAAGGAGTGCTAATGGCGCTAAATGGTAGTGCAAATATATGCAAATGAGCCTAGATGAGTCTGGAATTCGGTATGAAATAGGGACTCATCACACTACCACCGACCCAATTAGCTAGGTGGGAGCCTGAAAACAGGTGTGGACAATAAACCGGCCATAGCCCTCCAGTGTCATAATGACATCACTCGAGAATCCCGGCCCTACCAGCTAGGTGGAAGCTCGATAGCGGGAGAATCCTGAGACCTAACTCCAAAGAAGGAAAATTTGTCATCACTTGTCCTCCGTGCTCTACCACAAACACAATCAGCTTGGTAGGAGCCTGACGGCGGGTATTGAGCATCAACCAGCCTCAACCCTCCTGGTTCATAATGACGTCACTCGAGGATCCCGGCCCTGCCAGCTATGTGGAAGCCTAGCAACGGCAGCATCTCGGCACCTAATCCCAGAGCGGGAAAATTTGTCATCACATACACTCAGGGTTCTACCACTATCCCAATCAGCAAGGTGGGAGCCCTATGGTATGTGTTGAGCATCAACCAGCTTCTTCCCTTCAGGGTCATAATGATGTCACTCGAGGATCCTGACCCTGCTAGTTAGGTTGAAGCTTGGCTACGGGAGTATCTCGAGACCTAACCCCAGAGCAGGAAAATTATCCATTGTCCAACCTCCGCCCCCTGCCTGCTAGGTGAGAGCCTAGTAACGGGGGCATTTTAGTACTTTGCATGATAATGACAACTCGCCATAATTGGATCTGCAAAAGAGTTTGGGAATCAAAAGATTTCATATTCATTGAAGGAATGGATGTACATACTTTCACGGATAGAAATGCTTCAAGTCATCACCACCCAAGTGTTACTTATGGTCTCGCCATCCACATTTCGGATACGGTACCCCCTGCCCCAGATCTTCCTAGATAATATACGGGCCTTCCCAATTAGGGTTGAGCTTCCCAATTATTGCTGATCTCCCAGCTGCGTCCATCTTCTTCAGAACCAACTCTCAATCCGCAAACTGTTTGACCCTAACGTTCTTGTCAAAGTACTTAACCATTCATCGCTTTACCTCTTCCTGTCGGATGGTGGAGAGATCATTCATCTCTTCCACAATGTCAAGGGGAGCCGTAGCTCCTCATTTTCAGATCGTCATTCTTCCCTTCCTGCCTCTGCCTTGACAACCTGAGGCATCCGGACCTCAAACTATACTGGAAGATTGACCTCGCATCCATGGGAGAGCGTGAAGGGGGTCTCCCCTATGGCCTTATTAGCAGTGGTTCTAAGTGCCCAAAGAACGGAAGGAAGCTGCTCAACCCAACTACCCTTAAAATTCTCCACCTTATTCTTGAGCAGATTAACGATGATTTTGTTCGCCGCCTCCACCTGCTCGTTGCTCCTGGGATGGTGGATCGACGTGAACCAGAGGTCGATCCCGAGCAGTCCACAAAAATTAATGAACTCGGTGCTGGCGAATTGAGGCCCATTGTCCGTTATAATGGCTTGGGGCAGACCGTGCCGGTAGATGATCTCCCCCCAAATAAAATTCCTGATTACCTGGGAGGTCACCTTGGCTAGAGCCTTCACTTCCAACCAATTAGAAAAATAATCTATCATCAGCAGTAGGAACCACCTCTTCCCACTGGCCTAGGGGAATGGCCCTACCAAATCAATTCCCCAAATGGCGAAGGGCCAAGGGGCTTTAAACTCCTCAGCTGCTAAACTAGTTGGAGCTGGAGGGGGAAAACAGCAGGCACTTATGGAACTTCTTTTTTAACTCCACAACATCCAGACTCATGTTCAGCAAAAAGTATCCCTATCTCATTATCCTCCCTTCCATGGTTCTGCTCACCGAGTGGCTTCCACACTCCCATGAATGTACCTCCTCTAGAATCCTCTGGACCTCCCCCTCCACTACGCAACATGCCAACATTCTCGAGAGAGTCTTCTTATATAATTTCCCATTCCGCATAAGATAATATGACGACTTTTGTTTGAACTTCTTCTTTCCTATCCCTTCCGGGAACACCCCTGTGGACAAGAATGTTGCGAATAGATCAATCCATGAGGGGTGTTGGTCCACCTCCATCAGCTCTCCCTCTTAGATGGATAGACGGAACTGTTTAGTAATGGTACCCCCCACCCAGGGACCTTGCTTGATTAGAAGATCAACCTGCTCATTCTATTCCCACTGCACATGTCGGATGGAGAATTTTTGGAATTTGCCGATGAACCCCTTCACCTTTGCCAAGTATAATTGGAGTGCTGGTTGCCTTACCTCAAACACCCCATTGATCTGGAAGGCCACTAACATTGGGTGTGTGAGGGCCTCCACATCATGAACCCCTAGCTCCATGGCTAGGCGCAACCCTGCTATCATGACCACGTACTCGGCCTGATTATTAGTGATTGGAAAATGCACCACCACCTTCTGATCGATCCTCGTTCCCTGGGGGCTCTCCAAGATCACCCCCACACCCTTGGAATTTATTCCTGAAGCGCCGTCCACCATCACATTCCAAGGGAATGGTCGAGTGAGTTCCGCATCCGCCACCTCAACCACATAATCAGCAAGGAAGTCATACATCACTTGAGCCTAAATCGAGATGTACGGGGCGAAATAGATATCAAACTCACTCAGCTCCACCGACAACTTTTCCAACCTGCTTAAATGTTTTACCCCCTAGAAGATGTTGTGGAGGTGGTGGTCTGTCACCAATCAGATGGAGTATGCCTGAAAATAGGGTCGGACCCTCCGAGCCGGGATGACCGGAGCGAAGGCCAGCTTTTCCAAGATGCGATGACTGAGCTCTGCATTCCTCAGGACTCGGCTCACATAGTATATAGGGAGCTGCTTCCTTCCCTCTTCCTAAATCAAGATAGAACTAAAGGCCTAAGCTCCGACCCCTAGATACAAAGATAGGTCCTCCCCCTACTCTTACCCTTGGAGCAGGGGGCCCTGAGTTAACTACCTCTTCAAGACCTGGAATTCCTCCTCACATTACCTAGTACATTCGAACTTCTTGCTTCCCCTTAATGCTTTGAAGAAGGGGGAGCACTTCTCCCCAGCCCAGAAAAAGAACCTGCTTAGCACGACCAACTTCCCTAATAGCCGTTGCACCTCCTTAGCATTCCTAGGTGACCCCAACTCCATGATCTCCTTGACCATATCAGGATTTGGCACCACCCTTAAGGGGGTGAGAAGGTGACCAAAGAACATACCCCTACTGGCCCCGAAGACACACTTCAAGGGGTTCAACCTCATTTTGTATGTCCAGAAGGTGCCAAAGCTCTCCTCCTGATCCTAGAGGTGGGAGTCCACCTCTCTACTTTTGATCATAAGACCATCCACATACACCTCCAGATTCCTCACCTTTTGCACCTGGAAAACTCGATCCATCATCCTCTGATATGTCGCCACTGAATTTTTAAACCCAAAAGGCATCATCTTAAAGTAGTAGCACCCATCCCTAGTGATGAAAGAGACAGTTTTTACATCGGGGGGGGGTGCATTTTGATCTAATGATAACCTGAAGAAGCATCTACTCATTACAGGAAAACTGACGGCTAAGTCAAATAGCGCGTAGATTCGAGGAAAAGGAAAACAATCTTTAGGACATGATTTATTAAGCGAAGAGAAATCAACACACATTCTCCACTAGCTGTATCCTTTTTTTACCATTACAACATTTGAGATCTAGTCAGGGTATTGGATTTCGGATCGAAAGCCAGCCTTTAGGATCTTGGCCACCACTTCCCTGATGGGCTCGGCCAGCTTGTCCGAAATGGACCTCTTCTTCTGCTGGATAGGGCGAGCTTCTGGGTCTAGGTAGATGCGGTGGAAGGCGATGTCTGCATCGATCCCCGACATCTCTACTGCGCTCCAAGCGAATAGGTTCACGTTCTTCTGGATGAATGCCAACATCCTCTTCTAGTCCCCCGGGGTCAACCCCCCCGCTGATGCGTACCTTCTCAACCTTCCACCCAAGGGTGAGGACCTCCATCTCCACCACCTCTTCTAAAGTCCCCAGATGAGACTGCTCCCACAATTCTCCAACATCCCCCTCTCCTAGGACAGGGACCTCCTCCTTAGCCTCTTCCATGGCCATTGCCTCGACCAGCTCCTAGACTCCCTCCACCACCTCCACATAGGTGCGGTTCTGTAACGACCCCATCCGTTAAATGACGTATAGTAGAAGGTCCGGCCGGGGCCCCACACTATATGCCACAAACAGACGGTGAGGTCACGGGATAATACCAAACCATACGAATCCTAACTCAGAGCATTCTAGCGGAAGCTTTAAGTTACA
Organism: Platanthera zijinensis; assembly: GCA_039513925.1. Taxonomy (NCBI): domain Eukaryota; kingdom Viridiplantae; phylum Streptophyta; class Magnoliopsida; order Asparagales; family Orchidaceae; genus Platanthera; species Platanthera zijinensis. Next base: position 125,239,291 of record CM077087.1, read on the forward strand.
TATTTGAACTCTAAACAGGAATGTCCAATATATAAACCACCTTTATATATCACCACGGAATGTACAACAAAGGTTTGGCCTTAAGGCCTTACAGTTCCTCTTTACATACAACATGTTTTACAAACCTCGGCGCGCAGGCCGGCCATACATGAGTAAAAGAGAACACACAAAACATTCGCTTAGCCTTCAAGGGCTAGCCGCAGCAGCAGCAGCAACAGCAGTAGGGCTTCAGCCCATCACTTACCACTTGGCTCTCCAGCACCTGCACGGGAACAATCCACCCAACCGGTGGCAAACAATGCAACGGTCAGCATTCAGTTGACCCAATTATAACAATCCTACCCCTTTCTCGGGGCATGAGCATTCTTTCCCTTCAAAGCATGGCATCATCAAATAGCAACTATGTGCGCGCAGGCACATTCAAGCCATCACAACTATCGGCCACACGGCCCGACAGTCCGTGCACTCAGGGCACATTCTTGGTGTACCGGAATACCAGGGTCAACACCACCGTCTACACGGTATTTGAGCATTCTAGTCTTTCCGGCGCGCGGGCCTAAGACTCTCATTAGGCGCTCCAACAAAACCTATAACCAGGCTTCCAAGTCGGACGGACCTAACGCAGGTACGGATCAGCCACCCCCCGTTGCTCAAGTCGTCGTGCCACCTCGAATACGGAAGTATCCATGGCTATTTATAGGCACGGGTCGGTTTCACCTTTCCTGTTCGGCAATCTGCCTTTTCATCGAGTTGCAGCCCAACGGCTCAACCGCTCATAAAGTGGCAACGCACGGCCACAAGAGTTGCATCCAACCCTCTTCATTTCCTGGACATCGTCCAGTACTTCCTGCCGTACCAAGCAATAGGTAGGCACAAGGCATCACAAGCCATAATCACGGAGCCTTCTCCGATATGCAAACAAGCATCACCAATCCAGACCATATCCAGATGGGCTTCACACAGCATGCCTAGAGTCGTACTCCAATTCCGGCCTCTAACAAGGGGGACTTCACATATCTACCCCAAGGGACACCACAACCCACCGCACACTCGCGGGGAAGGGTTTTCCCTATGCAATGCAGAAAAGAAGGACTTCACATGTCCAAGGAGGGAGATCGTTACCCTTGTCGATCTCTTCGGAGCCATCGAAAACTAGCCTGTGAGAAAGAACCGCAGCAGCCTTGCCTTCACAACGCCGGCTTCGGATCACGAATCGGACCACGGGAACTCCGCCGGTGGCTTGATCTCCTCCTCCTTCTTCCTCCTCTCTCTTTCTCTCTTCCTTAAGCAAAATGAAGAATGCCTTCTTCTTTATTCCTTGACGAATTTAATCTAGCCAGGAATCACCTGAGCCCTTGGATCCAAAGAGAGAATCTGAACGGCCACGATTTGCCCAAAAACCCAAATTTTGGCTGACACGGCCTGTGACACGCCCGTGTCACAGGCCGTGTACCCTTAAGCGGCACACGCAGTTTGAACCGACTGAACAACACGGGCATCGATACGCCCGTGTCGAATCTGACACGCCCGTGTCATCCTGAGACACGCCCGTGTCAATCCTACCTCATCGAGCTGCAACCAGTACACGGGTCGGAACACGGCATCTGACACGCCCGTGTCCAACCTGACACGCCCGTGTTCACGGCCGTGTTCAAGGCCGTGTACTTTTCTGACTCGAATAGGCTAATCTCGAAATTTAATTCGGACACGCCCTGGGACACGACCGTGTCGATGGCCGTGTCCCAGGCTCGACGATCGTCGACTATCTATCGTCGACTAACCTGAACACGCCCTGGGACACGCCCGTGTCCCAGGCCGTGTACCCCCGACACGCCCTGGGACACGCCCGTGTCCCAGGCTGTGTAAAACCTGTACCTCAAAAATCATTTTGAGTCCTTTGGGGTCTTTTTGGGGTGTTACAACCCTCCCCCCTTAACAACATTTCGTCCCGAAATTTGCACTGTAAGGAAACAATAACCAGCAATGCTATAACTATGTTATAACAAAAAGTACACGGTCTACAGTTTATACAAATAACTCGGGAAACTCAGCTCGCATGGTCTGCTCTCGCTCCCATGTTAGCTCTTCACGGCCACAATTGTCCCATCGGACCTTGACCATCCCGATCACTTTGTTCCGCAACTGTTTCTCGGCTCGATCCTCGATCCGAATGGGTCTAACTCTCGTCGTTAACCCATACTCGACCGGTACCCGATCATTCTCCACTACCTGAGCTGGATCCTTTACCGCCTTACGAAGGACTGAGATGTGAAATACATCATGTAATCCACCCAAGTCTGCTGAAAGTGCTAGTCGATAAGCAGCTTCCCCAACTCGCTCCACCACCTCAAATGGACCAAGATACCTCGGACTTAGCTTTTTCAAACGCCGAATCCTGGACACGCCTTTGAAGGGTTTGATCTTCAAATATACCCAATCACCCACCGCGAACTCCACGTTCCGGTGTTTGGCATTGTAGTACTTTGCTTGACGATCTTGGGCTATCAATAGCCTCTCCCGAATAGAGCGTATGAGCGAGGTAGCTTCTTCGACTTCCTTTTTCCCATTCAGCTTAGATTCGCCTGCTTCTGCCCAAGCTAACGGTGTACGGCATTTCCGACCATATAACGCCTCAAATGGTGTCATACCAATACTCGCTTGGTGGCTATTATTATATGCAAATTTGACAAGAAATATATAATCTTCCCATCTCTTACCAAAGTCTAGAGCGCACATGCGGAGCATATCCTCCATCGTTCTGTTGGTCCGTTCAGTCTGGCCATCCGTTTGCGGATGAAAGGCCGTACTAAACGCTAACTTTGTACCCAACATTTGATGAACGAGCCGCCAATCATTCGATGTGAACCGCCCATCACGGTCACTAACGATGCTCCGAGGAACACCGTGCAGTCGAACAACCTGCTCCACATAAAGCTTGGCCAAGGTTTCCACTGAATCGTCTTTTCTGTTTGGAAGGAAGTGCGCCACTTTTGTCAACCGGTCCACAATCACCCAGACTGAATCATGACCGCGTTGAGATCTCGGCAACCCGTGCACGAAATCCATCGAAATATCATCGAACTTCCACTCCGGAATAGGTAACGACTTCAGGAAACCGCCAGGCTTCTGGCATTCTGCTTTCACCAACGCACAGGTATTGCATTCAGCCACATAACGTGCGACATCTTTCTTTAGTCCGGGCCACCAGAACAACTTTTTCAGATCTCTGTACATCTTTGTGCTCCCTGGGTGAACTGAGTACTTTGCAAAGTGAGCTTCGTACATCAACTCTTCCCTCAATTTACCCACACTTGGGATGCACACTCGACCATTTCTTCGTAACAAACCGTTATCCCAAGAGAATTGGTCATCCGGCCCATCTTTTGCATAGCGCTGGAGACTTTCATCAAGCTCCGTTGCTCGCCGAACTCTGTCCGTAAGGTCATATTGCACCTCCGTCCAGTTCAAGCATGCATCGGTTGACGCACCCTTATCAACACACGATATCTCCATTGCTTCCAATTCCTGGATTAAACGCTGATCATGCCTCTGCAACCAGCTTGCCCGTACCGGAGTCTTTCGACTCAAAGCATCAGCGACCACATTTCCCTTCCCGGGAGTATAGTGAATCTCGAAGGTGTAGTCCCCGAGGAACTCCATCCATCTTCGTTGTCGCATATTCAGCTCCTTCTGATCCAACAAATACTTTAGGCTCTTGTGATCTGTATAGATATCCACTTTAACGCCATATAGATAGTGCCGCCACAACTTGAGCGCAAAGATTACCGCTGCCAACTCCAAATCATGGACGGGGTAATTCCGCTCATGCACTTTCAACTGACGCGAGCCATATGCAATCACTTTACCAAACTGCAGAAGAACGCAGCCTAAGCCGCTCCCGGAAGCATCACTATAGATCTCATACCCATCGGTACCACATGGCGATGTCAACACAGGCTCCGTGGTCAAACGACTCTTCAAGTCTTCAAAAGCTCGCGCGCACTCCGGCGTCCAAATGAACTTTTGACCTTTTCTCGTCAGCGTGGTCAGAGGTAAAGCAATCCGTGAGAAGTTTTCCACAAACCGTCTATAGTAGCCCGCAAGTCCAAGGAAGCTCCTGACCTCGGCCACTGAAGACATCACTGACCAATCTCGAATGGCACTTATCTTCAATGGATCTACCGCGATACCTTCTCCACTTACCACATGGCCTAAAAAAGCTACTGAAGAGAGCCAGAACTCACACTTTGAGAACTTGGCATAAAGCTTATTCCTCCGCAGGGTATGCAAAACCAACCGCAAATGGTTTGCGTGATCCTCTTCCGATTGAGAGTATACTAAGATGTCATCGATAAACACAATCACAAATAAATCCAAGTACTCTCGGAACGTTCGATGCATTAGGTCCATAAATACTGAAGGCGCATTACATAGGCCAAACGGCATTACCGTGAACTCATAATGACCGTAGCGTGTTCCAAACGCCGTCTTGGGAATGTCACCTTCCCGAATCCGCAGCTGATAATATCGTGATTTCAAATCCAATTTGGAATAGACCGTTGATCCTGCCAGCTGATCAAAGAGGTCTTCAATCCGCGGGATCGGATATTTGTTTTTCTCCGTCAGCTTATTCAATTCGCGGTAGTCAATACACAACCGTAAGCTACCGTCTTTCTTTTTCACAAAGAGAACAGGCGCGCTCCAAGGTGACATACTTGGCCGTATATATCCCTGCTCCAACAACTCTTGCAATTGGACTTTCAACTCACCCATCTCTTTTGGCGCAATGCGATATGGAGAGCGGGCCACAGGTTTCGCACCTGGCACCAACTCAATAGAGAAGTCAATCTCCCGCTGGGGTGGTAACCCAGGAAGATCTTTAGGAAACACGTCGGCAAACTCTGACACAACTAGTACTTCACCGACACTGGCCTTTGGCTCAACAGCCTGAATTAGCGTGAAGAATAACTCCGTGCCCTTCCGAACAGCATTGACGACTTGGAGTGCAGACAACAGAGTCTCGCCAACTCCTCGCATACCAGCGAACTTCGTCACAAGCCCGGTATTCTGGCCCAGTGTAATCTCCTTGGAGTTGCAATCAATAAAGGCACGCTGCTCCGAGAGCCAGTCCATACCAAAGATCACATCAAACTCCGATAACGGTAGCACAGCTGCACTCAAACCGAAATCCCGACTTCCTATTTGCACATCCACATCGCAAGCCCTATCCGCAAGCATCACACAGCCATTCGGCAATAGCACCCTTGTACTATCCACCGTCAAATGACTCGGTACCCCAATTCGAGATACGAAATCCTCAGACAGAAAAGAATGCGAAGCACCCGTATCAAACAGGGCTCTCGCCAAATTATTCTGAATCAGGACAAAGCCTGCAGCACACACATCATGCACAAGCTATACATAACCAAAAACAATAGCACCAGCAAGTAAACTAGATTAACTCGTACCTGTGACGACGTCACTTTGCTTAATCGCTTCCTGTTGGTCAAGCTGATAGATTCGGGCTGCGCCTGAGACGTAGAGGAATCAACCACCGCTTTGCCCTTCTCAGCATAAGACGCACCCGTCTTCTTTTCCCCTTTGGGCTGCACAACCCGATAGTCACGAGCTATATGCCCCACCTGGCCACAGTTATAGCATGTACGAGAATCCGGCCTTGATGTCGCTCCCGACACAACGGTCGTAGTTACTTGCCCAGATGGCTTGGACCTCTTGCCCCCTTTCTTCTGGTAAAACGACTTGTTCGGGCGAGGTGCTTGAAACTCTGGCTTTGACACCACCAAGCCCTTGTTCCCTTGCACTCGCCTCATGTCCTTCTCCAACGCGCACGCAGTATCAACCAACGCCTGAAACCCTTGGCTCACTGAACTCGAAAGCAGGAACCGCAACTCATCCCGCAATCCTTCATAGAACCGATTCGTTTTCCTTTGGTCATCCGTGAAGATTGTACCCGCATAGCGTCCCAACCTGCTAAACTCATGCAAGTAGATATCCACACTATCTTCCCCTTGCTTTAACCGTTGGAACTCATTTTCCATAGCAATGCGTTGCGCCACTGGGACATGTTTCGCCAGAAATATTCGAGAGAACTCCTCAATCGACACTTGCGTTAATTGCCTGCCCGCCAAATGGTGTACCTCAACCTCGTCCCACCACAACCGCGCCTCTCCTTCAAGCATGAAGGTGGCTAAGGTGACCTTTAGAGTTTCCTCCGCCCTGATCGCTGTCATTATCCTCTTGACACGCGATAACCAATCTTCCGCCTGCATTGGGGATCCCATTCCCGTAAACGTAGGAGGACTGAAGCTCATAAATTGCTTCAACTGTCGGTCAGCTGCTCGTGGATCTACAGCCTCAACCGGCTCGGGTCTTACATCACCACGAACTGGCACTACTGCCGGCTGTGCTTGCCCGGTCGGCTGAATCATGGTAAATAGAGCCTCAGCAACTAATCGAACAGTTTCCGCAGATGGAGGAGGTGTTGGCACATCAGCTGGTGCCGCACTCTCATCAGAGCGCTGGGGCTCAGACTGCCCAGCACCACTACGTGTCACTTATAGGTGGACAAGACACACATTTGCGAACGTATGCAAGCAAAACAACACAAAAAGGAACGCGCAGATTCCTCAAACAAGATTTTGTACATTCCTTAATGGACATTCCAGAGTTCATTAGCGTTACAGCAGGTCGCACAAACATGTGCTCGCCACCCCACAAAAGAATTCGACCACGAATTCGAAAGAGGAAGACCGACAAAAGCTGATACCAAAATGTAACGACCCCATTCGTTAAATGACGTATAGTAGAAGGTCCGGCCGGGGCCCCACACTATATACCACAAACAGACGGTGAGGTCACAGGATAATACCAAACCATACGAATCCTAACTCAGAGCATTCTAGCGGAAGCTTTAAGTTACATATTTGAACTCTAAACAGGAATGTCCAATATATAAACCACCTTTATATATCACCACGGAATGTACAACAAAGGTTTGGCCTTAAGGCCTTACAGTTCCTCTTTACATACAACATGTTTTACAAACCTCGGCGCGCAGGCCGGCCATACATGTGTAAAAGAGAACACACAAAACATTCGCTTAGCCTTCAATGGCTAGCCGCAGCAGCAGCAGCAACAGCAGTAGGGCTTCAGCCCATCACTTACCACTTGGCTCTCCAGCACCTGCACGGGAACAATCCACCCAACCGGTGGCAAACAATGCAACGGTCAACATTCAGCTGACCCAATTATAACAATCCTACCCCTTTCTCGGGGCATGAGCATTCTTTCCCTGCAAAGCATGGCATCATAAAATAGCAACTATGTGCGCGCAGGCACATTCAAGCCATCACAACTATCGGCCACACGGCCCGAAAGTCCGTGCACTCAGGGCACATTCTTGGTGTACCGGAATACCAGGGTCAACACCACCGTCTACACGGTATTTGAGCATTCTAGTCTTTCCGGCGCGCGGGCCTAAGACTCTCATTAGGCGCTCCAACAAAACCTATAACCAGGCTTCCAAGTCGGACGGACCTAACGCAGGTACGGATCAGCCACCCCCCGTTGCTCAAGTCGCCGTGCCACCTCGAATACGGAAGTATCCATGGCTATTTATAGGCGCGGGTCGGTTTCACCTTTCCTGTTCGGCAATCTGCCTTTTCATCGAGTTGCAGCCCAACGGCTCAACCGCTCATAAAGTGGCAACGCACGGCTACAAGAGTTGCATCCAACCCTCTTCATTTCCTGGACATCGTCCAGTACTTCCTGCCGCACCAAGCAACAGGTAGGCACAAGGCATCACAAGCCATAATCACGGAGCCTTCTCCGATATGCAAACAAGCATCACCAATCCAGACCATATCCAGATGGGCTTCACACAGCATGCCTAGAGCCGTACTCCAATTCCGGCCTCTAATAAGGGGGACTTCACATATCTACCCCAAGGGACACCACAACCCACCGCACACTCGCGGGGAAGGGTTTTCCCTATGCAATGCAGAAAAGAAGGACTTCACATGTCCAAGGAGGGAGATCGTTACCCTTGTCGATCTCTTCGGAGCCATCGAAAACTAGCCGGTGAGAAAGAACCGCAGCAGCCTTGCCTTCACAACGCCGGCTTCGGATCACGAATCGGACCACGGGAACTCCGTCGGTGGCTTGATCTCCTCCTCCTTCTTCTTCCTCCTCTCTCTTTCTCTCTTCCTTAAGCAAAATGAAGAATGCCTTCTTCTTTATTCCTTGACGAATTTAATCTAGCCAGGAATCACCTGAGCCCTTGGATCCAAAGAGAGAATCTGAACGGCCACGATTTGCCCCAAAACACAAATTTTGGCTGACACGGCTTGTGACACGCCCGTGTCACAGGCCGTGTACCCTTAAGCGGCACACGCAGTTTGAACCGACTGAACAACACAGGCATCGACACGCCCGTGTCGAATCTGACATGCCTGTGTCATCCTGAGACACGCCCGTGTCAATCCTGCCTCATCGAGCTGCAACCAGTACACGGGTCGGAACACGGCATCTGACACGCCCGTGTCCAACCTGACATGCCCGTGTTCACGGCCGTGTTCAAGGCCGTGTACTTTTCTGACTCGAATAGGCTAATCTCGAAATTTAATTCGGACACGCCCTGGGACACGCCCGTGTCGATGGCCGTGTCCCAGGCTCGACGATCGTCGACTATCTATCGTCGACTAACCTGAACACGACCTGGGACACGCCCGTGTCCCAGGCCGTGTACCCCCGACACGCCCTGGGACACGCCCGTGTCCCAGGCCGTGTAAAACCTGTACCTCAAAAATCATTTTGAGTCCTTTGGGGTCTTTTTGGGGTGTTACAGGTTCTTTACCTCCATCTCAACTCCACCTACCTCCTGCTCTTCCACCTCCATCGTCCGCTCCAACTCCTTGGCCCCTCCTGCCAAGAAATGGAGTTCAGCAAAGTGACATAGCACTCCCTCGCCACATTAGGGTCTCCTCGGACCCAGACCTGGATCCCCTTGGGGTTGAAATTCTAGAACTGGTGAAAGGATGAGGGGATGCAATGGAAGGCGCTGATGAGAGGCCGCCTGAAAATGGCATTGAAACTGTCGGGGGCATCCATGATGACGAACCTGCAGTATCCAGATAGCCCCACTAGAGTAACATGGAGCCCCACTCCTCCTTCCACCTCATTTCTCTCCCCAGAGAACCCTAACAGAGGTCAGCCCGAGGCTAGCACCCTCTTAGCCTCCACCTTTATCGTGTCGAACGCCTTCTTGAAGATGATGTTGATCAAACTCTGATGCGTCAGCAAGTGCACCGGTCGCTGTCAAGTAATAATTTTTTGAATAGCTTCCCCGAATGTCGATCTCAAGGGAATCAAGGTTGGGTATCGTGATAGCGTCGTAGAAAGATCGTTACTAAGGGTTAAACGAAACAACAGAAGTTGGCTTAAGATTCCTAATGCTAATAGAACAAAAAGAAAACTAATGCGGGTCGTAAGCACTGCTTTGCTTTGTGGATGGAACTAGTATAGTCCTCTATGTCGTGCTACGTGAGGCGAATGGACGGAGAGCAAGCAGATGGAAAGAACACACGTGTGGATAGTGAGGGTCGTAATCACCTCTTCAACCAATAACACTAGCCTTTGCAAGAGTTGTTCTTATGCGCGAGTAGAGTGGATGTGAATGGAGGAGAGTGCATCATAGATAACAAAAGAGGATGTAACTAACCCAAGCAAACTTCATTCAAAGACAAACAAAAGATAGCTCAGGTTCATTACAAGCTTTTGAGTACAATTCACTATGGATAAGAGGTAGAATAAATCGAAAGAGGGAAAGCCTTGCCATTGTTCTTGGCCAGAATGGTGGGTTGTCAGTCCAGTTCTCGACTCAGAACGTGGTTGCTTCCGGAGGTCAATGGGTTGTCAATCCACTTATCTTCCTCTGTCTTCTTCCCTTTCCTTTAGTCTTTTCTAACTTTTTTCCCAAAGGAGTTATACCAAAAGATCTTTGTTGCACACTATTGGTGGCTGGGAACTCTCCGATGGGTTGAAGATGACTTCGGATCACCGTATAAGGCTTCTCCGAGTGTGGAGATGAGTGGAGGACCTGTGGTGGAGAGAGATGGTGCTTCATGCGTAGCAGCGGGCCAGAAAATGAAAAGGCGTGCCCTAATTTGCTGGAGCATTGGCTTAAATACAGTCAGCAAACAATCAGAGCGCACGATCAGTGGCGCATGACCAGTGGTTGTGCAAACTGACGGTTGATTATCATGCGCACTACTCTAGAGAAACCAGCTGGTCGACAAAAAAAATTAATATATATGTGCACGAACAGTGGCACACGACCAGAGGTGGTGCGCATTGGAACTCATGATTGTGCGGTTAGCAATGGCTAAACTCTAGAAAAAATGGGATAAATGCGTATGAGTAGTGGCTCACAACCAGAGGTCATGCTCAGTATGTCCAATGGTCGTGCGATTGCCCCAAATAGAACTTGGAAAAATAGAGAATAGTGTGCATAATTAGAGACTTATAACTAGTGATCGTGCGCTATAGATCCAATGATCGTGCCCAGTGTTATTGTACCGTTTGGGATTCGATGAACTAATAGCGCACGACCAGCAATCTTGTGCAAAGGAGTCCACTGATCATACACGTGTAAAAATGCACGATTAGCGGCCCTTAGGCGATAACATTCCCAAACAATCCTGGAACACTCACACGACCTTTGTACCTACAACAAAAACAGAAGAGGCAATGAAATAGGAATTCCACATTCTCTAGACAGAAAAACACCAAGAATAGGGCAAAATTACAAAAACTATGAAATCACCCTGTAAACGGGCCTAAAGTGCACTTAACATGGAATGGACATAGTAACAAATATGAACAATTATGGCTCTCAAATGTAATGCATCATCGAAAAAACTAGCGCAGATGAGTCTAAAAATATCTATATAACTTTGAGTTATCACACCCCAGACTAAAACATTTTCTCATCCCGAGCAAATCATCACTACATGGACTAGAAAATAGTTAGCTGGCTTAGTAATTTCCAAATAAAGTATTGATAGAAATCAAATATAACATGGGAAAAGAAAATATAATATATGATCTTTTTAATTATACTATAGAATTTATACTTTTCGACAGGCGTAAATAAAAATTGTATCCACTCAAAATTGGAATTCTGGAGAATCGTTCGGTCATACGTACGAAGAAAGTAGGAAGGCCACTCTGTTGAGCATTGCCAAATACCGGGGCTCAGGATCACCTCCAAAGAAATCCTTCAATGTCGGGGACCATACGCTTGCCCATTCACACTCTCTCCATGGTACGAGTTCGACTCAAGCGTGAATCTGAAGGACTTTAGGATAATCGTGGTGCTAGGGCTAAGGTTTGGTAGTCAAAGATAAACATGGAGGCTACGCACAACCCAAATGAGCTCA